>OY720683.1:99822246-100521986 GCA_963170755.1 Amphimallon solstitiale
GAACTTTCATAAATTTAATTGGGCGAAGCTACAGGTGTGAAACTCCGACAAATGGGCGCATCTCTAATTTTCGACCGGATGACATTATTCTAGTTACCGTTAGCGCCATATGTGCCTCCCTTTCTGACAGGACAATCCTAAGGTGAAGCGAGCGTAACAACTTATTAAAAGAAAAATAGAATATTTCCAAAAGAAAACTGCTATATTCTCTAAACTAATTTTTTCTTTGTATTTCGGTACATAGATATTTGTTGAACTTTATTTCGACTTTGGCACTATTACAAATCACTAATTTTGTTACTACAGTGACACACTCTTTGGTGCTGCTTATAGAAAATTTTTGTCCTTCTGTGAACACATTTCAAAACAGAGCAAGATTTGCTTCAGTACTAATCACTTTCTTGTTGGCATTTTCAGCTTTACGATGATAACAAGATGCATTATTGGTAATAATTACAGCTTTTTAATAATTACTATAGCATCTTTATTTATCCAACAGATACAAGTCTAAATACAAAAGAAAAATTGAAAATGTTGAAATATTCACGATAATCCCACTTGGTTCCTGGTAGCCTCTTAAAATTATACTAAATGAGCCCTCAAATATTTTAGAAGTTACGTATTCAGACTTATTGCTAATATTAGTAACCAAATAACATCTATTAATGCTGCTTTACTTAGCCGGGAAATTTTTCCATTAGAATTATTTTTTTTTTACAAATCTACATATATTGTCGCGAATCAACACTTTGTATAGAGCTAGAATTATTACAGCGGTAACCTGAATCCTGATTTACCTAGCACTGAGTCGACGGTGTAACATGAATCTATAGTATCTAAATGACATCCTGTCTGTCCGTTCGATGAGTTCAACGGAAGTTGATCGAACGGACAGAATGTGCAAATTCAGCAATGACGGACTCGGCGTTACCGAGGTAATAAAAAAAGCACATTCCGAACGGAATGAGAATTATAAGTGATCTTCCGATAGGAGGATTACAAGGTGATCCTCCACTTGTGATTAGTGTTCAATAAATATATTTATCGCCAACCGTCAGTAAAGTGATGCGTTACCATAGCGTTTTGCGGAGGTAAAGAAACACTTTATCGTACTGTACAATAAAGTACTTTACCTGCCGCTAATATCTGTCAGCGTAGCATGACTGATGACTTTTAAAAATAAATCGTTTGTCACTGTCATAAACTGTCAAAAGTTATTATATCTTTATTTCTTAAATTAACAATTTTAACGGTTGGCGATAAAATTTTGTATGCACCACGTCAGTAAAGTACCTTTACCGAACTCGTCTGTTACTCGCCGCGCTCGCTTCATTCGCTTGGCTCGTAAACCAGACTCGTTCGGTAAAGTATCACTTTACTGACTTGTTACATAAATAACTATTATACCTGTTAAAAGTATATAATGTTTGATTGAGACGACTCAATCTCCTCGCCTCTTTGAGAGTGAAAACCGAGTCCTGCGGAGAAGTGAAGGTACCTTTAGCTATTTATTTTATAATTATATAGCGAGTGCTCCCCCAGAGCAAAACCCCCGTCACGGGTTTAGACCTGTGACATTAACGTTAAAGGCCGCCGTGACAATATTAAGGCTGTTCATACGGTTGGATTTGTGAAGACGCGCAAGGGTTGTGCTGCCAATTGATTGTGCCATTACTGCTGGATTCTTCTTGACACAAATTTGTCTATCATAAAAGGAAATTTGTTTCTATGCTTCTATAGCATTAGATTTTCAATAACTTTGCTTACTTAAGAGAAATTATAGTGTAAAAATATGCTAAAATGTCTGAATTTTAACGTGTCTCTAAGAAAAAATATGAACTTACATTGAGAAAGTATTACTATAGAAGCATAGATTTATCTTTTACAAATACCCTACAAAAGTCAAAAATGAAATACATCCTTCAATAAATGAATAATCAATTGGCACCTTCAACCTTACATTCACAAGTTGTGCTTATTTTACCCACTGACAAGTGGCGCTGCATACTGAACTTTAGCTCCAACTACCGAATGGGTGGAGACTTCCAACAGAACGTATTATAATTATTCTATGCCCTATGTTTTAACTGAAGCGTTTTATTCTTATACCATGTTATAGTAGAACGCACGAAACAATCCACTTTCGTCATAAACTAAAAGTAATGTCGTCTGTATTTCCAATTTCATAACAACGAAGATAATTACCTTCTATATTACTAAATTTATAATTTTATTATGTAGAATATATTATATTTATATAATAATAATTACAGGATTATTTGAGTGATTAATATTAATTAAAAATAATAATGTTTGCGCTATTTCAACGAGTTTTACTAGAAATATTAACATCGGATATTGGTTTACATGAAACGTGGTTTGAACTTCGCTAGTCATTTGAGAACTTTTGGCAGTATTACACGTTACGGTTGTTGTTTATTTTCCTATTTCATTTTACTATATATTGTAATATTATCGCTAAAAATTCTTTTTTCAACTAACAATACCTACCCACAGAATATACTGTTCTATTTTTAACAAAAATGTAGTTAATTTACTCAAAGTAAACTTCACAAATCGTAAATCTTATTCATCGATCATAATGAATTTTGATGATGAAGTGAATTGTTTCGTGCGTTTTAGTATTCCTAAGGAGAAAATATTTCAAGCAGGGAGTTTTAATTATGAGTAAAAAATATTAATACATATTTTCGGAAATGTTGTATAGGTATGTTATAAATCAGTCTAAGATTTTAGTATTTTGCATTGCACGTCACATTTTCAAAATGAAATTTTTATCTGTTTTCACTAAGATTAACATAAAATTTAAAATTAAAAAAATATTGTAACAAGCACGAGCATTGTTGCGGCTATACCGTGAAGGGCAGCGACAACTACAAAGAATACCACGTCACGCATTCCATAGAGAAGTAGAGTACATATTAGTCAACGCGTAATATACTAAAATGGAAACTGATCGATACGTGCATATATGAAGCTTGCAGCCGACCTAGTGATTCATTTATCGTTTAGTTGTGGTGGTGGTCTGGTAAGAGGCAAACGAAATGTCACTAAATTGTCACATAGTTCAGAAATTTTGAAGCAGTGTTCCACAAGTTGTGTTGCGTGTGATTTTCAAGAATCTCTGTACTGAAGAATCGTCACGAAAAATTCAGTTCATTTTACAAAGTTGAATGAAATTTCTGTTACTGTACTGATAAAAATCAAATTTTGTGTGAAATGAGTATTAAATATAACCCTGCAGAATGGCAATTGTTTATTGACTCATCGAAAACAAGTCTCAAAGCCGTTTTACTTTATAATGGTAACTCGAAACCATATATTCTAATGGCTCATTTTAAAAACACAAAAGAAACGTATGACAGTATGTCAACTATATTAAATCTCATTCAATATTAAAATCATTTTTGGAAAATCTGTGGTGAAGGTTATTTCCTTATTACTTGTACTGCAAGGACGGTTTACCAAATATTGTTGTTTGCTGTGTCTGTGGGATAGCCGAGCAGTTCTGCATCATTAGCATATAAAATAATAACAGCTACGACCAACATAGTTTCTGGAGAATTTAATATAAAATTTGAGCCATTAGTCGATTCTAATTTGGTGATTCTACTATCCCCTCTGCACATTAAATTAGTATTGATTAAACAGTTTGTCAAAGCACTTGAGGTGGCAGCATGGACTTCTTTTAAAATCGTGGTACTACTACAGCCTACCTGCCGCTTCCACCCTCAAGATTTTGCAGGTTACCCATCAACTGCGTGAACAGCCTTAACATATAAATTTAGTCTAAAAATGCAAGAAATTATAGAATTTTCCTTATACTACATTTCGGATAATCAATTCTCATTTTCCGAAATACCTTGTGAATTACTTGCCTTTTAGCACAGGTTACTTTGGTAAGAACTAAATGACCCACAACAGCCACGTTTTTTCCGTGGAAAAACTAAATATAGTTTCTATTGGTACTGGAAGTAATTTCCAAAATATATTATAGTAAATATGTCGCACGCATTAAATGAAACGGCTGAATGTATGTAGTATTAGAAAAAATTAAGTAGAAAAGAATAGACAAAGTAAATGTCGAATCAGTCAAACGTCAATAACAGTAAGTGCGATATAATCCAATCATATTCTATATTTTCAGAACGTGATTTTAAAAGTGCTCAGCTATTACCAAGTAGTTTATTATGTTTTCGATAGATGGCGGTACTTAAGGATCAATATTTTGAGGTTAGCAGAATCAGAAAAATCTTTTATGTGACAGCCTTATATCGCCGAGCGATAGCGAGATCTAATTGGCCATGGATAAATAATGTCACATTTGACAATTATGATTGAATTCAAGCCAAGACACAAATTTTATAATGCAAAGTTCGCTACAATGATAAATAAGACACTAAAACGCACTCAACATTTCCAAGACCTTTATCATTCTTTATATTTTTAGCTGACCTCTACCTATATTTCTTACTGAATATTTTAATCCGTTTCATTAAAATTGACATTACTTTGTCTACTTCTACAAAACTAATCAATTAAACTCTCTTAATTAATACATTTATTTAGTGAGGCACAACATGGTTTTACAAAGCAATGATCTCCAGTCACACAAATGATTGAAATTGTGGATGCAGTTTTAGGCATTCAATGAAAATGAAAACATCAGACTAATATCCTATCATATGCCAAAAACATTCTGTTCTATTGACACAACGTCGCTTGGAAAAAATGGAACAGTGCGGAGTGCGTGCCATTCTAGTCCAATTATTATAGACTTACTTTACAAATAGAAAACAACAGGTGCGCTGCAATGAACATTTGACAGAAGTCGAGATAATTAACAAAGGAGTAGCGCAAGATATATATTGAAGCCGGTATTGTTCTTTCTTTACATAAATTATATGCCCACTCTCACAAAATGTGAATGTTCGCAGATCATACAGCCTTCCTTCTGCGAAACAAAAATATGACTTAGACGGAGGCCACGGAAACCCTTGCTGAAGATGAAGCATCTTGTTTCAAGACACTGCCTCCGAAACTATTCAAAAAGCGAGCGGCTGAGATCTCAAATCTTATTCTTTCTGTGAAATGGTTTTCGGTTAATTGTTTTCTGTGAATTGTATTCGGTGACTTGTTTTCGGTGGACTTTCCGATACCCTTTTCTGTCGAATAGTCTCTATTACATGGAGGAATACTTGGCGCAGGACTCTCTCTTTTTAACTACTTGTTTTCGAGTTTCTTTTTTTATATTTTACATATTCTATTACAAAGCAATTATTTTATTGACTTGTTTATTTTAAAACAGAAACAACTCAAAAGAACAAGTAAAGAAACAAATAGTACAAGCATTATTTTTGATAATGAAGAAATAATGAATGATAGGGAAATTGTTGAAAAATTTAATGAGTACTTTGTAACAAGCATAGATACACTAGTCGATGGGGTACAAAGACAAAATATTGACAGTGAAAATGAAGTTTTGCGTGACATACCGCAGCATCCGGAATTTTGTAAATTTGAAAATGTAACTATGAAAGAAATTAAAGATGTAATTAAATCTCTAAAAGGTACAGGAGACGTTGCTGGTGATGGTATAACAAGCAGAGTTTTAAAGGACATTTGTTTGGTGTCAGCAAATAGAATACTAGACATAATAAATACGTCAATGCAGTCAGGGGTATTTCCTAAATACTGGAAAATATCATATATAGTACCTGTCCCAAAAGTCAATGGGACGAAACTGTGTGAAGAATACAGACCTATAAATAGAGTGCCATCATACGAAAAAGTGTTGGAAATGTGCGTTAAAAAACAAATTGATAGTTATTGTGATACAAACAGTATATCATTGAACCAGTCAGGTTTCAAGAAATCACACTCTTGTGAAACAGTTTTGGTCAATATTTGTGATAATTGGACGAGCGAAATGGACAGTGGCAAAATGGTGCTGGCTGTGTTTTTGGATTTCCGAAGAGCTTTTGAGACCAACGACCGACAATTACTACTGAAGAAATTGGAAGTCATCGACTTCAAAGGCATAGCTCTGGAATGGTGTCGTTCATACATGACTGACAGATGCCAAAGTGTAAAGTTTAATGGGACAACATCAGGTGTGCACTCTACTAAATATGGTGTACCACAAGGAACAATATTAGGACCGTTACTTTTTAATTTATATATTAATAACATTATGCTAAGGACCAAAAACAGTAAATTACATTTGTTTGCTGATGACTCAATGTTGTATGTCAGTGGAAATGATTTAAATGACATGAAGGACAAAATAAATGAAGACTTGTCTTTATTATATAAATGGTTATGTGCCAATAGTTTAAGTATTAATATAAGTAAATCTAAATTTATAATCGTTGGTAGTGCATATAAATTAAACACAATTAACTATGACATTATTAATATAAAAATAGATAAAAATTATTTAGAAAGAGTAAATAGTATAAAATATTTAGGGATAATTATAGATCAGCATTTAAATTTTAAAGAGAATACAAAGCATATTCTAAATAAAATGTCTAAAAAAAGTAGGTTATTTAAGTAGAATAGGTCAAAATATGTCTACATATATTAAACTGTCTATATATAAATCGCTAATTTCGATGCACATGGAATATTGCTCAAGTATCCTCTTTAAGTTAAATAATTACGAAACTCAGCAAATGCAAAAAATTCAAAATAGGGCTATGAGAACAATTTTAAAGTGTAACAAATATACACCAGTTGCATTAATGCTGAGTACATTGAAATTAATGAATGTGCGACAAAAAATAACGTACAAAACACTCTTACTCATTTACAAGAGTAAACAAGGTGTTATGCCATCGTATATTAGTCAGAAGTTGATTTATATACATGACACACATAAATATAATACACGAATCATCAATGATTTCTTTATTGAAAGAGAAAATAGGTCATCAACGGCTAATAATGTTTTTGTTAATGGGCTTAAAATGTTTAACAGCCTCCCGTATGACATAAAACACTGTAATAATTTAAATAGGTTCAAGAGACAACTGTCATTGTACATTTTAGAGAAATTTATATAAATAATGTAAGTGTATGTAAATAGCGTATGGCTAATAAAGATATATTATTATTATTATTATTATTATTAAGTATATACTCAAATTCTATTTATACCTAATCATATTTTTATCGATTTTTAAACACTGACATTTCTAATACTGTTCCCAATTGTCTATGCCTTTACACTAACCCGAAATAAATTGTATTACATTGAATTGAATTCACGATTGTGTTTAGGTTGAATTAAAAAAAAAACATTTCAACATCGCAGTGTAACATTTATTATATTATTTACATTTTACAAACTTAAAGACTAGTTAAAACAAAGAAAAAACATTTACAAATTAAAGTATTTGTTTTCATATATATATATATTTATATTTATGTAAATTTACGCGAATACACTGTGTATACAATATATATAAAAAACAGTAATATATTATGTCGCTATTACATATATCCCTAAAAAACTTATATAAATAATATTTGGCACAAACAGTTAATTAATGTAATAAGAATTTGAATTCATTAAATATTATTAGGAGGTTGCTATTAATTTTACCTATGAAAGAGAAAAACATGTCGTTGTTATATACACAAGTAATAAATTTTATTACCACTAGTAATAATCTCCTACTAGATTTTGGCACATAGTTTCACGTGAACACAATACAGTGGGGGATTATTTAATGAATTCTCAGTTTATTTACTTTAGTATACATATATACATAATAAGATGGGTTTAAATTTCTTTGGCAAATATTGTCACACATGAAAATAATTTAAACAGATCATTACCATTGCATTTAAAATTAGAAATGATTAGTGACAGAACGAACGGTTTAATTTGCAATGTTGAATCGTTGGATATTATAATTTATACTAAATAATGTCAGTCAATAAAGTATATAAAATTCAAAAATTTAACTAAAGTCATTTGGTGGTCAAATGGTCAAAAAGAAGGAATATTTAATATTAATTGCAATGTAAAATACAATTTTCAATCGGCTGCAGTATTTTAAATTTATAGATTAGATAGTACTTGAATCTCTTTTTATTAATTTTATATTCGGTTATTGTCAAAAAATCGTCTACAATTTATATAGAAAAACCATTCATTTTGTTCTAAATCATATCCTCTGATAGTTGGACAGCCGGAAACAACAAATACATTATTTATTCTCGTTTTATTTACACCCTACTCACCCATGTAACATTGATTGCAAACATCGGCTATTGCTATCTTTGAAAACAAATCAAAACGTGAACGGTACAAGTAAAGAAAGGTCTTAATATTGTGAAAAAAACAGATGATACCAACACGTGATATAATTCTTATGTTTGCTTTTATTTATTATTTTTATTATGTATCGTTGAGGGGCATGTGCAGAATAACAGACGATCAAATTTCCTGGTCAGTCTGAGCATATTATGTCTTTTAAGCTTCTCCATGTATTTGTATGTTTCTCTTTTTCTATATGCATACATGTATATATGACTGCATGTATTTATTAATATTATTATTATTAAACAAATGATTGCTTGTACCAAGTTAGATATGTCAGTATATTTCATGTTTATGTTTATTTTTCTTAGAATATTTATAGTAATATTTTCAATTATTTAGTTTTAATCTAGTAGTCTATGAACGTATGACATGCAATGCAATCATGTACGTAACTGTGCTGCGTATATTAAACCATACAATGACTGTAAATATCTAACAGTAATATCTCATGTCTAGGAACAAAATGTGAGATTGTATTTGCTGTTCATAGATTATCGAAAGACACACGACTCCATTAGCAGGAAAAAGTAGTTCCAAGCAATGAGGCACTAAGGAGTCCACTAGAAGATTGAAAAAGTTAATGGTGCTGACTATTAGAAGAAACAAAAGAAGTTAGAAGGAATTGGACAATGTCTGAGGAGTTTTCTCCTCTGATGGAGACGAGGCTATTCCTCCTCCACAATTCTGTACAATTTAATGCAACAAATAATTGTAAGAGATTAATACCAAAGGCATAATATATGACACCAAATATCAATACTTAGTATGTACTACACAAATATATATATATATATATATATATACATTTATACGTAAACGTATCTGCATATGTGCATGCAATGGGATACACAACATACGCCAAGGTGTCATTGCTAGCAATCGACGTACAGACACGTGTTTCGGCCTTCAAGGCTTCGTCAGTGTACGTAAGGGACTGCTAGCAACGAACAAATGTTTGGATCGCTATATATGACGGCTTGCATCGACAAATGTCCGTGAGAATATCACAGCGACATCTGCCACCCAAGCGCGACATAGAGATACGTTTACGTATAAATGCATTTTGTGAAGTATATACTCACTTGGATATGTTTACGTCCAGTATTTTATATTACTTTGCTTTGCGAGATCAATACTTGGATTATGCCGATGACCCAGTGCTGATGGTGAGATTCGAAGAGGGAATAATAAGGACATTCAAGTTATTGTACAGGATAACAAAATAATATAGTTTAACAATCAATTGAAGTTAAAAAATATATGGCAATGTAAAATAGCATCAGAGGTTTGACAGCAAATTCAACAATTAATTATATGGGACATGGTAACTATACGAAAGCAGAGGAAATGTAATATCTCGAAACAATGTTAACGTGTAAGTAGGAAGAAAAGAAAGAAATTATAAGGAGTGAAACAAAAGCAAGTAACATAACAAGAGCTAAGAACATATATGTCTCAAACAATAGCCCATGGTAACCTATGCGTGCCAGACGTGGACAATGACAGACAAGGAAGGAACACAACCAGTCTGGAAATGCAAAATATTAGAAGAATGTTTGGAAAAATTACAGATGAAAACGAACTCTGAAGAAGAATAAATAAAGAAATAGATGAATCGTACGAAATACAAAACATTATTCAAGTGGTGCGTATGCAAAGAGCTAGGTGACTGAGGCACATAGAAAAGATATCCCACAAAAATGGATTCAAAGAATACTGTTGGAAGAAGAAAATTGAAAAAGAAGAAGAGGGTGACTGAGAAAAAGTGGCTGAGCGAAGTGATGAAATCTGAGGGAAGCAGAAGTCAAGAATTGTTAAAAGCAGACTTTGTTTCAAAAAATATAGAAAGGTAAGATTTAGAAAAATAAATATTTAGATGTCAAGGGCCTCTATGCGTGCAGAGCTGATACATACATTTATTCATTATTATTAAAAAAAAATGGCGGTTGAAGGTTTTAATTAGAGATCAATCTTCCTGTAAGTATCTTTTAATATACCATTGAATTTCACCAGTTTTATAAAATCTTCTTCCGAAAGAGCAGACATGTTTTAAATCATACGATAGTTAGTGTGACCAACTTTTAGCCTTAATAACTTAAACTTATTTTGAGTATGGTTTTCAGGCACGTTGAAAACAAAATTTAATGTGGTTGAAGTTACAGCTACTTACAATACAGTCAAATCATATATTTAGAATTTGTGGTTAAAGAAGTAGAAAGTTCAAAACATTATATACTGGTTCACCTCAAGATCTGTATCATCACCACTACAGAATGTACCATAGATACCATAATAGGTGTCTGTAATTGATCAACGCCTTGCGATTTAGAAATGTTTTTGATATTAAGTCGCCAGCTTGGAAACGTCGTTCTTAATTTATTCTTTGATCATAGGCGCCCCTAAATATTTAGTTTTCAAAACAAACAACATATTGTAATCATACTATAGTCCGTCTCAACCCCATTATGCAGTACAGGTTTAATAGGGATATTGCATCTCTTATTATCTTTAGTAGTCTCTTAATAACGACATCTTTATATCCGGTTGCCTTGTTGCAAATTCTATTATGCAATGTATATGGATATATGAGTAATCGTTGCTGTCAATTGTCAGTTTTTGCCGTAGTGTGTAAACTTTTATATTGTTTTTAATTTATCTATATATAATTTCTGTTAAATCGTTCTTTTTAGCAAGCATATTATCTTTTTCAAGCATTTAAAAGTAAGTATACATACCTAGATCTATAATTCTGATTAACGTGATAACCTATATACATATACATATACTTTTTATAGATTACTACATGATATGGGTTTTGAATTTTAAAAAGTGGGACGAAAGAGTATTCTTATTGAAAGAGATGACATCATTAGGTGGAGACATAAATACTTACGAGACATCAGAAAATTCAGAGACGAAGGTATAGTTTATCATTTAATTTGTTATACTTTTATGTTCATTACGCAATTTATTATTTGCTTGTGTTTGATTGTGATTGTTTTACTTTTAGGTAGAACTATAATATATACTGATGAATCATGAGTGAATTCAGGACACTCGGTAAATAAAAAGTGGACTGACGTTACTGTTCAAAGCAGTCGACAAGCTTTTACATAAGGACTCAGCACTGGTTTAAAATCACCAAGTGGTCTTGGGCCTCGATTTCCATTAATTCATGCTGGAGGCGAGCAAGGTTTTGTTGTTGGTGCTGAATGTACATTTCCTTGTAAGAAAAATACTGCTGAAGTTCATAGCGAAATGGATGCAGATACATATGGAGATTGGTTCAAGAATAAATTGCTTCCAAATATACCAGAAAACTCGGTTGTTGGTCTCGATAATGCCTCATATCACACGAGAAAATTAGAAAAGTTTCCAGCAGTAGCACGGAGAAGACCAAATTATTGAATGGCTCACTGAGAAGAATATTCCACTTGATAATGACATGTTAAAAAGAGATTTACTGGCTTGTGTGTCAGAGGTTAGGTCTCAGTATGAGAGAAACAAAATTGATGAATTTGCAAAGAATAAAGGGCATTATGTTCTTCGGTTTTCACCTTATCATTGTGAATGAAACCCAATTGAAATGGTGTGGGCACAAGTTAAGCACTACGTTGAAATGCACAATACGGCACTCAAACAAAGAGATATTGAACAATTAATTGTGGAGGGTTATCAGAATGTAACAGTGAACAACTGGCAGAATTACATTGGCCACCTTGGCCACCTTGCCAACTTGCAAGACGATGTTGAAGAGTTTATAATTAACATCACACATTCGTCATCAGATCAAGATTCTTTAAGTGACGAAGAAAAATAAAACAATATGTGTACCTACTCCTTTGTATGGTCATGGTAAGTTTTTTCATAAATGTTGTCATGTATTATTAACTTGTTCTTATAAATGGGAAAGTATGTTTTTGCAAAATGAATTTGTGAGGAATTTGTGTCTTTAAATGTGTATAACGGAATGTAGATTAACATATTGATATTCAATAAGACTATATAAGTCATGTAACATATTAAAAAATAAAAGCACATGTGTATGTGTGGTTATTGTTATTCTTTTCATAAATATGTATTATTTAAGTTGTTTTTATAAATAGAAAAGTTTTTTATGAAAAATAAACTTGTGATTAATTTTGTCTTGGTCTGAATTTATAGTGGATAGTTGATTAAGATGTCAATATTCAGTAACGAAGAAAATTGTATACCTTAAGTGTTTCTTTGAAATATTAATTCATTTACTCTGGCTTACTATATTCAGTTAGATTTTAAATATTTTTTACAGAACAATACCAGAGGATTATATTATTACAGATATTTTAACTAATCCATCTTCCCATATATTCTCCCCTTTTAGTGTTTCAAATTACTATTAATTTTCTGTATGCAGTATGCATCAATTGAATGACAAACAGTCGTATAGGTTATGTTTTGATCACAAAAAATATCAGATATTGAACCGGAACTGTTACGCCATTATACAATGAGACGATTTGGCAACTATGAAATCAATTGCCATAAGACCTGTACTGCATAATATGGTTGAGACGGGCTATGGCAGTACCCGCACGGCGTTTCCCATGACATGCTTATTATTATGCCTGTTCCCGGATTTACGCTTTAATAATATATTTTTCAAACGCAGTCGAAAATCCTGCTGCTCCTAAGTATTGATGCTAAACACCATTTAACCGAAAATGTGATTCTGATTGGTTGGTGCTAACCAGCACTCGCACCCTTTAAATGTTTGTTTCCATAACAGGATTATTAAACAAAATGGCATAAATATTTATAGGAATTCTATTTGATATTTGTTTTACAGATCGAACTGTTTCGGACACATCTAACGAATGTACAAAACTCGCCAGTCTTATATATATATATATATATATATATATATATATATATATATATATATATATATATGTATATAATAATACATTTCAATTTTACTGACAATTTATAATTATAGGTATACAAAAAAATGATAGATATTTATTCATGTGTCGATGGCATTAAAGACATAAATAAACAAAATATTCAAGATTCATACACTATTAATAATCGAAATCAACAATAAGAGATACATACCGGGTCGTCCAAAAGTCTGGATTCACGTGGATTTTGAGTAAACTATTCACTTTTTTGGAAAACTGAATTCTGTATCTTGAATGGGAATAAAATTGCAACTCAATAGTATTTTTTATTTCAAAAAAATTGTTTATAATTTTGAGATAAAGTTAATAACAATGTTTTTTTAAATGGAAACCTACCGTGATTTTTATTTCAGAGAGAGTAGTTTCGATAAGAATTGCATTGGCATAGAAATTTTGGCTATAAACCTTACGATTATTGTTTAAATTAATATTAAATTTTCGATCCGAACACTCGTTCGCGCTTGTTCGGAAAATACACGAACGTGTCTTCTCTTACCACGTTTCCAACTGTAGGCATGGGTCCACCCCCTAATAAAGCATTCTATTGAAGGCGTTACGTTTATCTTGAATGAAAGCATTTTTTTTTTATAAAATGGAGATCTACCGCGATTACGATATTTAAACGTTATGAGAAAGTACAACGTAGTTTAATAAAAAATAATTTTATGGTCTTTTTCCGTTTTTAGACACTTGGAAGGTCCAAATCTTATCTCATTCTGTTTTTGGTATTACTAGTGTACGTTTACGGAGCGAATTTGAATTTTTATTTTCTGTTTTCTTGAACGTTTTGTTTGTTGTTAATTGTGTTGTTTTGGTATTGACTTTATCTATTATTTTTGTGATCTGTGATTTTGAACAATTTGCGTAAATATGGAACTGGTAGAGAGAGAACGGATAGAAATTCTAATTATGGTGGGATACGGCGACAAAAAGCGGTAGATCTCCATTTTATAAAAAAAAAATGCTTTCATTCAAGATAAACGTAACGCCTTCAATAGAATGCTTTATTAGGGGGTGGACCCATGCCTACAGTTGGAAACGTGGTAAGAGAAGACACGTTCGTGTATTTTCCGAACAAGCGCGAACGAGTGTTCGGATCGAAAATTTAATATTAATTTAAACAATAATCGTAAGGTTTATAGCCAAAATTTCTATGCCAATGCAATTCTTATCGAACGTACTCTCTCTGAAATAAAAATCACGGTAGGTTTCCATTTAAAAAAACATTGTTATTAACTTTATCTCAAAATTATAAACAATTTTTTTGAAATAAAAAATACTATTGAGTTGCAATTTTATTCCCATTCAAGATACAGAATTCAGTTTTCCAAAAAAGTGAATAGTTTACTCAAAATCCACGTGAATCCAGACTTTTGGACGACCCGGTATATAAAAAGCATCACATTTTAATCAAAAATCGACATTTCAATCGTAAACTCTTTAACGTTTGTCAGCTTTTTGTGTTCAAACTTGACAACTGGTCGATGAAAGTGAATAATCTTTCTCGATAGTCTTTCGTATTCCAAAACACATTTCTCGATTATTGTACATGTACATCTTTGATATATTCATTATTTCATGCTGTTGATTCGGGGCATTTTTCGGTTGACAAAACACGTTGTATAGCACGACTGAAGCTATTCTGCCAATTGTGGCGTTTTCCGGCAGGTGCCATCGCGAACTGAAATTGACTAAGGACTACCCAAAGTAACACAAAACACTAAATAAAAAAAATCTACATTAAATTTTTAAATTCGGGTTTTGAGATGCATGGAGTCACCATTGCGACCACCTGTGTGCCAAATTTCAGGGCTGTAAATGCGATACACACTTCCTTTTACAAGTATAGGTGATTATGCTTACATGCAACTATAACATTGCCAATATCATGAAATAGCATTAATAACCCATAATTTCAATTCATATTATGTAAGTTGATTAGTTTATGTCGGCAACTTTAAATTATAGAAAACCCTTTAAAATGAGCTTAATTGATTCTAAAGTCATATTTGACAATTAATTTCAGCTAACGACAAAAATTATAAAACGTAAAAATCGTTAAAATATAAATGGCGGCGGCGTAGGTCAATTACGGATGCATTATATTCTACAGAAGGTTAAAATTGCTGAGTTTGTGCAGACAGTTTGCCTTGCTGAGTTTTGTTATACAGCTTCGATGAATAGAGTCTATGTTAGTAAAGTTCAGGCTTAGTTAAATTATTCACCAAGAATTATCATACTCACTATAATTATGTTAGTCAAGACTAGGAGTCTGTTTTATAGTGCACTCCTAGTCGTGAATAACATAATTCGTCATAAGTTAGGAAGAAAATGAACTCTAAAGCGTTACTGAGATATGTTTTTTAATTGCATAAAATTTTCAGAATTGACCATTGAATAGGTTTAATTCACGTATATTTGGAAAAGTCTCCTTTGTTTAGAGATCTTTGGAAATTAAGTTGGTTTTAATGTGATATCCTTGATGAATGGCTAGTAGATGATCTTTCAGTAAAAATAGCTATAGCCGAACAGTGCTATGTAGAGAAGACCATGATGAATTGCATTGTTTTGTTAGATTCTTACATTTTATATACTTTACTTATTTCTAATATTATATTATTTCACATATACATTTCCAATTGTGTTTAAATTTTGAACACTCTTTCAATGGTAATGATCAAAATACATAAGGCACATGCTGCCTTTAATACATACTTAGTCACAACTAAAACAAAATTTCCCATTTAATAATATAATTAATCGTCGGACAATTTAGAGATTTCACTTATATTCCGAGGTCAATATTATTCTAACCTCAAAGATTCGAAAAAAGCTTTTAAGAAAAAATATAACAAATATCTTTTTCTCATCATATTATTTAAGATTGCAGATAAAAATACTCTATTTCTTGAATACATTGTAGTATATTAATAATTAATATCTGTAACGCTTTTCTCATGAATTCGTCACTAAATTCCAGTGTCCCAGTACTCTAAATTTTGTATGACTGTATATTGAAATAAATATATATGTTCGTGGTTTGAGTTTTGCTACGTGTTTTCTTAAAATTATTCAGTTCTTGAGTAAATTCTAACAGCTTGTAGTATTTGGCGTATATATGTTCAATATTTTCCAAAAGATGCTGAATAACATTTCTAAATGTCCGACAACGAATTCTACTTTTTTTGACAAATTTTAGATATTTAATATAACTTATTATATAAAACGCATTCGTTGAAAATGGACATACTTGTATATCAGTACCCCAGAGATAATATTTCTTAACTTTATACACAAAATAAATTGAGATTATTTTGTGACAATAGAAGCTAATTTATGACAGACTATAAATTTAATCTCTAGTGCATTGATTAGGATTTTTCGTAAATTAATTCCGGGCATTAGGGTTTCAAAATGGTTGGCACTAATGGGTTCCTTAATAATATAGTCGGACAAGAACAGTCCTGTTCGTAAAGTCGAGTAACTGTTTTCAAGAATCCGGTTCAGTTTTCATAACCCTATTGAATGGTTAGATTAGTGTAAGGTGCTTTACTCCCTCTCCGGACATAATCTTACAACGCGTTAGGGTACATACAAAAAACTTTTATATTCCTTTTTTACGAAACAATTTACCATACGTGACCGCAAATTGCTTTCGGAAATGTTTCAAATAACCGGGTAAAATTTATGAACCGGTACTTACTTTTTGACCGGGTCAGTTAAATGCTAAACATTTTCTGAAAACGCCTTAGATGCGATCTACATTTTTAGTAGGATCAACGTATTTGGACTCCAATGAGGAAAAAGGCAAAAAATGCAAAAACGTTTGTGATTTCATTCTTTCAGTATTTGTCAACAAATTTTCAAATAAAATCTATTCTTCATCAGAAAGAACGTTGCAATTTAGGGATTTTGTTGTACTTCTAACACTTTAGGATTATAATTATATAAGTTTGCAATCCAACCCTCATGCATACCGCAAAAATAAACAATTTTGTAGAATGAAATGTAAAAAAAAGGTAATCAAAATTAAATAAATAAATTATTTCCAATATAATTTTAACAATATAACGTTGCGCAGTCAGTAGAATAAGAGCCAATGTAGGTACCATTAGCTTGGTCAAAAATGATATTAGAAAACAAGTGTAGCTTGAAGGCGTGGACATATAATTTTTGTTTATATTAAGTAAGTTGACACTACACTCCAACCCTAGTGATAAACAAGAGTTTTTTGGCTTTGCAGATTTGTAGAATGACACACTAACAACGTTACCTAATCAAAATTTCATTGCATCTCTCAGAAAATTTTTAAATATTTTATAAACCATAAATATCTAAACATTCCTGTATTAAATCTATATTTGTCTATTTAGCCAAGCTCCAGTACTCGTCTTGTTCGAAACCTGGTATTATTTTTGTTAATAATAGATACAAGAAGAATCAAATAGTCAACTTTTGGTGATTGCCAAAAAACTATTACAATAAATATAGCTACACGAATAACTCCAACTGTAAAGCGGCTTTAAGATATTAAAAGGTATTCGGTAGTTATATAGAAGTTGAAGGTTTAGATTTGAACAATTTGTTTCAAGAGCACTAAATACCTTTGAAAATTTTTAATCCTTGTAAACAATATAATCGCTAATATGTCGTAATATATTTTGAAGTAACAAAGCTTTAATTAAAAATTGTTCGTGTAAATAATAATAGTTTTAAATGCACAGCAATGTCATGATTAAATTTCCTCAATAATTATATTTACCTCTCAGGCACTAATATACAAATACATCTAAAATATTTGCTTTACCTTTCATTTATTATTATTAGTAATAATAGATTATGATGGATTGTGAAATAAAGTGTTATGTTACATAAAAGAAACAAGAAACAAGAAAACGTACAAAAATATTTAATCTACCCTAATTCAATAAAAAACTAATATCACAGAAATTATATGCAAACTTAAACTTGTTTAAATTTTACTGGCCAAAAATAGTTCGTTACGTTTTTTTCTCTCCTTAAGCAGGAAACTACCATTCCTTATTTCAAATTTATCAAATGAATATAACTTTTATCAAAGTGTTAATATTTAGATAGCAACAAAATAATTTATTTTGAAAATCTATAATGTCCTTATATTTTAAAAAATGTATGAAACAAATTTATCAAAACCTTTCAATATATGTAAATATTGATCTGCTTACAACGTAGTGCCATCTATACCTTGATAGACCGTTTTCAAAACTTTTCGCAAGATGGCGCCACTTATTCCTTATTCTCAGGAATTAATTTAATAATTTTGATTTATATAAAATCGTGTATGATTACATAAAAGATACTTTTGGTTTCTCTTTTTCCAAATTTCTATACTAATGTATGTATAATTTATTTTTTAATAATCCCTTTTACAGAGAACAAGCAGTCATTATTGATATATGTATTTGAAAATGTAAATAGCAAAAATGTATATAAATTCCCTCTAAATTAGCACCTAATTTTTGGCATCCACGAGATTTTATATGTTTTTGCTTTGGACAGCAAATAAATAGAAGAATTTATGATTTTGTTTTTTTAAAAATTTCAAAAAATTTTCAAATTTCTCTCAAAGATAAATCAATCACAATCACAGATCTATCTACACACATATAGATAGACATAAATATATACCTTAACACACTAGTAAAACAAAAGGAAAACAAATCTCATTGAGTTCATCATCATTCAACAAAACAATCACTCATAACTTCCATTGGTGTTGCAGACTAGCTTTTTTTCAATTTTCTAGAGATTCTCCATTTTATCTCATCACCATAACAAATACTAAGGTAAATATTGGAACGTATAATTGGGCAATTATTACAAAAGCGCCGTTGTTTTGTACATGAACAGGTATTGCAAACACCAATGAACTTAAACTTAATTCACTAACTACCCTTGGACTTTGAGTGTTCACCAGACTGGCAATCTTCTCCGCTTCCCTAATGCAAGCCTCCAATTGCAGTTGTGATGGATTCTGTTCTGTGGTCTCTACGACGACAAAAATATCCATTTCTATCGTTAAATAACCTCTGAGAACACATTGAGCAACCTGAATCGTTCTCGCCAAAGCTTGCAGCATGGCTTTCAACGTTAAAGGATAAGTGTCTTTGTTGTGGAGGACGTATAATGCACGATCTATTTGTTTTTTGGAATACAACAAACGCAGAGACCCTCCACATATAGGACAGCAAGCGCCAGGTGGAGTGTAGCCCAAACAATTAAGATCTGGCAACGGCTTGCATTTGATACCGTGACATTGTTGTTTCTTCTTATCGGTTAAGAGACCAACAGCAACACACGAACCTATGTAGTCTACGCTGGAATAATCAGCCCATGCAGCACACTCTGATATGTACGTTCTGCCATTTATTCCGCAGACTTCGCCGCGATTGTTGCAATTTTTCAGACAAGGACCTCTGTAGGCTAATTTTTTATTTGTATGGGCCAGGAAACAAGCATTTTCGTGTTGTTGGTTATTGATATCACATACTGGATCCTTTGGTGACGTTTCACATTTAGCATTGCCATTCACTGAAATATAGAAATAACAATAAGTAACAATCCAATTTTAAAAAACAAAACATGACAAGCCAAGTCTATTTGGAGGATTAATTACCTATGTTAACAAAATCTACACAACTAAGTGAATTATTCTGTATAACCGATGTGAAATAAATATTATTCTAGATCATTTCCGTAGAAGAAACCAATGGCAGCAAACAATACTTTTGTTGAATCTTCGCATTATATTTCTCTAAAATTTCACGAAAACTTTTTTACAATGTTTCTCACAAAATATATATTTCTTTTCAGGTGAAAATTATATCGAAAAAATTGGAGATCAATTGACTTACAGTCATAAAAAGATGGCTTAACGCTAATTTTTAAGAAATTATAATTATGCTTCATACACGAATTAATTTGTATATACATACAAGTATGACTGCAGATCGACATTTAGCCGGAATCATGAAAAGCACGGACGTACACGTGTTTCAGCCTACATAGGCATCATCAGTGTGCGACGCATTGTCAGATGTCTGTTGAACTTAAATCGTCAGCATATTTATCGACTAGCCTAGAACACGTCTATGTAAGACTTTAACGACATCTACTACGCAAGCGCTGCGTGCCCAGGCAACATTCACTCGCAGTAGCAAAACCATCGAAGCATATATAAATTACTGCGTGTATTGTATGCATTGTATTGTATGAACAAACACAAAATAAATATGTCTCTTAATAACCATGACAAGAATAGGGCTACTGTCCCAGAAAAATCCAACAATCCAATTGGTGTGGCCTGCACATCGAGCGTAATTCGAAAATAATTCATTGACAAAAAAAGTACGATAGTAGCATGCGAGGATATTTTTGGAAGAGGTCAGTCGGGATCTGTACGTATTTATGAAATGCTTGATGATCATTTTAACCTTCTGTCGGGCGCGGTCATAATCGTAATAAGATCAGGCGCACTGTATCAAAATGATCAGTATGATCATTCTTTCTTTTCAACCGCGAAAAAAAGTGTTAAAACAAAAAGTAATTACATACTTCTCTTTTGTTATAGGTATTTTGACTGAGAATACTCAAATTAATGAAAATAATGAACATGCGCACTTTAGTAAAGGAATTTATTACAATAATGTTGGAACAAAAGAATATATAATAGCACTTGTTGATTGTGCTTGAAAATGAAAATAGTGACATATCTAAATACACATAAATTCAAGAACTAAAAAGAAAGTAAACTATAACGAAGGATATAGATTTAAATCTTCAATCTGAGCTCTCATGGTCGTCCTATTGCAAATTACAAACTATTTGACTGCATTCTGAACAAAAGCTCTGTAAATGCATGAGACATATTGATTTGTTGCATTTGACACACTTATATTTAGTTAAACGTCTCTTCTCAGTACCTATTTCACATCTCTTCCTCTTACTTCCTCTTTCGCTAACTGCTTCCGTATTCTCGTTTTCTTCCATTGGTCTGTACCGCTGAAGTTTCCGTTTTAGGTCCATATGCATCCCCGAAGTATTTGCGCTTCTTCTAATTATATTAGGTAAAACTAGTTCACTTGATTATTGTTTTATGAATTCGCTTCTTCTGATAGTGTCCTGATCATTGCCAAAATAGATCACTTGGGCATTGATCCCACTCATGTTCAAGATAGCAAAAAATATTACCATCGGTCAACGACGAACATTCCTAGCCACATTGTAAGAGGCGCATAGCTTATCTGTTGTATCAACACCCCCTTTCGTATGATTGTAAAATGTAATCATCGAAGGCTTTTGCTTATGGCCACTCTCAGAATCTATACAATTATCATTATGTAATGTAGATGCCAAAATTACACATTTTCCTTTTTTTTGGTATATATGACAATAACGTACATCCCTTTCTAAATCCAAAAAGGCTACTATATAGATCTCTGCCATTTGTAGAGCTAAATTCCAACGGAAACTCTCTTTTGTTTTTTTTCATGGTACCTACATATGAAAGGCCTTTTTCTGTTAGTTTTTCTAATAGTTCCATACTACCAAACCAATTGTCTGCAGTAATATTTCGCCCTGAGTGATATAGAGGCTCAGCCAGTCGTAGAATTACATCCATGGGTTTGTTGCTCAAACAATATGGACCATTTGGTTGCACTCCAGCATATATTTCTAAATTGTGTAAGTAGTAAGTTTGAGAATCGACAAGAGCATATATTTTAATACCGTATTTATTAGGCTTGCTAGATATGTATTGCTTGAATGCGCACTTACCACGAAAGCCCTCAAGCTTTTCGTCAATAGTAACATTTTCACCCATTGTGTAGGATTTCTGACAATTTTGTACAAATATCATAAATATTTCACGAATAGCTGCTAGTTTATCTAGGCATTGCCGCTCTTTTCGGGTTTCGCGATCATCAAATTGTAAACACCTCACTATGAACTTGAACCGTTTTATACTCATCACAAGCTGGAATTTGTCAACACCATTTCCATCGGCCCCCCATAGATCCTCTAAGCTCTGCCTATTGCTTTTATACACTCCGGCTAAAAACAGAAGACCGATGAATGCTTTTAATTCAATAACGTCAATTGGTCTGATATCTCACTCTCGTTGAAACAATGGTCTGATTATTTCAATATACTGATTCGTATATTGAAGAATGATTTTCAAAATATCATCAGATATGAGGCAACTCCAACATTCCAAAGAAGTTAGTGCTGTTCTTGCCTCACCTATCACTCCCGGCAGTTTTCGAATTATATTGTGTCTTCCGCAGCGCACTCTTTGTGAGGGAGGAGTTTTATTCCATTTCGTAGTGTCGTCTTTCCCAAGGAAGCAGTTTTCTTCACTTTCTGTCTGATGCATCTTCTTCGGTTCCTGAATCTCCTTCACGAGTTTCAGTTACATCTTCACCATCAGTGTCACTTTCGTCCTCGAAATTTTCTTGCAAATCATCATTGTCATCAAACATCATCCTTTCCAATTCTTCTACATCTTCCGCATTTGTTAAATCATATTTTTTACCCTTGCCAGCCATTTTAGGTGTAAGTAAACTGAAAGATAAATATTTTTCTTACAAAATATTTCCTATTATTATTATTCGGGCGCGGTGTATCAATTTGATATTTGCGCGGTGGTAAAATAAAAATAAAACCCATACTGAAATGATTGACATTTATGTATCCATATAAGAGAAAGGTACTTACCTACGCACAAGAATAACTAAATTCTATATTTTGAAATTATAACAAGAACGGGCGCAGTGTATCAAAGTGATATAAAACTCCAGAACTGATCAGCCTAACAGTTGCCATAAAACTAAATGTACTGATAATGTAGGGCATTAGGAAAGATTAAGCTACCAGAAAGTAGATGTCGCTACACATTATAATTTACAAGTACCAAATGAAACCGTTTGGTGTGTATCAATTGGATCAGGCGCGCCCGACAGAAGGTTAAGAAGCTATTGTGGGAAGCTCGAATGAGAGCCAAAAATAACAACTGGAAATATGTTTGGTGTGCTGGTACTGCTATTAACACTAGGAAAAGTGATGGGGCTCAAATTGCTATTGTGTATACGGACTACGATTTAGAAAAACTACGGTAACCTTGCAGTTCTTGTATTAAGACAATAGGGACAGAGCATTGCCATTCAATCTGACTTGCATATGATCCTTTACATAATTTATCATTAGTGCGAGAGCGCTATTATTAAAGCCGATGCATTTCGTATAGAAAGGAGAGTATCGTGTTTAATTGTGTCGCAGGCCTTACTATTATCAGACAAGACCAGACAAGAAACAAGGTTATGATCCGTAGCAGTGATCAGATCATCGGTTATTGAGAGCAAAACTGTTTTGTAACTATCTCCTGGGCTGAACCCCGACTCAGAAGAAGACAAAATATTTTCCATCTTACGTGTTCCGGCAAAACTTTCAAACAAATTTTATTGTAGAAAAAAATTCTTACCACATTGGTATTGGAGACAAGGTCTATCCATTAATGTCAAACATACTCTAGCATCTGGAACGCATTTGTGTCCAATTGGACACGGGTTACTTTTGCAAGGGTCTGGACAAGCTTCGTATTCAATATCTCCGTCACTTAATTCTGCGCATCTGTATGTAAAAGAAGTGTTAGTTTCGAAAAACCTAACGATTTATATTAAAGAAAAGTTGGTAATTGAATTTATTATTAATTGGAGCAATTTAAGTGTTCTATTTTAAAACTATTGATCAATAGCGAATTGTAATTACAAAAAATGGAAATTATTGTCAGCAACTTGCTTTGTAGTCGTGGATTATATACCATCTTGGTCAAACAGGCTCTGTGAAATCAGAAATTTTAGGTTAAAAGTTTTACTGAAGGTAATAATATGTAAAAGAGCATCCTTAATGCATATTTCTTTCTTTATTTATTATATAATAGTTATATAACATTGGACTGTGATGAGTTAGAAGGAATCTTTTCGACTGAGAATTACTATAAACAGTTTAAGTTAATTAAGGCGATACTACTCGATCGAATTTGAACCTATTTTCAACAGTTTTCCTAACAAAACTACGGCAATACCAATTGATGTACACACTTGAAATTTTTTATAGTGCATCTGTGATGAATCCATAAGTTTCCTAACTTATTTGTTTTTCAAATTAAGTACACATTCTTTTATAATAAAATCGTAAAGTTCATGAAAAATACCTTACTTTTAGCAAAATTTGTCGTTAAAAAGAAAGACTTGCTTCAAAATTCAACAAGTTAGGGAACTTCCTTTAAGCTTTACGTACAACATCCCGCAATTAGAAATATATTATCTTGTCAACTAATTAAATAATATTGTTCAAATGTAGGCCTTGCTGAAGAGTGCAAATGCTGGAGTTAGTTTTCTATCTTACACATGCGATCTCTATCGCCGTCGGACTTCGGCCGAGTTCCAGTTTTATGAGTGTTGTAAAATAAATAAAAATCTCGTCAGATATTAAATTAAAATCGGAATATATTTCAATATATTTCAGTTCAGTGTAGTCTGAATGATTACAACGTGTTAGGAAATCATAATTTATACTCTCTTGTATGTTTCTGTGGGAAGAATGGGTAAAAATTCTAAAATTTGTTTTTCCAAACCTAGGAAAAGTCGGCGTAGAATGGGTTCATTTGCTCAGGTAAATATCAATTGTTACATTCGTATAAATAAGTAATTACACTGGCCTACAAAATTAAGCTTTCTAAAATATGTTTTGTTTTTTATGACTAATTTTGTGTAATGTTAGGGCTCTGAATGCAAAAATATCATTCACTTTTGTAATTAACAATGTTGAAAACATTCAAGAACTGTTGCTTGTTTGTAAACATCAAAATCACTGTAGACCTGTATTATATATTTATCACCTAATAATAAAATCTATTAATAATCAACTAATGATTATCTTTTGACATGAATACATGCAAACGCATAGTAAGACTCCTGTGGAAATGAGGTCTACATTCAGACATGTAGATCTGGGTCGAACCACCCCCATTCCAAGCACTTCCATGGCCAAAACACCGTCGCCACGACTGTTAGATTTTTCCATGGATTTTACCAATAATGAGGTTGACGACGAAACAATTGTCCATGTCTCAAATAAAGATGATGATGATATCAGGTACATCCATAACAAGTTTAAACTAAAAATGTTAATGTAGAATTGTCGAAATTTTTTAGATCTGAAAACAGCATGAGTGGAATTGCGAATGTTGGTGGCAGATTTTCTCAACATAATGAACTAGCTAGTTCTCTAAATATGCCCGTAAGCTCATAAGGCAATAACAAAGAAGAGTCCTGGGTTTCACACAAACAAATTTACGCGACATTTGGTAAAGCGTCGTGGAAAAACCATAGCAGAAAACGATTGCAACCTCAACCTTAACCGCAATTGTTCACAGGCTAATGATAACTCTACTAGAAAAAAATATTGTGATTCAGACGATAATGATGACTATGGAGTCAGTGTGCATGCATTGGATATAGATGTAGAAGAATTTGAAAAAAGAAAAACCTCATTTTTAAATACACGATTGCAAACAGAAAGCCAAATTAATCAGTTGTTGTCAGCAAACGTGGGGCAATCGTTTTCCAATTTGTGGTTTTCTGAGAGAAGGAAACTTTTGACTGCATCTTCATTTGGGAAAATTTGTAAAATATGAAGCACAACAAATCCAAAAAATCACCAAAGCAATGTTACATTCAAAATTTACTGCCAACACTTACACCGATTATGGAAAAGATCACGAACCTATAGCTAGGAAATAGTTTTAAACTGAGAAGCTACTTTTAAGTATCATATACATCAAGAGCGCGCGAGGTATGATCACCCGATGGTATACGTAAACTCGCATCTAAACGTGGTCCGATAATACTAGAGTTACGACACAACATACTAGCAATGCCTGCTCATATTCGAACTCATAGTGATCTGATTATTTTTTCCCAGGTTGACAAAAAGAACAAATTAAATTTTCTCTTTAAGTGATGATCGTCATCACTTAAAGAGCAATCGTTGCTTAGATAACTAAGTCGATAATAACGCGAAGATTGTAATACTTATAAAGTAATTATGATTATCCTTATGAAATTAAATAATAATGTATCAGGTAACCAAATAAGTTCATGCGGTTTTTTTATACAGCAGAGTGCCATGAATATTCTTTAAGTTGTTGATCGATAGCACTTGTCTGTTATCTGTCATCCACTTTAGTATCAATCCTTCTGTCATTTAATACATACACATTTCGTGACAATTATTTAATTATTAATTTGAATAGTTGAAAATGGAAACGAATAAAACTTTAATTCGAGGTTGTTTACTCTATGACTACAAACTTGGTACTAAAGCTGCAGTGGCGGCGCGAAAAATATGTACCGCATTCGGAGATGATGTCGTAAGTGATCGAACAGCACAGAAGTGGTTCAAGAAATTTTGTTCGGGAGATTTCAACTTAACCGATGAAGCACGCTCTGGAAGACCGAAGATCATTAACAACGAGGATCTTCAACAGGTTGTGGAGGCAAATTCCAGTACAACGTGCCTAGAGCTTGCAGAAAGGTTCAATGTGAGTGACGAAACCATTCGTTTGCATCTTCATCAGCTAGGAAAGACGTGGAAGTTGAGCAAATGGGTTCCACATGAATTGTCAAATGATAACAAATTAAGTCGTCTTACCATTTGTTCGGCAAACATTTCACGCAACGATAATGAACCATTTCTTGATCGGTTGTTAACCTGCGACGAAAAATGGATATTATACTCAAATTCTAAGCGTTCGTATCATTGGTTGTCGCCTACTGATGGAATACCTCACACTCCCAAGGCTTCCTTGCACCCAAACAAGATTTTATTGTGTGTTTGGTGGACAGCAAATGGAATGATCCATTATGAGTTTTTGGAAAAGGGCCAAACCATCACTGCGAACTTGTATTGTGAACAACTTCAGCGAGTACAAGCAGCACTCATCCAAAAACAGCCTTCTTTAATCAATCGAAAGAAAGTGATATTCTTACAAGATAACGCCAAACCGCATACTGCAAAAGTGACCCGGGAAAAAATTTGTGAACTTGGCTGGGAAATATTGCCACACCCTCCATATTCCCCTGACATTTCGCCAAGTGATTACCATCTTTTTTTGTCTCTTAATGACAACTGTATGAGACATAGGCAGTTTAAAACTCGAGTTAATGTAATAGACGCAGTCCGTCAATTTTTTGATTCAAAATCCGTAGAGTTCTACAATACCGGCATAAAAAAATTGGTGTCACGTTGGCAAAAGGTCATTGAGTGTGATGGTAATTACTTTGATGAATAATATTGTACTATTGTTTCTTAATAAATATTTATATTTTACCATAAAAAACCGCATGAACTTATTTGGTTACCTGTAGTTGTGTAAAAAGTTATAGCAGTACAACTGGGTTTTAGAATGAAATAAAAACAACCCGCCTGAAACATCTGCAGAATAAACTAAGATGTCTAGAGAAAAATAAATAAATTGAAATTTCATGGTAAAAAAAAAACTATAAATAAGTATAACAGAAATACCATAAAATAACATAAAAACGACCCTTGAAATAGAAATTAAAATTAGAGATTCTCTCCAGTAAATATAACGAAATAACAACTCTGGAAAAATAAGTTGAATACATTTATAGCAGAATTATGCATTCAAAAATAAAATAATTACTCTAGTTAATAAAAAAACGAAAACTAAATAAATGAATCTCATGGAGAAAAAGAAATAAAAGAAACTCATAAATAAAAGAATAATTGATCCGTTAGTGAACTAGATGTTCGAAACGACCCCCTAACTCGAAAGCACAATATCCCAATCTATTAACAAAGTCTTTACGAACATTTCTCATTATTTGTGGTGATATGTTTCGCATACAATGATTAATTTTTACACGAAGTTCGTCGGTTGTCTGAGCTCTGTTATGTTGGAAACCGTAAATAGAAGATTTTACATAGCCCCACAGGAAAAAGTCGTTCGGGGATAAATTGGGGGACCTAGCGGGCCAACGAATAGCACTCCAGCCAGCTATTAATTTATTATTAAAAATATTAGTTAAATATTCTCTCACTGGTGCAGCGTTATGCGCAGGACACCCATCCTGCTGAAACCAAATATCATTTAGGTTAATGCCTTGTATGTTTTGCACACAAGGTATAACACTATTTTGCAAAAGAGCTAAATACTTTTGAGAGTTTAAATTCCCATCAATAATAAAAGGGCCCAATTATATGGTCCCCTAAAAGGCCTGCCCAAACATTTAACTTTTGTTGATATTGCGTTCGAGCGTCGTAAATCATATGTTTATTGTTCTTCGACCAATATCGGGTAACAGACGGGTTGTGTTTCCCATGTATGGGGAAAGAGGATTCGTCAGTAAATAATACATGATTAACAAAATGTTCATTATTGTTGCAAAGTTCTAGGAGGACCTCACAAAAATCAAACCTTTCGTATTTATCGTTTGGAAATATTTCGTTAGATTTTTTTAATTTATACGAACGATATTTGTTTTTTCTTAAAACTTTACGAACAGTGGTATGTGCTATATTAAGTTGGTGAGCAAGTGTTCTACTCGACAATTGTGGTTCCCTCTCCACTGCAGCGCAAATTAAAACATCTCTTTCTTCATTTTGTGTGGCTTCTTTTCTATGCTTTATAGGCAGGGTTCAGAAAAATACGCACACTGTATAAAATACTCGTACATAAATGTAAACAAACACAGCTCGAAGCAAGCAACACATATTTTTATTTTCCTTACAATTATGTGCGTCTTTAAAATTCGTACGGCACCGAACACAGACATGTA
The DNA here is from genome assembly GCA_963170755.1 of Amphimallon solstitiale. Taxonomy (NCBI): domain Eukaryota; kingdom Metazoa; phylum Arthropoda; class Insecta; order Coleoptera; family Scarabaeidae; genus Amphimallon; species Amphimallon solstitiale. The sequence goes on from OY720683.1 coordinate 99,851,445, forward strand.
CGTGTACATATTTTTATTTTCATTACAATTATGTGCGTCTTTAAAATTCGTACGGCACCGAACACAGACATGTACGTGTTTTATTTTTATATTTGGTTCCGTACACGGACATGTACTGTACACGTATTGTTCGAACACAGACATGTACGTGTTTTATTTTTATATTTGGTTCCGTACACGGACATGTACTGTACACGTATTGTTCGATTCGAACACACTTAAAGCGTACATGTCGACGTGTACCTATACTTTAAGTTCGTGTACGCGTACGTGTACGCTAAAAAATAGATACATGAACGATAGACATGTTCGAGTGTGTTTCCATATTTATTAACAGCATTATGCAGAATGAAAACCAGGCATGAAGTTAGCAAAATTTATGGTTTGCAACGTGTAGTTGCTGTGTATGCCTTTGTTGTTGCTTTAATTGTATTGGATATTTCCATATAAAAAATACCTGCGTGCTACAAAAAGGTCAAGTTTTTCGGGTGATATGCAGAAATTCCCCTCATTAAATTGCCGCTAATACTAATTGCGGGAATTCCAGGTGGTTCTACCTAAATCAATAACTATCACTAATTCTTAGCGAGGCTTTGAAATTTCAATTCATCACTTTACATTAACAAGATTATTGCAATAATTTTTCAATATGACAACGTATTAGTGAAAATGCAAAAGAAATGAATTTTTTGATATGTATACATAAAAAAAATTACAGCAATTGTTTCAACCAAATTTATTTAAAAGAATTTAAATACATAATTAAATAAATAAGAAATAACCCAAAAAATAAAATAAAATAACAAAACAAAACAAAAATAGTTGACAAAAAAACATATGAATTTCTCTATGCGGCTAAAATTTATCTGTTGTTGTTCACTGTTTTCAGGTGTTTTCTATTTTAAGAGCTGCACAGTCGAGCAAGTCAAAGTTTAATTTTGTTATTAAAATATTAGAAAGAGACTTCTTTGAGAGCTTGGATCTTAACTTGGTTAGTACTGTACATGGCTGTGTTCGGTGCCGTACGAATTTTAAAGACACACATAATTGTAATGAAAATAAAAATATGTGTTGGTTGCTTCGAGCTGTGTTTGTTTACATTTATGTACGAGTATTTTATACAGTGTGCGTATTTTTCTGAACTTTGAATAATGCTGTTAATAAATATGGAAACACACTCGAACATGTCTATCGTTCATGTATCTATTTTTTAGCGTACACGTACGCGTACACGAACTTAAAGTATAGGTACACGTCGACATGTACGCTTTAAGTGTGTTCGAATCGAACAATACGTGTACAGTACATGTCCGTGTACGGAACCAAATATAAAAATAAAACACGTACATGTCTGTGTTCGAACAATACGTGTACAGTACATGTCCGTGTACGGAACCAAATATAAAAATAAAACACGTACATGTCTGTGTTCGGTGCCGTACGAATTTTAAAGACGCACATAATTGTAATGAAAATAAAAATATGTACACGTACATGTCTGTGTTCGGTGCCGTACGAATTTTAAAGACGCACATAATTGTAATGAAAATAAAAATATGTGTTGGTTGATTTTGAACAGAACATTGTGTGTATAATGTGTGTATTTTCTGAACCCTGATTTATAGGGTATAAACAACCATGCGTTTCAAAATTGTTAATTATATGACGCACTGTCCCGTAAGCAATAGTTTTTTCAAACTGCGTTTGAAAAGAAAGCATGTTTTGTCGAATAGATTGACCACGATGATAACATTTTACAACAAACTTTCGTTCTTCGGTGGATAAATTTATAAAATGAGCAACCACTAAGAAAAATAATATTATGAAATATTATACGCAAACAGTGCCAAGTATAAACCTACGTGTATTCCTCTCTGCAGCCAGCACGCAACTGATGTAAATATCTATATCTGCCGAACACAGCTGGTGGAGATCATTTTTCCGAATATACGTCCGAAGAATATCGACTAGCATCGGGTGATCATACCCCGCGCGCTCAAGCTGTATATGTATAATTGTCAATTTCGCAGCTAAATAATTTCACCGTATGCTATACCATATTCATATAAAACCAAGAAATTGACAAAATTATATAAAAAAAATTACAATATGCCAAAACTTTAAAATAATAACCGCCTTATGTCCTTTTATTATAAACAGCACTACCAAAAATTGCGGCCATCCAATACGCCGTTTTCAATAAATATAGTTTTTCAAAACCATTGAACTTTCAGAAAAATGGCAATAAGTTGAAAACCTTAGATTTTAGGCCTATACTATCTTATTATTTTTTTATCTAATTATTATACGGAGAATACAAAAAGGTGATAATATACAAGAGGTTCCATTTAAAAAATACTATAACTATGGTCGGTCACCAACTTATGAAACATTCTGTATAATACATTATAAATATAAAAGGCACTCCCAATACCAAAAAATTGCTATTATAGCAAAAAAAATCATTATTCATAAAGGCACAATCCGCTTTATCCACGGAAATAACTCACTCTGTATATATCTACCAAATGAATGAATAAATTGCTACCAACAAATAATTTTAAAACTGAATTGTGCCATGTATTGATAAATAGGATCCTGTATAACATTGGTGACTTTTTAAAATTATGATTAATGGATACAGGTATACGTATTTGTATTTCATTTTAATTTAACTCCTAAAATGAGTTTATTTGAGGTTATTCAATGTATTAATATGTATACTGTAATAAAAAAGTAAATGTTATTATTAATTAAAAATACATAATTTTTTTTTATAATTATACATTGTATAACAAAATCCTGAAAATCCTCTTTTTTATTGTTCTTTTTGAATGCTTAATTGTCTTTTTCCATATTTATTTTTTGTCTGATACCGACAATGTAATTATCATACCCATATACACACAAACACTCATAGAGGGATGTTTGCAAACACCATCAGACTTCAAAATATCACATGAAATAAAATATGAAAAAGAATAAACATGTATCACCTGCATAATAGACTGGCCGACGCCAATGAAATCTGTTTTTATTTGTTGTGAATCTACGTTATCTGTACGTTCCAGTACGTAGAGATCAAAAACTAAAATTTCTGTTTCATTTAGAAAAAGTAGAATGGCCTTAAGTATGGAAATATTAAGTTTGATGAGTATGCTAAATTAAATATTGATCAATTATGACTAAATTACATGTAAAATAAAGTACATGCTAATTGTGTATTCTCAAATCTATTATTAAAACAAACACCTAAAGATTAAGAGATTAAATTAATTATTTATAAGCTTTCACTGTTAATGTATTGCTTCATCAGCTTTTTTCCTATTTAAATATGCAATGTATTACAATTCTTTAATATTATTATTATTTCTAAAACATATCCAAGTTATACTTACTTTGCTAAACACGCATTTGGATAGCTGTTTCCATTCCTACCACAAACCGGTACGTAATGCGGCGGACAATTACAAGGTAGACTCGTATAAGCGGTATTAATTCCAGTCAGTGTGGTAGCTTCGCATTGCTTCTTGCTACAAATGACCTCGGAAGCGTAACAACTGCAAGTGTTACACTCTATGGAAAAATTCGTTCCGTGAGATTTTTCCCGACTATCTCCCATCCAACAAGGACTCAACGTCACGCATGGAACAGGTTGACAGTGTTGTATACCATTTATCGTGCACTTGCAAATCTGAAGACATCTTTTTGGACTGTTAGGCAAAGGAATTCTGACATAAGTACCTATTGGTACTATGTATTCGGATACCTCGCCCAGTTTGCAGCCGGATGTGCAAATATAAGGTAAGGATTTTCCTGGTGTATAATTCTTATTTATGGAACATATCTGATGTGAACCGCATGGATCATTCTTGCAGGGTGAAGATACCTGACCATTTTGATAGGATGCATCAGAAGGATACAGATAGTTCTGCAATGTTATACAGGATGTGCTCATGTCGTCTGGTGACAACGTGGCGCACATGGATTCTGGAGAATACTCTGGTGAAATCTTCGTCCAATCAGCGCAATCCGTTAAAATTTCTAAGCACACGTCTCTGCATATTTGATTGCCGTGCGAATAGCGTGAACATGGTTTAATTTGCAATATACAAGCAACAGCTTTCCAAGTATTTGGAGAACATTTTGATATATTCTTGAGCGGGAGAGTTAAGCCTGGAAGACTAAGTTCATGTTGCGTTTGCCACATCGTCACATCATTCCTTGCGGCTTCGTCTGCTTGTGGAGTACACGCCCGAAACAGTTCTGTAGGGCGATTGTTAAAGTTTGTGCAGAAACTCAATCCATCACAGCCTAATTCACATGGTTCGTCAACTGCAAAGAAGAATAAAGGATTAAGAAAATATAATAATAGTATGCAGCTAAAACCAAATCGTCACTAGATATGGAAAAATATATTAAATATTGTGTAAATCTACGAATATATCTATATGAACGTCCATGTTCTGCATATCATAAGTTTTGTAGTGGGGGTACTAGATGATTAAAAATTAAGAATTATAGTTATCAGTTCACAGCTTGTTGTGTACTGAATAGTACTGATGACTTTATGAAGAGCAATTAAAAAAGCGGTACACAGAACCAATAATATAAAGTGATTTTTTAATTAATAAACTGACTGGCAAAAAAAAAACCGCCCACCCATCTGATATACGTTTTCTGCACATGTAGTTTATCCGACTGTCTTTCATTAATAAATGCTTTATATTGTTTAATTCATTATAAAATGTTACAGATTTGATTTTCTTTGGGGTGAAATTCCTAACTAGACAATATTAACTAATTTTAATATAGGTATCTTTATAATTAATTTTTACAATAAACTTCTAGTAGGTTTATTTCATTGATATCTGAAATAAATTATAAATAAATTTGACAGTTAATACACAAGTTTTGTTGCAATAACAATGCAGTTAACTGGTGCAAACGTTTCTCAAATTATTGCGTTAATCCAAGATGGACGTAGTCAACACTATGTATCCCAAAGATTGAAAATACCACGCACAACCGTTCGAACTGCGTGGAATCGGTTTTTAGAGACTGGCAGATTTAATAGATGAGTAGATTCCGGAAGAAGAAGAGCGACAACTAGAGTTGATGATCGCTTTGCCGTGCTCAACACGCTAAGGAACCGCAGGGTAACTCCAGTTCTACTTCAACATCGTTTGCTAGCTAGTGGTCTGACTTCACGGAGACCGGCAATAGGAACACAGTTACAACTCAGGCATCGTAGAGCACGCCTTCATTTTAGGCATTTGGATGCAAATTGGAATATTCAACATTGGAATGGAGTTCTGTTCACAGATGAATCGCACTTCTGTTTGCGATATCCAGATGGCAGAGAAATAGTGTGGAGAAGACGTAACGAACGGTATGCAAACTATACCATTTCGGAACGGGTGCCTTTTAGGGAAGGTTCTGTTATGGCATGGGCTGGAATTTTTACTGAAGTACGTACCGACCTGATATTTATACAGAATGGTACTTTAAATGCTCGTAGATACGTGGAGGTAGTTCTAGAACCAGCCGTAGTTCCATTTTCTCATTTTATTGGAGAAGCTTTGTTTTAATGCACGACCACGCAAGGCCTCACATTGCACGAATCGTAAGTGAGTACTTAAACGAGGTCGGAATTCGCAAATTCGACTGGCCTACATGTAGTCCAGATCTCAATCCTATTGAACATTTATGGGATCAACTCCAGAGGCGTATTCGCTAACATGCAGTCGTACCAGAAACTCTCCAAGAGCTAAGATTTGCTCTTGAAGAAGAATTTGAAGCAATTCCGCAAGACTACATAAGAAATTTAATTAATTCAATGCCGCAACGATTACGTGATTTAATTAAAGCTCGTGAAGGACATACACGCTATTGATTAGAATAGAATTAAAAGTTACCAATTTTATTTTTAGAAGTTGAGAGAGATATCTTGTTCAAACTGTTTTTCTTATATTCTAAAATTAAATTTACTTATGTCAAAAATTTGCATATGTTGCACATGCGGTTTAGGTTAAGCAGATAATATAAAAATCTCTATCAAAAAATCTCTTCTCCTAGATTAGATCTAGTTCCATTAGAATATTGAAACTATTTGCCGATGAATATATATAAAATTATTTTTTAAAACTACATAGTCCTTGAATTCAATCTCAATAGAAACTTAAAATAATTGTAGATCTGATTGCTCTAAAAAATTCAGGTCCGCCATTTTTTTTGCCGGTCAGTTTAGTAGATATAGATATAGATATTTTCGATACATTAAAATGTTAAAAAACTGAATATACCAACAATAATTTATGAAATTTACTGACAGGTGAGATTCAAACCTAAGACGTCCCGATCGTTATTGAAGTGCCCTTGCCTCCGGGCCACCGCGGGATGCGAATTCATGTCTTAAATTTTACTGATATCATATCGAGTAATATTTGTTATGTTGCCAGCAGTCCGACATATTTACAAAATTTTAAATAATTTAAAACTAGCATTTCTCAGTGTTTGAAAATTCTAGTTTAATTCAGCAAATATGATCTCTGCCTTACTAATATATAGTTCATTTAAGTATTAATGTCTATATGAAATTAAGAAATAGTATTTCCTTATATAACAATAATAGCATACGCGAATGTATAGGCTTCTATTGTGTTCTTAGCACAAACATACGATTTATACATTTTATTTGATCAAAACAAAGATGTAGCCATTACAAACGCCGTGATTATTCATATATTTCCGGTTAGGGTTTGGCTTTGACCATTGTATTTGATCGAATTATGTATTTTGTATTTGCTAAAAATATCATATTCGTTTCACAATCTAAAACTCTCTCCCTCTCTCTCTCTCTCTCTCTCCGCATCTTGGATCATATTCAATTGAGTCCCTATCCAATGAAATTGGTTGGACCAAATAAGTAATTGATGCGGTAGATACTTGATGAAACACCATAATAATAAATAACAATACTGGGTTTGAGAGTTTCAACATTTTATTTATAGTAACACTGCAATATTGTTTCGCTACATTGTAGCTTCATCAAGTGGATAAAATACCCAGTATTTCATCCACCTGATGAAGCTACAGTGTAGCGAAGCAATATTGTAGTGGTTAGTGTAAATAGAAGTTTGAAAAAACCAATGTCATTATTTGATAATTTTTATTAGCTAAGACTATCCAAAAACAACAGAACTCTTTGGAAGTGAATAAAATTAGGTCAATAAACATCAAAATGGCAGAGAAATGTGAAATCAAAAAATTGCGTTTATCAGTTGTTTTCGTTTAGGCTAGGCAGATAATATAAAAATCTCTATCAAAATCTCTTCTCGTAGATTAGATCTAGTTCCATTAGAATTTTGAAACTATTTGCCGATGAATATATATAAAACAATTAAAAAATATCATTATTTTTTAAAACTACAAACGTTGCATTATTTACATTTGGATTAAATTGAATCTGTAGATTTTGGAGTACTTTCTGTATCTACCCAAATATAAAAATAAATAAGTATTGAAATGCCATTTTTATTTTAACATTGAATTGTACTGTACAAAAGAAAATATATCAAGAAGATAAAAAGGAACGCCCTACCTTTCAGACATACTTAAATCACACATTTACGATTTTACCATCTGCATGTATGTATTATACGTGTATATTTACCTTCGTCTATGCAATTTCTCAATCTTTCTTCAGACAGCTGACTCAGACATTTACTGTGGAAATCTTGCCATAACGCGGACCAATCCTTAGCGAACGTTTTCGAACACAGGTTTTTACATTGCGCACTAGACGCCCTCTGGCAACAATGCCATTTCGCCGAATCCATCCCAACTTTATCTATCGTAGATGCCTCGACGGCTGGAGAAACGCTATTTTCTTTCAGGAAACATTGCCACAACTGATCCTGCGAAGATTATTAGACACTTTATTTTAAGTAGGGCACATAAAAATTCCAACGTACTTGAAATAATGGTGGACCACAGTCTTTCTTATCGAATTCATTCATGATATCTTCGATGTTAGTAGAAGCTTTTGTCGATAGAATATTCTTGCATGTATCTCTACATCTGCTCTTGTTAGTCTTATCGCAGCATCTCAAATCTGAAATGTTAATTATTAAAACAAAGAATTTTAAATATAGTGTTCATAATTTTACAATTATGTAAATTAGTTGCTGGTGTTACTTTCATGAAGTCCTTAACGCATTGATATACATTACTGTGTTCGCAATTTCCTATGACATCGTCCCTTTGTTGCTTCGTTGGTGATGCTGGATAACTTCTGAATATACTCAAGCAGGAATCGCGACATTTTATGTTGTCAGACTGATTGCAGCATTGATCACCTTGCTCTTGACGATCGAGGCAATTATAGAAGGTCATCTCGTCACTTTGTCGACAGCTACCGCTCAGGTCACCTTTGGATGCAGCTGTAATGCAAGCGCGCTTGCAAAATTCACCTTGTGGTAATCGGCAACAAACACGACCTGACCATTGCTCTCCTCTGGATATATCTGAAAAAAAAACGGGGTACCTAAGTATAAATGCTTTTTTTATATTTATTGTAAACATTCATAAAATCAGTTGTATTCTAAAATTAACAGTAACATCTTTCAGTATACTACAGAATTACAAAAATTTAACGAAAACAATAACATGCTATTCCAATTCTTAACTTTATTCAGACTAAATAAAACTGAGTAACTTATTATTATAACATTTCAAAGAATACTTCAGTAATTGGAACAGTTAAAATACCAATTACTTTAGTAAAACACTGTGCAGATATTCCTTGCATGTCGATTGTTTGCATTCTTTACCTGAATTTTTGAAGTGGGGTTTACCCTCATCGAACGAAAGTCTTACAGATTAGCTTATAAATTATAAGCAAAAAACCTTTAATTTCTGTTAAAGCAAAAATAATTCAAAAACTTAAGTTATATTATAAGAATGGTAAATTTTGCAGAAGCATATAGTATTTCATGAAATACCAACATGGTTATTTAAAAGAAATGTCAACAATTCCGGCTATATACGAAGGAAGGTCAGGAAATTCTTACAAAATCTAATAGATAGTGCTGGTAATACCGTTTGTTTTCAATGAGTGCTGTATTTCACTAGACGGCTCTCAAAATGTCAGCCATATCCATAGCATGGTTTTATTTTTACTATCGTTTGAAGTTAATTAATTTATTTTTTTCCGACAGTGGAAGAAAACGACCTTGGTTAAGTTATTAAATATTTTTATTTGAACGGCAACACACCAAAAGCAATTAAGGCCCTGCTGGTTAAATTTATCGCAAATTTATACCAATATTAAAATTGTTTAGCATTTGGTAAATAAACTAAATATGGTCATATATTCACAAATGCTGAACATCGTTCTAAAGTTGATTACATCAGAAATGTCAAGTACTTTAATTTTGCACAAATATAGGATATGATGGATGCAGCGTATGCTCACAGTGAAAAATAAACGCATTATTGGTGTCGTCGCCGAACCATAAACCTTATTCTTTGGGCGGCATAAAAATTTGAATATACCATACGAGAGGAACACTGAACATTTCGGGAACCTAGCAATTCAGTTGGTACCTGACCCATGATTTATGGAAATTCGGCCAACTGTAAGCGAAAACAAATGACAGAACCAAGAAGAGTCAGATAGTTTTTTTTACGATGACAATTAGTAATACTGTAACAAAATAAATTTAACAAGAGAACACTTTCGTGCGATGATTTATTATGATTTTCGAAGTGGTTTAACCCTTAACTTGACAAAGTATCTCCTCAGATACATATATTTCAAAAATTCCCAGTCGTCTTGCACTTTATTTACTTACTATATCTTGATCATGTATCCGACCGTATACATGTTATAGCACAAATGCACCTATACTTGACAATATTAATTTAAATTATTCGCCGTTATTCAACCACTGTGTTCAGTTGTCTGTCAAATACTGTCGCTGCCGGAGGGTTACCGACATATCAGATGGTAAGTCTGTTGTTTTACTTCACAATTTTTACTTATTTTGAATAACTTAGATGGTAATTTGTTGTATGCCATGTTTGTTTATTTGTAGTATATAAATAATTTGATAAATCTTACTAATTTTTCCATAAACGGGATACTAATATTATGTATCCTTGAAGATACATTGCCAAGTTCGGTGGGCTATATATAGACGAAGACGATTTCTCTAAACCGATACACAGTCGTCTTTACAATATTTTAAGACTTTCTTCAGCGATGATATCATAGATCTCATAGTAGCACAAATCAATTTATATTCTACTATGGAGCTCTAGGGATTGAACTTATGATGGGTGTTCTACATATGCGAGCATACACTTACTACTGGGCCAAAGAAACACTGGGCTCCAGTTGCGGATATTATGCCGCTAAAAAGGTATCAGGTATTGCTACGCAATCTTCATTTCGCAAACAACGACGAAATTGACAATGATCGTTATTTCAAAGTGAGACCTCTTCTTGAAAGAGTTAGAGAAAATTGTTTAAAAATTGAGCCAGAAAGACGAAACTCAGTTGATGAAATGATGGTGCCTTATAAAGGTAACAAAGCTGGCTCAAGAAGGCAGTATTTGAAAAGCAAACCAAAAAATGGGGCATTAAAATTTTCGCACAGTGTGGAATTTCTGGCATGTGTACGATTTTATCCCATATGGAGGTGAAGACACATTCAGGAATCATAATATTTCGGAAATTGAAGAAGGTCTAGGTTTCGGTGCCACTGTTGTTATTGAACATTGCTCTTCAATTAAAAACAAACCATTATCAGTTGTTTATTTTGATAATTTTTTCACGAGTCCAGAGCTTGCATTCTACCTACGTGATGAGTTCGGCATATTATGTTTGGGGACTATTAGGTCAAACCATCTTAGAGGTTGTCAACTGAAATCGGACGTAGATCTACGAAAAGAAGGCCGAAGATCTTTTGACCAAAAGATTGATAACAAAAATCGGCTTGCGATTATCAAGTGGTACGACAACAAACCTGTTGTCTTTTGAAGTTCTTATGTGGCAGCTAATCCAACTCAAACAATTCAAAGGTATTCAAAAGCAGGAGGCGGTAAAGTTCACATAGTCTCACCAAAAGTAGTAAAGCAATATAAGAACCACATGGGTGGAGTCGATCTTGCTGATATGTTAATTCTCTGTATAGAACTGGCATGAAAACCCATAGATAGTATATAGGCGTATTTTCGCAGGTTTTTGATATATATCTTAATAACGCATGGCTACTTTATAGACGGAATGTAAATTATTAGAAGATCAAAAACAGGCAATACAACTAAAAAAATTTAGAATAAGTGTCGCAAAAAGCCTATTTCAAACAAACAAAGTAAAAAGAGGTCGTCCTAGTTCAGAGACACCACAACCATCAAAGAAAACAAAAGACCACTGCAACTAAGACCCCAAGCAGATTCGACAAGCTGGATCATTTTCCAATATTTCGAGAAAAAGGAAGATGTAAGAATTGTATTTCTGGCGAAAGACATGTTGTTTGTTGCAAATGTAATGTTAGGTTATGTCTTGTACCTACTAGAAATTTTTTTGTGGATTTCATTCTAACAAATAAAAGGTTTTAAATGATATGTGTGTTTTCCTTATTATCTGAAAGCACTTTGAATAGAGTCAAGTGTACCCAGTTTTGGCAATGTATCCTTAAAGATACAACTCAAAATTTTGAGTTGCACATCTTTCCAAAAATAAATGACACTAAAAATAGTATTCTACCACCGTTTTTGACATCTACACTGAATAATAGAATTTTTGAAAGACAAACAATCGTTTGCCAATTTAAGGGTTAAGTGAACAAGAATGTGTCCAGCTAATGAATTCTGCTTTTGATAGTGAAGCACTATCTAAAACTGCAATATGTTGCTGGTTCCAAGAAGCTTAGATGTGATAGTGTCAGCGATGAATTGCGTAAAGGTCGACCTTCAACGGCTGTTGTTGCGGCAAACGTCGATGCCGTTCGTGAAATGATTAAGTTGGATCGACATGTGACGTATGCTGCAATTTGTGCATCCTTAGGCATTGGCATGACTGCAATACAAACAATTTTGCATAATCATTTAAATGTAAGGAAAGTGTGTGCCCCACATAATCTGTCAGCAGAACAAAAAGAAGCTCTTGTGAAGTGGTGCGCTTCCACTCAGGTTCATCAAAACTCGTTTTTAACATCGTCAGTGACGATGAAATATGAATCTACTCATATGAACTTGAAAGAAAAAAACAATTTGCTGTATGGGTATTTTAAAATGAAGCAAAACCGACGAAAGTTGTGGGAGCGTGTCGTATTTCTAAACAAATGATTGCTTGTTTTGTATCTAAGACTGGTCAGGTGGTCACGGTTCCCTTTGAAAATTGTGGAACTGTAAATGCAAAGTGGTATACTACCATTTGTTTGCCGAAAGTTATTGCAGAGTTGCGACTATTTGACCGATAACAACGGTTAATGACTCTACCATTGTCCCTACAGCCCCGACCAATCCCCCAAGGACTTCTTTGCGTTCCCCAAAATTAAAGATAAAATGCGTGCACAAAGATTTTCATCACCTGAAGAGGCAGTTGAGACGTATGAAACACACATTTCAAGCATACCAACATGAGTGAGTAATTGGTGTATACGAATGGAAAAGTGGTATAGGACTTATGGGTGATTATTTCGAAAAACAATAAAGTACATGAATCTGTTATCATTTTAGTTTATTTGCAATTTTTCCGAAATTTTCAGTGTTTCCCTCGTATATAATGATAATAATAATAATAATAATAATAATAATAATAATAATAATAATTCTTTATTTTCCCATCAGGTTATACCCAATAACAGAGAAAATTTATACAATATAGTAAATAAATACATATATTATAATACACATATATAAACATACATGTATATAAACCACCCAAAATTTCATTTGAGAATCCCCACACCCTCACAAAAATAAATCCAACTCCATCTCATTACCCACCCTGGCAAGAAAATATGCTGGAGTCAGTTTCATTGCGTTAGACCTCGCAAATGGCATCAAAAACGTTGAGTTGTATCTCGATGTAACTCGTGGAACACCAACAATAATCTTTCGAGCATGAAGGGGCAGTCAATGTCGCTTCTGATGAGTTTATGCAAGAACTTCTGACAGGGAACATTTCTTCTTGCTTGTAGAGATGCAAGATTGTGGCGTAATAGTAAATCAGCCTGAGGTGTGCCCCTTTCCGGATAAGTACCATCGATTTTAAAAGACAGGGATTTTAAAAACTTACGCTGAACACGATCCAGTGCCAGCGAGTTGTGTGCATAAATGGGATTCCAGATAGGAGCAGCGTATTCAATTTTACTCAAAACGTAGGCGGAGTACAAGGATTTGAGCAAGGCAATATTCTTAAAATATTTGGATACCAGCATTACAAAGCCAAGTGATCTAAAGGCTCCAGAACAGACCGCCCCAATATGTGCTCGAAAGGTAAAGTAAGAGTCGAACACAACTCCAAGGTCCATGATTTCAAATTTTCGTTCAAGTGCGGTATCATTTACCTGGTAATAGTAGTAGGAAGGTGTAGAGGAACGTGTATACGTAACAACACAGCATTTGTTGATATTCTACCGAAGCCTAAACTCCTCGCACCACATGGCCAACATGTCCAAACTTGTCTGAAGAGCCTGCGCATCTCGGGCTGATGTAATCCGAGAAAATATTTTGATGTCATCCGCATACGCAAGAATAGGACCGTTAATTTGGAGGAGCAGGTCATTAATGAAAAGGACAAATAATAACGGTCCCAAGTTTGATCCCTGAGGGATGCCAGACGTAAGAATAAAGTTGCTAGAAGAGTATCCGTTATAGGTGACATAGCATTTTCTTTCAAAAAGATAAGATCTAAGCAGATTAATCGAAGCAGGCACTATACCAAATGAACCAATCTTATGTAATAATATTTCATGATCAATCGAGTCGTAAGCTTTCGACAAATCGGTGTAATTTTCATCCACCTGTCCACGCTTATCCATAGATTCTCCAATGTATTGAGACACAGTGGCCAAATTGGGAAGAGTAGACCGACCAGCGATGAATCCGTGTTGGTCTGGCGAAATAAGGGATCGAGTACTATATACAAAAAGGGAATTATCGCGGATATATGAAAAACAAGAACTAGAAAGATATTGGGTAATTCCGCTTTAGAGCAACCCTAGACAAGTGTTTCTGACTCATTGGGTATCATCAGCACGGTGTAGCCAAGGCTAAGATGGGATAACTGTGGAGACGTTAGTATACACGGAAGATCATCAGATGACAGACCGCCACTTGTAGCTTCAGTTAGAAGGTCCTCGGTTTTGAGGACAATAACCAACATCGCCACGAGGAAGACATTATCAATCTGCATGCGCTCCCAACCCTGGATTCGGATGCTACCCAGGTTAAACTTTTTGACCAAGCACGAAAGTCACTTTGACTTCTGCCAATTGATATACCTAACAGAATTGTAATAAACATTTCGAAAAAAAATTATAAATATAGAAGTTGGCACTTATTTTAAGACAGAGCAAGTAGTTTTATTTTCTTATACGTAGTATAAGGGAGTATTGTGATGACAAAAATTTTCGACCTCAATACTTTTGCAGATGTCCACGTTTTGTAGCCCTCTGATACCAAAAAAGTCGAGAATAATCTCTCTCTTAAGATCTGACTAGACTTTCAGTAAAATCAGTGGACAGAAAGTAGTAGTTTACTTCAGCGAAAAAACTGAATTTTACCAATATTTCGTCAATTACTAAGTTAAAACAAATTTATAAAGAATTCAAATGTAGGTACTCAAAATTAAATTTTAGAAGAATTTTATTAAAAACGATTTTCGAAATTTTTACCGGAAGTAGGTCTCTTACACTTATCGAAATTCAGTTTTTTGCAATTATCTTGCAAGTCATGCTTTCTAGGCAGGTACATTACGAGTATAAAAGTATTTAAAATTTAGTTTTCAATACCTTTTGTATAAAAAAACTCGGACCGGAAGTAGCACTTTTACTCTTTTCGAACACGGATTTTTTGCTAATATATTGTAAATTATACACTATATATATATATTTATTAAGAGTACAAAAGTGTTTATAGATGAATTTGGAATATTTTTTGTATAAATAAAATTTCAAAATTCCGACCGGAAGTAAGACTTTTACTCTTACGGAGTAGCATTTTTTTCGAATATCTTGCAAGGTATGCATTCCTATAGAGAGTTATTAAGAGAAGAGAAGTACTTAGACTACAATTTTGAATAAATTTTGTATAAAAATATTCTTAAAATTTGGGCTTGAAGTAATATTTACTCACAGATTTATTCTTCTAAGAAGATAAAATGTATTTAAAAGAATTTAGAACAATTTTTGTATAATTTGAAACACTCATACGTATAAGAAAGTCGTGTGGTGGCCATATATAGGAAAAATTAACTACCTACTGCGTAAAATCCATATATTTAACAAGTTTAATTTTTACGGTATTTGTAATAAGCTTATACAACGCATAAAATATAAATACCATTAAGTCTCTTTAAAAAATACAAATTAAATTTGCAAATTCACATCTAAGGATTTACAAGCAATTATTGCTTTCTAAATACGTATTTTTATTAAGTAATATCCTCAAATTATACTAGAATGATAATAATGGAACATTACCAGAGAAACAGTAATTGTTTTGATAGAATAATTGGGTCAAATTCACGCTAGAATTCCCAAGCAACGTTGTCGCATCATTATATCTTATTCACACACTAATGACATTAATCGAAGAATATACATCATCCCTTAATAATATCTTGACGATAACTTAATTTTCGGTCAAGGTACATGAAATTGGCTTCTCGGCATCTTGAGTGTTTAGTAAATGGTCTTCTACAAACGATAATTGTTCATAATATACATTATTAGGCGTCTACTCTATCACTGTTGACGCTTCATTTAGATTCAGTCACATGATATCACTTTTAGTTAGGACGTGATTGTTTCAGAGGAGTGATCTCATTTAAAAGATAGAATTTTGTGTGGAGGGACATGAAGAAAATCAATTCATATATTTATTACTACATAATTAAGTGCGGACTGCTGTAATGGTCTGTAATATTTATTTTTTTTAAATCAAAACAAATCTTGATCTCTCAAAATACGGTGTGCACGTTGTACTCTTAAACTGAAATATTTACTGTAAGGGAAAGGCCCAAGCCCCATGCCGTTTGAAATTCTTACGATTTAGAGAAATCAAACTGTTTATACGATAGATTGCTGACTTTGGTATTTCTGGCAAAATAAGCAATAAATTGCATACTCCACCTTGCAATCTGCTAATATTAAAAAACAATAACAAATTGTATATGAAGTGTAGTAAAGATAAAAGAAAAAGTTAAAAATTGTTCGTTCAAAACAGACATAAATTATAATAATATTTTTTAAAAATATTGTCAACATTATTTCTGTACACAGTAACTCACTCAGGAAATCTACGTATTAATCAGTACAATCCTCTATGCATTGATAAACCGCGAATGAGTTATTCGTTCTTCAACATCTGCTCCGGTTTTGTCGATTTACCACCACCCAGATTTTGAAGAAAAAGTCTTGGTTTTACAAGATTTATCAATAGATTGCTGTTTTATCTCATGCAAACTATCATGCGTTACTATAATTCTGACAAATAATAATTTGTCAGAATGTGCAAATTTTGCAGTATTATTTTTGCATTTGATGCAAAGTAATATAAAATATTGGACGCAGGCACATTCAAGTGGGTATATACTACACAAATATACATATATACATTTATACGTAAACATATATGCATATATAGAATGCAATGGGATAAACAACATACACCCAGGTGTCATTACTAGCAATCGACGCACAGACACGTGTTTTGGCCTTAAAGGCCTCGTCAGTGTACGTAAGGGACTGCTACTAATGACAAAATATTTGGGTCGTTATATATGTCGGCTTGCATCGACGAATGCCCGTGAGAATATCACAGCGACATCTGTCGCGCAAGCGCGACACTGAAAGCGAGGGTTTCTTATTGCGCACAGCCTCTATGTTAAATGTGTATCCCCGCACGACCCACTAGGTGCATATACGTAAACGTATATGTATATGTGCAATGCAGTGAGATACACAACATACATATAGGTGTATGTTGTGAATCCCATTTCACTGTATATATGCTTATCTGTAGGATCAAAAGAACTCTCCATGTATGCTGGCTCTGCGTGAATTAAAAAATTTACAATTTTCCATTAAAGTCATGTTAATAATAGGTTGGAATTATTCCCAATATAATATTCAGACGTTTTTACACAATTTTTATTTAACATTTTTTAATCTTGTTTCCCAACAAATTGCATGTTGGACGAAGGTAAATCCACGTACAAAACAAGAAACAAGTCATAACTTCGGTTTATCTTCGCTGATTTTAGTGTTTCAAACTCATGAGAGAAAGAATTTTCGTAGAAGATTGATGTGAATGTAGTAGAGAATTTTATGGTTGCTGAAAGAAGTAAGTAGTAAAGGGTGCTGTTTTTTTATTTGTATACGAGGTTTGTCTATAAAATTCGGTGAATTGTATAATAAAAACACAAAAACAGGATGCACAGTGGAAATACTTTTATTGGCATTCGAATTAGTCGCCACCAGATACAACACACTGTTGACAAAGTTCGTATAGCTTCTGCAAACTATCGGAAAAGTCGTTTTCAGTTGTCACACCAATTTCCACGAAGTCCCCAAACCGCGATCCATTCAAGGTCCCCTTAAAATGAGGGAATAAAAAAAATCAGCAGTAGCAAGATCTGGAGAGTAGGGTGGGTGTTCCAAAAGAGTCACGCCAGGCCCACTTAAAAATTGGCGTACAAAGATGCTGGTATGCGATGGTGAATTATCCTGCACCAAATTTACGATCTCGATCATCTGTCGTCTAACGCGCCGGATGCGCTGCAATAAACGATTGAGAACCTCCTGGTAGAATGTGGCATTCACCATTGGGCTAGCAGGAACGAATTGCTTATGGATGATTTCCTCTTTGTCGAAAAATGTGATCAGAATGATTTTCATATTGGATTTTTGCACACGGCTCATTATCGCAGGGAAGAAGGTGACTGCCATTCCATTTATTGGCTTTTAGTTTCGGGGTTGTACTGGTAACACCAAAACTCGTTCCCTGTGACAATGGAACCCAGAAAAAATGGACCCCGGTCGCACATGTCGATGACATCGCCACTGGTGTCAAAACGTCTTGTTTTTGCTTGTCTGGTAGGATGTGCGGCATAAATCCTGAAAAAATTTTGCGTTTACCTAAATTTTCATGGATGATGGTTCGCATTGTATCTTTGCCAATACCCACTGCTTCTCCTATTAATCGCAGAGTCAATCGCCAATCTTTTGCTAGCAACACTGGCACATGTTCAACGTTTTCCGGTGTTCTGTTTGTGGATGGCCTGCTCGAACGCGGTTACTCCTCCATCGATTCTTTCCAGCGCAAAAGCTTACAAACTAATCGTATACAAATTTTCTACTCATTGCCACTATTTCATGGGCTTTCGTCGCCGCTCTACCCAATTTGAAGCAGAACTGTTATGCAATGGTACTGCTCTAGCAGCCTTGTGCAATGCCCGAAAGAGGACAGGACCAGGCATGTCCAAGCATGCGAGTGACCTTGTTTCAAGCGTTAAATATCGATTTATTAGACCATTCACAGAATTATATAGACAAACCTCGTATTATTATTTGTCTTTTCTTTAAATTGTCAAATAGAACAAATTATTGTAACATCATGATAATGTAGTACATAAATAGCCCAAGAGAATTGTGAAACTGGAAGTTGCTGCCTTTTTTCGTTACGAAGTTATGGATAGAAGAAAAGTTGCGGAAAATCTACTAAAAATACATGTCTGCTAGTAATAATGTTATTTTGGATTTCTACGAATAAATAAACAATGTACAATTTTCCACCACTTAAATTTACATCGTACATTTCCATACATTTATTCACTCCGTTTATTTGTTGATGGTATCAATGTATTCACTATTTTTTTTAATTCATTTCATATTTTAGACTCGATGCAGCACATAAATTATACAAAACTTTTGACAAACAATTATTTCGAGAGCATAATATACACTAATTAAATTAAATATTAGGTTGTTCTACACAAATTCAACAAAAGTGCATATAAAACTTATTTATACATCAATCTGATATTTATAATTAACAGCATACAGGTTTATTAATTTATAATTAGCCAAAACAGGTTTAAATACGTGTGAAACATGTTGTTTGATTGGAGTGCATCGCATTTCAACATTTCCCTATAATTTAATTGAATGCTGACATACTTGAAACACTTTGTTTCACAGCCAAATTGTTCCTGTAACACCTGGAATTACATCAAGCCATTTCAAATCGAAATTACATCAAGTTAAACTATTGCCACTGCAGTAATTCAAAAAATAGAAATTTCTTGTCCGAAATCTTATGGGCTGATAAGGTAAAAAGTCTTTAAAAATACCATAAAATTGAACTTGCCTAATTTACACTAGAGGTCAAGAAACAACCTGGTTGCATGAAGTTCATAATCAACTTCAGTGGCCATTTATGTTTAATAGATTGATTTTTCTCAAAGTTTTTCTATTGCAATAACTTCGTCACGAAGAAAAGCAGCAACTCCCGGTTTTCACCATCCTTTTAGGTTATTTATTTGCTTGAGTATTAAGGACATATCGTTTAACTGAAAACTAAAAAAAAACAACCGGGTGGTACAATAGTTTGTCGGCGGAGCTTAGTATGAAAACTAATAACGCTGTAGTAATGAGACTTTATGTACGTATGTAGTATGCGACTGTGCATTTTCTAATTTTATTTACAAATATACAGGGTCTTCCAAATTTTCGCAACCACCTTCAACTTTTTTATTTTAAATACATTGCTATACTTTCTAGGTATTATAATAATAGTCATTCAAATTATTTTTGCAATGATATATGTATACGTGCACTGCAGACTGTTAGTTTTGATTTTATTGATAATTTTGTTAAAAGTTTGACAGTTGCAGCATCTAACATTTTAAGCCTTGGTCTGAAAATGGGTAGAATGCTTTACGTCACTCTTGTGTTACTAATTTATGGACTAACACGTTATTTGTTTTGGACTGAACAAAGTGAATAAATATACAGGGTGTTAAATATGTCGTGTCTAAATTATCGATCTATATTGGTGTTTTTCTCGTTTTTTTTTTAAATCTAAGTTCTAATATATTTATAAGTCAGAATATTCCTTGTAAAATCGCCTTTAAAATGGTACCAATAACATAGTACTTATTTTTAGTATTTTCAAAGTTATAACCCTTTAATGGGATATACTCATGTTTATAATATGCAATATGTGGGGCATCTAATAGTTGGTTGGCCTTCTTTTAAGAAAAAAATGGCTGTGCATTTAAACGTCAAATCTCTACTTCAAAAGTCGCTTTTGTATTTTCTCTTTGCTGTGATTGCGTTTATTGTTATAAATTAAGTTCGGCCAATGAATTATTAATTTCTGTTTGTTTGTTAGTAGTTGTTAGGTGTTGTATTTAGCTTGTTATCAGTTATATCGTCTTATTGACATTATTTTTTATTCAGATACAATAATAGTTTATTGTTGTTTTTGCTTTAAAATGAATTTTTTGGAAGAGGAGCTCATAGACATGGTATTTGCTCTTGTCGCTAGCAACAGAAGTTCATTTTTAGCATCAAGAACATATGCGATGGAATATGCCGACCGAAGAGCACCGGATAGTAAAATGGTTGAAAATTTGTTGATAAGGTTTCTTCGAACGGGTTCAGTGAATTACGTCGAGCATGAAAGAAGTAAGACTATGATTACAGAAGATATTGAAGTGACAGTCGTTCAGTCCATTGTGGAAAATCCGCACGTATCTACAAGGATAATTTCGAAACAACACTGCTGTAAAAAGGATTAAAAAAAAACACCCTACAAAATTTAAAATCATCAAGGATTATTACAAACGGACTTTGAAAGGAGACTAGTTTACTGTGAATGTCTACTTTTACAGTACATGTGCTTCTCACAGATCAAGCAATATTTGCTAATTGTGGAACAACAGAAAACGGGTATTATTATGACACTACAAATTTACATTTTGTTCAGCCCATTTTATATCAACAAAAATGCAGTGTTAACACATTGGGAGGCATCATAGGAAACACTATTATCGGTCCATTCTTTTTTTAATAATACGTTAAATTGTACAATCTACACAAACTTCCTACCAAATAATTTACCATTGCTATTAGAAGGTTTCCCAGATAACGTCATCAGAAGATTGTGGTACCAACATGATGGTGCACCAACACATTATGTTGCTGCTGCAAGAGCACATTTAGATAGGGTATTCACCAATAAGTGGATTGGGAGAGGAAGTTTGACAAGCTGGCCACCACGATCACCAGATCTCATACTTTGTGATTTCTATCTGTAGCCAA
Source organism: Amphimallon solstitiale (assembly GCA_963170755.1). Taxonomy (NCBI): domain Eukaryota; kingdom Metazoa; phylum Arthropoda; class Insecta; order Coleoptera; family Scarabaeidae; genus Amphimallon; species Amphimallon solstitiale. The sequence goes on from OY720683.1 coordinate 99,873,011, forward strand.
CTGTAAAAAACACTGTTTAGGCAACACCTCCTACAACGGCAGAGAACATGCAGCAACGAATAAGAAACGCTTTTCTCAATTAAGTGAGAATAACTTAGCTTAAAATGTAAGTCTGTCGATACAGAGACGGCTGAGAGCATGTGTAGAGCAGAATGGAAATATATTTGAACATATTTTAAATTAACATTGTATTATTATGGAAAATCTTTAAAATGTAATTTTAAAGCTATTGATAAAGCATTTAAAAAACAGGTGTTTGTTAAAATTACTTTGTTTTATTTTCATGGTCAACCAACTATTATTAGATGCCCCGCATTTTGCATATAATAAAAACTTGGGTTATAACTTCAAAAATACTAGAAATAAGTACTATGTTATTGGTATCATTTTAAAGAGGATTTTTACAAGGAATATGCTGACTTATAAAAATATTATAGGTTAGATTTTACAAAAAACGAGAAAATAACCAATAAAGATCGATAACTTAGACACGCCATATTTAACACCCTGTATATTTATTCACTTTGTTCAACCTCAAAACAAATAACGTGATTGTCCATAAATTAGTAACACAACAGTTACGTGAGGCATTCTACCCATTTTCAGACTAAGGCTTAAAATGTTAGATGCTGCAACTGTCAAGATTTTAACAAAATTATCAATAAAACCAAAACAAACAGTCGTAAGTGCACATATCTATATATCATTGCAAAGATAATTTGAGGGGCTATCATTATTATATCTAGAAAGTACAAATGTATTTAAAATAAAAAAGTTTATGGTGGTTGCGAAAATTTGGAACACCTGTATATTTGTAAATAAAATTAGAAAATGCACAGTCGCATACTACATACGTACGTAAAGCCTCATTGCTACAGCGTTATTAGTTTTCATACTAAAACACAAACATTTAAATAATTTGTTTTAATTTAAAATTAATTGCGGTCATTTTGGAAACTTAAAAATATTTTTGTTGAAATTTATTTGTCACTCTTAATTTCAAGATTTTGCTTAAGGTTGTATGATAAACAGTTTTGAAATATGCCTGTGATCAAGCTTAAACAGACACCCGGTATATACATAGATTTCATACAAAATATCAACAATAGATAGACCGCCTACAACGCTGCATCAGTTCTTCCCGTAGCAAAACAGAAGACCATGCCACTGATGCCTTTACATGGATTCTTTATACATACATTGAAACATGGACCACGACTTTCGTTGTTCTTTTTCGTTCATTTTTCATCCGCTTCTTGCCAGCGCCTCACGACATGCATCTAAGTATATTTTATTTATAAGTTATAACCAGTTCACTGAGGTTATCTTGCATTATCTTATTCAGTTGCCATAAAACATTTGTTATGTGCATATACATTCATACATATATTGATTATCAAGCGAGCCTGGTATTAATATATCAAGTGTGTGTATTTGTGTGAGAAAAAGAAAATAATTTTATCATCTATATTGTGTCCTTTTTTGGTTTAGATCTGTGGGCCTCGGCTGTTTTACAATGAGCTTCTTTTATTTCAATTTTATCTATGTTTTAATATTACATACTTGTGTTTTTAAGATTTTGAGAATATACCTTTATCTGTTACTTAAGTGTTTTCTTTTTATGTATTCTATATTCCGTCTTTATTTGCTTATATGAGAAAACAAGAACGTATATCTAATTAGTAAATGGCATAAATATGTAGCGAAAATTGTTGAAGTTTACACCATAGTTTACACGATTCAATAATGGCTTAAAGTTTGGTAAAGTTCTGTGAATTGGCCAACGTCACCTGTCACAGAGAAATATGTGATTCTATAATGGAAATTAGTATTAAAAGAAAAATAATTTGAATTGAAAAGAAAAGTGATCATTTCAAGAATGATAAATAAACATTTTGCTGTGGCAACATAATTAATAAAAATAATGATAATTTTTATTATCTTATATATATTTACTTATTTTCTTAACAGCACATACTTTATAAGCATACGTGTCATAAGTGTCAGAGAATATACATTCGCACGTTATATCCTCTTAACACCCAACACCATTAATAATTCTATTTGTGTTGTTAAAAAAAACTAATGAATGCATATTACTACAGGACAATATCTATTATCCCTGCTGCACAACGTTATATTGAATATACATTTTCACGTTATATTGCAATATACGCATAGCAACATTGATAAATCTTTGTATCGAAAACTTATATTGTATCATTGAAAAACACTTCATTTTTGAAATACAAGAGTTATTAACAAAAGAAAAATTATTATTATGAATGAAATTTAAATACAAATAAAATTAATATTCTAATACAAAAAAATAATGAACGAATATAATCGTGGTGTATCTGACCCTACGATTTAATGTCTTTTCAAGTCGCATTTAATCTCTCTCCAAGTAACTAACTAATTAATAATCTTGTTCATTCTTGTTTTCAATTTATATACCCAGGAAGACACGTGTACCGCTCCCTACGCCATCCATGGAACTAATATTTAGGTTGTCGCCCTGCGTCTTCAGTGAGATCTCTGCCTTCAAATTGCCTTCTTGACACTAACACACGCACATATATTGTTTTTGACAGTTCATTTACTAAAACGTCAACACATTGAAATTGTTCGCTTATTTAAAAAGTCTTTCACTTAAACTATTTGGTATCTTCCAAAGTAGGTATATTTTTATTAATACAATTCTTCCTTATATTTGTTTATGAATTTGTTACCTTCTTCATTATTTGCCACATACTTTTGTTTTCCATTCACTAACACAATTCTTATTTTTCTTTTATTTTCAGCTTTCGGTAAAATTGGAAATATATTGTAAATAACAGGTATTCTTCTTCCAAGATTACTCGCACTACCACGATCCATCTAGCCTGCTATTTCATCGCTTGTTTCCACCCCAAGATTTTTCTAATGGTGATATATTTATCTGTAAGAAACTACAAACGAAGTTTACATCATATTTTCTTTTTGTAGGTCTTAAAACCGTACAAATCTCTCTCTACAGTCAATGAAACATAGTGCTACACACACGAATTCATGAATGTATTTTATTTTTGTTCAGCTGTCTTTATTGTGATGACGAAAATTTTCGACCTTGACATTTTTGCAGATGTCCACGTTTTGAAGTCCCCTGATACCGAAAAAGTGGTTTTTAAAAAATGTCTGTGTGTCTGTGTCTGTGGGTGTGTGTGTCTGTGTGTGTGTGTGTGTGTGTGTGTGTGTGACCACGATAGCGGTCAAACCGCTGTAGATATCAATTCCAAATTTTGTATTTACGTGTATAATCTCCCTCTTGAGATCTGATTAGTTTTTCAGTAAGATCGGTAGACCGGAAGTAGCAGTTTACTTCAGTGAAAAAATCGAATTTTGCCAATATTTCGTCAAATAGTAAGTTTAAACAAATTTATAAAGAATCTTAAAATAGAGAACAATTTTATTTAAAAAGTTTTTCGAAATTCCTACCGGAAGTAGGTCTTTTACTCTTATCAAAAATCGGTTTTTTGCGAATATTTCGCAAGTCAAGCTTTTTAGATAGGTACGTTACGGGTGTAAAAGTATTTAAAACATACTTTTCAATATCTTTTGTATAAAAAAAATTTCAAAATTCGGACCGGAAGTAACAGTTTTACTCTTACCGAATAGCGATTTTTTGCAAATATGTCGTAAATTATTCATTCTATATATATTTATTAAGAGTACAAAAGTATTTAGAGTTAGATTTGCAATATTTTTTGTATACCTGAAATTTCAAAATTCGGATTGGAAGTAGCACTTTTACTCTTAGCGAGTAGCACTTTTTTTTCGAATATCTTGCAAAGTATGCATTCTATAGAGATTTATTAAGAGAATGAAAGTACTTAGAATATGATTTTGAATAAGTTTTGTATAAAAAAATACTACGTATAAGAAAGTAAAAACACTATTGCTGACTGTGTCATGTCAAGATGTTTTTATATCCTTTTTTTATCTATAGTTATAAGTGAAGGTAAATTTTATTCTTTAAAAATGATTTAATTTAATTTCTTTTATTGAATTTATATTATTGCATAACGTATTTTATCTTCTTCATACAATTTTACTGCGTTTAAATGACTAATTCTTTTTACTTTACTTTAAAAGAAATATATATAGCTTAGATTTATTTCGTCTTTTATTTTGTACCTGTTTAATATTTAAATTGTAAATATAAATTCATTTTTTATGTCTGTGTTTTCTATACTTAAATGTATGCAACTTAGTATACTCTTATGTTGAGAATTTTTAAATACAATAGAATATGATTTTTACTGTTTCTTTTATATTTTTATGCTTAAATTAATTCTTAATGCTATTATTATTATTTTTAATATGCAAGAGATCATGGCAATATGTGTACAGAATATCTATTATGGTAATAATACTAAATCAAACTATATGCAAATTCGGCAAAAAAATTATGGAATGGTACTTTATTGTTCTGTAAAGTACGTTTGCCATAAACAAACACATCCACAATAAAGAAACATAAGCTCCTCCGTCGTATGGTAGATATATCTGTACACAAACTTATATTCATTTTCATATAAATGGTATGTGTCCATCAATACATATTAAATCCGGTCAGCAAAACGTAGAGTATACAGCGTCTGACATATTGTTAGCAATGTAATCCATGCATGTCAGCATGAAGATATTGTTTTCGGCGTTAATTTATATAATATGAAACTAACGCAATAGTTTTAGTTTACAACATATATTAAAGTTAATGAGTTAGAGTTTAATTATATTTTTTAAATTTCTTTCTCTTCGAAACCCTTTCCTTTTTACTTCTTTAGGAAATATTGTGATGACGAGAATTTTCGAGGTTTTGATATACCCTAACACCAAAATAGTGGTTTTTGAAAAATATCGCTCTCTCTCTTTCTCTCTGTGTGTGGGTAACCACAATATCGGCCAAATCGGATAAAACTATCAATACCAAACTTTATATGTACGAGCAAAATCATTAAATCTTCATCCTTATTTCAGCAACTACTAACTATGTTTACACAATTTTCTAAAGAATACAAATGTACTCAAATGTGATTATAAAAATAATAATAAAGTTTTTCGAAGTTACTGATGGAAGTGTCCTTTCCTCTTACCGCAAAATAATTTTTTGCAAATATCTCACAAGCTATGCTTTCTAAACAGGTTTCTAATTATAAAACAAAATTTTAGAGTTTTGCTTGAATTCAAAAATATATATTACAAATATATTCAAAAATATATCTTGAAATATATTTTGGTTCAAAAGATATATTTAACCACTCAACTATATATATAGCGGCAGCCAAAATATGAAAAACTCACAATTAAAAAACTAATACAAATTTAAAATGACCGGAAGAATACAATTACTATTTTATTATCCCTGCATATACGTTCAATATTTGTAATGCTGAATCGTCTTTGATATTAACCCTTCGGAGGTCGCGGTGTATCCATTAGATACACGAGCAATGGTTTAGGTTATATTTCCTATATGACAAACGATAGCGTACTGCGCTTGCGTATAGCTGTGACATTACTCTTTCTAAACACTCTACCATGTTTAGTTTCTTGCTAGGGAATTACATGTTTTAGTTATTTGTTGTAGTTTGATCGGAAAGCACGCTTTGTATCTGTCAGATACCGTGACCCCATAGGTGACCTTACAGGGTTCGTTAGAAGTGTTATATCTTTGAGACAATGAATAAACAAACATTTGACTTAACAAACTCTAGAGACGTTGAAGAGGTTCGCCGACTGTTGTTGGAATCGGATGACGAAGTAGATGATGCAACATTTGAGTTTGAAGATGAAAGCGACGTTGAACAGGAAGATTTTGTAGATACGCGTGATGCAAATTCTGATACAGAACAATCTAACGATGAAGATCTAGAAAATACTGGAGACTATGATTCGCAAGAGTATCCTAAGGTCAAAGAATAATCAAATCAAAATAGCCCCAAACCTATAGAAACGCTACATGTATCTGATAGATACACCGCGACCTACCGCGCTGCAAACTAGCCCGCGATCTCCGAAGGGTTAATAGCATTTTCAGACTTATATATATTTATCTTTTCGATAAACAATCTCTTAGTGAGATTATTTTCTTTGTCTAAAATTTTGGGGTTTGCAAAATCAAACACATGGCCAAACTCAAAATGATGCCTTGACTGTTTGTTCTCTTTTACTTTTATTCCTATCAAAACAACCCTGTTTATGATTTTGTACTCGTCTAGAGAGGTATTGTTTTGTTTGTCCCACATAAACTCCTCCACATTGTATGCAACTCATTTCGTGTACAACATTAGATCTATATAGTAATCGGACGGGATCTTTCAACTTTGTAAACAGATTCGCAATAGGGAAAAATTACAGATAACTCATGAGAATTTATAGACCGAGTTATATGTATTTTTAATCTATGTTTTAGCTGTGAAGAAATTTGTTCATTGAATAAACGAAACGCTGCACATGTAATTGTCAGTTTTTATTTTTTTTACAATTATCCTAATACCGACGACAGTGTACTGTTAATAGAAAATTTGAAGGATACGACTGTTCTTTTATATACATATATTCCTATGAGAGTAGAGTGTATAGTGTAGACGTGTATATATCGGCTCCGGATTTTTAACCCAATAATAGGGAGAAACCGAGTTAATAATACACAGAAAGGTGACACTGTGAAGAAGAAGAAAAAGTGGAAGTGATACAGAAATACAAGAAGAAAGTAGAAGGTAAGACAATTTATTCAGATTAATAAAACATGTGTTGACTGCCTCCGAGAGGTCGACTCGGGCATTCGACACACACGGATATATTTCAACAATAACAACTAAAGAAAAAAGTACGGTGCTGCGAACCATACCAGAGATTTGGAAATAGAAATAATAAAATAAAGTACGGTACCCTGAAGAGAAGTCGGGCGTCAATAAAATAAATATAGGCGATAAGAAGAAAAGGCCCGTCATAAGACAAACTAAAATAGTAAGAACACTGTTGGAAATGGATAGCGATGGGAGCACAACAGATGAGGGAAAAAGAAAGAGGGGACAAAGAGATATAACCGAAATGCTTAGGAAGAATAAAAAGACAACTAAAACAACGGAGAAAGGAGCAAGCGATGACGAAAATAAATTAGACAAGTTAATGGAAATGATACAAGGACTGGTTACACAAGTGCAACATATAGAGGGAAAACAAGATAAATATATGGAAGAAATGAAAGGAATTAAATTGGAAAATGAGAAAATCAAAGAAGAAAATGCAGAACTGAAAAAAGAAATTAGGAGTGTGAAAGGAAGACTAGATAGACTGGAGGGAGTGAATAGAAGAAATAATGCAGTTATGCAGGGATTAAAAATAGATGTGAGTGATCAAGGGCACCTAAAAGTAGTGGTAGAAGAAATTATCCAGAAGTACATGGAAATACAAATAGAAATTAAAGCGGTGAAACAGCTGGGCCCAGAAACTTGCTTAATAGAACTGAAGAATACACATGATAAGATACAAATGATGAAAAACAAGGGTATATTAATAGCATTTTAAATGGTAAATTAAGAGAATACAAAGAACAAAAGATATATATTAACGATGATATGACGAAGGAGGAAAGAGAAATACAAGAAAAGATACGTAGAAAGGCCAAAGAAGAGAGAATGAAAGGAAAAACCGTCAAGATAGGATTTCAAAAGATAATAGTGGAGGGAGAACAATGGAAATGGAATAGAGAAAAAGAGAATTGGAATAAGAAGGAAGGAGAATTGGAAAGAAAAAAAGAAATCGCAAAAATAATGTCAAAAAACTAATAATAAAGACTAGTAGAAATGAAGATGATGTCCCGGGCAAGAAAAAGGACACAATAAAGGAGAATAAACAAAATAATGATAAATATGATAACGATGACACAAAAAAAATAGAAAAGATAAGGAAAAGTAAGGATAAAGAAAACATAATATGGAAAATTGGCACGTGGAACATAAAAAGTATAACAGGAAAAGAAAAGGAATGAGAAAAGGAATTCGAAGAGTTAGAAGTAGACATATTAGCAATTACGGAAACGAAGAAAAAGGCACAGGGAATAATTAAGATGGACAATGGTCACACTTTATTATACAGTGGTGTAGGAAAAGAAAGAAGAGCAGCTGCAGGAGTAGGATGCATTTTACACAAAAAATTAGAAAACCAAATTCATGACTGGAAGGCATGGTCAGAAAGAATATTACTAATAGAGATAAAGGAGAGAAACATAATGAAAACAATAATAGTAGTATACGGACCAAATGAAGACGACACAGCAGATAACAAAAATAAGTTTTGGGAAGAATTAACAGTGGTGGTAGAAGATGCGAAAGGAATAATTTTTGTAATGGGAGACTTCAACAGTAGAGTTGGTATAAGAGACGATGAATACACTGAAGTATTAGGAACAAACGGAGAGACGGTTAGAAATAACAATGGAAGAAGAATGCTAGACTTTTGCATGATACACAACTTGGTAATAACTAATAGTATTTTCCAACACAAAAATATACACACATATACCAGGGAAGTTAAGAGCAGGGGAGAGAAGTCCATAATTGATTATATATTAGTTGACAAAAAGAATAGAAGAATCGTGACTGATACAAAAGTAAGAAGAGGACCGGAAATAGGGAGCGATCACTTTGTCGTTATATCAAAAATAAAGGAAAAAGTTCAAAATAAAGAAAAGAAATATATATACAAACAGAAAGAAAACCAAAAAGAATTACTTAGAACATACAAACTAAGAAGTAAAGATATCGCTGAAAGTTACCAGAAAAGGATAACTGGAAGAGTAGAAAATGTAGAAATGAATAGAAATATTGAAGAAACTTGGAATACGTTCAAAGAAATTATAATAACTACAACTAAAGAGATATGTGGAGTAAGCAAGAAGAAAAACAAAAGACAAACGAAGTGGTGGACAAATGAAATAAGGTATCAAGTAAAGTCAAAAAAAAAGGCATGGAAAATATATTTAGCAGAACAAACAGCGGAAAAATACAATATATACAAAGAAGAAAGAAAAAAAGTAAAACAGTTAGTGGCAGAATCCAAAAAAGAGACATGGCAAGAATTTGGTGAAAAGATGGAAAAAAATAGTAAAGAAAACCAAAAACTATTTTATAGAGTTTTGAAGTCAGTAAGGAATGAAGAAATGTCTCAATCTACACACCATAATAATATACAAAATAAGAAGGGAGATATACTAAGCGATAAAAAAGAAATCATAGAAAGATGGAAAGAATACTTCCAGGAATTGCTAAACGAAGGAGTGGAAAATGAGAATACCGATGAACAACAAACAATAGAAGAAGAAGAGACGGAAGAAATAATTACCATGGACGAATTGGAAGAAGCAATACATAAACAGAGAGATGGGAAAGCACCAGGCTGCGACAAGATTACGGCAGAAATGATTAAAAATATAGGACAAAAAGGAAGAGAAGTAATGTTGAAAATATATAACAGAATATGGAGAGAAGAGGAGATACCAAACGATTGGAGGAAGTCATTAATAGTACCAATATACAAGAATAAAGGAAACAAAAAAGAATGCAATAACTACAGAGGAATAACCCTTCTAAGCACTGCAATGAAGATTCTTGAGCAAATAATAGATAAAAGACTAAGAGCAAAACTCGAAAATACGCTACACGAATCACAAAGTGGGTTTAGAAAAGGAAGGAGCACACAAGACCAAATATTTTCCGTGAAGCAAATAATACAAAAAGCCTATAGAGAGCAGAAGAAAGTATTTTTAGCATTTATAAATCTAGAAAAAGCATTCGATAAGGTACCAAGAGAAAGACTGTGGAATATATTAAAAGAGAGAGGGGTCAATGGAAAAATAAGACGATTAATACAGAAAATATATGATAATAACACCAACGCTGTAATAGCTAATAATTTAGAATCAGAAACCTTCAGAACAAAGGAGGGACTCCGACAGGGAGGAAGCCTGAGCCCAATGCTGTTTATAGTTTATATGGACGACATTATCAAAAGGTGTACAAAAGAAAGTAAAAAGATCAGAGTTGGACACATTAACTTAAAGCTAGTCGAAGTTTCACAGGGAGCATTCGCAGACGACATAATAATTACAGCTGACAGTGCGGAAGATCTACAACGGAACTTAATAATATGGAATACGACACTAAATAACAGTGGAATGATGATGAATAAGAATAAAACCAAAGTAATGGTAGTGGGAGATGAAGAGATAGATATGAAAATCGAAATAGAAGGAATTGAAATAGAAGAAGTGAGAACGTTCCAGTACTTGGGAGTGAGAATTGATGGAAAAGGGACCCAGGACGCCGAGATTAACCAACGAATAGAAAAAGCAACAAAGCTGTATTATAGTATGAGGAATAAGTTCATTAACAAAAAAGAGATATCCCGCGAAACAAAATTAAAAGTATATAAGGCAATATACCGACCGATATTAGTATATGGATGCGAATCCTGGATATTAAATACAAGACAAAAAAGTAAAATACAAGCAGTAGAAATGAAATATTTAAGAAGAGTCAGCGGAGTTACAAAGATGGAAAGAATAAGAAATTCGGAAATAAGAAAAGATCTAAATATACAGTCAGTGTTGGAACATATTGAGCAAAAACAGTTGGGATGGTGGGGACATCTATATAGAATGGAAAATACGAGACAGACAAGAAGGATATGGGAAGCAAGAATAATGAAAAATAAAAGAAGAGGAAGGCCAAGGACGACATGGAATGATGTCATAGCAGAGATTTTGAGGAGGAAGGGCAAAACTTGGACAGAGGCGAAGAGCATGGCGAGGAATAGAAATGAATGGAAAAGATTCATAAAAAGTTAGAAGAGGATAAACGCCCCACACCATTAATATGGTAGAGGGGATTATTAGATTATATATATATAATATATATATTCCTATGAAATTAACAGTTGGCAAAAATATGAAAAATATATGACTTGTAACAAAATCATACAAATTAACTTGTACCAAATTCCTGTAGGATGTATAAAGCACGATACTTTTACTGAAAGATCATATATCAGCGGTTTATTAAAAACAATACATTCTAACTAACTTTATGTCCTTTAAACAAAGACGAGAGCCTTTTCTCCAAATTGTTTTACATGATTTCAACTTAAAAAATATTATATTCTGGAGGAATCTAAGTGAATTCGATAATGCCAGTAATAATTATTAGTGTAGAATGTAACTGCACGCCAACTTTACAAGCATGTACATTATTCATTCAAACCCAATTCAGCCACGTATTTAAAGTATCTGTATTTGCTCTCAACGAGAGCCTGTCAGCTTCTGTAGAATTTTTTCTACGTTTCAATTTCATTTGTAATTTTTCAATATAGTTTAATTTGTTAGGGACATTTCTAGAGTGAGTCAAAAATTTGTTGATGTAAATAATTATTATGTAATTCCAAAAAATACTTCATACAGCATACAAACGCATAAATGGTGTCAATAATACATAATAAAGATTCAAACTTCTTCGGTTATGCCTATGAGTATGTAACCCTAATCTCTGTTTAATATTTTATCAGGTACTCCAAACCCCGGTTAAATTAACCCTTAATTAGTCGCGTGGGGTCATTGTTACCCCACAGCGCATGATCGCCGCTGTAACTTTGAACTCAGGAAGTGTATAACCGTTTCCTCTGCTGTACCTTTCTAAATAGACATCTACTCAAGGTTCTTATGATCAATATTGTTCTGAGTGTCAAAGAATGTTGTCTGTCGCATAATATAAACCTTTTTGACTCCCCGCGACTGACTGTGTAACATTTGTTGTGCGACTTTCTGCCATCAGATATAGTAAAGCGATTGGTTGAACCCATCAAAAATTCAAAACGCAATATTACCACAGACAACTGGTATACCAGTATCCCTCTAGTAAGGTCATTGCTTAGTGATTATAAATTGACAATGGTTGGCACGCTTAGAAAAAATAAAAAAGGAATTCCGAAGGAATTTTTGCCGCAGAAAGGTAAATCAGATAGAACTAGCATTTTTGGTTTCACAGAGGAAATGACAATTGCCTCATACATGCCTAAAACATCAAAAAGTGTTATCTTGATGTCAAGCATGCAACATGATGACAAAATAGACGAATCCACAGGAGATCTTCAGAAGCCAGAATAGATAACGTTTTATAATTGCACAAAATCTGATGTTGATGTTTGCGACCAGCTCCCTGCTACTTATAATGTTGGAAGACGAACCAAAAGATGGGCACTAGCTGTTTTCTTTCATTTTTTAAACGTTGCTGCAATTAATTCTTGCGTTATATATAAAGCAAACGTGAACAGTTTGTCACAGGAATTAGTGAAAAGTCACCAAGTATCTCGCAGTTCTTCCAATTTTATTCCAAAAAATTTGCGAACACGTATCCGCCTGCATCAAAATATATCTGACAATATATTACGTCAACCCAATGTACCTGGACCTTCCCGAGAGAGATGTGGAAACTGCCCAAGGAAAAACGATAACAAACTGTCTATTAGATGCAGTGAATGCAACAATTTTATTTGCAAAGCACACAGAAAAGATTTTTTGTAGCGACTGTGTTGATAGCTGTTAGAGTATTTTTAAGAATATTTCTATGTTGTTTTTACTAAAATGTTTATGTTTCGACCTGCAATGTATGATTTTCTTAAATTAAAGTTTATTCATTAGTGAATTTAAAAAAGAAAACATCATTCTGGACATTGGGTCATAATGACCCCACGCGACCAGATACGTAATTTTCGATGACGCGACTAACTAAGGGTTAAGGACGTTTTGAATCAATGATTGGCGCTAACCGGTGTTGTAAAAACGCAAATTTGTACTAACCGGTGCTTTAATCAATGATTACGCTAACCGGCGCGGCGTTTTAATCGGAGTTGGAAAAACCCGCCCTAAAAGGCGTTGAATGACTGACAATTTATCATTAACTTCAGAGCCCTCACCCAAACGTCAAATGAATTACTGAGCTTTTAAATTTTCCCGCTTCAATGACGAACCCTGTATAATTATTTCCTATAAATGATGTCCTATTTCAGTAATTATTTGTACAGCGCGAGCGTTCTCTTTTAGCTCTGAAGTCATGTAGAATCATAGCATGCATGTTAACATGTACTTTATTCTATTTAACGTATGGCCCCAACCTGTTGAACTGCTCGTGATTTAAGTTAAAATTATTATGTTTATGAAACAAAAGAACCTATAGTTGAAAACCGCATCGGTTAGTTATAAAACAATGTTTGCTTATTAAGGTGCAAAGTCAAATAATTACTTCTGTAGCTATTACTTACTCCTTGTAATACATTTTGAATTGCTAAGTATACACATAGTTAAAGCATGATGCTTCGTGTAGTTTATGTCGTAGTTCCTTCCTTGTAGATCTAAAATCTTCTCTCAGCGTAAATTACACGTTTTAAAAGTCGCCGAGCACACCGAAGAGGTTACAGACGCAGTCTCGCGACATCGACAGCGCGATACGTTGGACGTTTGAAATTGATTTCAACGCCGGTTTTCAGCGTGCGGTACTAAATATCCTTATCTGTAGATTTAACGAAGCCACTAGAGGTAAAAATAACGACTAGCGCCCACCATAATTAAAAACGGAACAATTAAAATCGCCAGCTTAGCTACTCCAGCTCGCAACTAATGATGCAAAACGAACACGAAGAGCACCCACCTGAAATTTAATTTACAACAACTCACGCCCGTGTTCAAATGGTAGAGTTTGTTGATTTGGAAGCTGATGTGCAAACGTTGGTGGTTGTTATCGCATGAATAGATTGCGCGGTTAGAGAAATACAATGAACGAAGGCTTTAGGTGTACCTACACTTATTTGTTTTTGTTCTGAAAATTATTCTCTTAAAAATAGCTTGAGAGACTACTACCTATTTTAAAACAATCAAATTACTTGAGGTTCGAAAAAAATTCATTATTTTAGTCCTTTTCTGTTGAGTAATTTTTCTCCGTTACCATTCTTCAACAAATTTATGCTACCTTTTTTTGTTTCTGGAAAAAGTTTTGCTTCCTGCTATGATTTTCCTTCATGTCTCGCTGTTTCCACTACAACATTAGTGCACTTTGTTTAATGTTGTTTATTTTCTTAGGTTATTTCACCTTCTTTACTTATGAATTCTCGGTCATTATTAAATGTTCAACCCATTTAAGTTTCTTTACCTCTATACTATTTTTCAAAGTTGCACTTTGTTTTCATCGCTTTTTGTTCTTGTTATTCTTCCTACTATAATCACGTTTTTCAAAAACCTCATTTTAGCTAATCAAACTGTCTTCTCCTGTCTTTCTGGTAGCAGCTAATTTTCAGCCTTATATGCAAAGAATCAAAGTTTAGATTATGTTGTATACAGTGAGCTTTATCTTCTTGGTTTCTGTGTTGAAACCCCGTCATCATTTCTGCTTCTATTGCCGACGTTTCGTCCACTATCCTAAGGGACATATTCAGGGATTCTACAACTGTTATAACCTGAAACAGACAGGTTTCAACACAGATGCATAAAAGGTAACAACGATAACTGCGAAAACCAACGACTTAGACACAGTTTCTGTACTCCAACATACGTTGTGGATGGTCATGCTGATGGCTGATGGTGTGAAAGAGATCTAATATTCATGTTAAGTTGCAACCGTAGGCCACTTGATTTGAATGACATGTGTCACTTGGATTGTGAATGGGGATTTTAAAACCCCTATATATTTGTGTCTGTTTAAGTTCTCAGAACCTGCTAGCCGAAACTGTATCAACTTTTACTTTAAAATTTCTCCAACAATTACTCTTGGGGTATTTATTTTATTTTCCAAATCACAAGTTTAATTGTAAGCATATTTTTTCGACGCTTTCAAAGACGTAGTTGGGATATTTTTTAAATTATGATAGTGTCGTTAATATTGAATTTATTTTTTTATTTTTTTTCCTACATGTATTTTTGGAAAAGAACCATACTATCATGTTCCTTCTACTTTTTTAACAACTTAAAAAATAATTGTTTAAATATTTTAGAAAATAATGTCAGGATTTGGAAGGCATTTTTGCTTTCTACTACTTTTAAAAAATATTTATTTTTAAATAAATTCCGTTACAATCGCTATACCCTGTCTCAGAATAAGATGGAGGGATTCAAATATCCCGCCAAAACATGGAACACATAGCTTAAAATTTAGTAGACAATTTGATACGACATCATGACAATTGAGGTTAGAAGAACTGTATTAATTTTAACCAAGGATTTATCTGTTTTGTGTTTCATTTACTACTTTCGTTAAAATAGATTGATGTGCCGCTTTTCATTCTACCAGTCGAAGCAGCAATACGAGTGCACGGCAATTGGAAACAGGAGAGTAAAGTTATAAACACAAGTAGGTGCATACATCTATAATTTGATGAATACAAATCTCTTAACATTCAAATCTGTTCATTCTAGTTTTACAAAAAAAAAATTAGAAGAATCTATGGATAAACATATAGGCCCAATTTACAAATGAAAGCATAGACTTTGTTCTGAGCGTTTTGAGGAGGACTGCCGTTATAAATATATAATTACTGCACATTTTAGTGAATGTGCTATATCAACAAGAAAATTGTGAATCAATTTATTATTAAATATTTGTATCAGAGAGTAAGAATAAATCAAACCTTTTATCTTTTATCAAAATGTCCTTAAGAACTTGCAGAAAAGGTTTTGCTTATTAGTTTCTATTTTAAATGTAAATAAAGAACTTATATAGATAAATCATTCGTATTACTGCTACAAACCTTGAGGAGATAAATTCAAGCAACTAGTCTTGGAAATGTGAATCTTACATACAACAGCAATAAATAGAAAAATTTACATCGGCTGAAATTGTTTACATGAACTGCAAAGATAAATACATGTAGCTACACATTACTAATTATTATTCCCTATTAAAATTTATTTATTATGAAAATATATAAAGTGTAACAAATATTTGTTTCTTTTATATATTGGAAATTAACAATAATTTAGTGTTCACATCTTGTTAAAAAGATTAAAAATTTACATGGTCGGCACAATTTTTCCAAATACTTATTCTAACATTTGTAATTGCTTCTGTCAAAAGTTCTCATATAAGTGATATTCCGAAAGGGGATTTTTTTGAAGCAACTTCATCTTATGTATCAATTCAGATCCTATATGAAGTATTCTTAATTGCCTATCTTTATCGGTATGGCTATTTAATCCTACAGGTTTTCATCAAAGGTTGTCGTGCACTCATTATACTTGTGGCAATCCAAACTTTTTCCCATAGTCTCCACCAGATATTTTTACCTTTTTCTATTAGTACAGGTTTCTTAAGGTTTGACATATCTGAAATATAACATGTATATGAACATGTGGTAATATAATTAGTATTTAATTAACACTTACTTGAAATTAATGAGTCAATTCTAGAATATGTGCGAGTTGTCCAGTTCATTTATGGTGTGAACTCATCTATAGTTATTTTTGCAATGATATTAATTGTTGAATGTTTGATTTTTGCACTGACGTACAGTATTTTTGACAGATTCATCAAATTCAAAGTTTCAAATGCATGCTCACTTGTTCCTTAGGTCTTAAGCCGTCTGATCAACGCATGCTCATGTTGTACATAAAAGTACGGATTTTATTTAATAACACAAAAAAGTATAATAAACCAAAGTAAAAATGTAAGAGACTACGTTATGGCTTGGCTGTAAACATAAAATGACGTTTTGTCAAACTTATTTTCCCATGTTAAACTTGCCTACGCAAGAACCAATGAAATACTTTGAAAATATACGCCATTTTGGCGCGATATTTGAATCACTCGTTCTTATTCTGAGACAAGGTATAATCGAATAAATGAATACTTTGATTTTTGATCCCAACCTTTCCGAAGGACATCATTAACGATTCTTAGCTGGCTCATTGAACTTCTTTGCCTTGATCCATGTTTATTGGCATGTTAAGTTTGAGATTCTCACTTTGTTGTTTGTTGTTCTTTATGAACTTCTGATTGTCTGAATAATATCCGTACCCACATCATGGATGAAAAATAATATATATTAAACTGAATTTTAATCGGTATTTAATACGGCTTATTGTCAAAAAATAAATAAGTAAGAAAAATAGATGAAAGAACAGAAATATTCTCTGGACAGCTTAAAAGTCTTTAAACCATTTCTACAAAACTACACATGTAGAAAAAACCAATATGAAAAAAAATTGTATGTTTAGAATTAAGTTGTAGATATATAAGTTTTCTGAAGATCACATCTAGATTTAATTTAATTTAATGTTATTTTATTTATTTTATAATAGTCATTGACTAAAATCAAATAGTACACATTGTATATAAATATTTATTAGGTTGGGATCTCAGGACATCTCAATTAATTTAAATAATATAATGTAAGAAAGTTATGATAAATTTTATTCATGAAATTAATATTAGCATAAGCCTTGTATAGCAAGTAAATACTCATAAGTCATAACTTATTCTTTATCCGTAACTTCAGCGTAAAAAGATATGATGTCTGAGACCGTTCGATGGATAGGCCCTAAGTAAACAATATTTCTTCGCCAGATGCTGTCAACAATTACGAACGTGTTTCTTTTATTTCCTATGAAAAATAAAACAAAGTAAATTAGAATCAAGTATCCGAACAACATAAGAAAATGGTTTCGTAATCATAATCATAGCAATAAGGAGATTTATAACCTTATAGATCAATGGCAGTAAATATTTAAGTTTTATACTGTAAAGAACGTAATAACTATTAGGATATTCGGGTACTTACTTTGTTGAAAGTGGAGGTGTCAATAACTGACTATTTATAACACTTATATACTGGTATTTCTTTGAATTTTGTGAATTAAATTGACATAATCACGTCAATATTTAAGATGTATTTATTTGTTTACATTTTTCAAGTAAATGATGTATAGACAGGCGGCTAGGGGCGGTATTGATACTATACATCTTTAAGAGTGGGAACGCTATGTGTTATAGTGAAACATTCTCTAATTTGTGATAGTTTTTGTTTTAAGATAGGATAAAGAATTTATTTTATTTTGTATATAAAATACAGGCACGATGTGTTTTGTTTTATGTAGAATAATTATAATTACATTTCATTTATGTATATTTTTTTCTCTGTAGAATTAAGGTGTAAAAGTAAATAGATATATACATTTGTGCGGTATGGATGGGTTTAATGATTTGTATGAAGAACTGAGGTAGTTTATATGTGTAAATTTTTTATTTTATGTACAAAGTGTTTAATTATTTAGGTGTGGTGATTTATATTGAAAATAAGAGAGGTTGCTGGAATTTTTCTTTTGTTTAAAGTAAATGAATACATTCAATAGACTTTTGTTTTGTGTTTGTGCATTAAAGTCTAACGTGTTCCGGACCTTGAATTGGGGATATGTACAACGAGTTATGTAATTAATTAACTCGTAGTATGAAGCCCTGACTGATCCTATGACATGAATTTGTGCTGAGAATCTCATTAGAAGCGAGAAAAGGCATTTGAGTGAAATTAACATCAGCGCAAAGTCAGCATTTTGATGCATATTTAAGCACTCGAATTTAAGATTTTTTTATAACATTAGAGACTGGCCGCGTTATAACCTCAATTAGGGGTGTGTTCAATGAGTTAATGGATGAACTCATAGAATGGAACTCTGATTGACTGATTGACGTGAATTTGTTTTGGGAATGTTGTTGTTCTAAATTAACTTTTATCTTCTTAAAAAGGTAAACCTGTAAGTGTGACGTCAGGTCCGAAATTAGAGTTTGTTTTGTATACAATAATTATTCAAAATTCTATTCTAAGTGCTTCTATTTTCTTAATAAGTCTTTACAGACTGCATACTTTGCGAAATATTTGCAAAAGATTGCAACTCGATAAGATTAAAAGTGTTACTTCCGGACCGAATTTTGAAGTTTCTTTTGTATAAAAATTATTCAAATACAGTTTTATATACTTTTGTATTTTTGATAAATCTATATAGAATGCATAATTTAAGAGATATAAGCAAGAAATCGCTATTCGATAAGAGTAAAAGTCTTATTTGAAGTCAGAATTTTGAAATTTTATTCATACAAAAAGTATTGAAAATCACTTTTATATTCTTAATGTATTTGCCTAGAAACCATAACTTGCGAGATATTCGCAAAAACCTGGTTTTCGATGAGAGTGAAAGATCTACTTCCGGCAGGAATTTAAAAAACTTTTTTAATAAAATTTTGAGTACATTTAAATTCCCTATAAATGCATTTAAACTTAGTAGTTGACGAAATATTGGTATAATTCGAATTTTTCACTGAAGTAAACTTCTACTTCCGGTCAGCCGATTTCACTGAAAGTCTAATCAGATCTCAAGAGGGAGATATACTGGTAAACACAAAGTTTGTAATTGACCGCGATCTCGGTCACACACACGCACACGCACACCACAGACAGGCAGACAGATATTTTTTAAAACCACTTTTTGGGTACCAGAGGACATCAAAACGTGGAACGAGTTTTCTGTTTCAATACCACCTTCGTTCTAGAAACTTACATCACGGTACTACGTACAAGAACGTAAAAACCGTCACCAGCATTAGATCTAATTATTTATATATGAAATTCTTCAGAAACTGCCAGAGTAGAGGTATTACTTTCGGTCCAAATTTTAAAATTTCCTTTATAGAAAAATTATTTCAAATCTAACTAACACTTTTAATAAATCTATATAGAATGCATAATTTGCGAGTTATTTACTACGTGTAATAATGGAAAAATTATCACATTACCTATAGCACGTAACATGTTATGCAACATTGTTCTTTCAGAATAAAAATCTATATCAGAATTACTAAAAAAAATGAGGTGTGGCCACCACACGACTTTCTTATACGTATGAAAGTGTTACTTCCGGTCCGAATTTTGAAATTTCATTTATACGAAAAATATTCCATATCTAACTCTAAATACTTTTGTACTCTTGATAAATATATATAGAATGCATAACTTACGACATATTTGCAAAAAATCGCTATTCGATAAGAGTAAAAGTGGTACTTCCGGTCTGAATTTTGAAATTTTTTTTATATAAAAGATATTGAAAATGATGTTTTAAATACTTTTATATTCGTAACGTATTTGTCTTAAAAGCATGACTTGCGAGATATTCGCAAAAAACTGATTTTCGATAAGAGTAAAAGACCTACTTCCGGTTGGAATTTCGAAAAACTTTTTTAAGACAATTTGTTTCAAACTTAATTCTAAGTACATATGAATTCTTTATAAATTTGTTTAAACTTAGTAATTGACGAAATATTTGCAAATTTCGATTTTTTCACTCAAGTAAACTACTACTTCCGGTCTGCCGATTTTGCTCAAAATCTAATCAGTTCTCAAGAGGCAGATTATACACGTAAATACAAAATTTGGAATTGATATCTACAGCGGTTTGACCGCTATCGTGGTCACACACACACACACACACACACACACACACACACACACACACACGGACACACAGACACACAGACATTTTTTAAAAACCACTTTTTTGGTATCAGGGGACCTCGAAACGTGGACATCTGCAAAAATCTCGAGGTCGAAAATTTTCATCATCACAATACTTCCTTATACTACGTATAAGAAATTAAAAGTTATGTCCGAATTTTAAAATATTATTTGACACTAACATTAGAGCTCTTAGAGCTATATGTGAATTTATTAGACCATTATGTAGCCTATACGCAACCAGATAATTTGGTGTATGAATAATTAAAATCTACCGATAAATGAGGAAGTCTTGTATATTTAAAACGTAAAAGTGTTTAGTGAACATTTGCGACCTTTCAAAAACAAGAACTTATTATATTGCAAAAGCAAATTCATGAGTGTATCCCAAGTGAAATCGTTTTTATGTAATTTCCTCTTCTCGGCGGAAAGTACTAATTCTATTATGGCCTCTGCGCTCTGCAACGGGAAACAACAATAAAATACATCTATTAAGACATTGAAAGTCGTTCGACTCGATTATACTTTTCTCGTGCTTAGCTGCTTGCTCGTTCGGGAGCACTTTGGAGCTTTCGTCTCTCGCTAAAGCCAAAATATAATCGTAGGGCTGGGGTAACTTTGACAATAACAATATAGTACAAGGTGGTGGTATTTTCCACCTTTTGTTTCCGTAAATTCCGTTTATTTCAAAAGACGCCAGTAAAATTGCTTTTGTAATGGCGAAAGGTGTTTGCTCGTAAGACTACTACCAGCAAGTAAGCAATATTTTCAAGATACATTCTCGTTGCGCTTTGTTTACTACTGCTTGTAGAATCTGAACGTAATATTATATTAACAAAAAGTAAGTTGTGTGCTTGAATGTACTCCCATGTTAGTCTTGAATTTGAAGAAAATATTAAATATTAATTTATTTCTCAAAATTTCGACGCTGTGGACTATTTCGATGATATTTTCAGAGAATTAATGAAAAAAGGCATGCCGTATAAGAAATAAAACTGTGTATGTGTTGGTGTTCACCCTAGTATCGTACTGTTGGGCTAGATATAATTCACTATTTCTTTATCTATCTTCTTAAATTTATTATACTGAACCTTATCAAAAAAAAAAAAAATAATAATAATTAGACAATTTCTAGTATGTTGTTTAAAAATTATATATCAAAATGGGTAGTAACCCCTGTATATTTACTATAAGCGAACTACAGGTAAATATGACAAAACAAGAAGTCGCCCACAGCAAAATTAAACACCTTCACACACAAGATGTTAAAAGCGAGGTCTGTACGTTTTCTGAGTGTACTTGGTGGTTGTTTATCGCTCAAATACGACAAGGCGGAAATAGGGCATGAAACGTAAAAGATCCAACAATACTGTCGCTCCTGTATCGTCGCTGTTTTCTGGCACAACCAACTTACTGCACATCGAGTATGCTAACGATAATTTGAATAAAATTTAGCCGAGGTAAATACGTACAAAAGACCAATTACCACAGAGGAAAAGACGAAAACCAAGAAAGAAAAACGAATTCCAAAGAAGAAGACGAGGAAGGCTAAAAGACGAAGGCGACGAAAGTGACGAAGAAAATAAAGACGAAGAAGACGGGGAAGAAGAAGAAGACCAAGGTGATAAAAATGACGAAGAAAACGAAGATGAAAAAGAAGAGCAGGAGTCCTGTCATGATTATAACTGTCGATAGTGATCTGTTTAATTTACCCATGTTCAATTCCCCAGTATCTTGTTATCTCACTCCTGTATCAACAACGGAGATAAAAGAAATAACTCAACAAATTAAAGCGATGAACTCCTTAGATATATGTGGAATAAACACGAGTATGTTGAAATCATTGGCAGATATGATAAATGCCTGCTTTAGAGAGGCCACTATATCTAAGAAATTTTAAATATCACAAATCGGGTCACACAACAGTTCCTAACAACTACAGACCTACTTCTGTATCACCTGTTTTATCTACACTTTTAGAAGCAGCGTTGCTGTCACACTTAATATCATTCTTAAATAAACAAAATACATTTTCCACTAGTCAATTTGGATTCCGTCATGGAAGATCAACAATAGATGCAGTTATATTGGTTTTAAATTTGGTGTAGAGGATGAAGAAGACTGCACCGAAATTATGTTACTTGTCGCAAGCATTCGACTGTGTTTGCCAAAATATGTTGTTGGAAAAAGTAGACCTCCAAGGTATTAGAGGAAAAGTCCTTCAAATATTAACTTCATATTCTGGCTGCAGAAAGCAAGCAGTATGTAAAAGTGGAAATTTGAGTGAACTATTGAGCACCGAATTTACATTTAGGTGCTCTATTCTTTTGCATATACATAAATGAGTCATACAGTACTTTGCGCGGATGATACAACCCGAAAAAGTGAAGAACAACTTCAGCAAAAATAGATAAATCTATAAATAAAGCTTCGGCCTGGTTTTCTTCAAAACGTCTATCACTCAATAAAAGCAAGAAAATTCTCATTCAAACCATTCACATTCAAACAAATTATAACTCCATAAAATACAGGATCTGCAGAACTGTTGGGCATATATTCGGATAAGAAGTTGACTTGGAAACCCCATAACAATTGTATCTACATACAGGTTGATTCTTTTTTAAATTAATGCTTGTGTTAAATTATTCTATATCTTGTATTTGGTTTTCATTAAGTTCATGTGCAAATTGTGATTATTTAATACATTTCAAAATCTGTTTCTTCTTCTTACTCATAAATTAACAGTATAATACATCTAAATTATATCAGCTGCTAAATATTTGCATATTTCGGAAATAATCTAATACTTTACTTGGTGCCCTGAACAGATGAAACACCTTTACTCAATATTAAAGACCAAATAAAAGCAAATTAAAAATTAAATTCGAATGGTATTTATGACATGGTGTAAATAAACTATATAAATATAAAGTAATTTATTAAAACACTCAAATGATTGTTTAGGTACTATCCCCGGATATTTATAATAATATTTTTGAGAGAAAATTTCGAATAATAGAATAGAAAACCAACATACACATATATACCTTTCACAGAAAAGAATTAACGAGCCAGAAATTTTTCTAACAGAATAAATCATATTTACTGCTGTATATGGGAGTCGGGTAACATTACGGGACGAGATATTGTTTGTTTCAACACAATAGAAACCAATATTTATTGTTGAAGTGGAACAAAAGGAAAGGCACCGGAAGGAAATATGTATTCTGCGTCATTCTGCCGATGAAATATTTTAGGTGCTAGTATAGAAAAAATGGTAGAAATAACAAAAACTGACGATAAAATATTACATAAACTTTCATAAAATTAATTTTTTTTATACATTATTGTTAAGAATGTAACTCAACTTGTACAGTGACAGTATTAAGTAAAAGTATATGAACTTTTTCGATAACAACATTACACAGAGTAGTTGGAAGAGCTTTTTTTTACTCAAAGGGTTTTAATGAACGACGTATTCCTATTCGATTATTTTTTTACCTCAATGAATTCTCGTTTACTTCCAAGCAAACTTCTTAAGTCAAATTAAATTTTATTTTTCATTTAAATAAATTTTACTTGAGTGATAGAAAACAACATTTAGAATGAGATGGACTGTGATCACGTGTGCATTATATAAGTGTAGTGTGCCGCAAGGGCAAATTCTTTGGCCAATATTTATGTGATATATGTACATCTCCAAAAAAAAGACGAGTCTATAACTCCCTGATTTGTAGAAGGATTTTACTTATCTATACACCAAATTAAATGGTTGCGAATAGGCTAACTAAATGGCCTAATAAAATCACGCATAGTCCAAGGGCTTTAAGGCTAACTATCATTTTTTTTTTAATTCGAACATATACTTTCTTTAGTAATTCTGATAGAGATTTTTATTTTGAAAACAAGGATATATCAGAATTATATGTTTACATAAAAAAATATAAAGGAAAGTAAAAAATAATCACCATTGTCTATGCTTAAACTGCGCTTCATTGTGCGCTAAATATTGACGGCATCCCTGAGCAAAACTATATGTTGCATTGAACAACATTGCACCAGGAAGTTCTCATTCTAAGGTTGATGCTGACTTCGTTTCGTTTCTTAGCCCCATATCTCCGTAAATTGGCTACTATCCGCTGAAGTTTGCATCGACCTGGATGATTTCTGTCCGGCTAGCGTTGCTGATAAAGTTGTGAGGTTTGGTAAGTATTATAACTTCACTCAAAATAAACTCGAAACATATCTAAACATTGTTCGTTCATTCTAGAATTTTATGAAGTTTGCGATTATTATTTGTCACATGTTTTCCCAGTCAACAAGTTATTACATTGTAACGCAATGTATTTTTATTATTATGTTTATACACGAGTGTTTTTTTTTTGTTACGCTAGCGTATACTTGTGATACATCAGAATTACTAATAGCCCGGTCAAAATACACATTCAACCTAGACAATACTCCGACAGAGCTAAAAATGTACACAGACCTTTGAATAGTTATTTTAAATAAAATGTGGAAAGTCCCCATCGATCCAACATGTGGTAAAATTTGTATTCAAGGTCAAAGGTCATAAAAATCAGTTTTTCGCGAATATCTCTTAAACGGTTAGTTTTATTGTAAAAATAATTGTTATAAAATTTATAGAGCATGCGATTTCCGACAAGAAAGGTTCTAACACTTTTTCTGCTACAAACGATCGTTCGCATGTTATGGCAATTTTGAAAACTGCAAACTTGGAATTCTCACTATATGGACTCCTTTCCACACCACCGCAGCGGTAGAGTACTTGGCGCATTTTTTTTACGTGGTACCCATGTAGGCATAATCCACGGTCTATGTAGACAATGAAAAAGAGACTGTGAAAGTGATAATGAATAAATAATAAATTTTTATTGATTTGAAAAAAACAGTGTTATCAATCTTCGGATTCAATATATTCAGCCGCATTTTCTTCTTCTTCTTCTTCTTCTTCTGACTGCTGGATTTCTACATATTGCTCTAAGACATCAGCCGGATCTAGTAGTTCGTCGTTGATGTCATAAGCATCATCATCAGTTGTATTAGGTGTCACAGTAGAGCATGAATGACCGTGAGAATTGCCACATACTGCAGAACAGAACAAGCCAACTTTTTTGCATTCACAGTTGAAATTACAAACCTTGGTGCAATTGCAAAAAATCGTATTAAGTAATATTTTTGGAGCAGGTGGAAGAAGAGTTTGAATTGGCTCCAGATAACCAGTCTTCAGGATTTAGTTTATTACCTAGCCATAACTGAACTTGATAATAGACTCGGTATAAATGTTGATAAGCAACAGCAGATGTTGGAGGGAGACAGGACAAATGCACGACTTTATTGTGTAGGGTACTTTTAACTGGAAAATCTATAGCTCTCTAAATAAAGAAGTAGTATTTTTAGGAGCACCATACATTGCAAGCAGGAAACGAATTCTGTTTGAGATAATTATATTTGGAGTATTTTCGAATAATTTAAATACTCTGGTTTTACCTTTCTTAAAAAACGCAGACGTAGTGTCGCAACCGGTGATGGTATGAAGAAATAGTATATGAACACGACAATTTGGATATTTCTCGAAACTTTGCAACGAATACATTTCTGATGCCGCTTGTGACTTTCCTGGTTTAACGAAGTAAATATTATTATTCATAGGAGCCCGTGCAATTAATATTATAAACAAATTTTTATTTGCTTGTTCTATAGCCGTTTCAATGATGAGAACATCAGCATCATTATCTGCTTGTTTTATAGGAATATTCGCAGCATTGAATTTTTCAGATAACATTTCGCTCCGTTGCTAGAAAAGTGACACAACTCAAAAATATCCTTTTTTGAGATAATGACTTAAAATGAACCCAAAAACCCAATATATTTATGTGGTAAAACGACACAACTGTAGTTTTACAATTAGCCACCAGAGGGCAGAAGTGTCGCTTTACTGTTTACCAAGATCATAATTTTATTTTACGGAAAAGTGTCATTCGTGAGTTAGGTCTCGTAACGTAATGTTGAAGTGCTTAACGTTTTATAGAAAAACGTCTTATTTTGAATTGTGTCCTTTTTCTTCAAAAAGGTAAGTGTATTGTTATTAGTTTTGTTTGTTATTAAACGTCATATTACAAGATGCGCCACTTTTCTTCATAAATAAACAGTATTTGTCGGTTTAAATAACGTCACATTTCAGGATGTGCCGTTTTTCTGCATGTTTTATGAATAGATTTGTCAATTTAATTTTGTGGCGTAACCTCACATTTTGAGATGCGACACTTTTCCTCAAATATTAAAATAATATGTTTGTGATATGACAAACCTCAGTAGTGTTTTTAGGTTATAGTAATACAGTATTTTTATTCAAGATGCTGTCTCAACGATCGCAACTCATAATGAAGCTGGTTCAACAACAGACTGACAATCATAATACTACAGACCATGCGGCCAGTTCTATTGGAAACAATAATATACTTTCTGAAGCTGTGAAGAATGATAATAGCTTTACACATGAAGCTGAACTTCCCACACTTAATGTGCACTCTTTGCAAAATTTAGACTTTGCTTCATTCAGTTCTGATGATGGGAGTCAAAGTTCGACGGTCCATCATGTAGATCCATTCCACAATTCTGATGATACTGATGAAGATCCTGATTACTTATCCGACTCAAATAGCGCAAGTTCATCGCAGTCTAACGACGAAGCTGTGGTCAGTAATTCAGTCATAGAAGTAGTACCCCGAGACATTTCTAGCACAGAACATGACAATAATATTATGAAGAGAACTAGAAAACGTAAGCTTAATCCTTCTGAGTGGAAAAAAAATGCTGCAAAATTAGCTAGGAATACTGGAAGGCAGTATGTGTCATGTTCAAAATCTGAAAAATTGATGAAGGCAAGAGAAATGAAACCTCCCTGTAAAAATAACTGTACACTTAAATGCAATGCAAAAATTACTGAAGAAACTCGCCAACAGATTTTCGAAAATTATTGGTCTCTTGGTGATTCACAAAGACAACGAGACTATTTAGCGTCGTGCATGACACCGATTACACCCAAATATCAGTATCAACGAAACGAATCTAAACGACGTGATAACAATGCATTTCATTTTATAATTAATGGCAACCACATTCGTGTCTGCAAACTGTTTTTTAAATCTACTCTAGACATTACAGATAGATCCATAAGAACTGTGATCGCCAAACGGACTGGAACTGGAGGAATGATTTCAGTCGATCTCCGTGGAAAGCACGGGAAACATCTGAAACTGGATCCCAATATAAAGGAAGGAATTCGAAAGCATATAAACTCCATACCCAGATTGGAAAGTCACTATTCAAGAGCTCGTTCTTCTCGTGAATTTATCGAAGGTGGAAAGACTGTAAGCGATCTGCACAGGGATTATGTTCAAGAATGTAAAAATAATAACTTACCTTTTGCAAAGTATTTAATGTATCATCAAATTTTTACCCGTGAATTCAACATTTCTTTTTTTACACCGAAGAAAGACCAGTGTGGAGTTTGTGCAACTTACACTAACGCTTCTGAAGAAGAGAAAGAAAATTTAAAAGATGGGTATGAAATCCATTTATCAGAGAAAGAACTCTCTCGTGCTGAAAAACAAGCTGATAAAGATAAAATTAGCCAAAACTACGTTGTAGCTTGTTTTGACTTGCAGGCGGTTTTGCCATGTCCTCAAGGGGATACTTCAACATTCTACTATAAGTCGAAGCTAGGCGTTTTCAATTTTACAGTATACGAAATTAGGCACAAAATGCAGGGAGATCAATGCTACCGTTATGTATGGGATGAAACCCAAGGACGAAGAGGAGCCAACGAAATTGGTTCTTGTCTTCTGAAGTATATTGAAGAAATATCAACAGCCAATCCTGACGGTGAAACTGAAATTATATTTTATTCTGATAACTGTGTAGGGCAGCAAAAAAATCGTTTCATTTTGACCATGTATATTTATGCTTTGCTGACGTATCCAAACATAAAGTCTATAACACACAAATTCCTAATAGTAGGGCATACGCAGAACGAAGGAGATTCTGCACATTCTGTGATTGAGCGACAGGTAAAACGTTCTTTAAAATCAGGACCAATTTTTATACCATCGGAATACGTTGGCCTGATTAAAAGCGCTAAAAAAACTGGAAGTAAGTACAAGGTACAGGAAATGTCGTATACAGAGTTTGTGGATTTAAAGAAATTAAATGAGACAATCGGAAACATAGACGGCAGAAGTAATAAAGACGATAAAATGGCCGATATGAAGATAATACAAATTGAAAGGGATGATCCATTTACAATACGATACAAGACGACCTACGCACAAGAAGATTACTGCACTTTGACTATACAAAAACCTAGAGCAACAGTAAATACAAGGACTCCTCGAAGGACTCAATTAGCTTTACAGCCGTTATACAAAGAAAAAATAAATTCCTGAGAAGAAGAAGAAAGGGCTATTGGAATTACTAAAACATAATCACATTCCCCCCCGACATGCGGAGTTTTACAAGAACTTGTAAGTAAATTACTAGGGATTTAAATTTTTGGTTGGTGTTTTGACAATAATTATAATGTAGGTATATAAACTTATCTTTTGTACTAATAAAAATTGCGTTTCCTAATCAATCTGTTTTAATTTTACCAAAAATTTGTATTTTTAAAGCAGACATTAATGAAAAAGGAAGTATCTGCTTTTATGGAAAGGTGTCACAACTATGACAAGGGATGAAAATTTCAATTTTGTTAGGGTTGTAATCATCAAATTTTGGAAAAATATTCTAGTAGTTCAAAGAACACATCCTGATGCTGTTGCAACATGAAAAAAAAAGTCAATGTAAACATATTGACTCTTCTAACTTTGACTGTCGAGTACATAAAAATTTTGAAATCACTCTACTGAAAAATTAATGATTTTTAGATGTGTCACTTTTCTATCAACGTAACGATTTGAATAAATCGAGTCTCGTTATGTGTATTAGACAGAAAGAATATCCAAAGATGAAGAAGTTTTAGTAGCCCGTCGACGTTGTTCCGCAGCTTTAATATTTTTTTGAAAGTCAGTATAGCCATCGAATACGACCATAATGTTGTGGCCGTAATGATTACGGACATAATCAATGTATTTATCAAAAATAACATCGAATGTTTCCTCCTGGTCCCAGACAACACGAAGTAAAAGAAAACCGCCATCGACGATATATGTGGCATTTGTTATTCAAATCAACATTTACAGATTGAAATCATTTGTAAATGGTCGATTTTTGTGTTTTACGCATTCCAATTGCATCAAAAAGTGATAACGGATAAGGAGCTAATTCATATTCACAGAATTGTTCAAGTTGGTTCTCAAACGTTCTCGTTATACTCATACGTTGAAATAATAATAAAGGATCTATAGATACTTTCTCATCATGAACTTTTACAGCACTACTTACAATTAAAAGGGGTAGTACTTTATCACCACTTTTCAATTTTATATTATTGAAAGTTTCGCCTATGATCTTCTTTCTTCTATTTACGCATATTATGATATGCTTTAAACTTTCAACTCGCAATAACATGCGAACGATCATTTGTAGCGGAAAAAGTGTTAGAATCTTTCTTGTCGGAAATCGCATGCTCTATAAATTTGATAATAACTACTTTTACAATAAAACTAACAGTTTAAGAGATATTCGCGAAAAATGATTTTCATGACATTTGACCTTGAATAAAAATTTTACATGTCGGATAGATGGGGACTTTTCACATTTTATTTAAAATGACTATTCCAAGGTTTGTGGAATTTTTAGCTCTGTCGGAGTTTTGTCTAGGTTTGGATTTTTTTGTGTCTATTTTGACCGGACTATAAGAACAAAGTATATGTTCAAATTTGAAAAAAAATTGACAGAATAGCCTTAAAGCCCTTAGGGATACACGTAATTTTATTAGTCCAACTAGTAGCCTATTCGCAACCATTTAAAAAAATTTTTTTGTTCAAAATTATTACCAAAGTATAACTCTTATTCAAGATATTTATCATTTAAAATTTTGAAAATTACATTTGTTCAAAATGCTGCCCATGTAAATTCAAAAACAAATTCACTCTTCTTTTCATATTGGCGAACACATTGTGTAATATTTCTGGTCTACTGTCATTTACAGCTTCCAAAATTGTATGTTGTAAGTCCTCTAATGTATGGATACGGTTTGGAAGACCTTTATTCTTTAAATAACCGAATATGAAATGATCCAAAGTGGTCAAATCTGGTGACCGAGGAGTCCAGCGATCTCTAATTATGAACCTGTCCCCGAAAAATGTTCTCTGCGCAGTGTGGGCTGTAGCACCATCCTGTTGGAAATAACCTATCTGCAACTAATTTTGTTAGGTATTCGCGTCAATATGTTGATGAAAGAAGATAGGATCGATGATTCTTTTTCTTGATACTGCTAACCATACACCGATCTGTTGAGGATGTAGAGGAGTCTCAACAAAAATATGAGGATTTTCTGCAGACCAAATTCCATTGTTCAGTGAATTTACGTATCCACTGAGATGGAACCATGCTTCGTCGCTGAAGAAAGTAATAGCCAAGATATCGTCATTGTTTAAAACTTCATTGAACCATTCACAGTACTAAGTACGACGAGGAAAATCCGGATATAAGAATTCAGCAGTTACAGTTATTTTGTGTGCATATAAAGGAATAACTCTCTTGCAACCCTTTTGACAGGTACCAAGAGATAAATTTGTATGGGGACCGTAAAGATTTTTTAGGACTCGCATCAAATCTTTGATTAATATCCGCAAGAACTTGTTCAGTTAGAACAGTAGGACAACCTGTAGATATTCCTTTCGCAACAGTCCCTGTTCTTCAAAATCAGTCTATTACACGAATAACATGTACAAAACAATCATGCGTAAATTCTACGTTACGAAATTCTTCTTAAAATTGCTGGTGGCAATTTTAATAGGAATAATCCCATAATCCTTGATGATTCCGAATTCCTGAATGAAAATATGCCTCAACAATAAATTTGTAGAGCAGATCTGTAAAAACCATCATTAACCTAAAAGCGAGTGTTGATAAGAAAAGCATTTCTAGTAATAAATAGGTAAAATAATAAAGTAAGTAGATGAAAACGGAAATCAAAATAAAATCAATAGGATAGAAAAAAGCTAATAATCATTACCGGTATATTTTCTACAAGCATCAACTTTCCAATACAAAAAAAGCGCGAGCTATTCAAACGCCTTTCAATCATTGTTAAACACATTGTATAATAAACAATGGGGTCGCGCAAAGTACTTACATTGTTATGATTAAATGTTAGATAATTTTCATTGAACAACTAAAAAATTTAATAATTTTTGTTAGATTACTTTATTGACTAAATGTATTTTACCAGGGCTACCTAATTTAAATTAAACCATAATTTCCAAATGTTATTACTTTTTTGCATACACTGAAAATAAATTTGTTGACTAGTGTATGTTTGTTCTTTCTGGGAATTTCTCGCGATTATTACCTCCTGAGTACCTCCCTCCCGATCGGGTATGCTCCCAGGGACTTGTTTTATTACTTTGAGGGGTGGCGCCTTATTAATCCATCGCCTGACAAGTTTTGTCATACCTACACCCGTCTCCACTGAACAGAGCGGCAACAGAGAGCTCCCTATATTATCGCCAAAGAACAAAAGAAAGATACAGGTAGGGCAATAAATATTTTGCATTAAATCAAGTATAGCGTCATAGAAAAGGATTTTGTAAAAGGTAATATTACCTTGAATTTGGTTACTGAATTCCTCCAAAAGAGTTAAGCAAACAAATTTTAGTTTAGTTGAGCCATTTGTTTGTCCCTATTAATTAGAAGGGACGTTGTAATATATTTCCTATTCATTTTTTCATCGAGCAAAAATGTTTTTCAACTCATCATCCTTTGCACAATCTCTGTAATTCCGTGACTATTTTTTAATAATAATAAAACCTAATATGATAATAGAAATAGAAATAATGGTTGAGATATATAAGAACAAATTACATATTAAGAAAAGGCGGTCACTTCAACCTCTAAAAAAATAATGAGGTGTGGCCACCACACGACTTTCTTATACGTATGCGCGTTTTATATTATACAATCTTAAGAATTTTTTTATACAAAAATTATTTAAAATCCTATTCAAAGTACTTCTATTCCCTTAATAATTCGCTATAGAATTCAAACTTAGCAAATATTCGAAAAAAAGTGCTACTCGTTAAAAGTAAAAGTGTTACTTTCGGTCAGAATTTTAAAATTTCATGTTTGCAAAAAATATTGAAAATACTAAAAATATTGGAATACTTTTGTACTCTTGATAAATATATATAGAATGCATACTTTACGACATATTGGAAAAAAATTGTTATTCGATAAAAGTGTTACTTCCGGTTCCAATTTTAAATTTTTTCATACAAAAGGTATTGAAAATGATGTTCTAAATACTTTTATACTTATAATATACCTGTCTAGAAAGCATGACTGACTGATTTTCGATAAGAGTAAAAGGCCTACTTCCAGTAGAAATTTTGGAAAACATTTTTAATACAATTTATCTCAAATTTAATTTTGAGTACACTTTAATTCTCTATAAATTTGTTTAAACTTAGTAATTGACGAAATATTGGCAAAATTCGATTTTTTTACTGAAGTAAATTACTACTTCCGATCTACCGATTTTACTGAAAAACCAATAAGATCTCAGAGATCTCAAGAGCGAAATTATACTCGTAAACACAAAATTTTGTATTGATATCTATAGCCGTTTGACCGTTATCGAGGTCACATACACACACACACACAGGGAGAGAGAGGGAGAGAGAGAGAGAGATTAAGAGAGAGAGAGAGAGAATTTTTTTTAAAAACTTCCTTTTCGGTATTAGGGAACTTCAAAACGTGGACTTTTACAAAAATCTTTTTACTTCTTTATACTACGTATAATATAGTAAAAAGTAAAAAGAGTCTGTATTATTAAATAGTAGAATATAATATCATAAATATATAAATATATATAAATCATAAACTGGAATGAATTAACTGCCCAGCTTATAATTCTTGTAAAAAATATCTGTTTATGTTTAATGTGCTACCACTAAAATTGGACAAAGAAACAATAAATTTTACGCGATAGCGTTTGATACCCTCGGATCCTTTTCTCGTAAAATGCAACAAAGAAGTTGTGCTCTGCAACAACAAGCAGCAACAGCAGCACGAAAAGGCAAACTGTGTATGTGAGGGCAATAAATTCGCTATGTTAGACGGTAAGTGCGGGCAGAGAATTAAGTAGCCCCGTATCGCACATCTCTTGAAAGACTGGTAAAGGAGAAACGGTCAGCGACTGCCATCTCGAAATAAGAATTAATACCTACTTAACCTTCCACCCTCGCGCACACCGCTAACACTGTGAATGCGAACTGTGACGAACATAGTTTTATTATACTTTCATTGCACGGTGAACTATCGACGGGACCGAAACGGATTTGGAAATTTATTATACGGTTAATTTAGGAGTTGGGGAGGGATTATTGTGCCAGAATTGTCTCGATTTTATGACTGTTTAGATAAATCCTGGTGTTTATTGATGTTTCCTGGTATTTTTAAAATAAATGATTGAATTAAAGGAACGCTTTTATAACGCAGTCTTTAAACTTTAGAGAGTTAACTAACAGCTTGTCTTCAAGCAATTTAAAACTCGTAAAATATTGGTTTTAGATCTCGACTTTGTTAGTAAAATGATGATCAAAAAACATGTAATAAAACTGTACAAAATGCTGTGATATATTATAGAAAAGGAATTCACGTTACGTGGTAAATAAATAAATATAATATCGGTATGTTTCTCCTTAGCTTTGTTTATTTAAATTGTAAGAATTGAATCAAAAATTTTTGTAATATACGCGTATTTATAACATCATTAATAAAGTTTCAATAATTAAATTTCTCTTTCATAAAGATGTTATTGGGTGTTACCAATACATATCACTACGACGCGTTTGCAGGTGTTTGAAGTTCATGTTAAAATTACTGTCATGTTTTTTTTCCCTAGTTCTGTCATTTTTGACATGACATAAAAAAAACAGAGACGGTTAGTCGCGTTGTCAATTTTGACAAAATTGACACATTATCTACAGTGTTTAAAAGATTCATTTTTATTTCAATAAAGAGTAAATTATTAAAGCCATCTCCTCTCTTTAATTGTGAATCGGAGTGTGAATTATTACACCGGTAACAATTTGGCGCCCAACGTGGGGCAGAATTTTTCTGTATTAGACGTACAGAAATTCTCAGTGCAGAAAGCATTGACGAACCCAGGTGAAGATGGCTCCGAAAAGATCCTCGAAGAAAAGACAGTCTAGCGTTTCCGAACGCTCATTCTCGCCTGTCATAAATAATGTTTCCCTCATGGAACAAATCGCCGAACGGGTAACACGGGAAATTTTGGTTAATTATTCACCAAAGAAGGGAACTATACTTGAGAAGGTTGATAAGCCGACAGTGCCACCGCCTGTTGCAGAGACAGTGGTTAATGCTGAAGCCGTGGCGACACTCGCTGAGGCACTAAGACAGTTAACTGTCGCGCCAGCATTAGCGCCGACGAACCGACCACCACCACGTCCTTACCATGGACGAATAACGGAAGACCCAGTGTTATTTATCGAAAGACTGGAGGGTTACCTACAGCATTTGGAGTTGGAGGTACCAGAGGATATAGACGAAGCCGTACTTCCACATTTAGAGGGAGAAGCTGCGGACTGGTTTTCCTATTATATGGGAAGTTTTTTATCTACTGAAGATTTTGTACGGAGATTTAAGGATGAATTTCTCAGCCATCAGCGTAAGACAGCATTAGAAGTAGCAGTGTATGCCACAAGGCAGAGTACAAGCGAGTCACCTGACAAATTCTTATACCGCCTTAAGCAGTTGTGTCTCCGGTTAAAGCCAAACTGGCCTGAAGAGGAACTGATTCTGCACATCATTGATCGGATGAACAAAGAGTCCAATTTACAGTTATTCCAAGTAATACCAAAGACAATGAAGGAGATGGAACAACAGTGCTCACGTTGGTCAAGACTCAATGATGCAGATAAAATATGGGAAAAACGGTCTAGAAGAAGACCCACAACGACGCCAAATCAAGAGACCAGGCAAGTGACACGATCTTTAGCCGAGGGTCGTTCTCTACCAAGATGTTGGTTTTGTCCGGAAAGGCACCTGAATAGAGATTGCCCAAAACAACCGCGAGAGTTCAAGGAACGTCATCCACAACCTCAACAAAGACAGGGGGAAGAGCAAGGGGCCGTCCCGAAGCAGTAACAGGAACGGCCCTAATAACTAACGACGACGAGGTAGCTTTGCCTTCAATACGGCTTCAGGTGAATGGACAAGAGGTGGTAGCATTGATCGACACAGCTGCTACCAGGAACCTCATGAGATCTGAGTATATGACTGGAGTAGCTAGAGAAACTCGCCCAATAACATTCACCTGGATCCGAGAGGGTATTGCCTTCCAAGCTCATCATGAAGGCACATTGAAGGCCACAGCTCGTGGTTATACATTCACATGCAACGCAACGTTGATATCAAACATGCGTGCCGCCATTATCTTGGGATGTCCATGGCTCACAGAAAATAAGGTGGTAATCGACATGGCACGTAGGTGCATGCATGTGGGCAAAGAAAGAAGAGAAACATTACATTTCAACACCAAGAGTACTAGGAAACACCCCACCAGAAATATCCAGGTCGACATGGGCAATACACCTTGGACAATAGTGGACAGGGAGATTTTCCAGAAAACCCTAAATGACTTTGGGGAATTGTTCGAGGAAGGGGAGGTCATTACTACAACCGCCACCACAAAACATGTTATCCGACTTTCCGATGACACACCAGTAAGGGTGTCTACCTACCGATATTCGCCGGACAAGAAGCGTGTGATTGGTGAACAGATAGAGAAAATGCTCGCGGCGAATGTTATTCGCCCTAGTCATAGTAACTACAATTCACCAATTGTAATTGTAAATAAAAAGAACGGCGACCCGAGATTTTGCGTTGACTATCGAAGACTGAATAGTCGAACGAAGGACGAGGTCAGTTCTTTACCTCCTGTACAAGAGTCGCTCAAGGACCTAGGAACATCCAAGGTTTTCTCCAGGCTTGATTTGCGGAATGGGTATTGGCAAATTGAGTTGGAGGAAGCGTCCAAGCAGTATACGGCATTTACTACTCCGGATGGAGCATCTTATGAATTTAATGTCATGCCGTTTGGTCTTAAGGGAGCTCCGACGACCTTTCAGAAGCTGATGGTGCAGGATGTTCTAGTTGGGTATCTTCGTGAGTTTGCCATAGCGTATCTCGATGACATAATCGTGTATTCAGAGAACATGGAGCAGCATCAACGGCACCTACGGTTAGTTTTTGAGAGACTGGCTCAACATGGTCTGAGGTTGAACCAGAGTAAGTGTCATTTCGCAAGTCAAACATTGGACTATCTAGGACACGTGGTGACCATGGATGGGAACCATCCCCAGACCGGACATATTGAAGCAATCCAGGCTACCGAACCCCCTCGCACTCGGAAGAGTCTACGAAGGTTTCTTGGTTTGATAAACTGGTTACGGGATTACATCCAGGATTGTTCGAGGATAATGGCTCCCCTCACGGATCTTCTAGCCACGAACCAGTCTTACAAATGGACTACAGAGGCGATGAGTGCGTTTCAAGCAATAAAGGAGGCGGCTACCAAGCCTTTATATTTGCATCGACCAAACTTTAAGGAGCAATTTTTTCTGCAGACTGATGCCAGCGCAATAGGTGCGTCCGCTGTCCTTTACCAGGAAAACAAGGGCCTTAGAAATGTAGTAAGTTATGCCAGTCTAAGATTCAATAAAGCCGAACAAAGATACCACTGTAATGAACAGGAATGCTTGGCGGTTATCTGGGCTATTAAACGTTATCGTCCCTACTTGGAGGATAGGCCATTCATATTAAGGACTGATAACAAAGCACTGACTTGGCTTCAGCAATTTAAGGAGACCAAGTCCAAGTTAATGCGATGGTCATTATTGTTACAAGAATTTTCCTACAGCATCGAACACATTCCTGGTAGAGAAAATGAATTGCCAGACGCGCTTTCTCGAAGTCCTGGGAATGACAGAGTGCCCGCTGAGTTGGTTGACATCGAGCGGTTACTTCCCAACGAAGCCTCCAGCAACTCCGAAACTGAAATCACAAATGACTTGTTTGTTATTGAGGTCGATGAGCCTTTGATTGATGCTATCTTAGACGCGCAACAGGAGGACCCACAGGTCTTAGAGATGGTGGGCAATTTGGCCCGAAATTCTGCAATATCTGAACATCCGAATGTGGCATTGAAGGATGGTTTTGTAAGATATCGTCTGGATGATAAATGGTTGATATGGATACCGCCTACGATCCGCGAGCGAGTGTTAAACCAGTATCATGATCATTTTACCGCAGGTCATCCTGGAGCGGAAGAGACTTACCGAGCGATTAGAGAACGTTTTTTCTGGAGCACCGCTCAAACCGACGTAGCGAAGCATGTCAGGGCCTGTCGGATCTGTAATGCGTTTAAAAGAGGACCGCCACAGTTTCAAGCTCCACTACGACCACATTCACCGAAACAGCCGTTTGAGGTAGTTTCTGTCGATATCATCGGTCCGCTAATCCAGTCTAGGAAGAAGAACAGATTTGGTATAGTAGTTACCGATTTATACTCTCGTTGGACGGAAGCTTGCGCGGTGAGAAGCGCTACCAGTACTACAATCATAGATTACTTAACCCGAGTGTTTCAAAGGTTTGGTTTTCCAAAGGCCATATTGACTGACAATGGTCGACAGTTCATCTCGGCAGCATGGGACTTGGCTCTTCGAAAGTGGCAGTGCATGCATTGGACCACACCCATCTATCATCCTAGAGCCAACCCGGTCGAGAGAAGGAATCAGGAACTTAAGAAGGGTCTCCGAATCTTACTAGTTGATGCAAACCCCAAGCAATGGGATGAGAAGTTGGATCAAGTTCTCTTCAACCTGCGATGCCGAAAAAACGCTGCCACGGGTTATTCTCCGGCCAAAGCTCTATTCGGGTTCGATATTCACAGACCCGGAGAATGGCGAGATCCGTCACAAGGGCGCCCAGTACCTGCCGACCAGAGGATACAACAGGTACACGCCAATGAGTTACGATATCGCGAGCACCGGTACGCACAACTCGACGCGCCGTTGCCCGTAATATTCCGACCCGGTGAGTTTGTGATGGTGAAGGCACACCATCCGACGGGCAAACACTTCGCCGAGAAGTGGATGGGACCGTACCCTGTGGTGGAGAACGCTGGCCCAACAGCAATATGGGTCCAACGTCCAGGCGCTCAGCGAACAAAATACCACCTTGACCAGGTACGGCCCATGAGACCAGCCAATCCAGCCCACCAGCCTACTGCTCCTTAGGAACAACAATACCACCCAGAGCCTGATGTCCATCCGGAGCACCTGGAAGCGCCCATTGTTAATGCGTAACAAATGAACAAACCACGAGTGCGAAAACCATTTTTTTTTCTTCGCGAGTGCGTCCTAAACCTCTATAGTCTTATAAGACAGACAATTTTCCCATAGTAAATTGTTAAGTTAATTTTGATTACAATTTTTTTTTCAAACACCCTGCAAACGGCGTCTATCCGAGGGGTGGCCATTTGTTACCAATACATATCACTACGACGCGTTTGCAGGTGTTTGAAGTTCATGTTAAAATTACTGTCATGTTTTTTTTCCCTAGTTCTGTCATTTTTGACATGACATAAAAAAAACAGAGACGGTTAGTCGAGTTGTCAATTTTGACAAAATTGACACATTATCTACAGTGTTTAAAAGATTCATTTTTATTTCAATAAAGAGTAAATTATTAAAGCCATCTCCTCTCTTTAATTGTGAATCGGAGTGTGAATTATTACACCGGTAACATGGGTTTTCTTACTTCGTTCGACAATATAGTATATATAATAAACTTCTGTACATAAAGCTTGTTTTATTTCCTTCTTGAATATCATGTGTTACATCAGAGCTGGTATTACTTCAATTACGGCAACATCGATAAATTAATATATATATAAGCAAAAAATTCTGTTATCTATGCCAGAACAAGAAGAATAACCTAATATGCTATGTTTCATTAACGAATGGTAGGTATATTGTATGGAAAGACGTAAAGACAATCAACATATTAATTAAAGAGGGTATCCTAAAAGACTCTTTTATATAAACCCCAAATCTTAAAATACCAAATCCTTACTAAAATTTCAATTTATAACTTGGACCTCTCTTGTAGTGCAAGAGTATCAAAATTAAACATGCACATTAAGACGTATTAATGAAGCAGCTAATAGTTGCAAAGTATACATCTTATTCTGAGATAAGTACACCTTGTTTCAGAATAAGGTAGAGTGATTCAAATAGAGCGCCAAATGTTACACATTTTTAAGAGAATTCATTGCTTCTTGAGCAGGTAAATTTAATATGGAAAAATAAGTACACGATATCTGTCATATTTTATAACATAACCAAACCTTAAATTGTGAACATCCTCTCACATTTTTGCTTTGGTTTATAATATTTTACTATATTATTAAATACAATTTGTATGTTTAAGTATGTCACGAACATTAGTAATAAGGCAGCTCCAAGCAATTAGTTAAATTCACCGCTCACACAGCGTCAACGATTCGTACACGTTAAACTGTAAAAAATAGTTTAAAATATGTACAAAATATTAACGCTACAAACTTCAAAAAAGGAACAAGAGTAATTGTAATAAATATATCCAAGACACTAAGTAAGATATAAGTATTAGTCCAAATGCACTATATTATAAATATGTACATATCTATTATAAGATCTGGCAAAATCAAATGTATAAGGCATAATTAAGAAATAGGCACAGGCGAACTAAAGTCGCCTAAAGAAGAAATGGGTAGGCACTTGAAACTACTAGAATTTGATGCATATATCAAAAATACTATACAAAAGTATAAAAACAGATGGCTGCCTTAATGAAATAAATTTAATTTAATTATTTTTGAAAAATAGTTTGAACAAGTATCACTTAAATTTCCAAATAATGCTGTAATGGTCATGATAATGCATGATATCATCCACATACAATACAGGAGGTTACTTACCTAGAAAAAATAAAGCTAAGAAGTGAAAGTAACTTTTTATGGTCCACTGGACCAAACTACTTTTCAAATTGTATTTTAAAGATGCTTTCATAATAGATTTTAAAAGTAGTTTACATTTTACCTTATATTCTACAATCAAACCTAATAAAATTATCAATAATTAAATTTCTTGAAATATTTATTTATGCGAGTTCAGAGTTTACTAAAATAGTTTATGTCAAACATTGTATTCCATCCTAATTTTGAGTACATTTTACATATTAATCTAAAAAATCGCGATTGTACAATAATTTTATTAACAGAAATTCTTCACACATAGACAAAATAAAATTCAAATTGTTGACAAAATAACTGCATTCTCAACTGTTTAGTATCATATCAAACTGTTTACTGCATTTGGTGAAATATTTGATCGGCTCCATCTTATTCTGAGAAAGGTATAGTAAGAATTATGGGAAGTATGGGTATTATGTCTTCGGAATTCATAGCCTAGCTGTTAATTCAACTTCTATGTTTGTATACAAAAGATACTACAAAAGAAGCTTCCAACCATGTCATACCTATGATCAATAATAATGCTGTAACACAGAGTCATCTGGTTAT
Source organism: Amphimallon solstitiale (assembly GCA_963170755.1). Lineage (NCBI taxonomy): Eukaryota > Metazoa > Arthropoda > Insecta > Coleoptera > Scarabaeidae > Amphimallon > Amphimallon solstitiale. Next base: position 99,914,436 of record OY720683.1, read on the forward strand.
ATTCAGTAATTGATGTTCTCCTCATGCAATGATATATTTTCAGTATATGTTGTACTTGTTTTAAAACTATTGAAGAAAATTATTCATATATTTTACCACTGGGCATTTTTTTCTGTCGAATGCCCAGAAGTTTGCTCTAATTCAGAAGAAAATAAATAATAGTCTGGAAGTTCCAAAGGATAAGGGTTTATTAATAAGAGAATCTAAGACAAAACTATCTCCATTGAATGTTGTTAAGATGTGTTTTTTGATATACAAAGCTCTTGTTTTCCTTACTTCCTAAAAAGTCCAAGACCAAGTTTAAGTATGAGACAAACCGATACCTCTCAATATATCAAAACTCGAGAAACTGTGACCCATAACCTTAGTGAGCTGTTCGAAATAAAAAATTACTAAGATATTTTAATGGATTTAAAAGTCTTGTATAAAAGAAAGGTTTAGCAGTACTAATAAGACAAAACAATATCGCAGTTCTGGCGGACATCCTACAGAAACCAGACAGAGTCTCCCTTTTTTAACCGTCTGTTGTCATAGAAGCTACCAACAATGATGACTTTAACGAAAATTATGACAACGATGGATAAAAATCAAAAACAATGTTTAATCTAGTTACTTTTAATAATTGAAGATAACTTGAGTTTTATTTTTTTTATTTTAAGCTAAAACAATCAATATCAGAGGTCATTATTTTTTCCGCTAAACTAAATGTTCCATACGCATAAGATTATCAAATCACATCAAAAGACTTTTACCCAAATTAGCTTAAAAAAAATGATAAATCATATGATACAGTCTTGGCAAAGGTTCTTTTGTTTTCTAGAAATACAGTGTTTTTGACAATGATTATTTTGAAAAGAAAACTCAATTATGAGGCTAAAATAAATTTTACAAATAATAACAAATAATTAAGGCCTAGTTGAGTTTCAAAGTGTTCTTTTAAAAACAATAGTATTACACGTGCTTCGTTTCCAATATGCATGTAATATTTCTTGACCTACTGAAGTTAATTAACATTATTACCAATAATAAGTAATTACTTTTATTATTATAAAATTATCAATTCATCCCTTTATGCGTGTTACGAAATTAATAAAATATTGTGGAAAAGATCAAAGGAGAAAATATATAATAAAACAAAAAATAAAAACTCGATAGTATATACTCACCAGCAAATGTCGAATTGAGACACTCCCAGAAAGGGTTCTGCAAAGCATAAAGAAAACATATTTATTGGTTAATTAAAACTGGAGAGATAAAGTCACGCAATACATTTTTGACTTGCATGTTGGCATTCGTTTATATGAATTGTACGTAAACGTATGTGCATTTTGCCTTCAACATGAGTTTTTTCTTCTCGTACATTCGCACATAATATGTTTAGAAGATATATTCGCTTTGGTAAAGAGAACTGTTTAATAAAATTCATGACGAAATATCAACAACAACGTTCACACATAACAATTTACGAAGCACAAACAAATCGTACTCTGTTAGATTAATTTTCTCTACGGTACTCGTTTGTACAGAAACAGAAAATCAAATGTTTAGTTTGGTAAACAACATGGATTAATGTTTTCTTTCTTGTGTTCTTAAACTTTTATGTGTATTTTATAAATTTGACTTTATTTTGCATAATATAAATCCCAATTCCCCGAAAATCATGAAATTACTCTCGTATCTAAAATTATTATCTAAAGAAAAATGAAAACATAGACATGAATATCAGTAATCATATATCTTGCTGTGCGCCATCAATTAGGAGATGAAACTCAGGCGTTATTGTTAGTGCTATTCCTATAACATTTTGTGTGTGATTCTAACATTATTAAATACTGTCATTCGGCAATTTCTAAAATTTTCCCCAAATTATTTACTCCATTGTGGTCTGATTGCATGTAAAGCTTGAACTATAGTAAAGTCAAAGTGTTTCTGCACTATGTGACAAGAGAAAAGCATTTGATGTGACACCCTATTTTGGTAAACAATACTACTTTCTTTTAGAGGTAGAGCCTACTCGTATTTAATATTTTTTTACTACATTTGGTACTACAGCAAAATACCGCAAGTCAAGCAAAATGTGCAACAGACATAACATGAAAAAAAAATAGTACACGTGTCACAGATAACATTTCCGGCATGGAGATCTGGCTTATTATAAAAGTTGCTGTTATATTAGAATAAGAAGTGTCAAAGTTATTTTCGATCTAATAACTTTTTTTGTTTTAGTTTAAGAGTCATAATTTTTTTGCGCTTTCTTCAGACACTTTTTATGCAGAATTTAAATATCGACTTTTCATTTTTTAGTTTTAACCCCTTAACTTTAATTTTTCTTATGGTATGCCAAATCGACTTTTGAACGTAAGTATTTTTTAACACTCTTTACAATTATATAGCATTGGGGCTGTTTATTTTTAAAAACAACAAAGAAAATATTAAAAATATATTTTATTAAACACTCTAACAAGAGTAGGTCGTGATACATGAAAACACAATCGAATTTAATGATACTAAAAATTAATCTGTTTAGAGTATTTTTTGACAAACATGGCTTCATTAACTAATAAGTACGCCATGATACAAGAAAACACAATCGATTTTAATATCACTTATAAATTATTCTGTTGAAAGTATGTTTGTGTCAAACATGGCTCCGTTAACTAATATTGAAAAATTTGATATGATTTGATATGTCATAAAAACAGCGTAGAAGCTGAAAAGGTGTGCTTGTGGCTGTATTCTGAAAAAAGGCAGGCCAGTGCTCGTAAGTACAGAAATTTGGGAAACAATTTAAAAGAATATGGTTTATTTCCCAAATCTACTAGAAACCCTAAATTAATGAATGACGATGTAGAATTAAATGTATTAAAATCCGTTATTGAAAATTGGTATTTCGAAAACTATAGCACAAGGAATTTTAAAGCGTCACAAATAGCACCTGTAAAAGTCCACCATTCTACAGGGGCTTACAGATGGAGATTAATAGAGAAGTTTACAATTTTGCCAATGGTATGTTAACCAATGTGAAAATAACAATAATTTTCCTGCAACGATTTTATGATCTGGCGAAAGCAGATTTACAAATAATGGTCTCTTCAAGAGACACAATGTTCACTTTTGGGACAGAGAAAATACTCACATTGTTAAGGAAAGTCGGCATCAAGTGAGATTTGGTTTTAACATCTGGCGTTAGGCACTAAACTTATTAGGCCCATATTTTTTAAGGAAACACTAAATAGTGAAAGATACTTGAATTTACTACAAACTGATTTAGAAAATAGACTTGATGATGTACCGTTGATTTCGAATATTAACATCTGCTTCCAACAATATGGCGCCCCAGCCCAAAATTCAAACATAATCAACGAATACCTTACTAATCGGTTTCCAAATTAGTGAATTGGTAATAGGGGACCAATAGTATGGCCACCTAGATCACCAGACTTAACAACCTTCGTTTTTTTTGTATGGGGATACGATTGGGTGTACGTGATCGAAAATCTTCCTAAAGCTGTTTCTGCAGCATTTCGTAGCATTATAAGGCAAAAAGTACGCAGTACCATAACGTGGGCACTACGCAGGGCACAATTACGTCTAGAACGGGATGGTCAATTGTTTGAATATCTTTTATAATTATTTTCTTTTAATATTATTATCGTAATTATTCTTATTATTATCTTTAATTATTGTTATCTATTATTTGTCGATTTCTCATATATCACGATCTGCTCATTGTTATGTGTTTAATAAAATACATTTTTTCATATTTTTTGTTGTTTTTAAAAATAAATAGCGCATATGTTGTAAAGAGAATAAAAAACTAGTTTAATTATTTTAAAGACGAATTAACGTTCCATAAGAATAATTAAATTTAAGGGTTAAAACCGAAAAATGGAAAGTGCAAGAAAAATCCAAGTTGATATTTAAATTTGATTAAAAGTGTCTCAAGAAAGCAAATAAAAATTATATGTAAAATAAAAAAGTTATTACATGGAAAAGAGGTTTCACATTTTTCTTGTTCTTGCAAGTCCTGAAACACGTGGAAATTTGTAAATTGGAGAATATCGTCTAATTTTACAAATTCTTAGGAATAATTCATCTAATTTAACGGAAACTGTATTTTTTATAATAAGCAAGATACCCATGCTGAATGAGTCACGTCGCGTCGTAAGTTCACAAAAAATCAGGTTGTATGTATAATATTGACGAGTGTAGACATAATTGTTTAGGCTTCATCGACCCTGGGGACAATAGGTTTAGAAGAAATTATAGTATAATAATTAAACCCTACATTGTATGAGGTACGCCCGGTTTCATAATAAATGTATCAAAGTCCCCTCCGCCAAAGTCCACATTGAGTTAAAGCTGACTTCAAGGTGGACTTAATGAACGGTTTAAAACGGCTGATATTAGTAAGAAAAAACATTTATTTAAATAACTACTGAAGGTTAGAAATAACAACATGAAAAGCAATAGAAAACCAAAACAAAGTTGAATTCTACTAAATTAAAAATCTAGTGAACTAATCCAGTACCAAGTAGATGTAAAAATTTAAAAGATCCTAAACAATGACACATATGCCAGTCACTTAACGATCAACCCCTGTTAGCACTCGGAACTATTGCAATATATTAACAAAAGTTGACAAAGCATTAATAAGAGAAAATAATCGCACATTTAGAAGCTGTTGGGTTAGCGTGTACCTAGCCAATGTATTTTGGTGATGGACGGACTGTAGGGGCGACTCCACGCTAGTTTTCTCAAATGTTGTTATATCGAAGGACCAAAGGCTATTCGTAGATTTAATAAAACTCCAGAACTGTAGGACTAATTATTGTATTTCAACTACACCTTAATTGACACGCTTATTTAATTGGAATTACTTGGTTGCAATCCATTGAGTTATGTTTGTAATGATTTCATTTGTATATTGTAACAAACTGTTTTTGTTTCTTCATCAAGAATCGAACTACTTTATTTTAATTTGTAAAACGAACTGTTTGATGCTACATCTTGAATTTGAATGGGATGTTTCTTAACAGTAAGAGTACCTTCAAAATATGAGTTACTCCTACCAAACGAAATGCTATTACCAGATCACCCTGTTTTCTGGCGGCAACCTAAACATTTAATTTATTAATAATAATGTACCGATTTGTAAAGTTCTAACGGAAATTCCTGATAACCCTCTGATTTGTACTTTAGTTTAAATTATGTACAACAGAATTTGAAAGATGCTGTCTCTTTGTCAAAGAAAGCAAATTGCAGGCAATGTTTATGAACGGAAAAACCGACCAAAAGGTTTTCGATACTAAAATATTATGCAAATATTTGCGTCTTTTGACAAAGGATCGTAAACTTAAATGTAGTGTTCTACCAAAATTCTTAGTTACAAATATATATACACGTGCGGTCATAAATAGCCGACAAAAAAATTATTATAAATGTACCTTGCCGCGCAGGGATAGATATGGTCAATATACGGCTCTTAACTAGAAACAGAAATATATATCACATACACTGTGACAAACTGAAACCTCAATACAAATTAAATTAATAATGATATATAATTAATAATCATATGACGACACCGTGGTACGACGGAACATACGCTTTTGCTATCATTACTTATATTAATACATGATAATCATTCGGCACATAAAACTAATGTGAGAGTCACTAAACTGTTTAATCTTATTAATAAATAGACATACAAAGACTAGACAGTCGTAAAAAATACCCAAATAGATAATAAGATCTTGAAAAAATAATGAGCAAGCTGCATAAGACAAAAGATTCACCTTACTTATGTCAAAATAATAGTGAGCTCAGTGATAAACAAAAGATGATACGTCTCACCTATAAAAATATCTTACGAACTAACATAACACAAACATGCCAGAATGTTAATACAGTTTAAGCGGTATAACCTGTTACGACCAATAATTATGCCTAAACTGAGAAGAACCTTTCTAAAATATATTGCTTAAGTCATCAACAATACGAAGCAGAAAGGCGAAGGAATTAGGAAAAAGTTATACAGACCACACTAAATATAAACCACAATGGTAAATAAACAATAGATGTCGCACTATGTCTGAAAAATTTAATCAGAATGAATGAAACTATAAACACAACTAAGAAAAAGAAAAATTATTAGGGAAAGAAATATTGTCGTAACAACGTTAATGCTTCTACTGTCGCTGATGTAACCACAAATCTTACGTCCTATGTACGGTGGTAATGATGTGCATCAGAGTTATTAAATTATTTGTTTAGTACTAGCCACAATCTTTTACATGTGTATTTTAGAGGTTATTTGACAATAATTATAATATCTATTACTTATACATCTGCGTAACGAAGAATAAAATATATTTTTATTTAAAAAATTGGTCTATCACGAATTGCAGTCGCGGCCAACCTTTCAATTAATCCCTCGTATGAATTGCAGTGAGGGTAAACATTATAATCGTAATCCCCCCACACGAATTGCAGTCGGACGGATTAATAATACCCTCATTATAATCTAGGTGCTAGAAATGACTTCTTATTTAAAATATGTTATATAAAACGCAGAAAATCTAAATAAAAACAACGACAAGTTTTATGTATGTATATCTCTTTATTGAAGGAATTTGAAATACAAAATGAAATTCTACATATGAAACTAAAGTATGAAATACACTATAATAAAATAAGGATTGAACAAAGTAAAATAAAAGGAATTTTCCAAAAAATAAAATATGTAAAATAATGTCCATGTATAGAAATGCGAAACGCATTTTACAGAATGAGTTCTACTTATTTCGTTATTTTCATATTTCCTAATTTTTGTGCCAGTAAAATCTTTGTTTTTTATTTATCTGTTAATAACACGCTCTTCATACATTTTTGGGGAATTTATTCTTGTATAAGTATCTAGTTGCATATTTTCCAAAGCTTTTACGAAAACGTGAATATTGGGATGTGGAGAACAACAGTACGAATTAAATTTGGAATGAAATGCTTCACATACATTGTTATGCCTTATTTTTACTTTTGCCTATGTTCCGCATTACATAAGCATTTCGCAATATATGGTATCTTAAACTTTACTTATCGACCGTGCCTGGTATGTTATGTGATCTAGTTTGACATGCCTTATATCTATTGTGTGAACACATTTCTGTTCCTTAGGCTAGATTTACTGGGGTAAATTCGGTCTTAGGTTATGCATGCATTCGGATGATGAACTTTCTAAATGACTGAGTTTTCTTAAGACTACGTTTTATAATGAATAATTCCTGGGCCTGTTAAACAGTAGCTTTGGCCAACCTACCTGTATTTACTCTGTTGTTTTGATTTTGGTAAACGTTTAATGTTTACAGTCGACTTATTGCACTTACAGGCTACGATATCTGCGTATTCTTGATTGTTTCCATCTTAGTTTTTATTGCTTTCATGTTGCCTTGTTTGTGAAGGAAAGTATTGTGTTAGGATACTCTTTCAGCGCCTTATCTACATATGTCCAAATGAATCATGTATTGTGGCAATCAAAAACTTCCTTTGGTTTTATGATTGTTGTGTTTGCTTAAAAAAAGGTTTATATGTAACTTAAGAACAGCTTAGGCATTGTGCATACTTATTTTCTTCTTTCACGGACATGCTCTTGATGGTAATAGGGGGGCCTATCACAGGAATATCATCTTTCCGAGCCACACGTTGAACCTAACCTCCTGAACATATTACCCGTATCTACGTCAGGTTCCATTGCCTGTAAGATCAATTTCGGTCGGGTATATATTCCCGCCGCTATCTTCTGTGCATTATTTGGTCGTAATTAATCTATTTACCTGGGTGTCGGTCGTTTATAATGTGTGTATAGCTTGAGATGCGTTTGTTTACTTGCTCCAAGCGCAGTCAATGGTCTGACAGGTCGCATAATACCAACCTTGTAGACGTGAAATTGCTTTCTTCGTTATATTTAACTATGTAATCTTACGTACGTTGTAAGTGTAATTTTAAATGAATTTTGTCATCATTTTGAGCTCCGAGGATGATTGTGTTTAATTATAAAGGTCACGTTACTGGCGGACTCTTTTGCAAGATTATTTTGTGTTAGTTAAATTATTCAAATTCTTCCCGCGTACAGGCAGAACTGTTTCCGCATTCTAGAAGCCTGCGTGAAGTCTAGGGCGCATGGTTTAGGGAAGCACGCTGTTGTAAAGGACACTTTCAAGTCAACCTTCATTGTGGAATCACGGGTACAAAACTACTTATTTCTTTTGAATTTTATGGTGGGTCTAAAGTAGACAAATATCGCTTTGGCGGCTTTAATCAGAATAAGTAGTAAATTTCGTTACCTTATCGTATGTAATTTTCGTGGGTGTTCACATAGTTTCCGTCACCCTAGTTTTGCTGTTCCACGCGGTGGATTCTTAGTCTTTTTTTTTGCGCCATTGTGATTCTTGAAGTTTAATTATCGTGTTCTCCAAGGAAAAATTGGGGTAAGTCGAAGAAATATTACATTTTACAAGTTTCCAGAGTTTTAATTTCTGCATTTTTTTTTTTGGGGGTCAATGGGAACCTGTTGCAGGGTACCTATTCTTCGGTATCTGCCGCACGACATCACGGTCGTACAGTATTATTTGTGGGAGCTCTGATCCCCATTAAGACGAATTACCTGTTGTACTTTCTGCATACGAACTTTTGTACGATAAGAGGTGTGAAGTTTCCAACTCGGAGTCGTCTGCGAGGAATACCTCCTGCAAGTCTTGAAGGTCTCCATCATCTCGTCTCCAGATAGTGAGCCTACCTTCTCACATGTTTTGCCAGATAAGTACAACACCAATTAACTATCTATGACGTGTATCACGACTAAATTTGTCTATATCTTGTGCCAGTAAAGCTGGTCATTACACATGTTTTAAGAATTAACTAGTGATCTGCTAAATTCTATTACAACCACCATTTCATGTGCTAGGTCTCATATACCGCTGATTAAATTTAGTTTTTTTGTAAATTTGGCTTCGCTGTATACTGGGTGATTCCAGCCGCAGAATAAATGTAATGCACTCATTGCTCACGTACTCTGGTTACAACCTGAGGTACGATTTAGTTTAACTTTCTGGAATTATTTCTTACAGTAAATTCATTAATTTCTTATATTTTGTTAATCTAATTTATCTATGTTTAAAGGTGCCAATTTTATATCAATAGTAAACTTAAATTCTTTCAGTAACTTCATTAATTCTTTTGTTAGTCTATTTATCTAAATCTAATATGTGCTAATTAAATACCATATGTATACATAAGCCTATGCGAATAATGTAATTACCTATTTCATAATTTTGATTATATAACTTTTAACAGTTTAAATTATCTCTAAATTTTAAGCTGAATCGCCGTTGTTTGGCTACTTACCTAAGTCGTTTGTATTAAGATTGTAAGGCTTATGAAACGTTTCTGCTGCCGACCTACCTCTAATAATTAGTGTGGAGGTTATGTCAAATTTTCTAACTTTATATGTTATCTTGTTAAGGTTATGACCTTTTAATAATTAATTAATAATACTTATGGGAAATATTTGATTCTGGTCTTTTGCTTAGTTTTTTTTTTTTTGTAAATTTGGAAAAGTCCAGATATAAATAAATATATTGCACATATTTAATTTAAATTTAGACCTTTGATGTTGTTCATGTTGTAATCAAACGTGAAGATTTATTAAATACATAGAATTCTGTCCATTTTTTTTTATTTTAATGTTTTGTGTATTCCTATACTCTGTGTCGTAACTAGCGCATGAATAAGGTTTGTATAACAGATCCTTATACAGGGTGATCCAGTAGGGTATCCCGCTGGAGGGACACATCCAGAGGCGTTTTTTTTGAAACCGCAGGTAGGTTACCTCCAAAGGTAGCGTAGTGTCCTGGTGCCCGGACAACGTCGCAAGCGTCGCCGCCGACCGACGCTCCATTCTTAATTTTAATTTCTTGAACCATCACGCCATCTGCGACTTGAGTTAGCTCGGCCCTGCGATTTTCTTACACTACCACCTCGCTACAGTGATCTCCCTACATCGTAATTTACCTGAAGTTTTATAATACAGTTGCGACGTTGACGAGGGTGTAACAACACTGTTCTTGTTAAAGAGTTTGTGTTTGCAGCCCAAACATAGGTCGAAAAGCTGGAGTCTTCGTTAATAAATGTATCGATTAAGTAATCAACAAATTTTGTGACTCTTGGATCGCCTGGTTGATCAGTTGTCAAAATCGAACACAAAACAGTCTCCTACTTCATCAGGGTTTAAAAATGTTAAACCAAATAAATGTTTTATCCAATTTCCAATAGTTGATTCTTTATCTTTATAATCCAAAGTAAGACCAAGTTGCTGAATCTTTCGCCACCACGCCTGAGCCAAGTGAAATCTGCATCCTATAATATTCACAGTTGGCAGTACCTCTAACACACCCACATGTATGGCTTTTTCAGAGTCAATAACAATATTTTTCGGATTGAAAGTACATTCCATTTTACAGCAGTTTTATTTTATTTCTTCAAATAACTGGCGATATGTCGATTTTAATTTATTTCGCAATAAACAAAACGCTACGGGTATAAAATGATTTCGAATAAACGCATGAATGGTGAAGAACTGCAGAAAAAAATCGTGCAATAATCAAATGTTCTATCAACATAAATAGTTCCACTATTACACATAACTTCAATGTTGTTCCTACATGAAAACATATCAATATTGGAAAATTTGTTATTAATCCACAAAAAATCCTCATTCTGCGAGGTTTTTATGGTAATTGAATTTAGGAAGTTATGTACTTCTAAAATTGAACGCGGTAACTTCGGCACTGTTTTCAATTTCGCCCGATTCGCATTGTTTCTTATGTATATATGTTATATATTTTATATTATGTATATCCTTCGTTGTTAATGTGGTCAAAACAATTGTTTGTGTAGAAAGTTCTTTATGTATTAATTTCGCTGGTCTTTCTGAGGTGTCTTCTGCGGCTTTTCTTTTTTACACTGTTACTTACTTTCTGTCTATTAAATACATTTTTACTCAGAAAATTGTGATTATGTGAGCCACTTTTCCGCGAAAACAAATAAATTGTACCACACGTATATACTTTTGCAGAACATTTATGTTTCGTACACCACGAACATGTTTCACTACTTTTAAGTTCGCGATACTTGTAAAATAACGTCTTTATACTAAAATAACATAATATTTGTTGAACCAACAAAATATTTCCCCTCAAAACCGATAATCCTTAAATCCTTAAATTTCTATGTAATTACCTGCTCCAAGAACCAACGTTCTAACTGCATTTCATGCTTCGGATTAACCGTCCTCATTATGCTATAGGTACTAAAAGTAACCGCGACTGTAGTTCATGTTCGCCTAAAAAAATGCTAGAAATGTGATGCATTATTTGTAATCGCTGAAATAAATGTAAAATTTTCTGTACCTAGGTTAATTTACAAGTTGAAAATTAAAGAAATATTATTATGTAGCAACAACAAATCAATAAACAGCTACAATGTCCAAGGGAATGAACAGCTTCGTAAAGCAATTATAGAATGTAATTGAAATATAGAAATCCCCAACACCCCTTAAGACTTGTAATTTACTTTAAGCAGCTAATGGTTGAAGATTTAATCATATTTCCTCCCGTCACGAACGCAGAATTTGTACAAATCACAGCATGCGGCCGAGCTTTCGCGACCCGATAAATAACCATCAACTCGCACTTAAATCATAATAAAGATGTCATTTGTACATCTGCCATCTGTAAGCCGCATCACGAAGTTTTCTTTTCTCATAGTAATAAATACTATGTGTGCTATATATGAATTTCTGTAGGCCGTTCGGGCTTTAAGCGCAAGCTCATACCTTCAGTAAGCAACAACGGCTTGCGCCTTTCGTCCGTACAATATTCTCCGATAGAACCACTCATCAATCAACGCTCGACGTTCACAAAGGGACACACGTTCCGGATGACACTCCGTCATTTAGGGCTGAAAGGGCCGTGAATTATGGAGGGTCACCGCCAGGAAGGATTGAGTGCGAATGATGTGTCCGAACCACAAAAGCGCGCCACATACCATATATGCGTAAGATAAATAACGGCCCGTCCGGTGTTTAATTTACGTCCCTCGGTTTATTTTAGATGTCGTATATGAGTGGACACATCCTCAGCTAATTTACGATTAACTAGTTTCCCAGAATTAATTAAGTACTTTGTTTTTTGTTTCGTGTTCTATTGAGTTATGAAATTTTACTAGAAACACGCATTGAATAATTTAGTGCGTATAAGAAAACATCAATAGTTTATACACGTTTAGTCAAAAATACGTCAATACTTAAATGAACACCATTAAATATTTATAATTCTCATATATTTATATACATAGTGTAGTCATATAAATCAAAGCTCCTAATCAAAAAATGAGGTGTGGCCATCACACGACTTTCTTATACGTATGAGAGTTTGAAATCATACAATTTTAAAAATTATTTTATACAAAAATTATTCAAAATCCAATTCTAAGTACTTCCAGTCTCTTAATAAATCTCTATAGGATACATACTTTATGAGATATTTGCAAAAAAATACTACTCGCTAAGAGTAAAAGTATTACTTCCGGTCCGAATTTTGAATTTTCGTTTATACAAAAAATATTCCAAATCCAACTCTAAATACTTTTATACTCTTGACAAATATATATAGAATGCATAATTTACGAAATATCTACATCGCTATTCGATAAGAGTAAAATTGTCACTTCCGGTGCGAATTTTGAAATGTCATTTATACAAACAAGAAAATGGGTGTGCTTAAAACCACACAGCAGCAGTGAAAAGTTCATCAAGGCGAGGTTAATAATACGAAATACAACTTTTTTTTCGTTCTATATTACATTTAAATAATCGTCCGCAAAGTTACCAATTCGCGAACGCAACACAGTTCGCGAAATAGAATTTCGCGGCCGTTGCTATGGCAGCGGCCGTTAAAGTAAACACACATATGTTTAATCACACATTCGACGACTTATTTTGACAACTATCAAGTATTTGTAGTTTATTATGTTCGTCTCATTTCCATGGTAATGCATGTAAAGCAAGTAAACCACTTTAATTTAGCACCTTTAGAACTAAATTAAATTAAATTGTGTCTCAATTTAAATTAAATCGATTGAAAAATTTAACGGTTGCCCATAAAATTGTGTGTATATCTTTTCCGCGAAAAAATTTAATGTACTCGAGATTGTCTTGCCTCGGCCGCAAGCATAATTAAGGAGATTTTCGGACGCATGTATATATATAAAAAAACGATATGAATACTGGCTTTCGACTCCCGCCCTTGGTCTAATGGTTAAGTGCTGGCCTCTCACCCAGGCGGCTCCGGTTCACATCTGCTCTGGGACATGAATTTATTTATTCATTTAAATTTCAATTTAATTCAAATTAAATATCTCTATATGATATATTTATTTATCTTGTTCCCTTAGCCGACTTTACCCGAAGAGCGTTACATATCCGAGCGTTGCAGGTCAGTCTTGTTCACTGCCTACAATCAGCGCAACGCGCCTGAAGAAGTTTACACTTCAAAAATATTTCAAATCCAACTCTAAATACTTTTGTATTCTTGACAAATATATATAGAATGCATAATTTACGAAATATTTGCTAAAATCGCTATTCCATAAGAGTAAAAGTGTTAATTCCAGTCCGAATTTAAAATTTCATTTACACAAAAAATATTTCAAATCCAGCTCTAAATGCTTTTGTGCTCTTGACAAATATATGTAGAATGTATAATTTGCGAAATATTTGCAAAAAACTGATTTTCAAAAAGAGTAAAAGTGTTACTTCCGATCCGAATTTTGATTTTTTTTTAAACAAAAGGTATTGAAAATTAAGTTCTAAATACTTTTATACTCGTAATGTACCTGTCTAAAAAGCATGACTTGCGAAATATTCGCAAAAAACTGATTTTCGATAAAAGACCTACTTCCGGTAGGAATTTCGATAAACTTTTTTAATAACATTCTTCTCAAATTTAATTTTGAGTATAAATGAATTCTTTACAAATTTGTTTAAACTTAGTAGTTGACGAATAATTGGCAAAATTCGGTTCTCTCACTGAAGTAAACTACTACTTTCGGTCTGCCGATTTTACTGAAAATCTAATCAGATCTCAAGAGGGAGATTATATTCATAAATATAAAATTTGGAATTGATACGTACAGTGGTTTGGCCGGTATCGTGGTAAGAGAGAGAGAGAGAGAGAGAGAGAGAGAGAGAGAGAGAGAGAGAGAGAGACAGGCACACAAACATTTTTTAAAAACCAGTTTTTCTGTATCAGGGGACTTCAAAACGCGGATATCTGCAGAAATCTCGAGGTCGAAAATTTTCATCACAATACGTCCTTATAAAACGTATAAGAAAGTAAAACAGTTCATGCCATTGGACACTAGATGACAATCCAAGAATCTACCTCCAAGGCCAAATGGATCTCGCTATCCCTGCGTGATATAAGGCCATTACATAATTTCGATTTACATTGTTCAAATTGATTCTGCCAACCTCAAAATATCGATCCTTAAGTTACGCTATTTAGTAATAGAATAATATACCCAAACAGAGAGATTTCTCAATTTTTATTCAAATAAACTTTAAAATAACATTTTAAACATCACTCTACAATAATTAATATTAATAATTTTAAAATACTGAAATAAAATAAAATTAAATTAAAAGAAGTGTTGCTGAAAATTAAGTTGGGTAGTTTCAAGAATAACAATTTTACTTGCATTTCTACTTTTTCTAACTCAAACGGTAGAACTAGTAAAGTGTTTATTTGGATTTTATATGACGTCTTGGATTAAAAAAAAAATATCGGTACTAACACAATCGATACTATATTGGAAGATTTTTAAGCTTTTACTATGCCACATCGCAATATTTGCCTCATAAAATATTCAGCCACTCGGTAGCGTCATTTGCACCTTCTTTAAACCTAATCTGTGGAAACATTTCTTCTATAGCATCGGAACTAAATGATCTTGTTAAGACATAATAAAACCATAACATTGTTGTACAGTGTATGCAAATATTACAGTAAATTGGTATACATGCTTGTACACATATTAAATGAAATAGAAGAAATAGAAATCAAATATTTCTAAATAACAAAATGTAATATTCTCTAAACTACTTTTTTCTTTGTATTTCGGTATATATTTGATGATTTTTTTCCACTTTGGCAATATTACAATTTCCTCGTTTTGTTACTTACAGTGTGACATACTTTTTAGTGGCGCATATACCAAATCCATTGTATTTTTATATGCACATTTCAAGGCAGACCAAAGACTTGCTTCAACACTAATCACTTTCATCTTGACATTTTAACTTTTTTTAACTTTAACATAAAAACAATGTGCGTTGGTAATAATTACTGCATTTTAATAAATACTATAGCATCTTCATTTATTCAAGAGATACAAGTCTAAGAAAAGAACAAAAATTGAAAAAGTTTAAATATTCATAATACACCCTTTTGTTTTGTAATATCCTCTTTAAAATTATATTAAATTTGCCCTCAAATACTTTAGAATTCACATATTCAAACTCATTTTTCGAAGTTGTACCTTGAGAATTAGTTTTTATCACAGACTATTTTGGTAAGAACTGAATGACCATAACAGCATGACAGTAAACGCTTTCTATATTGTCATCAATAATATCTGGCCTAATTTGTTGCATTGCATCACGAATTCGCTGTTGGAAATCTTCCAAGTTGTTGGGTATATTGAAACAAACTTTTGATTTTAAGCAACCTCATAGATAAAAATCTAAGGGCGTTAGGTTGGGGGAAGGCGCTGTCCACTCAATTGGCCCTATCCATTTTTGTGTAAATATAGATCAAGGTATTGATGAACCTCTATACCAAAATGAGGAAGCGCCCCATCTTGTTGAAACCGAATATTTTGATGAGGTACGTCGCCATTCATTATTAGGAAAAAGAGCTGCCACTGCTGACACAAAATCAAATTGCAAAAAATTTAAATATCGGGCAGCAGTCAGATTTCTTTCAATAAAGTAGGGTCCTTAAAAACGCCGTGCTATCATTCACAGCCATACATTTAATTTGTCTTGATGTTGACTGTGTGATTCCTGAATCAAGTGAGGATTCATCGGAAAAAATAATGTTGTTTAAAAAATTTGGATGTTGATCACATCGTAACATTATTAATTCTTCACAAAATTGCAATCGGCGGTTTGGATCATATTCGTTTCACTCGTGAATTAGGGGCACTTTGTACGGATGATACTTTCCTTTTTTAAATAATTTTACAACAAAACTATGGTCCACGTTGTTATCTAGAGCAAATTGCCTTGTAGAAATATGATGGTGTTCCTATGATTCAAGTAATACTTTTAATTTTGTTTCATCACTTATTCGTGGTCGACCTTCTCGAGACAAATCTTTTACCCTTCCAGTTTTCGTAAACTTGGCGCCCAATTTACTAACTGTAGATCTTGCAATTGGAACCCTATCAGGATGTGCTTGATTGAATAAGTCACATGCTTCCGCATGAGTTCTTAGTCTATCGTCGTATTCAACCATTATTACAATCTCTATTCTTTCCCGTGCAATTTTTTGTTCTTAACTTCATAATTTAGATTAACTTTTTACAATTTGGATAACTGTCAAATTTTTCCCAGTCAAGTTGTTAAATTAAGATTTTGGTAAAATAATTTTTGCCTTGTAAATGAGTCATTTATTTAAAAAAATTGATAAGTAAGGTACCAATTTTTCTACATCACCGTTTAAGGAGTAAGATGGTCTATTAAAAACTGAAAACAGTGAAGGTTGTCATTAAAAAAAAATGATGACGCCATTGTGTAAAAAGCAATGGTCATTAAAAAAAATTTTCGTCAAAAGACGGCATTTTAAAAACGAAATGGTTATGCTTGTGCGCAGGAGAACACTGAAAACTTTACGATAGATGTGGAGGAGACGAGGGTGACGAGCAAGAAGAGCGTAAAGTATCTGGGCGTGACTTTCGGCCACTACATGAGAATAAGCGCGCATGTGTTGTGTACCGTGGAGAAGGCTGACAGAACGGTGGTGGCCCTGGGCCGACTAATGGCGAACATCGGAAGTCCGGGCGAAAAGAAGAGAAGAGTTTTCGCTGGGGTGATGCACTCGATACTACTCTACGGTGCGCAAGTATGGAAAGACTGGGCGCTTGTGGGAGGTACAGGGCCATGCTGGAGGGAGCTCAGAGGAAGGCAGGAATAAGGGTGGCGCGGGCATACCACACGGTAGCCACTAGGGCCTTACAGGTGGTGCCTTACAGGTGGTAGCAGGCCTCGTCCCCATACATCTACTTGTATTGGAGAGGGAGTATGGCGTCGGGGACAATGAAAAGAAGAGGAAGGACGAGAAGAGACAAGAGACACTGAGGAAATGGCAAGCAGAATGGGACGACGAGACCGAGACGTCACAGTGGACAAAGCGGATCATCCCCTGCGTCGAGCCATGGGTGACAAGGGAACACGGAGACGTGAACTACTTCCTAACGCAAGCGCTGACCGGCCATAGGTGTTTCGGAGCCTATCTGCACAGATTTAAGATAAAAGATGACGACAGATGTGTTTACTGTGGAGAAGTCGATACTACAGACCATACCCTCAGGAAATGCACAAGATGGAGGGAGACACAGGAGAAGGTGGAGCTCCGACTGGGCGGCAGATTGACATAGAAAATGTGGTACCGACCATGCTGTGAGACTGGGAAAGTTGGTGCGTTGTGGAAGAAGCAGTCATTAAGATCTTGAAAATAAAGGAAAAGGAAGAGAGACAAAGAGGTTGAGGACGGGAAGGACAAGGAGCGCCCAGAACCAAGAATACCGGAAAGGCGATACCATCTGGCCGCTGACATGAGGAGGGGTTTTAGTGAGTAAGAATCTCACACTCTCCGAGAAAGGACAGGATCTCGGGAGCCCATGAGGGTGTGCCCCCCCCCCACACAAAATCTATCGTCGTATTCAACCATTATTAAAATCTCTATTATTTCCCATGCAATTTTTTGTTCTGAACCTCATAAATCAGTTTAACTTTTTTTAACAATTTTTCTACATCATCGTTTAAGGAGTACGAAGGTCTATTAAAAACTGAAAAAATAGTGATGGTTGTCATTTAAAAAAAATGATGATGACGTCATTGTGTAAAGACCAATGACATCATTTTAAAAAAAACTTCGTCAAAAGACGGCATTTTAAGAACAAAAATTGAGTTGTGCGAGCGATTTCCTCAAAAACATTATAGAACGCTTTTATGAATTTTGTTCCAAACTTTATCACCACACCGTATATACTCATTTATCTAAGGCAATTGACCGCATTGATCATAAATGATTACTGCGAAAACTAAACGTTCTGCCGTGAAAATGTTGGGATTTGTAATTAGAAATTCAGCACATTTTCAGTTGTGCACTGTTAAGTTGCTTTACTTTACCTTCGTGGAATCTAGATTGGAGTATGGCTCCAATATATGGAGTCCTTTCTACTCTACATAAATTATTAGTAGAAAAGGTATAGAGGAAAGTTTTTAAAGTACTTCAGAGTGGAGGGTACTTACCTTTCCAGAGGTTACGACTATCGACTACTGTTGCAGAATTTACTAGCTAAGCTTCGCTTTCACATTCCTCAATTTTATGCAAGGCAAAATATCAATTTTCATGCACCATATGCAAGGTCAAACTCATCAATGAATTCTTCAATTGAAGAGTGGAAGTACCAAAGGCACTAAGTGCCAAAATCTAAGTTTTGTAGATATTTACTTAAAAAGGTTGTAAGTCCTATCGCCAATGTACGAGCAAGGGTTATAAGTGTAATTTTATTTCTAAGTTTTAGTAAAGTAAAACTAGATGGCGCTCAGCACTATGTCCTGGAAGTTTTTATTTTGAAAGGGTATAAGTGCCAAAGTCGGTTTGAAAGTGTAAGCGTGCTTCTTTGTTTTTAAACGTTTATTGGACAAGAAATTGCAGTGTAAACATGGAAGTTGTGCAAGAAAGGATTAAAGGAAGGTTTATAGAACAGCAGAGAATGAAAAAGAATGCTGGGAAGGCATATGTTAATAGGAAGAAGAGAGAAATTCGTCCGAAAAATCCACCTAATCAAGAGGTAAGAAATTTAAGGTTATGGCGGTAGTTTAAGATTATTATGCAAATAGATAGTGACTCCTCGTCCGTTGAAGGGGCGGTGTATTTAGGTTTGCTGTAAAGTTAACGTACGGATAAACGTAAATGTAAAAATATTTTATTGACCTGCACCTAAATATTTGCGTAACTCTTTCAGGAATCGTGTAAGTGTTATTTTGACTGCAAAAAATAACGTACGAACGAAAGCTTCAACTTTTTGAGAGATTTTATGCTGAAAACTACAAAACGCAAGGGACGTATCTGATGGGCCTAATAAATTTAGTGAGAATAAAAAGACGTCGCCATGGAAATTATGAAACTGCCGCAGATAGCAAAAGGCAAATTTCCATATCCTACACACCTCCAGATCAAGATGGAAATTTTGTGCATGTATGCAGAAAGACATTTGTGAATGTTTTTGATTGTACTCAGAAGCGTTTGGTTGGCTTAATAAATAAGAAAAAAATGGGAGATACCACATTTACTGATAGGCGCTCTAACAATAAGCCAAGCAAGTTCACGGAAAATGACCGCCAACTGATCCATCAACATATAAACTCCATCCCTAGAGATGTTTCACACTATTCACGTGCAAAATCAGAAAAGCAATATCTCAGTTCTGATTTAAATATTCATCGACTTTATAAAGCATTTTTGGCGAAAAACAAAGAATCTTCTGTAAGTTATAAGTTTTATAGAGGTGTGTTTAAGATGGATTTCCCGAATCTAAGCTTTCATCGTCCTATAGAGTCGATACATGTCATACCTGCAATAGGTTAAATTGTGAGGCAAAGGAAACTTCTAGTGCTAGCTGCAGTGTGAAACAACAACTCCACCTTCACCACCGAAAAGTACAACAAAGTCTGGAATATATGAAGAACCAAACCGCAAATTCGCAACTTCCTGGTAGTGACAAATGCTGCATTTGGTTTGATCTCCAACAAGTTTTATTTGTTCCTACGTTGACACATTCAGATATGTTTTATCTGTGTCAACTATCTTGTTACAACCTGGGAGTACATTTGTCGGACTCTAACCATGCTTTTATGTGTATGTGGCATGAAGGTGTTAGTGGACGTGGAGGCAATGAGGTAGCATCTACCCTCCTCAAACTTTTAAATTCCGGTGTCACACAAAAAAAAACATTTGCTACTATGGAGTGACAACTGTGCGGGGCAGAACAAGAACAGAATGGTAATATTTGTTTTAGTGTTCCTTGCTCTTCATAAAGTTTTTGAGGCAATAGAGTATAACTTTCTAATAAG
The DNA here is from genome assembly GCA_963170755.1 of Amphimallon solstitiale. NCBI lineage: Eukaryota > Metazoa > Arthropoda > Insecta > Coleoptera > Scarabaeidae > Amphimallon > Amphimallon solstitiale. Next base: position 99,934,915 of record OY720683.1, read on the forward strand.
TGGTCACAGTTTTATGGCTTGTGACCGTGACATCGCTCTTATCCAAAAAAGAAAGCGTGTTATGAAGGCAATGGTGCCAAATGATTTGCAGAATGTAATAACTTCCGCAAAATATGATCCGCCATTCGAAGTTATTGACATGTCTGTAAACGGATTTTGGGTTATAAAAGAAGCTGCTGACACATTTCTCAACACTAAGTCCTTAAATATCAGTAAGGCAGTAAGAATAAAGATTGAATATAAAAATCCAACACTACTTCATATAAAAGAAGCTTTCTCCGAGTTAGAAGCCTGGAAAAAAATCAATGAATTGAAGGAAGGAAAAACCACTGAAGATCTAAGATCTGCAGAAATAAAACTTTTACCACCTGAGAATAAGATTACCGCTAATAAAAAAAAATCTCTATCGTCCATGAATCCTTACCTGGAAAATCCTGAACACAAAATATTTTATAGAGAACTTCTTAATTTAGACGAAGAAAGATTGGGGCTAAGCAGCAGCTCAACTCACCTTCAATTAGTACTTATAACCTTTAGGAGATACTTAAGACAAAATTTTGGTTTTTGCTTATAACCTTTGTAGGAATCATAGTTTGGCACTTATGCTCTTTCAGTTTTAGTTCTAAACAAACTTCAATATTTTATTTTTTTGATAGAAACATTAAGTTTGTGTTCTACCAGTTACTATTTCTAGATGCTAGGAATCGTTTTAAAATGTTTATAATAGAAAAAATAAAAAAATTTTGCTTTCTAAAGTTGTTCTCTTAATTATCTCTGAATTATGAATATGGCACTTAGTGCCTTTGGTACTTCCACTCTTCAACTGCTGCAATGTCGCGCATGTTCAACAGGATCTCATCGCAGTGTGATATTAATTTTACCCTCTCACGGAAGTACTGAGAATGGCTGCGATTCTGCTTCAATAAAACGATTTAATTATATCTATTTCTTTGTATTGTGCGTTGTTGTGTATGCAACAGTATTATTGGCATTCATATATTTGTAAGATATGAACTGTGTATAGCCGTATATAATAACTATGTCATAAAACTTTTTATATTCATTAAAATTCATGATTGGTTGTTGAATCAACAAACAAACAACTATATTGAATTCTCCGGATTATTTCGAAATGTTCAAAACAAGCATGCTATAAAATCACTTGTTACATACATCTTTATGGAATAAAATTGTAACATTATATAACATTATTATAAATTATGTATATTCGTTTTGCATAAAATTAATTCTCAAGGTATCGTTGTAGGTGCAATTTATAGATATACTAAGTAACGACAATGTAGGATTTTTACGTTAACTATATACTCATTATAGATTGTAAATGTATCATTGTAAGATATCAAGCTCTGCGCGTGGGTGAATTTTATGTATTTACAGACAAAAAGAGCTTTTCATTTCGACCCACGATAATAATGTTATTTATAAATTTAAATGTACGGTTTCATATCAGTTTATAATTTATTAGATCAATTAGGGATTTTAGAAAGTATATGGAATGTGTAGTAAATAGCTACTGATTAATTGGTCCGGTAAACATGATATTTTAATATATTGCCGTTGCTGTTGATCTGATATTAAGTTTTAAAATAGACTTACTGTAGTCATATGAGTTGTACAAATGCATCCATAAATTCATAGGGATATAAAGAAACGTTTTTATGTGGGGGATAATTACTCTTTTAAAGTCACGCTATGGGAATTCTTCAGAATCAAAGATAAAGAAGAAATTATTTAACATATATCAGTCAACAGTATAGTACATTAATTGAGCAATATTTTTGGCTGCATTACACGAAAATTAGAAATTATGAAATTTGGAGTGTAGGTATATTAAGTGAGATTTGTTCGTAAGATTGTGGGTTATAATTTAAAAAATATAATTCTCATCGACATTTGTTAGCTAAGAAAAGTCAAAAAATGAAAAAGGTCAATATTTCTCGGAATGTCAAAGTAGATTGACTTATTGCATCTTTTTCTAATAAAAATGTACTATTTAAAAATATCTACTTTCTTGCGTTTGCGAGTGATATTATACCTGAATAAATTCGGTTACAACTTACTAATTTAAAAATATATATTGCAATGACTTGTATAATTGGTTATAAAATTTTCTATTTACAAATAATTAATTATCACTAAAATGTTTAAACGCATGTTGTAACGGTACCGCTAAATTCGAATATTTTATATTTTAAATATGAATAAAAAATTACTTTTCAAAACACATGCGTTAGAAACCGAATATAAATTCCTTTAAGTAGTTTATAGTAAATGTTTATTAACCTACGTATAAGTTAAGCATTATTTACATAAGAAAATGTTTGTATTATATTTAAGACTTGTCGACGCAGAGTTTTTATGCTTATCACCGTTTGGTACGTGAGAATATATGTGTGAACTAAAAGGGGATTGCAAGTACATCCCGGAAAAACGACACCCGATTGATCAAAGAAGGCGACAGGAAACCTTCCCGAAGAGCGGTTGACAGCATATTAGACTGTCCTGAACCGCATAAATAATGTACAAGGTTCCAGAATTGTAAGTAATAAGTTAACAAGGAACTTTTAGGGAGATAGGTCGACAGCATATTAGACTGTTTGAATCCTATAAGTAATAGAAGGTTCCCTATTTATATATAAGTAAGTCGATTCAAACATAGCGGTTGACAGCGGATTTGACTGTTTTGAACCACATAAATATGATAAAAGGTCCTTTATTTATATAAAGAAGTCGACCGACTAACAAGTATTAAATGTGTAAAGTTTAATATATAAGAAGTTGAAGAAGTGCAAGTTCACGTGTAGAAAAAGAAGCTAGTAGTATCTCCGTCGGGGGACGAACTAAGCCAACCGACAATGGGAATATCTTCTGTCCCAGTGGAGAAAAAAGGAAAGAAGACGAAAATAAAAAAGGTATTTGAAAGTTATTAATATGCTATTCTAATAAACTAAAATGTTAACATTTGTCTTAATTTAGAGACTTAATCAAATCATATGATAATCTAAGATTAAAAAACATATTTAATAGTTTGTCTTAGATAATTTAACCAAATAGTACATGCGTTGTTTGTTTAATCTGAGCATAATTTGTTTTCTCATCTATGCCTATGTTGTTTGTATTTATATAGATACGGAAAAGCACCGGAACAAGTAATGTATACTATATTATTTTGTAAAGACAGTAATATTTAAATAGTTGCTACTAATAAGTCAATATTGAATGAGTTCTGAAATTATTATAATATTGTGTTTATTTTAACTGAATTTGATATTATTTTGCATATGTTCTTTGTATTCATATTTATATATACAAAATGTTGGGTTCTAATACAGATGTTATTTAATTAGAATATTTTTAAAACATGAGCTAGCCAGGTAAAATTATGTAGTTTTCATTTTATTTAAAAACATAAATGAGTAATATTTAAATCCTTATTTAAATGAATTAAAAATATCGGACATAATTTGATAGTTTTGGTATAATGTTGACGAGCCTAAAAATTCATGAGCATTACATTGAAAATATCGCGTTGCTGTGTGCCCAAGAGTTGATAAAACTTAAAATTTACATTTATAACTTTAGCTGAAAAAGAAAATCGTCATTACAAGTACATGCATTTACTTAAGGGCAAAAATTTAGTATTTAACATTAGAATTAATAAAAACTATATATGTTTAGCGGGAAAGGGATTGAAATTATTTACTGGCATAAAGAATATACTGGCATATACAGTTCCTACTATTAATCTAGAAATTGTAGCAAACGTTTATAGGTCATTTGAAACTCGACTTCAAATGTATACAGAAGAATAAGGCGATACTTTTCAAGTTTTATTAACGTTTTTATTATTCTTTACTTTAAATTTATTTGTTTTTATGCGTCAGTATTAAATGACTTCTGAAATTATTATAATATTGTGTTTATTTTAACTGAATTTGATATTATTTTGCATATGTTCTTTGTATTCATATTTATATATACAAAATGTTGGGTTCTAATACAGATGTTATTTAATTAGAATATCTTCAAAACATGAGCTAGCCAGGTAAAATTATGTAGTTTTCATTTTATTTAAAAACATAAATGAGTAATATTTAAGTCCTTATTTAAATGAATTAAAAATATCGGGCATAATTTGATAGTTTTGGTATAATGTTGACGAGCCTAAAAATTCATGAGCATTACATTGAAAATATCGCGTTGCTGTGTGCCCAAGAGTTGATAAAACTTAAAATTTACATTTATAACTTTAGCTGAAAAAGAAAATCGTCATTACAAGTACATGCATTTACTTAAGGGCAAAAATTCAGTATTTAACATTAGAATTAATAAAAACTATATATGTTTAGCGGAAAAGGGATTGAAATTATTTACTGGCATAAAGAATATACTGGCATATACAGTTCCTACTATTAATCTAGAAATTGTAGCAAACGTTTATAGGTCATTTGAAACTCGACTTCAAATGTATACAGAAGAATAAGGCGATACTTTTCAAGTTTTATTAACGTTTTTTTTTATTATTCTTTACTTTAAATGTATTTGTTTTTATGTTTTATACTAAATAATATTATTTATATCGCATTTTTTGATTTGTTAAATGATAACATAATGAGTGTGATGTTGTGATGCTTGAAAATAGTAACCTACACTATCTTTTTCAAGCTGCTTATTTTTCAGTAAACTTGAATATTTCTATTGACTCTTTTGCTTTTTTAACTAACGTTAAGCATGCTTTACACGATACTAGAACTGACTAGAACTATACTTTTTCTATAATAGATTCTATTCTAGGATTTTCTAAATACTTTTTTAGGTGTCAGTACAACAAATCAATGCGTGGTGGCGCTACTAAACAGCCATTAGCTTCTACCAACTTGATAGTATTTGTTAACCAATTTGTGACAGTTCTCAAATAGGGTTCGAAATTTGTATTTATTTTCCGATGTTGGCCAATCTGCCAAAAGTACTTCTGCGCATGTTCTAGAATTAATTTAGAAACAAAAATAGGACTGGATCTAGTTTTAAAAATAGTATAGTATCTAGCATAGTTTTAAAACTTGGAAGCATGTTTGTGATTTACATGATACTTTTTCTGACTATTTTTTCTAGTTTCTAGATATTAGTATAGAAAAAGTATGAAAATAGCATGGTGTAAAGTGGCCTTTATAAACGTAAGCTTGTCGTTTTCACAAATTTTTGATACACTGTAACTGGGATATTTTAAAACTATGTAAAACTCGTAATTTATGGCTTTTCTTTTTAGGTCACTTTTCCGTGATTATTTTGTCAATGATTTATCAGCTAATATTTCACAAAATACGATGTCATATGCCACAGAAATCCATTCATATAGATGTAAAGCGGCGTTATTATTATCATACTTGGTAGTCATGCTATACTTTTTTTTGTATTAAAAATGAAGAAAGTTCAGTATTTATTTAACTGATGTCACACAATTTTAGATTAAAAGTAAAACGCCTATATTTAACACATAAAATATTATTCTCTCATACAAATTTCACAATATTTTATACATTTCTACTAACTGAAAGAAACGAGAAAAATTCTTGTACATGATAACTTAGGGCGCCATCAAAGGAAATGAATTGTATATATCTTCAGATACAGTTTTATCATTCTGGCAGGCAATGTTAATTATACAGTCACTTATTGTGACTGCGAAAGGCGGACAGGACACGTATACATAAACAACTAATTTTAGAATCTTATTCATAACCGTCTTATCTTATTTCTTATTCCAATGTTTCATTAAGAAATCAATCTGTAAAAAAATGTTCATGTATGAACATCTGTATTCCAATAACTAGATAGACTAGAAAATTTAGTACACTACCACTGACTTCATCAGATAGCACGAATTTAATTGTAACTATGTGCCAATCAAAATGAAATGATACTATGCGACAAAATCTTATTAATAACGGTTGTTTCTATTGAAACTTTTAATACTTTTTTTAATGAAAAATAGTAGAATATCTTAAAATTCGATAAACGTATTGACATTGATCTAGTCATATGCAAAAAGCTGGATGAAAAGGAACATCATGTAGTTAGCCTGTGGACTGCACTAAAGCTTCTGCGTTTTGTTTACTTGCAATTTCAAACAGTTATCTTCAAACCAATTATTCGTTTTTTTGATTGCTTTCTACAACATTGCTGTAAATCTTCAGCTTAAAATAACACATGATCTTTTGCTAAAGCGTCCATACAAGTCCACTAAGGTCAAAGATAGTAAAATATTGCAAAGAAACGTCAATAGACTAGCAGAGGAATTTTACATCAATGATGTAGGTGCCAGGACATAAAGTTGTTAAGAACAATTTTTTAAACTAACTAAAAGAAATTATAATGCAAACTTCATTGGTTGAGTGCCTGTATGAGAAATCACCAAGATTAAAGCGGGAGCGAAATCCGGAAAGAAATTGAATTTGCCGAAACCTGACGAACTATTAAGAGAGCTAGGTCCTAACTCTAAGGTAACCTTAGTAAACGTTGCAAAAAATAAAATTAAAACCATTATCGATTTTGTGATTTGATACTGTCACTTGAGGATACACCTGTACAAGCTGGGTTTAGTTAGCAAACCCTGGTGCAGAGGATGTGAATTACACGAGAAATCCAAAAATCCTGAACGTGTAAAGAATTGAAAGAACCCTTTAGGACTTCAGCAAGAACCTATTGAAGCCAACGAAGCTACCAAAACTTCACTTAGAAGAAGTCTATACGAAAAAACTGAAGTGAGAGCTATAAGGCGGTACTGAAAACATGACTGCGAAATGTTTGTACCAAATCCAAACATGAATACTGAATATGAACAGATAAAGGCCATCTGTATATAAGAATATATGGGCCACGTCCCACATTAATTAAACGATTATTCCCATAGATTACAAGAAGAAATGATCGAATTAACCGAGCCTTGATCAACATTGACTCAGTGGTGCTCTCAAAAGTAGTAAAACACTTTTGTGTAACTTTTGATGAAAGGGGTTCATTCAGAAGACATGTCAAAAAAGTTGCTGCAGAGGCCGAAAACGGGCATCGGACGTCACTAGACTGATGCCTAATATCAGCAGACCAAGCAACCTCAAGAAAAATGCCCCGTGTTGTTCACAGTATTCTCCTATACAAAGAGCTCTAATATGACATAAAACGATGAATATTCAAAACGTTCAGTACGTTGACCAAAATTTAAAGAAAAATTATGCTGGGTGTAGCGTCGGCATATGGACTATGTTAACTATCGCACTAGAAGGTCTCACTGGCATAGTGTCCATAGTCCAAAGAAATGTTAGTTCGTGAAATAAGGTATATACATGATCTCAGATATGAAGGAAGAAAGATAAAGAAGCACCCACCGGAAATAAGCACGGACATCTGGCAACAAAGATGGAATTATAGTACCTACTGATACGCCCCAGTGAACTCATCCCATAATAATAATAATAACCTTTTTTGCCCAACAATTTACAACCAGTTACAGGACAATTTATTACAATATTACAATAAGCGAGTATGTAATCAAAAATATATGAAATAGACACAGTATATCTTAAAACGCAATAAAAAGTCAATATATACAGCGAATCTAATTTCCTGAATTAATGCAGGAGAATAAACTGTGTTGTGAAGCAATTTAAACAAAAAAAAACATATACCCGAGGCAATATTTCTGAAATGGAGAGAAGGTAATTCGAAACGAGTTAACAATAGACAGTGGTCAGCATTTCTACAGGGATAAAGTCCGTCAACCTGACTCCATAAGAATTTAACAAATTTGCGCTAAAAATTCTCAAGCTGCCGCATATGACAGTGATAAAATGCATACTACACCACACAAACATACTCCAGACGTGACCTAACCAACGAAAGGTATAACGCCTTTATTGATTCAGGAGTGGTTCAAAGATTTGCAAATTCGGACGATAAATCCCAGCATGCTCAAAGCAGCTGAAGTGACATTGTCAACGAACGTGTGTCTCACGTCAAAAATCACGCCCAAATCACGCGTTGTCTGGACACGCGTCAAACAATGCCATTTAAACTATAGACAAAGGTACATGCTTCAGCAGAGCGGACATAGATAGACACTTCGATACATTTAGTGGTAAGTTATTCGTAGATCACCAATGAAAGATGCCTGAATTCAAATACAAGCTGAAATCGAAGAAATACTACAAAAATCTTTGAATCTTTGAATAAAGGAACCTAGATTAGAACTTTGCAGGATCCCAGGCGAAGCGGTATAAGTGAAAGAAGAAGATCCATTGTAAAAAAATGTACTGAGAACGATTACTTGCATAGGATAGCATCAGGTTAACACGAGCATCACTAAGGCAAAAGGCTCTGACTTTCATTGCAAGAATAGTGTGATCCAAAGGATCGAAAGCCTTGGCAAAATTAGTATACACCACATCAACCTGCTCTCTATTATCAAAGCTATCCGAAATGAATTGCGTGACATGGCAGAGATTGGTAAAGGCGGATCTCGCATCCAGGAAACCATGCTGATACGGTGACAAATTCTGCCTAACTAATGGATAAAGACCTGAGTTAATACAAAGTTAAAAAAATTTTGAAAAATTTCAAAGGATTGCAATGGGTCTACAGTTAGTGATAACTGTCTGATCACCAGTCTTGAAGACGGACGTAATTCTGGCAATTTTCTAGACGTCAGGAGAAGTAGAGGAACTCAAAGATAGTTGAAATATTCTAAGTAGCGGCTTCACGAAGACAAACTTGCAGGCTTTAATTAATAAAGCAGGTCATGTCCACAGGTGAAATCATTTTTCACATCACACACAGGCTTTCACTGAATATAGCTGGGTTTAGTATCTAGATTAAATGGATAAAAAAAGAGAGAAACATGATTGTGTATACTGCCATACAAATGCAGATACACTTGCATTAAGTAACAGAGAAAGAACTCTGACTCATATTAACAAAATAGCGATAGAAATAATTGAAAGCAGGAACTGGTGTAAAATAGTACAAAGAATAATTTGGACAATAATGCACCAAACAGGGAAGGAGGAAAGGTAACAGTTGGAACTATATTGACTTGTAGCCGGACACACCTGATGCATAATGATGATCTCGGGTTTATCAAAAGGGCTTAGAGAGATTTTAACACTTCTACGATAAGACAAATATAGCACGTGGTGTTTAAGATGCATTTCTCTCCGACAAAGAAAAACCTGGGCGAACCCCGGTAGAGGAGAAATGAATGCAAGAGAAATCCAGCAATTCTGCACGTGTGAAGAATTGAATGGAAAGGCATTTCGGCAAGAATCTGCTGGAGCTTGCGAAGGTCAAACTTCTCTTGAACCAAGTCTAAGTTAAGTTTTTTAAATAATCAATGTTAGTGTACATGCGAAGCTTTTGAAATTTTCAAAATCTGACAGTTGTCATACTTAAATACAAATTATAGTCGCCTTTTGTTATTTACATGACATAACCAAACTCTCAAAAGTATGCACTATCACCAACCATAAAACAAGCATGGCCGTCTCTAATGAAGAAAGTATTTTAAGGCACGGTACTTTAATACTGGGAATGCATATAAGATTTTAATAATTTCAGTGCATTTCCTCTAATTCCTTATTTAACTTATTCATCAATATTCTTTAGAGCATATGTGTCTTAATTTTATATTTACTATTAAATGACTGCAGTTGTACACTCCTTTCGATTTTTAAATTACCTTTTTCTATTAGGAATTATTCCTGTTACATTAAAAACCTGAATGTAAATTTCAATAAATGCATTTCGGATAAATCATTTCCGGGACAACGATATGTGAGTTAAATTAAAACCATAAACAACATGTCACACCAAGTTATTTAATTATTAAATCAAATTACAAGAAAAACCGTACACGAATTTATAGCCGTGTAATAAAAGTTACGTAAATAAACCTCAAAGTGAAAAAAATAAATAATAAAATACTAATTTATTACAGTTGAATTTATAATATTTAAGTAATAAGAGTCATAAATTTGTAAGAAAGTATTGCTCAAAGGTTATGAATGAAGTGTTTTCCGAAAATTTGTTGAAATTTACGCCATATCCATTATTTTTCCATTGTATCGTATGGAAACGGTTATTTTTTTATGTGTTTTGAAAGAGATACGTAGGCAATTTGTCAGTCAACAATACAAGCCGTCCTACGTTTACATATAGCTTTACCTCACAAGAAGGTGTCCTGAAGACTTCTAGACCTATCAAAATACACATGCTGGCATTTACTTATACAACGAGTCACGGCATTATGAATTTTGTAGTAAAGAGATTTGGATTCACGTATATCAATTTGTTTTGTTGATAAATGTGGGGTATTTTTTATTAGAAAAGTTTGTTCTGGCAGTATGTATGTACTAATTCTTTTTTTTGTTATACATTTTAGTATTTTTGTTACTATTATTTTAAATATGTTAGTAATAATTTTTTTTCAAATAAAACATACGTATATCTTTATAGATTGTTTCAGGAAGAGTTTATGTTAGAAGTAAGCTGATTTATTTTCGGAATTTATCACAATTTATATTTCCAAATTTTCTACGCTTATCTCTAACGGATGAATTCTTCAAAGATATTTTGACCTTGGTATTACCTTCAGTAATAGCGGAAGTATAATTCAACATTGTTACGATAAGAAATATCTATATAATCTATCTAGCATGATGAAAAGAAGTGACAATCGCACAGAGTTGCTTTTATGTACCTTCATTATGAACTAAATGAGTAATATTCACAAGGAACATAGAAACGTAATCAAAACCTTAATCGGGAAAGGAATTGGACCCAAGAATATTCACTAGGGGTTAATGTGGATCCGAAGTGGGCCCACAAAGGATTTCCACCGTCAAAAAAATAAGAACACAGAATTTATCAGGAAAGCTGTTGACGAAGGTATTACGAAGGATTCTTACTGACTAAATATATGAAAAGGGACTCTACAATAACAGAAGGAGTCTACAAGGAAACAATCAGAAACTTGAAAGCTGGCATACAGCACAAAAGTGTTTTTTTTGCTGTATGCTGTGATCAAAAGATTATGCTGCTTCATGACAATTGTTCAGAAAAGTTGTCAAGTCCGTGAAATAATCGATAAGTGCGGCTTTGTAGAGATGTAAAATCCATCTTCAGCCCAGAATTGGCACCGAGTAACTATTAGTGGCAGAATTTATGAAAAAATTTTTTAAGCAAACTCTGCTGCTGCCTTCCAAAAGGCACGGGACTGGTTTACGGTAAATCAGCTAAAAATGAACCCAAACAAAGAAAAAAACATGAAATTTTCTACGAAAACTTCAAAAGACCGGACACAAGTCAAATGTATTGGTCTGATGATAGATACCAATCAGAAATGGAAACTACATATAGACAACCTAGTTGGTAGACAGGCGTCCGCGATATACACCATAAAAACATTGAGTCATGTAGCCACATACAAATCTTCAAGGTCGGAGTACTTTCACTTTCTCCTCAGTTATGGGAGACTGGGGACAGACGGCTGAAGCAAATAGAATATTTCTACTGGGAAAAAGGCTATTAGAGCTCTGAAAGGTCTAAAATGTAATGAATCATGTAGAAGCCTTTCAAAGCTTAGAAAATATTCATACTGCAGCAGTATTTAGCCTTTCTGCTGTAATGTATGTAACCCGCAAACACACATTTTACCCAAATGGAAACAGCCTTGAGGACAGCACAAGAAAAAGAAGTCATTTAACCCCTTGTAATTGACTGTCACTGTTGCAATTCGGGCGTCGAATATTGGGGTCCCTGTTATATAACCACTTAGAAGAGGAACTTAGAGGAACCGGACGGGTTTAGGATAAGGGTCAAACGGTTGCTGATGGAGGGGGAAGTGCTAAAGCATCGAGAATTTTTTTGCAGTTAACTTGTGCTAATAAATTATATGACTTTTTTCTGATTCTTTCTTCATTCATTTACCAATCGGGTTCTTTTTAAATCTTTTAAATTATTTAAATTCATTGTTTTTATCTTATCGTGTTCATATCTTCTTTTGTCATTTTTTAATGTAGTGTTCTATGTTATATACACATTAATTTAAATTAAGTTTACATATTCTATGACTTGTACATTAGATTTTTTTCTATATTTTGTGATAACTATCACATGTATAATTGATATGACGATAACTTGAAACAAAATAATGTGATTCTAAAGGGAAAAAAATATTATATTATATATTACAGTATTATATTATATTAAATCTTGAATGATTATATAGTTAATTCATTTTTAATAAGATAATAGACTCAAATATGGTGTTACTAGATCTAATAGATAATAATAATTATTACCGGTAATAATACACCAACATATTTCAACAGAATTTGCTTGTTACACTTAGGTTAGATAAGTACACATACTTTTTTTGTTACCGAGCATTGTAATTTCTCTACATTACAATACTGAGTAATAATAAAAACGTTCCGATTAGAAAACTAAAAGAAATATGTATTTAGAAATACTGAATGAAAATGTAAAACAATTTTGATATGTGTATTTAATTATATTAATCTAAAACATTTTATCAAATCATTGTTTCCATTATTTCAGCATGTCAAACTATCAATCTATTTTATTTTGTTAATTTTAACACTTTTGGAGGACATGATGTACTTACCAGGTGTTCAGAACAATATTTTTGCACTTCTTCAATGGTTTTCTTTTTCAGGTCGCCGTTAGCTGCTATACCAACTAATGATATCTGAAACAAATACACAAATATTAAAAAAAATTCCTTTTCGAGCATATAGATAATTTCTGAAGCAGATACATTTAAAATATGTGATTTTACATTAAACAATGCGAAGTTGTAGTGACAAGAAACAAGATGCTACATTTTTCATACAATTGTGAAGATAGTTTATTAGTTTAATAGTTATGTTGCGTCATTTCTTCGCCGTTAGAATACGAGAACTGTCGAATTGTATCTCAAACTAGAAATGTGAATGGAAGGAGCACCAACTTCTGAGAATTTTTATATCTATGCTTCAAAATTTCAAAAAATTAAATAATGTATTAACTTGGAATTTTTTCTAGTTAGGTCAGTTATCTAGAAATATGAATGCTTTGTCTGAGCTTGTTGTGGTGAGCCTGCTTACTTAGAAAGCAAGACGTTAGTGCTTCCGATATCAATCGACTTTGAAATCTATCATTAGTGGTTGCACTTTTAGCATATTCAGTCACTAAACTCGATTGATTGTCCTTCTCGTACTGCATTTTGACTTCAGCATACATTGGTTGGAATTCCTCAACTACTGGTTCTACTACAGATATGTTTACTGATGATTTTTTTAATGACTATAATTAGGAATTTTGATAATACCCACGTGTGAACCTATATATCTTTATATACAGGGTGGCCGCCTAGGTATCCGAGATACGTATATGAATTCAGTGACTAATTTTATGTAAAAATTATTCTATTAACTTTTCCCGGATTCCTAGCGGTTCTTGAAATATCGGAGTTTAAAGCTGTAGTAAATTTACTAGAGGGTTTAGGAAACAATGTGGTTTATTTTAAGGAAAGCATAATGACAATGCAATTATAAAATGTGACCACCGCCTTTGTGCAATGCATAACTCAATCCTCCGTTGGAGCTTTCATTTCCAGTTATAGTACTCCTTATTGCTTTTCACCTCGACACACTGCATGAATTTTATGAAAGAGTTGGTCCATATTATTAGGCTTTCCCATTGAATAGGTGCCTTCACATGTTCCCACATGAAATAATCTTGTGGATTGAGATCCTGATGTCGCCAAGCAATGGGTCCACCATGATCTATCCATCGATTTGGATAGTGTTTACTGAGGAAATTAGTGACATCTTCCATAATGGACCGGAGCACCATCATCTAAAAATAAAATCGTACTTATGATGTGAAGACAAATGACCTCGAGTAGTTGAGGTAGACCGTTCCCCAAAAAAAGCCCGGTAAATTTCGCTGTTCAAATTCGTCGAAAATATGTGGTTCGATAACTGTGTTGTTAATTATTCCAGTCCAAACGTTTATCTTCTCTGGAAATGGGTTTTTCAAACAGCATTAGGGTTTTTGATTGCCCACACATACTCGTTGTGGAAATTATTCATTCATCTCGTGTAAATGTAGCTTTGTCACAGAAAAGGTTCCTTGATGATTCAGATGATTGCTCCACCATTCACAAAGACAAATTTTGTAGGGAAAATCCGTTGGGAGAAGTTTTTGTACCGGCTGGTAACAACAAGGATGCAGCCCATTTCTTCACAAAGTGTCTCGCACAGCTATCCTAGTTTTCGAGTAATTAGAGAAATATCCTCGTACTAACACCAAGATCATTTTCAACAACCCCAGGCACTTCTGCAGCATTGTTTCTTCACATAAGTTCTCTTCCACAAGTCCGTTTAGGGAACGCACCTGTTAATCGAAGAGTTGTTGGGTTCTACTGAACGTTTGCTTGTCTGGAAGACAAGGTATTGTCTTTGATAGTCCTTAACTGGTACTATCGTTGCAATATCCATACACGAAAATCATGTTCGCGTATTCCACATTTGAATAAATTACAGGCACGATTTTAACACAAAGGATACAGGAGAAAATATCCAGATGTCAATGACGACAATTGACGAACTGACAATCAAAAAAAATTTTTAGGATCTGTTCATACGACACGCCAACTCTAAAATCTCATATTTGAAGTACCGAAAAAAAATTAAAAGAGCAGCTTTAATAATTGTTATTACGCTTTTCTTAAAAAAATAAACCAAAATTTTTCCTAAATCCACTAGTAATTTACTTCAGCTTCAAACTCCGATATTTCAAGAAGTGTTAGAAATTCGGGAAAAGTGAATAGAATCATTTTTGCTTTTGAAGTTTCAGAATCACACTAACGACCTCTTCTGTTCAGACTTTCTGACACGGAGACTTTAACCAAATCCAATTCATTGCGCCATCTGCCGGAAAGGGCAGAACAACGTTCGCCGGACCAGCTAGTATACTATAAAATAAGATTGTTTTTAATAACAATCTTCCTTAAATACTTGTGTTAAAATGTTGTATAACTGGTTAATTGGTCCTGTGTTACTAGCAGGTAAACTTGTCAGGTGTATCTAAATTATTTGAAACAATCGCTAACTAAGCTATTAGATGATTTACCACTACGTAACATGTAATCAGAAAGAACATAGGTGTTTTTGAAAGAGTGTTGTAGTCATCCAGGAAAAGACTGGATATATGCAACCCAGCTTTGGTTGCGTAGTATCTTCATAACATAACATTTTACTGCAAATTCTCTAAGGACCAAAAGATCTTAAAATAGTCTAAAGAAGAACTTACTAAATTTTTGACACGCGTTTTGTAAACACCGGTATTAACAATATAAATGATAGTTTTATTTAATGAGAATAGTGAAATGGTACCACACATCTGACAACAAGACGAAATTATGTCATAAATACAATAGGTTAGGATAACACATAAATCTCCTCTTATTTACTACACTGACACATTATAAAAATACAATGTAACGCAATACAGGTTTTTGTCTGTCCACAAAGGAGACGACACATCCCTGAGAGAATGTCGAAAACTCACTCCTAACACTCGCACACGCTTTAATCTCGAACATCGCTATAAAAGGACACATTCGACTGCTGTCCCAACGGAATAATATAATTATAACGTCCCACGAACGTCAAGACATGTTAAAGAAAGAAAAAAAAATCGAAAAGAAAACGAAGAAACACCACCTCTCAAAAAGATTACGATTCAGGCCTCCCTGGCCGTATTTGTGTGTAGAGCGTAGAGCTTCACGGTGGGGTTTCGCACCCTACAGATATCTCCGGGCATTTATCTGTGCCTCGTTCCATGACATCTACCCTTTGTCAGGATTCGTATTTGCATTTTTATTCAAAAACCGCCTGGGATCGGCTAGCTTCAACACAAGCCACCGACACGAAATTACTTATTGATCTCTGGCTTTACAACCGAAAATTTGGAAATAATGAAATCATTATCGAGAAGTTGTCTGAGTGATGGCAAAGTAATACTTTTCATTGCATATTTTAATATAATTTATTGCGATTTGTCTGTGTAATATTACATTTTTAAATTAAGCAAAAATTAAATAAAATCAAAAACATTAATGTACATGATTCAAATAAAGCTTAATTAATTATTTTATGATTTAGTCATAGTTAACATGCCTGAAATGAAAACCCCTAATCAAACAAGTTTGAATACTACGAACATGTACAGATTTATTCAGGCTGTTAATGCACGAGACTGGTGGTCGGAAATGAGCAATTGTGAAAATATTTTTTTCTTTTCATAAAGCACTGGTAGATATTATAAATGAAGTTTTTCCAGTAAGAGAAATTAAGATAAAGCATGGCGAAAAAGTATTATACGGGACTGGTATACAGATGAATTGCAACAGAAGAAACGGATATTAGATGCTATGGGGGTGCTAGCTATGTCCTCACAAACAGAAGATGCATTAATGGATCTATATAAAAAGTATAAAGCAGAATATAAACGCAGAGTGGAAAGCGTGCGAAAAGAAGCGGTAGCTCAACACATACACCAAAGTCAAAATAAAATAAAAACAACTTGGGCCATTATAAATAATGAATTTCGACTTGCCAAACCAAAACGTTCTACCACAGAAACAATGATCAACTACAATAAGTTCAATACATTTTTTTTCTGAGATAGGAGATAGAACCATACAAACATGACCACGTCCAGCACAATTAGCTTCTACGCACCTGCGGAAAGCAGGAGATACGATCGAAAATACAATGTTTCTGGGATCAGTGACGGAAGAAGAAGTAATTTTAATTGTTGAGGGACTAAAATAAAAGGACAGCTCATATTTATGGGATGTCGGTGGATATGTTAAGAAAGGTACTTCCAGCATCATCAGCCCTAATAGCTAGCCTTATAAATACCAGTATGAACGTTTCAAATTATAAAATTATTATACAGGGTGTCCAGAAACTCTCCTGACAAACGAAGACCGGAGATTCCTCAGATAATTTTAAGACAATTTAACCCAATTCACTCTAGTCCGAAAATGCTTCCTAAGGGAGCTAGAGCTCTTTGAAGATGGCGCCTTGTAATTATTTTTTTTAATATCTCCCGAACGCTTCTATTTAGAAAAACAAAAACTGGTATGCTTATTTATCCTCCAGAGATGAATCGATTCCATCAATTGCGAATTTCTAGTACCGGTCATAGGCGTCCGTTTTCGGTAGGTTAACGGTTATTTTAAAGCATAACTTTTTTGTCTTTAACTTTTAATCATTTGTGACACTAGATTATTTAATTTTCAGGTATTCTAGTACTAAAAGGTACTCTTACTTTAAGTCGGTAGGATACACCGTTTTCTAGAAAAATCGATTTGAAAATTTTTCGTTTTTTCGTCATTAAAATTCAATTTATTATGTATCTACTTATTTTTAGCGACGAAGTTGGCTAGGACTATCAAGGCATGGATGAAAATTAATTTAATAAATCATCTTTTGTTTCAATAAATGCAGCACACAATTCCTAAAAAAAGTTTGGGAAAAGAACCAAAAATCAATTTGAAACAAAATTTTAGCTGAAGGTTTTTAAAAACAAAGTATTTATTACACTGGAACGAAACTAACAAAAAAAGAACAAGTATCAAAGGTAGATAGTTACAAAAGATGCTCGATCTGATGACCATTAGTCTCTATGCATAAATTTGCCCTTTTGCTTAGAGAACGCCGAATTCTTGCAAAAATTCCAAAGTTATTTCTAAATCGTTGCAAGCATCTTGTATCCTTAGCCAGAGTTGTGCACGATTTTGTATCGGAACGGAATAAACAAATGCTTTTATGTATCCCCAAACACAATAATCGCAAGGATTCAAATCCGGCGACCTTGCTGGCCAAGCAACTGGACCGTCTCTTCCAATCTAATGGTCTTCGTAGTTATTATCTAGAAAGTCTCATACATTCCTGCTAAAGTGGGCCGGACAGCCGTCCTGTAGAAACCATAAGTTTTGCCGAATATTTAAACGCACCTCATCTAACAAATCAGGTAAAATATTTTGCAGGAAATGTAAGTAATCAACACCATTTACACGAGCAGGTAATTCCACAGGTCCAAGTAGAAAATCGTCAACTACTCCAATCCAGACGTTTATGCTAAACCTATGCTGATGCTTAAATTCTTGAACAACGTGGGGATTGTCACCAACGTACGAATAATAGTGTGCATTATGTACATTAAAAATTCCATTTTTTGAGAATGAAGCTTCGTCACCAAACAAAATGTACCTGAAAAAATCTTCATCTTGATTTATCTGATTTTGTAACCATCTAGCGAATTCTACACGAGCAGGAAAATCTCCTTCTAGCAGTGCTTGCACCTTTGTAAAATGAAAAGGATATAAATTTTCTTTGTGTAAGATATTTCCTACGGAAGATTTTGAAATTGTGGGGTACATGGCAGATCAGATAGTCTTCGAACGCTAATTTCTGGATTTTCCTCAACTTCCATTAAAATAACATCTTCATGTTCTACTGTTACATCATTATGTCTCCCTGTTTCATTTTTTTTTGGGACCACTGAACCTGTTTCTCTTAATCGTTGATGAAGAGTTGTAAATGTTGAGTGAGTGGGATGCTGATGATTGGGAAATTTTTCAGCGTATCTACGTTACGCTGCTCGAGCGTTACACCTCATTTCGCCATAAACTAAATGCATATCGGCGTATTCTTCATTAGTAAAAACCATTTTTTTTTAATTGAAATCGTTGTGTTTGAATGCTACAAAGTAAAAAATTAAAAGATAAACTTTGCGAACTTGTAAGTTTTATTTCTGTTGGCAGTTCAGAGCGAACTAGTGCAAAAAATAATAAATTGAATTTTAATGACGAAAAAACGAAAAATTTTCAAATCGATTTTTCTATAAAACGGTGTATCCTACCGACTTAAAGTAAGAGTACCTTTTAGTACTAGATAGAATACCTGAAAATTTAATAATCTAGTGTCACAAATGCTTAAAAGTTAAAGACAAAGAAGTTATGCGTTAAAATAACCGTTAACCTACCCAAAACGGACGCCTATGACCGGTACTAGAAATTCGCAATTAATGAAATCGATTCATCTCTGGAGGATAAATAAGCATACCAGTTTTTGTTTTTCTAAATAGAAGCGTTCGGGAGATATTAAAAAAAAACTAATTACAAGGCGCCATCTTCAAAGAGCTCTAGCTCCCTTAGGAAGCATTTTCGGACTAGGGTGAATTGGGTTAAATTGTCTTAAAATTATCTGAGAAATCTCCGGTCTTCGTTTGTCAGGAGAGTTTCTGGACAGCCTGTATACAAAAATTATTTCAAATCCTATTCTAAGTACTCCCGTTCTTTTAATAAATTTCTATAGAATGTATACTTTGCAAGATATTCGAAAAATGTGCTACTCGCTAAGAATAAAAATGTTTCTTCCAGTCCGAATTTTGATTTTTTTTATACAAAAGATATTTAAAATTGTGTTTTAATTACTTTTATACTCGCTATGTACCTGCTTAGAAAGCATGACTTGCGAGATATTCGCAAAAAACTGATTTTCAATAAGAGTAAAAGACCGACTTCTGGTAGGAATTTCGAAAAGCTTTTTTGATACAATTTTTCGCAAATTTAATTTTGAGTACATTACATAGAATTCTTTATAAATTTGTTTGAACTTGGTAATTGACGAAATATTGGCAAAATTCTATTTTGGCACAGAAGTAAACTACTACTTCCGGTCCACCGATTTAACTGAAAAACTAATTAGATCTCAAGAGTGAAATCATACACGCAAATACAAAATTTACAGTTGATATCTACAGCGGTTTGACCGCTATCGTGGTCACTCAAACACACAAAGACGCACAGACATTTTTTAGAAACCACTTTTTTGATATCAGTGGACTTCAAAACGTGGAAATCTGCAAAAATCTTGAGGTCGAAAATTTTCATCACAATACTTCATTATACTACGTATAAGAAAGTAAAAGTGCTACTCGCTAAGAGTAATAGTGCTACTTCCAGTCCGAATTTTGAAATTTTATTTATACAAAAAACATTGCAAATCTAACTCTAAATACTTTTGTACACTTGATAAATATATACAAAATGCATATTTGCAAAAAGTCGCTATTCTGTAAGTGTTACTTCCGGTCCTAATTTTGAAATTTCTTTTATACGAAAGATATTGAAAATTATATTTTAAATACTTTTATATTCGTAATCTACCTGCCGAGAAAGCATGACTGGCGATGTATTCGCAAAACACTAATTTTGAGTACATATCAATTATTTTTCAAATTGTTTAATCTTAGTAGTTACGAAATATTAACTAAATTCGATGTTTTTACTGAAGTAAACTACTACTTTCGGTCTGCCGATTTTACTGAAAATCTGATCAGATCTCAAGTGGGAGATTACACTAGTAAATACAAAACTTGGAAATGATAGCTGTAGCGGTAAAACCGCTACAGCTATGCTTGCCATAGCTGTGCCATCGTAAAACGGATATCGCACTGGTAGATCGACGGTGACGGCTCTAGATATCCATCCCTACCCCACAAGACATCAGAATAACATGGTTCGACCAAGGCAGAACCAGGAGAGGGCCAAAACAGGAACGATTTACCACAGTATCAGGTTCTACAACCAGCATTCGGAGTCCATAAGAAGCCTCGACGATCGAAAGTTTTATAAGTTTACTAGCTGACCCGGCAAACGTTGTTTTGCCATATAAATTATTTCTAGTGAATATTTTGGTAGTCTAATAAAAAATAAGTAAGTTATTGTAAGTGTGTGGGGATGTGGTATATGACTGAAAGAGGAATGGAGCGCTGTGAACGATGACGCCCTATAAAAATAACAAAACACCAAACATTCACTTTTTGAATTCATTGTACTTTTATTATCTTAACTAATAAATTTCTAATTAGTGCAATGGAGTGTACGATATTTTTAGTGAATCCATCTTTAGCCAACACAAACAAAATGGATGGTTTACTCACGCGAGAACATGCCACGTATAACTGTCCTTGTGAAAAACGCGGTGTGCCCAAATCTAAGCCACAAAGAGAGATCGTGTGGCCTTGATGAGAATATACTTAATATGAGAGTTGCACTGGGAAAGTAAAATGATAAGTATAAGCGTCACTGCTACGATCGACGCACATTCAACAATAATGGCCGAAAACGGTTTAGGCCCTAAACTTTAGTTAGTGAGAGAAAGCTTATTGTGTGAGAAATACAGAAGCCCGGCTTCGTTTTCATCCCTACTCTGTGCTATTTACGGGGTGAGAAGTGACACCGGTAGACGCCTGGCGGGAATAACTGATCGAGTGGTAACTGATCAACTATCGACCGCCGAGAGTAGAAAATTATTAAAGTACTAGTATCGCTATTAAAAAATAGGGGTTGGTGGTGGAAGGGTACAAATTTAGGGTTGTATGTATTTTTTAATGCCGAATCATAAAAAAAATAAAATACAAAATCTTGTCCAAAAAGCAAAAAAAGATTTTTGGGCTGGATCACCCTTATCACTTAGGGGTATGAAAAATAGTTTACGTCCTATTCTCAGACCTGCTGAATATGCACACAAAATTTCATAAGAATCGGTCAAGCCGTTTCGGAGGAGTTTTGTGACAAACACTGTGACACGAGAATTTTATATTAGATTAAAAAAATTCTTATGAGAGAGGCCTTTTACACCTCTCTAAGAGTTTTTACGTTTTGGTTTTAAATCATAACCTTTAATTGTTTCGTATTTACAGAATATTATGTACATTTTTATATATATTACTACAGTTTTGTGTTCTTTTTATTTACTTGATTAACAATTGTAATTGTTTTTGAATTGCAAATAAATTTAAATTGAATTGAATTGAATTGAAGCGCCTACAATAGACAACAAACTCGTGACATATACGTTGAATCACATGTCCTTCGTGTGTCGATATCGAATAAAAATCTGTGTCCTCTATCAAGGATTACGTATATTGATCTTGTTCTTAAAAGCAGCACTTTTGGAAAACAGATTCTTTGCTTGAAATCTCTTTGTTTTGCGAGACAGATTAGTCGATAAAACGTAAAAACGAAGATTCTGAAGACTGTGTTAACCTACTTCAAACACGTTTATTGTGTAGCAATATACGTTGATTGCAGACTGAGTTTTTACAAAAAAATGCTATAATATATCCATTGATAGGCCTTAAGCCTTTAAATAAAATTAACTTTAGAAAGTAGAAGACACAAAACAATGATGGAATCTTGACCTAAGGTTTGTGACAGTTGACGTCACAAACTCGTCTTTACTTAGAACAGGCTTTTTCTTAAGTAGGAATAGAAGAAGTTACAACAGTGAAGATAACCCTTACGATTAGCAGAAGAGGATGCGACATGTTTTGAACCCAGAAACCAATAAGAACTAAATGTCAACCATGAAAATCTACGGCTTAGATTAGGATAGAATTTCTGTCTTACTCCTACACTTTTTCAGGTTTATTTTTGTAAATTCAATATTTAAGGAAGACTTTGACAAATGAAGCAAGACGTTTCCTAGTTTCCGATTTAATAACATAAATATTTATAAATTGGAATGTGTAATACGCTCTTTGTTACATTTAAAGTTTATTATGGATTTACTGTGATTTTATTTCTTTCTATATTACTTCGCTTTATATCTTGTTAAATACTTCTTTTAAAACAATCTATATTACAAGTATAATTTTAAAGTCTTTTTATTAAATTTTCATCATACTTATAATTATCCTATACTGCTATCTGGTAAGATTAAAAGAGATAATAAAAGAAAATAAATATGAAAATTGGGGAAACTAATATTTTGGGATAAAAAATATTAGTCTCCAAAATGGTACTTTTTCTTTGATCAAAATAAATTATATAAAGATTTCATTAATAAAAAATATTTCCACCTCTAATGTTATGCATTACACAAAGTGCAAACTTATTCAAGCGAAAGAAAAACCTTCTTCTTGAATATAATTTAAATAATACCTACCATAGGCTACAACCAATAATTCCATTGTTTGTAAAACGGCAAGGACCGAATTTTAAAAAGATCTACACGAACGTCGCAGATACCAAAACGAAAGAGTGTATATAATCACGACTTAGAATCGCTTCTATTTGCTGTGGTCGTGGTAGCCAGCACCACCAGGGACATATTCCCGGTTGTATAAACATTCAAGCGGGGATCTAAATGAGCAGATAGCGAGTGCACGCTTTCCCTGACTACCGTTCGGTAGCAGAAATTGTTCGGTGTGTCCTTTTCTGCTGGCGCGGCAGCGTACCTACCATTCGCAAGATATAAATCTCTAGTCTCTTTGAGGACGTTGGAACGGAAAAAGAAGAACTAAATTACTTTTTAGACTCTTAAGTGGATTAAGCACGGGAGCCGTTCGCTACAATGAAACAATCTCTTAATTAGGCAAACGTTTGATGTCGCGGAGGAAATGTTTCGGGAGTGAAAAGAGCATAGCAAGTTCCGAATTAACGACGTTAGGATTACGGCAGGCGTATCTGGTAACACGCGTGGTGAATATGAGTTCGAATTCGGGTACGCTACCGGGTTCGTAATTGAGTTATCTTACTTTTAATGAAATTTTGTTACATCACATTGCTTTTTACAACTTGTGATGTTTTGTTTTCCTTCTCGTGCCATTTAAGAAGCTTTTATTATATATAATTTTAAATGTTCCCTAACATGTAGAAAAGAAATACTTTTTTCAACGGCCACTACTCGAATATACAGGCTGTTTATTTCGAAAAAATTTCTGGAAATCCGGAAATGTATGAAAATTCCCTGAAACACGTATAAAGAAGTATTATCGTGGGGGTCATTTCTTGATACAAAAATTAACTTACCCATTTTAACCCCTTGCCCCCGGGAGCTATCCCCTTAAAAATCTTAAACGGAAAGGGGTATCGAGTAATACGTCATTTTAAAGGTCTTTCGAAACAGTACATTTTGACGTTAACTTTTTTTAAATTAATCGATTTGTTTTGAATATTTTTAAAAAAATCGTTTGATTTGTTTAATTCTTTGCTTTTTGATTTAGGCTTAAATATCTATTACTCAAACACACTTCAACTTTGTAAAATGTTTTATTTTTGTTTTCAAAGTTATTTAAGAAATCTAATAGTTTTTGAAGAAAAATTAAATTCCGTAATTTTAACCGCCTGCCCCCGGGAGCTATCCCCTCAAAAATCTTAAATGGAAAGGGGTATCGAGTAATACGCCATTTTAAAGGTCTGTCGAAACAGTACATTTTGACGTTAACTTTTTTTAAATTAATCGATTCGTTTTGAATATTTTAAAAAAAAATCGTTGGGTTTGTTTAATTCTTTGCTTTTTGTTTTAGGCTTAAATATCTATTACTCAAACACACTTTAACTTTGTAAAATGTTTTATTTTTGTTTTCAAAGTTATTTAAGAATTCTAATATTTTTTGAAGAAAAATTCAATGCCGTAATTGTTCAAAATGTTGTCAGTTGATCGCTAAGCAATGATATAGCCGTTGTTCAAAACTGTTTGTTTATTTGTTTTCTCTTCAATTATTCATTCCATTTCATATATTGTAAAATACATAGAAAACGTCAAATACATAAAAACATATATAAATAACACACAATGTGATACAACGTAACAACAATTTAAAATTGACTCAAAAAGAAATCAGTGATATTATAATATGCTTTGTCTATTATTAGTCTTTTAAGTCTTCGCTTAAAATTGTGTCCAGTGGCTCGTTCTGCATGTTTTGGCACATGGCAATCAATTTGGCGTTAATTAATAAAGGATCTTCATCGGCACCATCTGGCCGTTCCAATTCAAGACATATCTCCAACGTTTGTGTCTTCTCTTTTTTCACTAAATGTGATTTTTTTTAACTATGTTCCAAGTTGCTTTGGTTTTGTTGCTCGCATTGCATGTGTAACTTGTGTTCCTTTTTCTTTTTTCAGTTTTTATTTCTTTATCTAAATTTTTGCAAAATCTTGCATACTCATCTTTTGCAATCCTGCCATTGAGAACGTCCTCATACATTGCCGTTTTAAAACAGTCTTTATATAGCGACATTGTTTATGATATTGTCTCTTAAATCTAATTTTAGAGAGTTCCTGGTATTTTCCATGTTATTTTATGTATAAAGTTTTCAAACGTAGAATTTGGGTCATTTTCAACTATGCCTGCGTTTCAGACAACTTCAAATAGCCACCGGCGAAAGGCCATCATGCTTCCATACGAAATCACCCTAATGTCCGCTTTTCCACCAAAATTATTCTTTGCACACACATTCTGATTTGTTGAGCCAAGGTCCGATAGAGCAGTTTGAACTATTTTAGTTTGATAGTTTCTACAATTTGTTATAATATTATCAATCGTTGTCGATTACATTTTGCTAATTCTTGTTGGTTCATTAATAGTAATTTTGAAGTTTAAAGAGTTTAGGATGTCTTTCATTCCTTGCATCATCGTTTCATCAAGTTTATGAAATGCAATATTAAAGTCTCCCGTAAAAACAATTTTATATTTTCTTTTATTTTTGGAAACGAATTGCAAAATCTCTTGAAGTTTTATAAAAAATTTGGCTGTCTCCTTTGGGTGGTCTGTAAATATTTATTATTATCATTTCTTGTTTTAGAAGTTCTATGCAGCTGCATTCAATAATTGTTTCAATACTTTTTTCTTTTAGAAAGGAAATTTCTTTATACTTGTGTAGCGTGTCATTGAGTACAAATATGCACAATCCACCATAGGCTCCATTTCTCCTAAGATAGCAGGAAGCAAGAACATAGTTATCAAGTCTTGTTGATAATAATTAGCAGTGTTTTAGCCAGTGCTCTGTCACCGCTAATACATGTATTTTTGTGTCGTGCAAATGCAGGAATATATTAAGTTCATCTAGTTTTTTATATATACTTTTATATTAGTGTGTAAGATATTTAGGACATTTTAGTTAAATTGGTAGGTACAAACGCGAAAGCAAAATGACTAAGAACACAACCTTTAAAAATTGTGCTCCCTCCAAAGATTGGTTTATTGTCTTTAAGTAGAGACACATTATCTTTCCTTCAAAAAAACACAAAGTATTGAGTATATATCCATGTAAAAGAACTTGCCACCCCTTCACTATAGCAAATTCTATTGCTCCTTTCAAAAATACAATTGATTATGTGAATTTGGCGGAAAAGCCACCTCTCATCTGGAACTTAGATGAGACAAGCTTTTGCAAAGATCCATCTAAAGCGAACTTACTCCTTCTGTGTTTCAAACATGTTCTGTTGTTGGAGGTAAAGCTCCACTGCTCGTATTTAAAGGAAAACGTAATGGGATCAATGTGTGGCTTCAGAAAGAACAGGTCCCCTTGGAACTTCATACGCTGCAACAAATAAAGAACGGACACAGATATTTGACATGGTTCTTCAAAAATTCTTTCAAGAACAGATTTCTAAAAGCAATTGGATTAGAAAAGCCGTTGTTACGAATTTGTCTAAGTACTGAGTTTATCACAACAGATGATGTCTTACAAAGACTTAAAGACAATAATATGAAGAAAGTTAAACCACATACAGTTAAGGAAAAGAAAAAGATCAAAAACATTCTTAAGATGAAAACAGTTCGGAGGATGTAGTAAATGCCGACAACGTTAAACTCATCAACGGACGAGAGCTCATTATCTACACTTCTAATAGGAAATGTAAAGACCAGCAATAGGTAGAAGAAGCATTTAGGCTTGTGTCTTAAAGATCAAGTAATAAACCGGGCACTACTTTGTACTATTGCGCTCATAATATTATCATATTTTGTGGGTAATTTGTTGTCATCTAATGATAATGGAAAATAACTGTTGGGTTTTGCGAAGAAAGCATCAGGGATTGAGAGTTTAATAGCGTTCCATTATCCTCCTCAATACGACTTTGCCGATGTTATTGATGATGACATAATCTCAATCTTGCCCGAACCAATCATTAAACGGAGAGAAAAAGTGAATTTTTCATTAGGATTTCCATTTTATAATATATAGTAGAGCTTTTGCATTCGGTTTGTTATGATTGTTACTTGATTCTCTAAGAGTGAAATTTTGTTTATCCTGCAACATTTTATAAAATAAAAATATTTGATTTCTGCAACTACCAATAATCAGCGGTTCATTTCAATTTTATGCAATTACCTCACTGATTGTATCCCATCATTGTATATCAATCAAAAAAAGTATTACTTTAAACAATAAGTCAAATGGTAAACTCAGCAGGTCTTACAATTAATATATATATATATATATATATTAATTGTAAGACCATTAATATATAAGTCAAACCTTTAAAAAAAATTGTACGCACTTCTCCTAGTGATGTATGTTTTGAATATAAATGGCTTTACAGGTCTCAGACAAGCATTTCTCATAACTAAAATGAGATTTAATACATTCAAGCAGAGTACCTATAGCTTAAAAGAACAATCTGTTTTGCAAAATTTGGTTGGATGATAAATTACTGTCAACATACATGTTTGTTTCTCTGAAATCAACATGGACGTATGATAAGTAAATGTTTCCTGGAATAAATATTACAGTTTGGGCTTGAGAGCGCTAATTCCTTGTGAACGATCCACTGGCTATCAAAAGCAACTTCTGGTCTTTTATTTGCCCAATCTGGCTTCTTTTGCCTTAGTGACATTGAAATAAGCCAATTACAACCTCTAGCGTTTTGGTTTCAAAAATGTAAAACGCAGCAGTACCTAACATTACGGTCCAAATTTAAGAGAATTTTCAATCCATTCCTAAAACTGCAAGACATATTTTCTTTCCGCTGTTCTTTCGATCTTCCAAAATGCTTTTAGGTACAGTTCTAGCGCGGATTTTTTTCATTTTTAATTAACCGGTCAAAATTTAGCAAACGATAAGTTAACCAAATCAGAATGCACCAGATTTCGGTTTATGTGACATTTTCATCAATTCCTGCTGTTGAAGACGTTTTGTTGCAAGGTTCATCTTTGATCGAGTCTCAGCCTTCTAACAGTGTCTTAAAATATCTGTAAACCTAGACTTTGTGGCAAAAGACTTTCCATCGGCAAAGTTTTGCTAAAATTTCTGTCCTACATATTGTCACCCATTTTTAGAACATACTGAAAAAATTCTAATCACAAAAAGAATTGCTACGGAGCACAAAGTAACATAGTCAGTTCAAACTCGTATATACTGAATCAAATGAAATTCTGGTTTGACCTCCACAGGCAAAACCAACAGTGTTGGCAGATCGGCACAGTCACATTACTTTATTTACACACCTCGTATCTCTTTAGAATTTACAAAACACTAGCACTAATGAAAATGTCCAAACATGTGGTTATCATTCCATCCGTTAAGACCTAAAATTTTCAGTGAATGGTTTCCCTTGAACAAGAAGACGTCCAAATGTGCAAGAGTCAATAAAACATAAACACGCGTAAAAATATATACGGCTTATTTATTTTAGTAACCATAAATGTCCGTATACATTTTAAGTATCCAAATAATTTACAACTGCCATCTCTGTACATCTAAATATACTCACAGCGCCAACTGAATTGTTTTTTTTTATTTCAATGGGTCGTTAACTTCCCAAACAAATCGCTTCATAAATACTTTCATTTATCGAATTGGACCGTACAGAATTTACGCTGATCATAAACTGCGCTTCAGTTGCTGGTTGCATTTTCACTCACCTCCTGTCCTGTCAGGGCAGTCCGAGAGACCCAGGACCAATTCGTCTACTAGTTAGTGAGCGCGAGCAGTGCTGTAAGTCATATCGTTCAAGGCACGGTTTTTTAAAAACAATAAATACGTAATTATATGTTTGGGAAATGTCGAGATGAAGAAGTGATTTAATATCGAAAATTTAACGACTGGGAATTCTTCTCAAATTGGCAGGACCACCAACAGCGTAGCGTTCGCGACTCCTAGCGCAAACAGATAATTTTAAACAGATTTAAATATTCACGATAATCTACTAATACACATGTGTAAACATATAATAAATGTATAACCATGTACTAAATGATTGTATCGTTCAGTCTAAATATAAGTTGACCGTATAATTTATATTTATTAATTTTCTATATGATCATATTAATTTAATGAAAACCCTGTGCATGTTTTGTACGATAATAATTGTATTATTTTAAACCGTCCGCAGTAGATGATCCAATAAAACTTGAAAGTTTGATTCGCGTGCCACTTAGAAATTGTCAAGCCGTATAGAAATTTGCTAAGGTTATTTTACAGTTTACAAATTTCATATACATATTTGCTTCATTTTATTATTTTATAACAAATATTCTAAACTTGAATACAAATAAAGCCATGGTGTATTGAACCATAAATAGATCTGTTAAATAAAAATTGAAAAACATGTACACAAGGGCGCCCTTCAGTTTACCCATTGATTGCAAAGAGATTGACCAATCACAATCCATAGTTAGACGGCAAACGATGATCTATCACGCCAATTCTATATATATATATATATATATATATATATATATATATATATATATATATATATATATATACGTATACGTATTTTCGCCAACTAATAGCTTATTATATTCATACAGTGTTACCAGGTCCAAGATTTTAATTTTCCTGGAAAAATCTCAAAAAATTGCTGTATACTATTCCGAAAACTTCATAGCTTCAGAAAATAAAAGAAAATATTTTTATGATAATTATACCTACATTAAAATATAGTAAATAATACGATAAATCTGTATTTCGTATTGCAGGAATATTCGCGAAAAATTCAAATAAATGGGATTACAACAATATAACAAAAAGCATGTAAACCAACTTGTGAAATGGGAATATGTATCGGAGAAAATTTTGAAAATTGAAACGAAGTGGAAGAACTAAGAAATGACGACAACAGTAGTAGTATACGGACCAGCGGAAGATGAAACGACATGCAAAAAGAATGCATTTTGGGAAAACCTAACTGATGCTACAGAAAACATATAAAATAGATTAATAGTGATGGGTGGTCGAAAAACTGAAAGTAGTAGAAGAACTGTTCCCAAAACAAACAAAGACCTGGACAAAACTGGCTATAGTGGAAAGTCCTGAGCCTTTCACAGCCGACGAGTACGCGGAAGCACTTCGAAAACTTAATACTGGAAAGGCACCGGGGATCGACGGCATACCCCGTGGAAGCTCTAAAGAGGATAGAAGAGATCAAACCTTTTGAATACCTCAGTCAACAAACTTTTCCGAGAAGGTGGAAAACTGCCAAACTAATCCTCATCCCAAAAGGAAACGTCGACGAAAAAAAATTCAGGCCAATCTGCTTGCTCAACTCCTACAGCAAATTATTCGAAGGCTTGCTGAAGCATAGGCTGGAAAAGGAAATGTAGGATCTTGGAGGTATATCCGAAAGTCAGTTTGGTTTTCACAAGGGCAGGTCGACGACTCAGGCAGTGAGGAGGGTCATGGAGCTGGTTGAGGGAGGAGCAAACGATAAGTGTGTGGCGCTCATCATGCTGGATGTCAAAAACGCTTTGAACACGGCAGCCTGGGATTTAATTCTCGCAGCTTTGGTGAAGAAAGGCGTATCGCAGTACCTAGTCAACATGATCGACAGTTATCTGGAAGACAGAGCGGTACAGGTGGATCGCGACTCATGTCTGGAAGTCTCTGCGGGGGTGCCGCAGGGCTCAATTCTGGGACCTACGCTTTGGAATATTATCTACGACGGCGTGCTTACGAGGACCTTGCCCGAGGGAGTAACTGCGGTGGCTTATGCTGACGATCTAGCCTTGGTGGTAACTGCTAGAAACCCGCAAAACTTGGTTTGGAAGGGAAATGAAGCCCTTGAACAGATAGAGCGCTGGATGCAGATACAGATAGACCCGAGACGGCAGATAGACTCGAGAGGGTAGATAGACCATCCGCCGTCCTGATGCAATTCGAATAGAGGTTCCAGGTCGGCGCGAGAGCAGAAGGGGTGGTTTTTAGTGGGTATACGGGCTCTTGAGAGTTACCGGAGTCCCACACTTTGCCTATAAAAGGTTTTCCACCCGGCCAAAAAAAAAAAAAAAATAGTCGAGTTGGTAAAAAAAAATATGGCGGCAGCGATGTAATATATTTTTGTGAGGAGAACAATTTAGCAATTATGAACTCATTTTTCTCACACAAAGACTTACACATGTACACGAGAGAGGTCAAGACTAGAAACTAAAGGTCAACACAAAAAAGCAAGAAAAGAAATAATGGATCTGAGAGTTAAAAGAGGAGCGGAAATCACAATCGGAAAAACACAAATAAAACAGAAATAATAGTAATCAGACATCAGAAGCAGCAGAAGGCAATAGAACAACTGAACATATTCAAATACTTTGGAGTCCAAATAGAAAGATATGGTGGAATGGTACAGGAAGTAAACGAAAAGATATCTTGCGCAGCAAGAGTGTTCTTCTCATTTTCTGGGTGGTTTTTATCAAAAAGGAGAGCAATCGCAAAACAAAGATGTCGCTATATAAAGCAGTGTTATGACCTATCCTAACATACGGCAGCGAGAGCTGGGTGACATCAGCTAGAATCAGGAGAAAAATACCGGCAACGAAAACTAAAAGGTGTAACACGCAGAGACCGAAAAAAACGATACTATTAGAGAAGAAGTTGAAGTGGAACCAATTTTAGACAGGATTGAAATCAGCAATTTAGATGGTTTTGACACCTGAATAGGATCCCTGTTCATCCTATTCAGGTGTAAACCCAAGAAATCCTGGAACAAAGATACTGCAGCAATACTGGAAAAGAGAAGCATGACGTGGAGAGTGTTATTATTTAATGTTATACCAATAAGTATCTGTCAATCTCAAATTGAAAACAACTGCTCTCCTGAGTTTTAGTAGTTTCGGATAAGTATTTTCACATTTTCTGATTGTATTTCTAATGTTAAACTATTAAAAAGTGACAAAGCAACATTTAAAAAATTTCTATATAAAATATAACCGATAAGATGGATCTCCCAGTGTGTTACAGTTTTTGTCAGTAGCTATTTTGTCATGCAAATCGGCATTAGTAAAATATAGAACCAGACTGTTGTATTGTTTCGAAAGTCTTTTCAATACTGAGAGCAAAATTTTGTGTTGGTTTATTTGGAGGTAGCTGTGAAATTCAATTAAACAGCATCTTTTATCTCGGATGGAAATTTTTCGCAAGCATAGTCATTGCACTTGCTCTATCGACTACTAAAATAATCATATTAGCACAGCTGCTCCTTACGTTATTGACGATTGCTGAGTTTTTAAACGAAAAGTTACATATGCTGCAATTTCAGAATTAGAATAAATTTCGGAGTTTAATTATATACGATGCTTCTTTAAATATTTGATGCAATGCTCTTTTCTGTTGCATTGTCGATTAATTTTTGCTGTCGACCAATTTCTATTGCGCTGGGAACATGTTTCCTCTTTGCATGTTTTTCAATTTCAGACTGACCACATATAAAGTACATATTTACTACAGGCTTTGCAGTTGCAGTTTTTCCCTTTTACTTTCATATACATAATGTAGTCTTTGATACCAAAAAAAAGTTTTTATAAAAAATCTCTTTCTGTCTCCCTCTCCCTTCTTCTCTCTTTCTCCTCCCTATCTCCCTCTCTCTCGTTGTCTTCTCTCTGTGTGTGTGGACGCATGCGCGACCACGATAGCGGACATAGAGATAAAGCCAGAGTTGCCAACTAAGGAGTTTTGCCAAAATATATGGATTGGGATTTTTTTAGGAGCCAAACATTTTTAGGTATATTTTTAGGGGCATACTGTAATTATCTTAAAAAATGCTTTAAAATAATTATTTGTATAAAAGAAGTTAACATTTGACAGTTGTATTAGTGTATCATAAATTTGTGTTATAATGTAGACAATATCTAGTAGATGGCACTGTGATTCATAATCTCGTTTTATTTTTTATCAAGCATGAATTGAATAGGACGAAATTATAATTGATGACTCCCTTGACTAAGATTAATTTGTGCTATTATTGCTATCGAACAAAAGCTTGTAAATCGCAAGCGAGAACAAATAGAACAATACCAAAACAAAAGGAATCGTTAAAAAGATACTCTCAAGAATATACAAAGACTTGGGAAGCATGTCCTGAGCTTAAAGGTTAGTATAAAGGCATTTCATTGCTACTGTTTATAACAGTAGGAATGAAAATCAGCAAAGACGTGCAAATTATTATCTGTAATATACAGGGTGTTTCATCGGTTGGGGTATCGCGAATTAAAGTGCCTAAATATAAAAATATCGACTTCAAATTTTAACCACTTATAGAGCTTTTAAACCGCTACCAGTAGGTTAGGTTGTTTTTGATAATATTATTTTAATTAATGCGTAAATTAAAAAAAACGTATTATCAAAAATTAAAAGTGCTCAAAAAATGTTCAAATTTGAATGGTGATACGTGGAAATATCACCCATATTAACTTCACAATCAGAATTTTTATAAACGAAACCGTTTGTCAAATAAAGTCAATATTAAATAATGTCGTTTTTCTTACGACAGATTTATGGTACTTAACTTTCTAATTGTGCTGTCCGCAAACAGGTAGTCCTTTTAAATTTATGACGGATAATAAATAAAAATTTATTATAAACTCAACACACAACACTGTAATAAAAAACCCATAAATTCTTCAACGTCCGCAAACAGGTAGTCCTTTTAAATTTATGACGGATAATAAATAAAAATTTATTATAAACTCAACACACAACACTGTAATAAAAAACCCATAAATTCTTCAACGTCTTGCCTTTAATTTTGAAATTATTGTAAAATATTCAATAATTGATTAAGTTTTAATTTTTTTTCAATTGCATAGTTGATTTTATAGACATATCTTTTTAACAACTGAATTTCAATAAAATCTGAGTACTTTTGATTTTTTGAACGAAGGTTTTTTTTTATTTACGCATTAAATAAAATAATATTATCAAAAACAACCTAACCTACTGGTAGCGGTTTAAAAGTTCTATAAGTGGTTAAAATTTGAAGTCGACATTTTTATATTTAGGCACTTTAATTCGCGATACCCCAACCGATGAAACACCCTGTATAAACCAATTCCCTTAGAAAAGGCAAAAATCTCAGAGTTAAAAATACAGCATTTATTGCAGAACATTGTGGTCTTCAAACCGTGGATCATATGACTGAAATAATGTTAGACCCTTCGCCAGAAGCCATTAAAAATCTAAAACTGCTCCGCACCAAATGCTCCATGCTTATAAAAAATGTGTTTGCTCCAGCTATGCTAAGTGATCTAATAGTAGATATAGGAGATTTTCCATATTCCATTATAATCAATAATAGTACTGATCTTTCGACACACAAATTTTTGTGCATCATGGTGGGATTTTTTCATTTGAAAATAATCAAATATTTGTAAATTTCTATAGGTTAATAAAGTTGGTTGACTGTGACACAAAGTTTAGTATTGAAAGCTTTAGCCTAAAGCTATCAATACCAAACTTTACATTTACGAGCAGAATCTTCCTCTTGAGAGTTGATTAGATCTTCAGTAAAATCGGTAGACTGGAAGTAGTCGCTGACTTCAGGAAAAAATCAAAATTTACTAATATCTCTTCAAGTACTAAGTTTAGACATGTTTCTAAAGAATACAAAAGTACTAAAAAGTGAATTCTAGAGGTATTTTATATAAAAAAAGACCTACTTCCTGTATATATACCGGAAATAAGTCTGTTTGTCTTATCAAACGACGTTTTTTTCCGAATATCTCGGAAATTATGCATTCTATACAGATTTACCCCGAATACAAAGTATTTAGAGCTCCAATTGAAACAATTTTTGTATATCAAAAATTTTAAAATTCAGACCGGAAATAACACATTTACTCTTATCAAATAGCAGTTTTTTTGCAAATAACTCGCAAGTTTTGCATTCCTTACAGGTTTGTTAAGTATACAAAAGTATTTAGAGCTTGAGTTGGAATACTTTCTGTATATAAAACATTTCAAAATTCGAACCGAAAGTAACAATCTTATTGAATAACAGTTTTTTACAAATATTTCTCATGCGTTTCTTATGCATTCTTTCAAGTGTAGAAAGTTATTGAGAGAATAAAAGTACTTTGAGAGGGATTTGGGATAAATTCAGTAATTTTTTTTTTTAATTCGGACCGGAAGCAACACTTTTACTACACTTTATTAAGAAAAACATATTCTAAACCTTAATTTGGAACAGCTTTTGTATACACATTTTGGAACGCACATACGTATAAGAAAGTCGTGTGGCACCCTCACCTCGTTTTTTTAAATCGAAACGACCTAATATTTTATGAATATTTTTCATATCCTAGTCGCCGTCGCCTGGCAAAATAACCACTGAACGGTCCAAACAATGGAAACGGTCGATCCGTCGAGGTTAGAAAACCCATAATATATAAAGTAATGGTACGTAATATTTTAACAGCGGGATCTGAAAACTGTATGTACGTCGCCGTGGGACGACACGTTACCGTGTCGCGCCCTATGGAGCCGAAGATATCTATGGATGCAGATGTCTGGATGTTTACTAAATTGGATAAGACTGTCTCACATTTTATTCTTGCCTTGTGAATAATACGTTCTGACGCAGGATAATAGAATGCAAAAAAAGGAGGTGTATATTTTTCTGCAACGTATACCGAATTTTGTATGGAAGTTTGAAAGAATGTCCAGAAACTTTGTCACTCGTGTGTAAATATTGTCGTAACCCTAAGTGTAACAAAATATCTAAGTGAAACTAACAATGAAATTATCGTTTACTCATAATATCTCTTTATTACATCCTGGGTTAGACATATTTTTTATAATTAAGTATGACAAAAGTTCTTTATCATTTATGGCAATCCAGATAAACTGTTGCACGTTGGGTTGGCCGATAAAATTAAGTGATATGTTACAATATCATGCCTGATTTTACTATAAAAGTAATATTTATTTGCCCGTAACTAACTCAGTCGTAATGAAAATCTCGATATCCTTTTCTAAAAAAAACACTCACAATACTTAATCATATACTTTATATATTATAAATCATATATTTATTACCAATACATTTACTTCTTTTTAATTTATATTTTTATAGTTCCTTTTTTTTTACTAATATAAAATTTAATCCGGTCCTGTCTCTTTATTTTTCCCTATAGCATATAAACGCCTTAGTACTATTCATTATATAAGTTGGTAATCCGTAACTGAACTGATCTTACCGCTTCTAAAGAGAACTAACATGATTAGTATGCCAAATATTTAGTTTGATCGTTAATAAAATATTAATTATAAGTTCAATTTGTATTCTACACCTCTTATTATCTTTTAGTATGGTAAGTACTTATTATACCAATACTATAAGTTACTTATAGCCTTTACTTTCCATATATTTCTATTTTTAGGAGATTCTACACCCATACATGAGAAAATGTTTACTTGTCAGAATGCTTCAACATAAATTAAAACACAGATGAATGTATAACCATACATATAATGAAATAATCAAAAATATTTAACACATTGATGTACCAGATGATTATGCTTATAAGATTTACAACTTCCTTTTTTTAAAGCTTGTCCAATATTTTTTTAAATATGGTTATGATAAGAATTTTATACAATATTTATATACCAGAAGGTAAGTTTGTTTATTTTCAGTGTATAACCTTTTTATAAATGAATTTTATGACTTTAAAATACAACTAGTACCACATTATCGTTATTTATAGCTGTAATTTATAACAGAAATATTTTGAAGATAAATTAATTGATCGATAATTATTTAAATCATGGAATTATAGAGATATTCAAATAAAATGTTACAAATAACTAATACAACCTTGTTTTACAATAGGGTTACATTTCTGTCTCCTTGTAGACTTGGATAAACTTGAATCCCTCAATCGAACAGCTGTTGTGCTTCGTGAAAATTTATTACAAATGTACGAACTGGATTTTGGACTAGACATACACGTACTTGGCTCCTCGTACTGGATATAATACTTGTTCAAATCTCCTACCTCGGACTCGGATATTCGACTGGATCAAATCCCCTTTATCGGACAGGATATGCTCGTTCTTACTTAGTCTCAGGAAAACTTTACCACCTATGGTCCCTCAATCGTTTCGGAATTTTTCAACAGATCAATCCTTTTATAGTAAGTATTTATTTATTTATTTAAATCCTTTATGCACTTTAATCCTCTTATAAAATCTTTATATCCCTGTATATTCCTTATTTTATTGTGAAGATACACTAATATTTTTGTTAATATGACAATTAACTTTATACAGTATAAGAATATTAATTTCTTACACTCAAAACCGCCTTTTTATCACTTCTAATCATAAAAATTCGGTTTTATTTACTAGAACCGAATTTTTTCAACTCACTTCTCCTAAAATTTTTCTAGAAGTTTTCTTTTATTTTTCCCTCATTTCCCTAGTGATGATTTACATTTTTGAAATGACCAATCTCTATTAAACACCTCTTAATTATATTCAAAATACCTTCTATTCATTTACTATCTTCTCGAATTCCTTTCTATACAACTGTACTTATATTTTTACAATTTTAACCATGAATTTACCAATAAAATTAAGCATTTAGAACAATTAAATACACAATCTCTTAAAATTTTCTGTAAGTGTCAAAATCTGTCATCCACTGACATTTCCTCTAAAATAAATTTTACGCGGGAGTTTTTGATCTATTTTGAAGTTACATTTAATCAATATTATCTTCCTTTAACATCAATTCTCATCATTAAAGACTATTGAACAAGTTTTTACAATATAAAATTACATAACAAACACTCAATTAATTTCAATATCTCTACTTTCCAGGTCTTGGTCTTATTTGAAGAACTATGGACCTCATTCACACAACTTTACTGCAAACAGCAAATATACAATTGTAACTATAAAAATTAGTACTAAAAATATTTTTCCTCATAACTTCATTTTTATTCATAAGTTTTTCAATCTTTTCACCTTTAAAATTAAATATATTTCACAACCATATATAAATATTGATGGTAGGTATCTAACACCACCTCAATATCTATGTATATTAGAGTGGCCTGGCCTATCTGTATAGGGGTGAAACATTTTTTTGTAGGTTTCTACCGGGCCACCTGTGTAAATGTTCCTTTATATTAAAAAATATAATCACCAAAAATTCAACTTAATCCGACAAGAGAAACACGTGCCGCAAGCAGGTCAAAATATTGGGTACACATAGGTACCTGGTACACACAATATTATATTAATAATCACATTTTATCGTCCTGGTGCATTTCGTCATGCACGCTGGATGTCTAAAGCCATTCAATGATTAAAAATATTTTTCTTTCAAGATCAGTTTAAACCAAAACAAAAAGAGGAATCATTTATTTACGACATATGCTTGTTTCTCGTAAATGTTTCGCCTGGTTCGCAGCACCTTCGGCAAAAAAGGTCCCATTTCACGACTTTCAGTTTTGTAAAGAATTAATAAAATGTAAAAACACAGAAGATGGTATGTCTAAAGTTAGATGTGGTAAAATAAAAAACCATTTGTGGTATTTAAATCCTGAAAATGTTTCCTTATCATTATAGACCGGACGTACAGAGCCGAAATTACGACGGACAGAAGAAATAATGTACAACATCACACAGTTACTGAATAGCACTATTCATATGGTGAAATAGAACATCTGTTATTGTCGCAAAAACGTCCAGCAATAGAGACGATTTCACTCGTAAATTCCTTGCTTCATGGGCGTAGGTAGAAGCGTGAGGAGCTTTTAAAATTTATTCTATTTACCTTATATTTCGTAAGATAAATAAAGTACGGGGAGTTAGTTTCGTTTTTTCATCGTTTTGACTGTTAATTACATACTTCGTAATTTCTGTAATAGTTCCTGTTTAACACAGTTTCATTGAATCTACTTCTACTAATAATCTTGACGTGACTGTGCACTGGATTTCGCTTCAATAACATACTGTTGCTAAAACCATTGACGAGAATTTGCACAAAATGCTTCATTCGGATGACAAGTACAAGGAAAAATACTTTTATTTGTTAGTGACAGCACATATGTTAAAAATAGGCAGACTATTAAGGGAAACATACTCTGCACAGAATCTGTGAATGTATTAGATACATTTATCCGGAAGTTGATAGATTTGTACTCGCTTATAAAAGATTTCAGAAAAGCACCATTGAGAGTAGCCCTTTACAGTGAAAAACTTCCATCTTTGTCACTGCCTCCCTCGCAAGTTAATAACTAGATGGGTAACATGGTTGTAAGTTACTAGTTTTAATGCAGAGACTTTCGATAATTCATAAAATTTTGTTGCATGTTTAAATGACGATGGTCGAAGTATTTTTGAGTGCAAAGAACTAACACAAATCCTAACTTTAAAAAATCAGTTGTTATTCCTTCAACAGCACTTTGGAAATTTGCCTAAACTAAACACATATTTTGAAAATCGAAATCTCAAATTTAAAGATGGATTAACCACATTAGATGTGGCTATTAGTAATTTCAAAATTATTCCAAGTGACTTCGGAAGTGGCCTTCGGCAAAGTTAGACGCAGTTTTTAATATAAATTCACATTTAATAATATTGCGGCAATTGTGTATGGGGACAATGACACAAAATCTAATTGCTATATACGCTGAAATAAAAGAATACTTCCAGTATGCACCTATAACCAGTTGCGATATAGAAAGAACGTTTTCTATCTACATTCATTAAAAAAGAACATATCTTACAGAAGAGAACCTCGAGAGTATTGGTAGTAAATATTAATACTCCTCTAGAGCCGTCTGACACGACACTGATTTTAGTACTAATTTCAGTACTTAAATTGCGCGCCCAGTTTTAGTTTCAAAATCAGTAGATATTATGCCGCCTCTTCACATCGCCGAATTTATTCGGCAAAGATTCGTATACGAATGTTTCGTCAAATAATTCGTGCACAAATATGAACGAATCCACACATCGTATTCGCAATATTAGCGTTGAAAAGAAGATAGAATGATGGAAGGTAAGCAAGTTGCTGCTGCACTATACTATATGAGTACTTGCAATTATTATTTAAACATTTATGGTAACAGATTGTAGTATTGTATGTGGAATTACAGTCACAAACGAATCCTAAAAAGGCCTTCATGATTTCATAAGCAAACCATGAGAACCATCACCACCTGTGATGATCCCTTAAGAGAATGAAAGTACATAGAATAGGATTTTGAATAATTTTTGTATAAAAAAAATCTTAAAATTGTATAGTTTGAAACGCTCATATGTATAAGAAAGTCGTGTGGTGGCCACACCTTCTTCTTTAGTTTAGAGTTGTATCTTACATATAAATCTTGTTTCTGTTGAAGTTGAACTTTATGGAAAACACATACTAACGTATGTTTGAATTTATCTTGATACTTATGGATATTTGAAGAGATACGGTGTATTTTAGCGTTGAATCAGTGTACTTTAGGCTCATATGTATAAAGAAAGGTTACCTATACTACGTGTTTAAAACTTTTAATGCCAATATTTTGTTTTTTATTTGTTATTGCAATGTATTTGATGTATATGTGGATCTTTAGAATCACCATATTATATAAATAATTTTAGGAAATTTTGTGAAATTTTTCTAGGGACATCTTGGGCCTTGCGACATTGGTTTTGACAAGGATCTCGCCTAGAATATGCCTGTGAAAATAGGAGATACTTTCTGTCAATACTGTATGCTACAATGTCCAGGACGTGATATCGCTCCCCGAAGATATAAATCAAATCGATCTCGAATTAAATATATTCATAGCCTCTCACATTGCGATCTATTTATTGGAGTTATAAATATAAATTGCATCGCGCTGGTTATAGGACTGCAGATTTATGATACACGGGCGAATAATTGTCGGTGTTTTATGTGCTAAACTTAATGGAAGGAAAGACACTCGTTTCATTTATTTACTCCTCGTAATTTATTAATTCGCTTGGGAACTGTATGTCATTATCGTTTGATACACGGAATCCGTGCTTTAAATTATACACTAAGCTGTTATACGTATAAAAAACACATCGAAGTCTATAATAGTAGTCCTCATTTTATAAATTTATTGGTTTACATTCAATACTTTCTATTACATTGTGAATAATAATTTTTTAATGAGTTCTTCTTTTTAAAAAATTAAATTTACTATTCGTATAAAAGTCGAAAGAGGCTAATAAAATAGAGTTATCGTTCATCAATTAAGAGAAATAAGTAGCAAAATAAAGTGCGATCGTAATTCTTGCATCAAATTGGTTAGATGATGTGTATTACATTAAGTAACCTATTAATCAACATCGGAGTCCCGCAGGGTTCATTCTCTAATCCATTTCCATTCTCTATTTATATTGAAGTAGTTTAGTTTACATTTCTTTAAGAAACAGATTTACCACAAAATGTTGTACCTATTAATAGTCTAGACCTTCGTTTTTATTTTTCTATCATCATAAATATAGACATACTGAAAAAATTCGCGGAATTTTCTTTTTTTTTTAATAATATGTTGGCGCATCACCCTGAATATTTAGTTTATATTCAATTTATGTTTAAATTAAGATTGTATGCAAGTAAAAATAACGTCATTATAAAACCGTATATAAATGTGCATTTATAATCTCATTATGCTTTATGACGTTTCAGACTGTCAGGGAAAACCTAATGATATTTGTTAAGCAAAGGATAAATTACTTTATTACAACATTAACGTTACTTTTGACAACGGTAGGTTTAGAGTAATTGTATAGTTCCTAGGAATAATATTGTAAATATCTCCTTTAATATCGTTTCCTAATAGATTTTAGCCTTGGAGCGTTAATCCTACTGTTA
Organism: Amphimallon solstitiale; assembly: GCA_963170755.1. Taxonomy (NCBI): domain Eukaryota; kingdom Metazoa; phylum Arthropoda; class Insecta; order Coleoptera; family Scarabaeidae; genus Amphimallon; species Amphimallon solstitiale. The sequence goes on from OY720683.1 coordinate 99,976,928, forward strand.
AGCTCCCATTTAATATCGATGCTGTCTATTGTTATGTATCACGAGGTACCGTTAAGTAATGCGTTTGTAAATTTTAGACATTTACCTAATTACCTTTATTGCCAGATTATAATTCTAAGAAACTCATCATCTGTTGAACTCTCGTAATAACTATTTGCATATCCCATTTCGGGAACTTTCCTTCTTTAATTAATAGCCAGTATTCTTGTCGTGAATAGTGGGGGCGACTTTGTAATTACACCTTCCTTTTAAGATGGTAAGAATATGAAAATGAGTTCTATCACAGAGTTCAGGGCGAAAGCACTACCTTCAAATTGAATTAGTGACCTTTCCAAAACATACAAGTGATATAATAGCAAGATAGTTCTCAACATTTACATTATTTTTATACTATTTGTGTTAACTTTCAAGTTTTGATAAAGGTGTTATTAAAGTGCTTGCATATATATACGACTTTTATTTTAAATAGAGAAGGTTAACAAAGTGTGGTCTTACAAACCAACACGGGTGGCGAAATAATCCACGCTCATACTTTCCAACTGAAAGTGGCAAACAATCCTTCAAACCAGGAGGATTCAACATAATATTAATTTTATTAACTTTAAAGGAGTTCGCACCATATATTCAATACACTTGTAAAAATAAATTATATACAACAAAAGATAAATCTTCGCCAAAATAGCTGCTTTTAAGAAGTTTTCAGGTTTTCTACTAAAGATGAGCACGTAGTTTTCGAAATACGTACTTAAGTCGTTTTAATTCTGTTGTGTCTATATCCTTTAGTCGACCTTTATCAGATCATAGTTGTTCTTTCATCTTCGGAAATTGGAAGAATACCGCAATTTCTTCATGAATAAACGAGTTCGATGTAGTCATACATCATTTATTTGTGTAGTAGGTTCTTAATTGCTAAACAAATAAAGGCCGAATTAAAAGAGCTTAATGGTAATTTCCATCTAGCATATGCAACAGTTGCAAATTTGATTGCTCAACTTAAACACGGTAGAACAAGCACAGGGTGCACCATGTTCTGGTAGACCAAGCACAACAACCGTTGAAGAAACAATAAATGTAATCATTGAAATCGTGATAAATTATTGCCATGTAAACTTGAAAAAGATATCAGAACAAGTAAGCCCTTCAAGGGAAATCGTTTATTGCACTTTATATCAACAATGGGACTAGAGAAAGCTTAGAGATAGATATGTGCTGTATCTGCTGCCAATCGAGCAGAATCAATTGCGAATAACCATTTTGCCACAATGTATGTCATGTTCATAAGCAATAAAAACGTTTTATAGTTGTGGAATAATTTATTTGAGTACTTGTAATACAGTGTGATTAATCTCAAGTGAAGGTTGCGTGACATAAATGTTTAAGTTGGTAATATTGTGAAACACTTATGTATAAACACAGCCGTAAAAATGTGCACATATTGGTTTGACAGATGTTTTGTTATACCGGGATATCAACAATTAAATTGGTCAATGGTGGTCATCGATTTTAAAATTATTGTCGTAGCGTGCATCGTACATTTAGGTATGTCATAATTTTTTGAATGTCAAAATCTGTCAAGTTATTGTGTGTTTTCTAATCCTGCACGGTTTTTGAATCATGGTTCTCACCACAGAGCACAAAATTTACATGATTGAAGCCTATATTCGAACGGGTGTGCTAGTTAATGGAACTTGGGAATACAGTCAACCTTTGTGTTTGGAGAATTTTCGAGAGCACTTCCCAGCCGTAGCAGTATTACCGGACAATTTTTATGCATGCCTTACAAATTGTGTTGAAGTGTTTCGCGAAACTGGTTCTGTGACGCATAAAAAAGGTGCTGGTAGACCAAGAGTTCGTACAGAAGAAGTTATTAATGACGTTCGTCAAGGTATGAAAGAAGAGCCTACAAAACCTGTAAAACGTCTCTCTCAAGAAATTCGGCTTTCTTATGGAACATGCCAAACGATTGTAAAGAAGGACCTGAACATGCATCCACTTAAGATGCAATGATATCAAGCTCTTCTATCTGCAGATCACCCCAGACGCCTTGCGTACTGCCATTGGTTCGTTAATAATTTAATGAATGACGATCTGCTGAACTTAACTTTTTTTTCTGACGAAGCTTGGTTCCACCTTTCGGGATACATCAATTTTCAGAATATGCGAATGTGGAGCACTGATAACCCGCATATTTTTATTGAAACGCCACTACATGCTCAGAAAATTGGTGTTTGGATGGCAGTTTCTCGCAGAAGAATAATTGGGCCAATTTTTTTTCAATTTCACCGTCAACGCAGAAAGGTACAAAAATATTTTTTTTGACTGAATTTGTGCAATAGTTAGACGATGATGAACTTCAATACGGTTATTTCCAGCAAGAAGGTGCAACAGCACATACTACACGAGAAAATCTTGCTTTTCTCCGCGAGTTTTTTGATGACCGGCTGATAAGTTTGCATACCGAAGTTGAGTTTCCTCCGGGATCACCTTGTTTGACAATTATGGACTATTTTATCTTTCCTTATCTAAAAAATAAGATTTTCGCAAATCCGAAACATAATTTGCAAAAACTGCAACAAAGAATTGTTCAGCAATGTGCAGCCATAACGCCAGAAATGCTGCAAAAAGCTTTTCACAGCATGAGGAGGCACGTAAACTTGTGCATTGAACAAAACGGGGGACATTTCCAACAATTATTGTAATTTAGTTTTTCTGGTTAATAAAAACGTTATTTATTTCATAACTTGTAGTTCATTATTATTTTACAGCTGAACTAAGTACGTAACACATTTGTAGGGTATTGATAATGTCAGTGTAGCTTGACAATGATTGAATTATTTCAAAAGGATGATTTAAACTAAGACAACCGTTTTACATTCCATGACCAACATTGACCAATTTAATTTTTGATATCATAGTATTTGTATCAGTAACGAGAAAGAAAATAAAATAAAAAGAAAGTAAAATGTGATTACAAAACGACAACAATATATATATATTTAAAATAGGTACCTGTATGTATCTGTCTAACAATAAAATACCCTAATCTAGGGATCTTTTAAATACCACCATACTCCACTTGAGATTAATGTCATTGTATAAGAGAACAATAACAAGAATCATCGTTATTAGACGGATTGAATAAAGAAATAAGTTAAGAGACCTTATTGTGTAAATAAGGTCTTGTAACACATGGATAACACCATCGTTCCATAAGTCAACAAATTCCGATGGCGAAACGCCAAGAATTAAGATTCCGCTTCATACTACAAACAAAAAATCTCTATTGGGTTTTTCCTGTTTACAATTAATTTTTCACGTATGCATTAACTTTGTTATTTTTGTTTATATTGTCTGTATTGGGGTGATCTGTTGAGCAGTTTAATAAATATTATTATTATTATAAAGAAATAATTAACTTATAAGAAATTTTCATCGAATACTGAAATCATCGAGGTTGTAAGTCTATATTTGAAATGGTTAGTTTTTCTTGTTATTATTTTTTTGTTTGAAAGAATTAGAAGTCTAGAAAATTATTTTACTAAATGTGTAGAGCTAAGTAAGTAGAAAATCGTCGTTTTCAAAAACTTTTCGATCTATCCTTGTATATGATATTTATTCAGTTTATTAATAAGGTAAACATGCTTCCTAGTTTTCAATTTCAATATAAATTCAGGTCTATGTGGCAAACTCATATTGTTACGTTTAGTAGTTGGTAGTACGGAAGACGATGCATTATTGCCAAGCCCACTTAACTGTAACTCATTAGTAGTGAGCCTTTGATGTTGAATTTTTTCGCTGGTGATGTTTGTCGAAACCCTTTGTATATTTTAGCAGACCGTTCTTAATTTGTTGACTAACAATTCCTATGTTTGAAGATCTATTTCCGTACCTTTGATCGCGCATAATAATATTAATTAGTACTTAGACAGGTGTTTGAATTGGAAACCAACCAGAATTTAATGTCGCGCTATTCTTGTTTTTATTTCATTTCCCCTAGAGGAGGTTCTTTTCTCTACGATTTATTTTGCTAATCTTCCTGGATGAACGGGGACAAAAACTTTCCTGGAACACAATTTTAAACTTAATATAAGTATTTACTTAGATTATCTGGTACATATAAAGGTATGCAGTACTGCATTAATTTAATGGTTCTATATCTGTGACTAGAACCACTAAATTTAATTATAATTTATAACTAAAACAAGTATGTATATAAAAATAATTATTAAGAAAATCAGAAAATACTTAGTAGTTATTTATTTATTTATCTCCTACTACAGAAAGTCCAATGTATCTCTTCCGAAGATTCATGGTTTCGATGTCCACTAAGTATGGGTACGTCTAGAACACACATTTTTCTATTCAATAGGAATATTTCGGATGTTCCAAGTGAGGCAGTTCTCAACATGCGTCTTTAAAAACTGTACTGCAAGCGATATAGCACTAAATTTTCCATAAAAATGCTAACGTGTGTGAAAACTATGTGAAAATTAAAATAAAAGATAAAAATCAACATCAAGAATCGTCATAAGCGTCAGAATTGACTGACAGACACGCGCTAGTTTTGGCATAGAATATATATTTTCGAGCTTTTTCTGGAAGTAGAGCGTCGCTTTAGTAAAAAGGTGAAAAACAATCGAACACGAAATGCATTAGGAGTTTTAGTGGGCGAATGGATAAAATTTGCTCAAGATTTACGATAACTGACGGACCATACGTTGAGTGTGATGTTTAGAGTAAAAACCTAGATGATGACTCAGAAAAAGGGTTTTTACCTAAAAAACGAAAGGGAAACTAGCAAATTCTCAACAAAATACACGTCTAGTAAGATGAAAACTATAATAAAAGAACACGTCAAACTTCGCTAAGACAAGTACATAAGTCTTGTGTCTTTTGCTACTCTTCTAAGTTTCCTAGTATTAATACCTAACAAATTAGTAAAAATGACATGTCAAAATTACGCTATGGGTATTGAAAAGGTTTTTCTACGAGTGCATTTATCTTATTTTTGCATAGAATTTTGACTGAGTTACGAGAAGAGTTTTGCAGATTTTGTGTAAATACTGCCTAAATACCATAATATATTTAGGCAGCAACCAGTGGCTACTATATGATTTGATAGCATTTTTTGTTTTACTGAAAATTATCACTTATCTACTTAAATACTTAATTAATTTCTATCATTTTACGGAATAATTTTTCAGTTCTATATCTTGTATAAGTCTTTCACAATGGATAGAGAGTCTATAATTTCTATATATTTTTTTGATTATATTTTTTTTACAGAAGAGACTCCAATATATGAACATTGTATAGTTCTTAAGACAGTTTGAAGATAATTCTAAAAAAATGTCTTAAAATGCCTACAGATTTCAAGTTATATTATTCGTTCAACTTAAGCCATTAGTTCTCAAGCTACAGGGCGCGACCCCAAAGGCAATTGCTCAAGGAAGACGTAAGAAAAATTTTACTACATAAGAACAGTACCAAATCATAAACTTTTATAGTTAAAAATTAACGTAAATAGTATTATCTAAATTTCAAAAAAAGTCCTGGTATAAATGCTGATTTTAATGGCTAAATTATTATTATGTGTTAAGTTAGAGTTTATTAATATAAAACAGTCCTAATTTAAACAATGTTTTTTCGTAATTTTGTCTAAAACTGGTTATATATGCATATATAGGTAAGTAATCAAACGGAAATACTTTTTCATATATTTTATAATACATCAAGTAAGGTGAAGGGACACGGCGTATGCATCGTAATACTTCTTGAATTATCCTGTCGAATATATTATATAACAGCTCTTGTAAACTGTAGTGTATATAAAGTTCTGCCCAATCCATGTTATTATGTTTTATGTTCAACTTTTCAGGCGTACGAAGCCTTTGATATACAGGAAATATTGGACAAAATGACAATTAAATAATTAAAGGCTATATTATAATACAATACTAATAATGTACGTACCCAAATGCATAATCAATAAACTGTATCTTAACAATTGATATAAATTTATTTATGGTAGCAATATTATGTTTAACTTTCAATTACCCGTTTTACAAACAAAAATATACAGGCCTCATACATATATTAAAAATATGCACATGTCAAGTTTAATTAGATTTGCTTTAATTAAAATGTATTGCCCTGTGTGTAAAACCAGACGTAACTGAAGCATGTAAATTTATACAAATTAATTAATTTCTCTTATAGAGAAATTTCGTATAACTTTCTATTTACTTACTATGTGAAATTAATCAAACGAAAGCACTTACGGATTAAATTATCACCTTTGCACTGTGAAAAGTATTATTTTGGTTCAGATTATACATGTTTTACTTAGGATAACAACTCCGCTTTGAATTGTTTAACACAATTATCTACTTTGATGACTAATGTATTTATGTAAAATTATGTCGCTATGTGGGTCTAACAAACTACAAACTCCCCAAAGTAACATTAAATGGCGTCCTTTGTTATGTTAATGTAAAATTGTTATCAAAATTATGCTAGTAGAAGTAACAAGTTTGCATTGTTATTTAGTTTATTATTTTTGTATTTTATACTTATTTGAATATAAATACTGCGTATAATATCACATGGTGCAGTCAGTAGGAAATATTCAATCCTTCTATTTTGTATTTTCCTTGTCTAATTAAAAGAAAGGTCAATTAGCATTTTTATTCTCATTGTGCTGGCTTTCTTCATTAATAACTTAATTAAAAGTTCCATTGTTTGTCAATTTAATATAAAATTAAATAATAGTGTACGTGTGGGCCACACCGAACAGTAGTTTCTAATGTTGTGAATCTTAAATTGTTGTTGACTGTTACATGTCCAAATATTCTAATATCGATCGATATGTACCTGGGAGAACAATGTAGACGTGAAAATACTTTTCATTCTACAAAAAAAATGTCTTCGTGCAGTCTTTAAATTAGAATTCACTGACTAGTGCCGGGAAATATTCAGAACACGAAAAATACACACACTTACCGGTCTCTATATTCTGGAGTGTGCTTTGTGTGTAAGAAGGGATATGACCAGTACGTTTGACAAGTATGTTTTAAACCACAACAGCGGGACAGAAGGTATCGACTTTGCAGTTCCACAATCAACTCTGTCCAGGGTACAAAATAATGCAATTAGTTAGGTCTTAAATATATTGGGATATACGAGTAATAATCATATCCCAAAGTACATTAAGAACTTGAGTAGTGAAAGGTGCTTCAGAAAAGCACTAGAAAATATATCTACAATTTTTTTTATTCTTTAGATGAATTTTATGTGAAGAACAAATTTTAATGCGTTGTATGCGTCACACTACTCTCTTTAGTTTTTTTTGTATGTTTTTATGTACTCATATATATACACCGTGTTTCATGTAACTAGCACATTAGAAGTTTTTGTGCTTACAACGCGAATTTTTTCCAGAAGTTTTGCCTTCTCACATAATTGACCGCAATCTTTCAAGTTAAAATATTTTTAAAATCGTGCAACTTCCGGTTACACCGGAAGTAGGCGCCATCTTTGTTATTTAAAATGTGACACCCTGTATTTTATTCGAGATTTGAATTGCTTATTTAAATAGAAGAACAGAGATACCGGGTTAGATTATGTCAAAGTCAACCGTTTCGGAGTTATTCAACTGTTTTCCATTTTTAGGGCACTTGAACGTAAATTTTAAAAGTTCTTTATCTGAGACATGAAAAAAGATAAACAATTGAAATTTGTTCCTGAGATAGTCAAAGTATTGTCCTATTCGAATATCACCAGGTTTTGCAATAATATTACACAGGGTGTTCTCTAATTAATTTACAATTATACACATTTCAAATGCAAGAAACTCAATTTTTTCAAATGAAACACCCTATATATTTTCGCCTTTTCTGAAGCAGAAAAAAATTGTCTTTCGATCCACTATTACATTCCCTATACCTATCTCTAGAGGTTTTTGAGTTATTGGGGAGATCAGCCTGAAGGCCCGATATTTTGCCAAATAAAACTGAAAAAATAATAGATTAAGTATAGGAGGAGTGGATTAATAGTCATTTGTAAGCATGTTATGGGCATGGAAAAAAAGTTTTCTAGTTCAAAACCAAAAATTTATTAATTGCGAAAACATTTTTGATCTCACGGTATAAGTCAAACAAAGAAAACAAAAACAAATCTAAAACCAAATCACAGCAAGTGCTCAATATGTCCACCGCCTACTTCAATGCATCTATTTAACCTTGTTTGGAGCTGGTCAGTCGTTGCACGTTCAATCATTTGAACTTCAATTTGGTCAAATGCTCTTCGCACCCTATCCTCTAGTTCTTGCCTGGAGTTAACTGGTGTTGCATAGACCACTTTTTTATGTAACTCCATAAAAAAAAAGTCAACTGGAGTTAAATCCGGAGATCTAGCAGGCCAAAGACATGGTCCATTTGGACCAATCCACCTATCCTCAAATAGCTGGGTCAACTCTTGATATACAGCATGAGTAGAGTGAGCTGGAGCTCCATCCAGTTGAAACCAATAATAGTTTTGGTGTGGCATGTCATTGACTATGTTTGCCACCACTTCCCTAATGATTCGCAAATATCTTTCGGGCGTTAGCCTTTCATCATAAATATGATAAAATACCCTTCCCCACCCTATTATGGCGAATACATTAAAACTAAATTGATATTGAAAATGGCTTACTCGTGAAAAGTGGGGATTTTCATCTGCCCAAAAATGACAATTTTTATTATTTACAACGCCTTGCCTGGTAAACTTGGATTCATCCGACCATAAAATCTTTCGTAACATGTCCGGATCTTCCTGTTTACGAATAGTTAGCCACTCACAAAAATCAATTCTTCTCTGAGCGTCTCCATTTCTCAGTTCGTGGACTTTCCTTTGTGCATATGGGTGCCATTTGTTCTTTGCTAGCACGCGTTGAATTGACGTCATACTAATATCTAAATCCACCTTTGCTTTACGTATCGAAGCATGGGGATGAGCTGTGAAATATCCCAGAATATTAATTTCGTTGTTTTCTTCACCTGTTACTGGCTTAGTACAATTTCTTTTTGTGTTCATATTCCAATGTCGCAAAAAATGTGTTTCAATTTTTGCAAATTTGAATCGATTCATCGGAGGCAAATTAGGGTATCTGTGATTGAACACACGGCAAGTTCTACTTATTATGCGATTACATTCTCCGTGTATGTAAAATAAATTAAGGATACTTTCATTTGGATAATTATTATTATAGCCTTCCATTATGCACTAATCAAATCATTCAGTAAAGTACAAAAAATATCCAAGCATCAAATTAATAACACTGACAGCGAACGATATTTTGACAACTAAACATATTGTTACTTCCAAGGCATTCTTGAAATTGTGTGTGATAAATGGCAAAATATCGGGCCTTCAGGCTGATCTCCCCACTAACTCAAAAACCTCTAGAGATAGGTATAGGGAATGTATAGTGGATCGAAAGACAATTTTTTTCTGCTTCAGAAAAGGCGAAAATATACAGGGTGTTTCATTTGAAAAAAATTTAGTTTCTTGCATTTGAAATGTGTATAATTGTAAATTAATTAGAGAACAGCCTGTGTAATATTATTGCAAAACCTGGTGATATTCGAATAGGACAATACTTTGACTATCTCAGGAACCAATTTCAATTGTTTATCTTTTTTCATGTCTCAGATAAAGAACTTTTAAAATTTACGTTCAAGTGCCCTAAAAATGGAAAACAGTTGAATAACTCCGAAACGGTTGACTTTGACATAATCGAACCCGGTATCTCTGTTCTTCTATTTAAATAAGCAATTCAAATCTCGAATAAAATACAGGGTGTCACGTTTAAAATAACAAAGATGGCGCCTACTTCCGGTGCAACCGGAAGTTGCACGAGTTTAAAAATATTTTAACTTGAAAGATTGCGTCAATTATGTGAGAAGGCAAAACTTCTGGAAAAAATTCGCGTTGTAAGCACAAAAACTTCTAATGTGCTAGTTACATGAAACACGGTGTATATACAGGTGTCTCTAACAGGTGCGGAAAAAACGCTACCACACATTTCTGAGGGCGATCTAACCCAATTTACCTCAGTCCAAAAGTGGATGCACCCATTGCATTGAATTGCCACAAGAATAACACCCAAATTACAGAAGCATATGTGTCCATATACGGAATGAATTTTTTATATCCAGATTACGCATAAACGGCTGCTCCAATCAACTCCTACCAGGTATACCTTTTCTAGGTAAAAAACATTGGAGAATAAGAATTTTTATTTAAAAGTTAAATACAGTATGTCTCAAAAAAGTTATTACGTTTTAAATGGATACAATATGCCGCAGGTGGCGCCCTCTACATTTTGCAATGAAAATGAGAGCAGATTTAATTTTTTTACCCCACGACCCCCCCCCTACCCAAATATTGTGACAATATACCAATTATTACAGAAATTATTTATAAAAAACTAAAACCAAATTGAACTTTTGACACTCTGTATCTCCGAAAGCATCCACTTTTGGACTGAGGTAAGTTGGGTTAGATCGTCATATTTTGCCCTCAGAAATGTGTGGTAGCGTTTTTTCCGCACCTTTTAGAGACACCCCAGTATATATTTGAACGAATAAAAATTATTATTATTATTATTATGTGTGATAAAATCTCTACATTTTCAAGCTCGGTTTACGTTTTCAAGTTCAATGTTTTACTTTTGTTCTTCCATCTAACTGTGTGCGTTTGTGAATGTGTGTCTTGTTTTATTTCTTGAATTTATGTTAGGTGCAAATTATATTTGGACCATGAATAATTGCATAAAAAAACTGCAACTGCGTTCATTCTTGGGACAGGATATTTCTGTTCCAGCGCCGAATGTGCATTTCTGTCTTAAATGTGAATACTATTATTAAACTGGACAAAAATAAATATGAACTTGCCGTACGTACAGTTGTATACCAATACAACATGAATTCACTAGATAATGTGGCTTAAATATACTGCATGGATTAAATGAACTCCCTTATTGACTTTACCTATTTATTTTTGACATACGAGTAATACGACAATGAATTTGTAAAAACATTGCTTTAAAATGAAATAAAATATCGAGAATTATTTTGATTTTTGTAGTATTATAGTATAGTAATAAAGCACATTTTACCTAAAACTCTTCTACATTCAGTATCCAGTCCTCAAAGAAGACAATAATAATACATAACATTATAATATATAAAACTGTACTGTAGTCTGCTGTATTCTCGTGTAGAATATTGCATTACTAGAATGGAAGCATATTAATAGACTTGAGCGGGCAGAGAAATTACAGTCCGTGTCTAACGTTTCTCCCCCCTCTTCCCTGTTATCTTTTAAACGAAGTGGAATAAGACGTTGAAACAAAAATAAAACAAAACCACTATTAAAATACTAACTTTATGACCATGTCTCATTGTAAAATTTTGACAGATGGCGCTGTAGGCTAATCAATTTAAAAATCATTCGAAAGGTGCCTGGAAGATCTATTCAAAATTTATGTATTATAATTATAATATTATATATGAGTTTACTACATTACGCATTGTCTATTCAATGCTTCAAGGCTCTTTTTTTTATTTAAGCGACATTTTATTGGTTAATACCAAAATTACTATGTAAACACAAATAACAACCATTATTAACGAATTGCCCACTTAGAGCAAATACACGAAATAAAATACAAAAACTTATACGACCACAAAAGTACCGAATTCATATATACGAGGTATGTCTCAGAAGTAATGAGAATGAATTGTTTACGCTAAATATGACGACTGCAGCCGACTGGAGTCGACTACATGTGAGTGGAATGTCTAAGAACGTAACCATAACAGGCGCAGCCCACTAAGTCTAGTATTAGTGGCATGAGCCCCACGTATTTACCGTTAAGTTCCAATACCACGTTACATGTAAAATGCAGGCAATTATCGAGCAGCGATATGGAATTAAATTTTGCGTTAAAAAAGGGAACTGCTTCAGAGAAACTACAAATGGTAAGAACAACATATGGAAATGTTACGTTGTCGTCAGCAGAAGTTTTTACATGGTACAAGGCTTTCAAAGATTGCCGCGACACCATCGAAGATTACCATTGCTCCGGACTGCCGTCCACCTCAAAAACCCATGAAAGGGTGGCGAATGTGCGGTCTGCGTTAGCAGACGGTTGACACTCAGGTTGATGGCACATGAGGTCGGCATGAGTAAGGACACTGTTTATCGAATTGTGACAAAGGAACTAGGCACGCGGAAAATGTGTGCAAAGCTGGTGCCCAAGAACTTGTCTGATGAACAAAAGGAAAATCGCTTCTCCATTAGTCAACAATTGCGGCATCGCTTAACAACCCAACCCAACTTCATGCACAGAGTGATAACAGGTGATAGATAAGTCATGGGTATTTGAATATGATCCAGAAACAAAGCGACAAAGAGCTGAGTGGCACACACCTGCATCACCGCGACCTAAGTGCTAATCATCAATTTTGATTCGGGTGGAATTGTCCACAAAGAATTCGTACCGCCGGGCCAGACAGTGAATCAAACTCTTTATCGTAACGTCCTTGAACGTTTTCGGCAGAGAGTGCTGCGTGTGCGGCCGGACATTGCCAGCTCATGGATCCTGCATCACGATAATGCCCCCAGTCACAGCTCATTGTCGGTTGGAGAATTTTTGGCAGAGAAAATTATTCTAGTACTCCCACACCCGCCCTACATTCCAAACATGGCTCCATGCGATTTTTTTCTTGTTCCAACGCTTAAGCGGTAATTGAAATGTTTTCACTACGGAACAATAAACAACATCCAAACAGTCACGTCACAAGTTCTAAACAGCCTAACGAAACAAGACTTCCAGAACTGTTACCAAGCATGGAAAACTCACTAAAGACGCTGTGTGCATTCGCAAGGAACATACTTTGAAGGGAACAATATTAATTTGTACATACATTCGATAAGACTCTTGAAAACTAATCATTCTCATTAATTCTGAGACACACCTCGTACATAGCGGGGATTCCCAAATCGATGTCGGAGATTTACAGTTTAGGCCATGCTTACGAGGTGTGGCAATTATATAACGAGACTGATGTGAAAATGTGATTTATTGCAAACAAAGTTACAATACACTTTTATCCCCTTCAACATACTCCCCTCTCCTATCTATACACCGTTGCATACGTGCCGTCCATTGTTCGAAGCAATGCTGTAGGTCATTCTTTGTGATACTGCGCAACAACTCTGCCGGTTTTACTTTTACGTGTTCCACCGACTCAAACTGTGTTCCTTTCAATACACTTTTCACTTTTGGGAAGAGATAAAAGTCACATTGAGCAAGATCAGGCGAATACGGAGGATGTTCTAGCACAGGAATGCACTTTTCAGCTAAAAACTGCTTCACAGACAGGGCGTTGTGGGCTGGCGCGTTGTCTTGGTGGAGAATACATGAGCAGTTCTTCCATGTATCTGGTCTTTTCTTCCTTACACGTTCCCTTAGCTTGATTAGGACTTCTGTATAGTATTGCTGATTTACGGTTTTACCCTCAGGAACCCATTCAATCATCAGAACACCCTGGATATCGAAAAACACGATCAACATTGCCTTCAGCTTGGATTTGCTTATTCGCGCTTTTTTCATTCTTGGCGATGAGGGGGTCTTCCAGTGCATGGATTGACGTTTAGTTTCCGGGTCATACTGGAAAATCCATGTTTCGTCACATGTGATGACATTTGTGAGCAAGTCTGGATCATCTGCGAGTCGTGCCATGATGTCAGAGCAAATGTCCTTCCGATTGTCTTTTTTGTTCCTGAGTGAGGTTTTTCGGAACCAATTTTGCACAAACTTTTTTCATGTTTAATTCATCATGCAAAATTTGTCTCACTGTCTCTTTGTTAATGTTTAACATGTCGCGAATCATCCGAATACTCAGACGTCGGTCTTTCCGCACAATTTCGTTGACTTTCTGGACGTTTCCTTCACTTCTGACAGTCACAGGTCGTCCGGGACGTTCATCATCTTCAACTTCTTCCCGACTTTCAGAAAACCGTTTATGCCACTCAAACACTCGTGCACGTGACATAGCATTGTTACCAATCACATCCTTTAAAATTTGAAAATATTCCGTGGGTGATTTCTTTAATTTCACTAGGAATTTCAGGTTAATGCGCTGCTCGACTTTTATGTTCACGATGATCGCGGCACAACTACACAACAGCGTCCCCTACAACCAAGTCTCAAAAGCAAACTAAAGCAGGTACAACGACGAAACGAAGTATGCTTGCTCGGGAAGGATCAAGGTCGACTACATTCCACTGACAACCTCCCACCATGCGACCACGAGGTAGGAGGGGCGCAGTCTCGTTATATAATTGCCACACCTCGTATGTTGAAGTGAGAGCGACGATACTACCGAAGCGAAGAAAATTACATATGTTGTTGATATGATTTGCAAGTGTCTAGTAACAGCGACATCCGAATTAATAGGTTGTTCATTTTATTCGGGTTTCCCTTACACAATATTCACACTGTCGAGTGTATACTGTCTATTCAAACTCTACCTCCACCAATCACGAACTTTTATTACAAGCACCGTTTTTTCAAACGCTCTAGTCTCTATTAAACTGAGATTTTCAGAAAGCTTTACTTTTTATCCGCGATAAATCTTTCAAATAAATGTATTCCTAGTATGTTTATTAACGAATTGTATAATTGATCCTGAATTAAGTGTAGTATAGTATAGCATTACTGTAACACAATAAAGCTTAAATAATAATCTTATACATTTATATTCATATTTTTTACTTGTCATAATAATAATAATAATACTCATTATTGCCCAACAGAATATTACAAATTCCAATTACTGGACAATTTCTAAAATAATATAATATAATGAGTACATGTATAAAAAAATATTAACAAGAATTAAAGAACAATTGACAAATCCAAAGAAAATATTTAGTTTTATGCAAAATTATTGAAAATTGAAGTAGCAGCACTTTTCACAGCATTAATAGACAAGTGAAAGATATCACAATGCGAGGAAATCGTATTGAAATGAGAACACATCCTGTAAATGGGAGACTTCAATAGCACATATTGGGCGCAAATGGTGAGTAGAAGGTGCTGGAATAACGAGCGCCAAAATACACATTATATGAAACATCATAAATAGATCCAACAAAAAGTAGGTATATGACAAATCTACGCTAAACAAAGTATAACAAACAATACACGAAACCTATCCATGTTACCAGCAAAAAATCCGAATTAAAATTAAATTAAAAAACATGCTAGAGATTGTCGTTAACTAAAAATAAATAAAAAGTAATGTAAAAGCAGTGACTGCTTGACCTTTCTGGAAAATCCAGTGAAACTTAAACTTTTTATTTCTTTTGGAAAATAGAGTTTCGGTCCCCAATAGTCGATATCTTGTTGTGTTATTGTAAGCCGATGATATGGAATCGCTAATGCGCCACTGAGTCTTTTTCAATACGTTACTGATTCTTACGCAGAAACTTGACAAACACTAAAATCTATACACTTATGATGGTAAGTACGCGCTCATAATTAAAGTGGTTTCTACAACTGTCTCTATACTGCAGCAGGCTGCATAACACTCTAACGGCTCTGTTCAATAGCAAAATAATTTGAATACCTGAGCTACTTGACCAAATTATTATGCCTTAGGATGCGGGACTATGAAGGTTTGAAAAATAGGCTAACTTCGAAGTCTGGATGGAAACAACACTCTTTATTTGTTCAAATGTATAGATGGTTGTGCTCAATTTACTACACAGTGTATTTATGTGATCAGTCCACTTTAGACCATCATTCATGTGCAGCCCCAAAAAGGTCACTCCGTCTCCAGTTTGATACCGACGCGTTGAGAAAGCAATTACTTTTGTTTTATTCTTATTTAATTTTAATTTATTATTGGTAAACCATATTTTTACATTCTCCATTTCAGTTTCTCTTTTATCACTTAGGCTGCTGGTAATGCCATTTATCAATAAAGATGTATTATCTGCATATAAGTATGTATTACAGGATAAAGTAATGGTAAATCGTTTATATAAATAATAGATAAGATAGGATAAGATAAGATAAGATAAGATAAGATTTTTATTTGTTCCATGATACAAAAGTATGCTAATAAAGAAGACGTCAGACATATCACAGGTAAAATAATTAACACATGTACACCAACATTTTCAAATTTAAAATTATACTCAAAGAGCTACTTAAATTGTAAAATACTTTGAATTAATTTTCAAAGACCCAATGTCTTCAGTAAGTCAGAAACTCCTCCAGCGAATAGAACGCATTGTCCATCAGAAAGTTTTTTACAGTTCGCATATATTTTTGTAGAGAAGCATTCTCCAGATCACCATCCACGGCGTTTAACATGTTGTATATTTTAGGTCCCCAGTAGTCGACGTATCTCTGCGTTTTTGCCAAGCGGTGATAAGGTATTCTAAATGCCTCGTGATTACGTGTTGCGTAAAGGTGTGTGTCGCCATTTTTTGAAAAGTTATGCTTGTTTTCATGTACTTATTTTGCTGTTGTTAATACATATATACATGGAATAGCAAGTATTCTTTGGCTTATAAACGATGGCTTACACGATTCGTCTGATTTTAGATTACACAGCACTCTCACAGCTCGTTTCTGGAGCAGAAAAACCTTTTCAGCACCACCAGAACCGCCCAGACCTAGATTCCATTGCGAGCCTAGGCATGGAAGTTCGCGAAGTATACCTGTCTCACAGCTTCGTAGGTGGATATGGATTTCATTCTTCGCATACTGTATAAATAAATAGTATGGGTCAACGAATTGAGTACTGAGGAACACAAAAATTTACTTCCTGCTATTTGAAAATGTAGTTTTGCCACCATACTGCTTGTCGTCCATCTTGGACATACGCTCGTAGTAACCCATGGGCCACACACCTAATCCCGTAAATAAGTAACTTATCCAACAATCTATGATGAGGAACGCTATCGAAAGCTTTACTCAGGTCGCACATAATTAGCTCACTATTTTCTTTATTATCCCTTGCTGTTAAAATATCATTGACTAACTCAATCATAGCTGTCATTGTTAATACCTTTGACCTGTACCTATGCTGTTGTTTCGCTAAATCGTGGTGTTTTTCGGAAAAAGGTAATATTCTATTATTGACTACGATCTCTGGAATTTTGAATATTATAGGTAAAATTTACATAGGTCGATAGTTTTCAATGGATCTCTTAAAACCCTTCTTGTGTAGGGTAGACCGGGGACAAAAGTAACAGGGTACAGGTGTAACATGTACAATATTTTCCTAACTATACCTGGCAACACTGTGGGTTACTGACGGAGCACATGTCTTGTGCATCTCAACACATTTGTTAGAAACCCGTCGAACAGCTAATTGAATGTACGTCGTCTGTCAATTAAATTGGTTTTTTACGTCGAAAGTAACCTTTTACCTTTAAGTATAAATTGTTGTATATTTTCCACTCGGAAAGTGAGTTTGTAAATATTCTTTTTTGCTTTGACTAAGTTATTACTTGACTATCGTTTTGTGCCAAATTTCATTCAATAATGTGTGCACCTAATTAGAAAAATGGCTTTTGGTTTTACAAAGTTAGCGTGAGGATTTAATTTATGCTGGGGACAATTGTAACAATTATATTCGGTTATTTTAAATTCAGTTATTACATTATTGTTTTCCTTTTTTATATTAAAATGCCGCGCAATAGAAAAATAGAAACTCACATAGGTTCCAAGGACATGTCTGAATACGAGCAAGCCCTCGAAGAAGTGATAAATAACAATTTGTCCGTGGACATTGTTGCAAAAAAACATGACTTTTGTCATGTGTCTCTTATGAGATACGCAAGAAAAAAACTTACCCAGAAAGAAAATGAAGCAAAGACACCTGTAACAATGGAATACAAAAGCTGCAATAGACTATTTAACTCTGAGCAAGAACAATCGATGCTCGAGCTCGAGCTCAAGCTGCAGAAATTTACTGTGGCTTTCCGCCCAAAGAAATTTGAAAACTGCTGTATGAATTAGCTATGAAGTATGAAATAAGAAAGCCCGAGCAGTTGAATAAAAACGGTTTAGCTGGAGAAGACTGGTTTGCATCGTTTATAACAAAAACACCTAGAGTTATCAATAAGAGCTGGTCAACCCACAAGTCTCTCCAGAGTGAAAAATTTCAACTTTGCAAATGTTAAACTTTTTTTCGATAATTTACAGAAAGTTTTGGACAGGGATCATTTTGAAGCCAAAGATATTTATAACATAAATGAGACGTGGGAAACTACCGTTCAAAAACTCAACAGAGTGGTAGCCAGAAGAAGAATAAAACAAGTTGGAGCCATAACTTCAGGTCAACGCGGAACTTGCTACAGTTACAGTAGCAGTCAATGCCATAGAAAATTCAGTACCACCTGTGTTCATTTTTCCACGACTCCGTTATCGAGATCATTTTACAAGAGATGGCCCAATAGGAGCAGGAAATGCCAGTGAATGGGTGCAGGGAACAGAGTGCAATTTCTAGGATATTTTCAGAAACGCATCAATTCATCAATTGAGTCACAAAGTATTATTGCTACTTGATAAACATTTTTTTTATATATTTTAATACAGGCTTTAGATTTTTGCAAAGAAAATGGAATTGTTCTTCTTTCATTCCCGCCTCACTGTTCCCATAAGCTCCAACCACTAGTTAGATTAGTCTGCGGTCCTTTAAAAAAAAAAACTCGGCCTCTGACAATTGGCTCAGAAGTAACCCGGGCAAAACAATGACAATATAATAATAATAATAATAATAATAATAATAATGATTTTATTTTTCTACAGGTTTAATCAACCCAAGTACAGAAAATACAAATGTAATTCATACATTATAGAGTACATTATGAAATAACTAAAGCACAATTACTTAAATATAAACATGTAAATATATGCTAAATAGAAACCAAAAAAAAGGAAAACAATTACAGGAAAGGAGTGAAGCCATAGAGATGGTTGCAGAACAATTCATTACAGATACCCCAATATCACACTTAACGCGTCGAAGTGTATATCCGAGGCGTCACAGATTTGGTTGAAATTGCTACACATGGTGTAAAGCGGAGACTTACGTAGTATATTAGTTCTGGCGGTAGGCAAATGAAATGTTTCCTCATATCGAGCAGGCAGCCTGGGAACCCTAAAATGTATCTTGCTAAGGATCCAGGCGCAATCAATCCTGTTATTCAGAAGCTTATATAAGAAATTTATACTTAATATATTGCGCCGGAGTTGGAGAGATGGGATACCAACCTGTCGTAGCATGCTTGAATAGTCGCAGCCCCTCTCAGGGAATACCCCGTTGATTAGGAATAATAAGTACTTCACAAAACGTCTCTGCACACCCTCAATACGCATCATGTGAACAGCATATATCGGGCACCAAATTAGTGCACCGTATTCCAGCCTCGATCTTATGAAAGTATAATATAGTAGTAACAGACAGCCCACATCCCTAAAGTCCCTACAATTTCTATAAATAAACCCGTATATTCGATAAGCTTTGGCAACAACATCAGTTATATGATCATTGAACGTTAACTTAAAATCGAACAGAATACCAAGATCCCTAATAACACAACAACGCTCCAAAGGCGTGTCCGCAATAGCATAGTCTAAGAGCATTGGATCAGTTCTTCTGGAGAAGGTCATTACTTTGCATTTAGATATGTTAAGATGTAAATTATTATCGCAACACCAGGAGTAAACACGATTTAGGTCATTCTGCAGAAGCAGTACAGTCGTCCAAAGAGAATATTCTATAGAAGATCTTCAAGTCATCCGCATATAAGAGATTTTTGCATTGCAATTCATTTGTGATGTCATTAATGAAAATTAAGAATAATATTGGACCCAAGTTTGACCCCTGTGGAACGCCCGACGTGGGAACAAATGCACCGGATGCAATATTGCGGTACTCAACATACTGACGACGATCCACGAGGTATGATTCCAGCAATTTGCACAATCTTAAGGAGAAGCCTATATTCGAAAGTTTCGTTAGTAAGATATTGTGGTCAATTTGATCGAATGCCTTCCGAAAATCTGTATATACCACGTCCACCTGTCCCTGTCCATCCAGAGTCTCAGAGACATACTGCGTAAAACAAGTTAGGTTCGTAATGGTAGATCTCTGGGGTACAAATCCGTGTTGCGATGAGGATAGGTATGGCTTAATAGAGTTATAAATGTTATTATACAAGATTGATTCAAAAACCTTAGAGAAATTGCAAAGGATCGAAATGGGTCTGTAGTTTACTATGTCAGATGAATCACCACTCTTGTAAACAGGGCAAATGCGAGAGATCTTCCACTGGGACGGAAACCTAGACTGTTTCAGTATTAAATTGAATAGGTGAAACAGGGGCCCAGTTAACGAGTCTGCACAGTCACTAAGGAGGAAGCCAGGCACACTGTCTATACCTGACACCAAACTTCTTCTACATTTCCTCAACGCGAAAGAAATTTCATCTTCGGTTATCAAGGTCATGTCAATACAGTTAGAAACATCCACAACAGATGCGCGCCCATCGACATAGGTTTGACCGGGCACCGTATACACACTACTAAAATAATCCCTAAATGCTTCGACTATGTCTGTAGGGCTGTTCAGACCCCGGTTATTATAATTCATCGCACCAGGAATTCTAGTACTACCACGTCTCCTATGAATGTAAGACCATAATTTTGTAGGATCCAGCGTAATAGAGTTCTGTATGTCGGTGAGATACCCCTTATACGCTCTATCAATCAGTATTTTACTTAATGAGCGGAGGCGTTTGAATTGCTCATAGTAATAGTTTGAACCATATTTCTTAAAATTCTTGTGCGCTTTAGCTTTCTCCCTCAGACACCGCTTTATATTATTGTCAAACCAAGGGGGACAGTCACGTGTAGGTTTACTCGAGGAGTATACGGGCACACAATCGCAAAAAATACTAAACAATATGTCGTAGAAGGCACCACAACACTCATCCACACCAGTAGCATTACACACAGGGGACCAGTCAGTATTCGCAAGAATGTTGTACATAGCCATAAAATTTGCCTTTCTAAAATTGAACTTGAAATTGAAGTTGTCACAGCATTCACCAAACCGTATGACGCCCGGGCAATTCAACGCTACAATAATATTTAAAGGGGGATGATGAGAGTCCTCGGGGAGCAAAGGTATATTATGTCTCTCAGAAGTACATTCAACATTCGATAGCACAAGATCCAACAGTCTATTGTTGCTGTTCGCAATGTGATTGTATTGAGCCAGATTACAAAACTGTTGGAAGTTATGCACGAGTGCAAACCTGTTATCATTAGCATCAATGTTGTACAGAGGGACGTTAAAGTCACCAAGAAGGATAGTTACATTATTATCTACAGTCCAATCACGAACCTCAAATAAATGTAGGAAATGTTGATAGTCATCTAGCGAAATATTCGGTGGAATATAAACAGTAAATACGAAAACCGAATGTGAGTTATCCAAAATTATTCTACAACCAACAATATCAATTAAAGGCATAGCATCATGAATAATACTTAAGTCTAAGGGACGCACATCTCCATACACCAAACCGTTTACAGCAATGAGCACACCACCACCACGGCCAACATCATGCTTCTGAAGATTTCTATCACATCTATAAACAGTAAAGTTTCCAGGAAACAGCTCGGAGCTCAACACATCCACTGTTATATATAATATATAATATCCCGGAAATCGTAAGAAAAGCTCTTTCTTTAGCACTGACACAGTGGTTGGTATGTTATAATTTCGGGATCTATTACGGCAAGCCATGTAAATCCTACACCTTCAACAAGTACCAGTGCGGAAGCTAATCAAACAGGTTCATTGTTACTAAGCCATGAAAATCCTACGCCTTCTGCGTAGCATGTCGAAGCTCTATTAATATGTCATGGCAGCAGCTACAAGTAATGCAGACAATACATTTTCTCCTGAAATTGTACGACCATTGCCCAAAGCCTAATAAGGCTTCTGGTAAGACAAATTTTAACATTACTCTAAAGACTAATATTAAAACTGTAAAATACTACTGTACAAAATAAATCAGAGACAAGCGATGAAGAGGACGAAACATATTTTTTTGGTGTGCCTAGAAACATATAGCTCAAGTAGGCCTGGAGAACAGTGGGTGCAGCGCAAAGGCTGGTCACACGAAGAGTGCACCAAAAAAGTTTTGTTTTATGTGATAATTGTGAATCTGAATAGTAAGTAGCCTACATCTTGATTTTTTGAAGCTGTAACACGTTTTTCAGGTTTACTGAATAAGAAATATTATTTTTTGTCTTTTAAACTATTTTTCTAATGAAATGTTCGTAGCTTTTAATAAACATTTTCAAAACATGTAAGTATTACTTTCTTATACGTAGTATAAGGAAGTATTGTGATGATGAAAATTTTCGACCTCGAGATTTTTGCAGATGTCCACGTTTTGAGGTCCCCTGATACCAAAAAAGTGGTTTTTAAAAAATGTCTGTCTCTCTCTCTGTGTGTGTGTGTATGTGTGTGTGTATGTGTGTGTGTATGTGTGTATGTGTGTGTGTGTGTGTCTGTCTGTGTGTGTGTGACCACGATAGCGGTCAAACCGCTGTAGATATCAATTCCAAATTTTGTATTTACGTGTGTAATCTGCCTCTTGAGAACCGATTAGATTTTGAGCAAAATCGGCCGACCCGAAGTAGTAGTTTACTTCAGTGAAAAAATCGAAATTTGCAAATATTTCGTCAATTACTAAGTTTAAACAAATTTATAAAGAATTCATATGTACTTAGAATTAAGTTTGAAACAAATTGTCTTAAAAGGGTTTTTCGAAATTCCTACCGGAAGTAGGTCTTTTACGTTTATCGAAAATCAGTTTTTTGCGAATATCTTGCAAGTCATGGTTTTAAGACAAGTACGTTACGAGTATAAAAGTATTTAGAACATAATTTTCAATATCTTTTATATAAAAAAAATTTCAAAATTCAGACCGGAAGTACCACTTTTACTCCTATCGAATAGCGATTCTTTGCAAATATGTCGTAAGTTATGCATTCTATATATATTTATCAAGAGTACAAAAGTATTTAGAGTTGGATATGGAATATTTTTTGTATAAATGTAATTTCAAAATTCGGACCGGAAGTAACACTTTCATACGTATAAGAAAGTCGTGTGGTGGCCACACCTCATTTTTTTAATTTAAGATGCTCATTTGTTTTTATTATTATGTGTTCCCCTCCTAACAGAAATAAATTTTAAAAAAAACTTTTCTCCATTATTGTACAATGACAAAAAATAGAAACTTTGTGGTAGTTTTCATACTTTCTATTTCCATACTTTTCAAATTTAGGCCGGCCCTCTGTTTTTCATCTAAACTGACAATAAACACAAAAAATGAGGTGTGACCGCTGCACGACTTTCTTATACGTATGAGCGTTTCAAATTATAGAATTTTAAGAACTTTTTTTACAAAAATTATTCAAAATCCTATTCTAAGTACTTCTATTCTCTTGATAAACCTCTATAGAATGCATACTTTGCAAGATATTATCAAAAAAGTGCTACTCGCTAAGAGTAAAAGTGCTACTTCCGGTCCGAATTTTGAAATTTCATTTATACAAAAAATATTGCAAATCCAGTTTTAAATACTTTTGTACCCTTGATAAATTTATATAGAATGCATAACTTACGACATATTTGCAAAAAATCGCTATTCGATAAGAGTAAAAGTGGTATTTCCTGGCTGAATTTTGAAATTTTTTTTATACAAAAGATATTGAAAATTATGTTCTAAATACTTTTGTACCCGTAATGCGTAATGGGAGGGTGGGAGGGAGGGAGGGAGGGAGGGAGAGAGAGAGAGAGACATTTTTTAAAAACCACTTTTTCGATATCAGGGGACTTCAAAACGTGGACATCTGCAAAAATCTCGAGGTCGAAAATTTTCATCATCACAATACTTCCTTATACTACGTATAAGAAAGTAAAACAATGAAAAACATCTCGTCAGACCAGCACAAATTTTCGGAGTAGTTACTATTGTTTCTATTTCTGATGGTAAAACAGGTTGTATTAATTTATACTACCTTCTCATTGTCCAGGTATAATTCGCGTAATTAATATGAAAAAATCACAATTATTTATTATTCGAAAATCGAACTGTGTAAACTTATACATATCAAAAGCGACTTAACAAAAAATATTAACACAAAAGAAAATATAAAATTGTCTTTTGTCCTATTTCTATTATATTTGTCCGGTCATATAAGCATGCATTAAACCGGAAATCCGATTTTATTTACTTTTCAGCAGTCATAACAAAACGACCTCAATCACCATACATAAAAAAAAAGGAAACGGGCCGAACCCCCAAATTCGTCCGACAAATTGTGTTTGTTCAGGTCGATCACAATAAAGCGAGACTCCTGGGTCGACTCGAAAATCATATTTCAAGGCGATAAGACGTCCGTCGTCCCACGGCATCATCTATTCTCCCGTATTTAGTTTAGAATTACAATCCAAGACCCGTTCTCTCCAAATACAAACGGTACACTCTGTATGGGGTCCCCTGCGCGTACGACCAATCCTTATTCCCTGTCACTCGTATAGCTACAGAGTAGGTAGAGGGCCATACCCGGTTCCAACTCAAAATTGTGAACAAAGACGGAAATGGTGAGAATTAGAGCTTTTTCGGGAGCAATTCACGACATAGGTGGATTAGATTAATTCCTTTTGTGTTGAAATATTGTTGACAGCCGGTCGTTTTACGCGAAATTTACTCCATTGTAATCCGGTAGGATATGATTTCGTCAGGTAAAAGTGCAATTTGAAAATAGTTTCTGGTGATTGTGTTTTATAATGGACGAATAGATATTGTAAATTTAGACACCCTTTGTGGAAGTTACATGAGAGAATTGAAATAAACGACTTTCTCAAAATATAATGGAGTTTTTAAAATACAAATGAAAGCAAAGGGAACCGAATCTATTTCTACTGTTACAACTAAAATTGTTATTATTTTCGTTTTATACGTTTAATTGACTTTATTACAGGCATTTAAGTGGACTTTATATTTTGATTAATTTTATGAATGATTTTACGCCTTCTCTTTCTCTTTTGTGTTTTGGGGTGTTTGCTTACCTACCTAATTACCTAATGCTGAGGTTGTGCGATTATTTGATTTTTAATTTCGGTATAATTAAAGCTTGTTAATGACTTAGTTTGACTTAAACATTGGTTATTTAATTTTTGGTGATTTATTCCGTTTGATTTTTTCCCGATATGTCGCATTTATTTTTTTGATTAAGGAAAATAAAACACACTTGGTATTATTTCACAATTTGTAATTAACTCTATGTATATATTTTGCGGCATCATCAGGAGTTTGAAACTAATAGAAAACTACTTCAAATCTGAATTCTTTAAAAAATTACTGATTTTTGCCTATACAGGATGTTTCCAAATAAGTGCGAAAGTTTTCAGAGGGTGATTCCTTGTCAAAAATTAAAGGGGGTCTTCTTGTAAACAAAAGCTCTTTGGCTTGTCGTTGAAATGTTACACGCTTCCAAAAATGAGTTAAAAAAATTGTTTTTTTTTTAACTGCTGAAGAGTTAAAGAAATGGCATTTTATGGGCGTGTTCTATCAATAAAAAGGCTACCTATGAATATTTTTTGTTGTTGTGATATTTTAGAGGGGTGAAACATGCAACCCCTTTTCCATTTTTACCAGCCTATTTAACAAAATAAAATTTCTTAATTTAAAATATTCACTGGATATTTTAAATTAAGAATTTGTCAGGTACTGGCACAGTGGGAAAAGTATATTTTTGACTAGGGCCCTTGCAAAAAATTAACTTTTCCCACTATTATAATAATATTAACTTAAAGTACCTCTTAGTGAATAGTAAAACGATAGATTCCAAGTTTAATAAATCGGGCATATACAGTGCGTTCATGATGAAAGGAACAAATTCGTTTAAAATTCAGGTAATTATTTTGCAGAAAAACGCTTGGACAGGTCGATTAGTATTTTTAGTTTAGAATTTTTTGACAAGGCTGACAGGCTGTCTAAAGAAGAACATATGCAGCAATCATTGGTTTTTTAAATGGAACACTCTGTATATTATGCCATTTTTGTATTAAGTTATGTTTATATTACATAGATGTTACACTGTGTTTGTATATAAATACAAAATAAACTTCTTCCTTTAATGTGCAAATTGCTATATTTTTTTTATAAAATGGTAGAGGTATACATACCTACATATAAACAAGAAAAGCAATTGATATAAAGGGAAAGTAATTTGACAAAAGGGTAATTCCATTTCACAAATTCAGCTGACGTTTAAAAACATGGAAGGTCATTTGACAAATAGTGAAACGCAATTGACAAAAGCGGAAAAGCAAAAGAAACTAACTGTAATGCAAATAGAAGAAGAAAAATGAATATTTTAGAAGAGCACTATATAAGAGAAGGGTTATTATCATATTCAGAAAATGTCTTTAATGTACACTGATTTAACAAATTCCCTTTAATTAATCCGAAATTAGTTAAGTCAGTTTTTTCATATTTTTGTATATCGTTACTTCTTAATTTACAAATTGTAATTCACCTTTCTTCTTGAAAACCTCATTTAATTTTGTATACTGTTAATCTTTTAATGTACATTTAGAAATTGTATGTCCCTGTTTAATGTATCCTTAAGTGGATAGTTTTCCTAGTAATTCGGATTTATTTGTCATATTATAATTTCGTATATAACAAGTTGTTGTAGATGTTAGTTTCAGTTAGTTTCAAACTCCTTGCGGCATCATCAGGAGTTAATTATAATAATTGTGGAATAATACCAAATGTATTTCATTTTACTTAATATACAATGTTTTACCAAGAGTTGTCTATCACTTGCGTTAATTCGTTAATTTTTTGATTTTCGAGTTGATAATCAATGGAGAGATTTAAGCATATGGACCGCGGAGTAATTGAAAAAAGAGTGTAGTTGACCGGCAGTTAAAACAGTTTATTTTTAGATCAGTAGAATTTCAACACTATCATTTGATTCTATGAAATAATTTTATATGAGAATGATTTAATCTGTTGAAATATGATATCTTCACTATTTAAATTGAAAGATTTAGATTTATCATATTTTCGTAGAATACAATTTTTTCTTATAATATAACCGAAATAGATACTCAAAAGAGACTTCATTTTTAATATTTATTTGAGTTGGCAATCAACCAAAGTGTCTGGTGTCTGTAATACATAAATTTTTTAGATTATTTATTCGCAATAAAAAATGTCTTTTTATAATCCCTTATATGTTTATGTTTACCACATTTTACTTGATATTTTCAAACAAAAGAATGGAACTTTTAATTACCAGATCCTTTCATTATTGAATTGCTGTATTCCGTCATTTTTAAAAGGGGAATACTTTTATAAGAAAATCAAATTCACTAATATGTCATTTCCGTCATATGTAGTCATTTACTAACACACGATATTATCTATCGATCACTCCACTAAAATAAAATACACTCGACAATGGTACTCAGTTGAAGGACTTTTAAATATTAATGAAGTATAAGAAAAAAATACAATCAACTGTCCTTATTTTTACTTATAAGTTCATACTACAGGTGGCTATTTTTAGATTTTATGTTGTTATCAAAACATTAAGAAATCAGATGAAAAGTGACTCTGCTCACCTTGCTTATAGACAGGAAAATATTCATTCCGATAATGAAGTGCTGAAAAGGTATTCCAAGTTCAAGCAATTACCTGCAGCGTAATGGAATATTTCATAAAATGTTGCAATTGAAAGAAGGTCAGAAGTTGAAGCATGGCGCTATATATCAAATAGAGGCTGAAGGTGGATTAACACGTTTGATTGTGTCTAGAATTTGTAAAGTGGCATAATAAAAGAACCATTTTGGTAAAATTTGTGCCGATGTTTCTTTCATTAAAGCAAATATGGATGGAGATGTAAGGATTATTTATTCTTAACACTTAAACAAAGTTAATAAGTTCCTTTCAATCAGCGAGCTGTCCATGCTCCAAAATCTACACTTTTTTGCATTCGTAAGCAACGAAATAAATTAAAGCGTATATCTTCTGCTTGTTAATCTTTAATAGATTAAAGTTTTGTTAGTTAATTATGTTAGATGAAGAAGAACCTCACCAAAATGCAGAAGCAAACGTTTCATAACCAAAGTGATGTTTATGACAATCAATAGTGTAAACATTATTTTAATTAAAAAAATGGGAAATAGCCTTTTGTTTATCAAAAACCAGCAAAGGAAAATTCGAAACATAAACTGTAAAAACATTGCTAAGAAAAAATGTAGGATTAGTCAGCAAAATGTACAAAAATTATACTTGGAAACTTAATTCTGGGATCAAATAAGTAAGTCATCAGCAAAAACAGATATACGATAAAAGTTTTCTTGAAGAATGGAGTTTTATTTAAAAACAGATATATGAGCAAAAGAATAATGCAAAATCTCATGCTGGTAATGCTGATGAAGAACTTCTAGCAAATAGTTATCAAAATGAATGGTCTATTCAGTTCAAAAAACATCCACCAAACGGTCCAATTTAGGACGATCTAGATCAGTGGTCGGCAAATTTTACCTCGTACTAACTTGTTTCATTCATGTTTAATGTGTAGGAAACAAGTTAGTTAGTACATCAAGAACAGATATCTGGAGTTTTATTATATATCAATTATGCATCATTTAAAGATTTTTATTAACATAAAAATAAACAACATAAAATATAACTATTCTTCAACATAAATAAAAATTGAAATTGTACGTATATTACGTAATATGTATCTTTTAAATTTTTAACTTTAAAAGATACATATTACGTAATATACGTACAATTTCAATTTTTATTTAAACATATTTCTTAAAATAAGAAATAAATAATATAAAATATAAGTATTCCTTCAATATAGTTAAATAAAAATTAAAATTTTTATGCGAACCTTGTCCCTACACCGCTTTACTTAATATCGCAATATCGGAGGTATAATTTGTGACTTTCAATTTGACACATAATTCTCAATGTTCATTTGTTAAACAACTTCTTTGTGGATTCAAAATATTTTTCATTTGAGAAAAGATTTGATCACATAGATATGTAGAACCAAAGGCCTAAAACATGTTTCAAACAATTAAACCTCTCCGGCAATGACATCCAGCAATTTAAAATAGCTGTCGATTTATCTTCAGAGTTATCTTCCAGATTTTTTCGTAATTCCATAAATTTTACTTTCCATAAGTCTGAAGATATTAGTTCAATAAATTCCATTTCAAAATCATCAACTTCCATCCAGTCAAAAATTAGCAAATCGAATGGGATTATTAATGGGTCTAGTAAATCTGGTTTAATTAGGACGGAGAATATAGGAATGCAAGCTTTAAAGTCTTTGCCTGTTTTAGAAAATTATTATTATCAACTTCCATCCACTCAAAAATTAGCAAATCCAATGGGATTATTAATGGTACCATTAAATCTGGTTTAATTAGGAAGGATAATATAGGCATACAAGCTTTATAGTCTTTGCCTCTTTTAGAAAATTATTATTATCAACTTCCATCTACTCAAAAATTACCAAATCGAATGTGATTATTAGTGGGTCCATTAAATCTGGTTTAATTAGGAAGGAGAATATAGGCACGCAAGCTTTAAAGTCTTTGTCTCTTTTAGAAAATCGATATTATCAACTTCCATCCACTCAAAAATTAGCAAATCCAATGGGATTATTAATGGTCCATTAAATCTATTTTAATTAGGAAGGAGAATATAGGCATGCAAGCTTTCAAGTCTTAGCCTCTTTTAGAAAATCATTTTTATCAATTTCCATCTACTCAAAAATTAGTAAATCCAATGGAATTATTAATGGGCCCATTAAATCTGGTTTAATTATGAAGGAGAATATAGGCATGTAAGCTTTAAAGTCTTTGCCTCTTTTAGAAAATTATTATTATCAACGTCCATCTACTCAAAAAATAGCAAATCCAAGGGATTATTAATGGGTCCATTAAATCTGGTTTAATTAGGAAGGAAAATATAGGCATGCAAGCTTTAAAGTCTTTGTCTCTTTTAGAGAATTATTATTATCAACTTCCATCTACTCAAAAATTAGTAAATCCCATGGGATTATTAATGGGCCCATTAAATCTGGTTTAATTATGAAGGAGAATATAGGCATGTAAACTTTCAAGTCTTAGCCTCTTTTAGAAAATCATTATTATCAACTTCCATCTACTCAAAAATTAGTAAATCCAATGGGATTATTAATGGGCCCATTAAATCTGGTTTAATTAGGAAGGAAAATATAGGCATGTAAGCTTTAAAGGCTTTGCCTCTTTTAGAAAATTATTACTATCAACTTCCATCTACTCAAAAATTAGCAATTCCAATGGGAGTATTAATGGGACCATTAAATCTGGTTTAATTAAGAAGGAGAATATAGGCATGCAAGCAGCTTAAAGTATTTGCCTCTTTTAGAAAATTATTATTTTAAACTTCCATCTACTCAAAAATTAGCAAATCCAACGGGATAATTAATGGTTCCATTAAATCTGGTTTAATTAGGAAGGGGAATATACGCATGCCATGCCAGCTTAAAGTCTTTGCCTCTTATAGAAAATTATTATTTTCAACTTCCATTCACTCAAAAATTAGCAAATCGAATGGGATTATTAATGGGTCCATTAGATCTGGTTTAATTATGAAGGAGAGGAGAGGAGCATGCAAGCTTTAAAGGCCTTGCCTCTTTTAGAAAATTCCTCCTTAAGTGCTTCAACATAGGTTTGAAGTTCATCTTTGTCTATGGTCGATGTATTTGCAAGCGCTTTAGCATTTTAAAAAGGTGTCCTTGGTGTACTTGCAGTCCGTGGAAGGTTTGCCTTTAGCAGCTACACAATGAGCAATTACGAAACTGCGTTCGGTCGCTTTAGGTTTGGTTCCAATTGTTTCACCAAGAAATGTAATTTGTTTCTTATATCCAGTTACAGTTCTTTTTATAACCTCACATTTTTATCGAAACTCTTAAATGCGGACTGATGTTTTGTTTGAAAATGTTTTTGTACACTTGGAGGGGGGGGGGCGTGCCAGAAAGATGAAAAAACTTAATCATGGTGTAGAGTGCCACTAAGAATTGTGCCACGTGCCATAGGTTGCCGACGTTTGATATGGAGATCTTGCTAAGAATCACCAAATACAATTGACAATCTAATATGTCACGCGGTTCGAATATATTAAGTCGAGAGACATTTGATGTTGTTTTTCTCTTATTGCAGTCCTGTATATAATCAAAGGTTGTTGTATGTTGGTTGAAGGAGCGAATTTTAGTATAATAAGGCCAAGCTACTTCGTGAGACAAAGTTACAAGTTTATATAGTATAGTGTGTTTACAAGGGGCTTTGGAAAAAAGTAAATCCAATTCAACTGAATTCTATTTATATAATAAATGTGTTAATTAATGTTGTAAATATGTACCATAATTTAGAACACATTTTTAGACAAAAGATGTATATTTTCATTGAATTATGATCTCCAATACTCGAAAAATTTAGAATACGCCTGTTTCAACGGGAAAAAGAATCCAGAATAATAAAACGTCGTTTTTACTACCTCCACATTTCAAAGGCTCAAGCGTAAAAAACATATAATATTTCCAAATTTACAGTGTTCGTTTCTTCGACTGACGTCCAAATTTTGACAGGCATATTTTTTAAATGTAAATATTTCTTCTTTTCTTTTTATTTACCTACGCCATAATTGTACGGCTATAATGTTTAAAAATAAGCTGGAACCGAACACCTAGCAAACACATATTTATCTGAATATGTATATGTGTGTATAGTGTTATCTTTTTTTGAATTTATCTTTCTCGTCTTTTTTGTTTTGAATACATATTTTCATGTTTTTGAATTGTTATGTTGTGTTATAAACGGTCATAAAGACATAATTCTTCGTCTGAGTGTACGTATTAATGAAATAGAAGTTGAACGCCAACAGCTAACTAAACATGAACCCCGTCTATTTCTAGACTATACTGATTGAAATATGTGCTCCATTTCCTCTATTATGGTCTTGCCTCTTTTTGTTTTAGTTCGTAGTTTTTTTTGCTTGTGTTTAAGACGTCTAGTTTCTAGTAGAAATCTACTGTTACTATTTATTTTATTTTCACTAATTACTGTGTTCTTTTTTGTATGTTTGTAAATACAGTGAAAGCTATAAATCACAGTATTCCCCCTCAAACAAACAAAAAAATGTAAAAATACTTCTTGTAATAAAATGATTAAGAGATATTAAAAACTTTAGGAATAAAAGAGTGAATACTGTAAAATGGGGTAGCTTTGACCAGAGGGGTGAATATGACCAAAAACTCAAAAAGTGTTATAATGCTAAATACTTTTTTCATGGTTGTCATTATCAGAAGTTTTAGTGCGAAAATATTAAGCAAATATATTGTCGACAGCTTCTATGTAAGCAAATTTTTTTATTTATTTTTTGTAAGCTAAAGGTTACATACTATATTAGTGAAAGTTTGTTGTATTATAACGTAATATTTTTGTGTCAAAACCTTATTGTTACATTTCATATGACTTTAACGACTTCAGTATTCAAAATATTTAATTTAGGCAAAGTTGTTACGATTTTAGGGTGAATTTGACCACCTGGGTGAAGTTCACTATCTAGCCCAGACTCGCAGAAACTTGCAGTCTTGTGTGGCTGCCGTCTACAGTAATGCAGTTCGTTTCGTTGCGCTGATGTGAGTAGTTGTGTTATTGTGCTCTTTATTTCAACAAGTGTACCTATATAATTTGAGACGACGCCAATAATATATAGGCGTAAAGTGGATGGCTATAGCTTTTAAGAATTATAGTGGCGAAATATTAGAAGAACGCTTAGAACAAATTTTAGAAAGAAAGATAAGTGCAACTCAGGCTTCTAAAAAATATAAAATACCTAAAAGGTACGCTTATAAATAGTCTGTCGTCAAGCATGGTGGTCAAAGTGTGTTCACGGAAAACGAGGAAGACGATTTTGTGGAAGGATTAATTAGTTGTGCCATGTGGGGGTTTCCGCTTAGTATCCTAGATCTAAACCTACTTCCAAAAGCATACTTGGAACAAATTGGAAAACAATCACGCTTCAAAAATAATTTACCGGAATATGATTGGGCAAAAGGATTTTTGGAGCGTCATAAAAAAAAAGCTTAAGCGAACGATTAAGCAACAATATAAAAATATCACGAGCAGCAGTTAATAGCGACTTGTTATCAAGTTTTATTGATTAACTAAGTAAAACAGTTGAAGGTGTCAGTCCAGAAGCTATATTTAATTATGATGAGAGTAATTTGACTGACGATCCGGGAAAGAAGAAGTTAATTTTTAAACGATGTGTTAAATACCCCGACAATGTTATACATTTTACGAAAAGTGCTGTAACAAAGAGAACCGTTGAACACTTCATAGGAAAGGTATTATCAATTAATGAAGAAGAAGATAAAGCTTTTGTTAATTTTCTAAAATAATGTAAATTCGGAAAATCTGTGTGGCCTGAAATGTAAGATTGTGTCAATGTGTCGCGTAATCAAATAAAAAGGGAATTATGTGGTCCTAAAACCTATCGCAGACGAAAATTGTCCTTTGATTTAGAACTTTCTGGATTCAATTTCAACTATTTTTGTTTTGTATTATAAAATGTTTTTTAAAACACATTTATATTTCTATACGCCTAAACCACTTTATTTCTGCATATTTCAAGGAAAAAGTGTTTATTTTCTACATTTTTACCGTTATTTATATTATTACAACTTTTTTTAATCATGTATTTTTTTCAATAAATGTTTATTGATGTGCTCAGTTCGTGTTACTGTGATCAAATTCACCCTATATAGCTAACAGTGGAAATTATATGTGTGGTCTCTTAATTCGAAATGGGCTGAAGTTGACTTTAATTACATTTTATTTTTTTACTCAATAAACAGTAAATATAACGTTTTGGAATAATGTTAGTACTACTAACAAATACGCACGTTATCTAAAAAAAAATGGCTGAATTTATTTAGTTTTCAAATAGTTCAAAACTGGAAATTAGTCAAAGTTTTACAGTGATTAAAAAAGACAACGCGAGGGTAGATTTTTATGTTATCTATCCAGCCATGAAGGAAAAGAGTTTGAAGAGAAGTAATATTTTATTTTGCAATATGAGTTCTATTAATTATATTTATTCCGACGTTTTTCCAAAGATATTACTTTAAAGATAGAGTCTTTTAATTAGTCCTCCACTGCTTCTTTCAGGTACTCATCCAGAAAAAAAGCCTCCCGATATCTCGAGTCTTCGATCTGCTTAGCCGAAACTCCCAATTTTGTTGCTGTTTTTATTGGTTCTTTTCGCATCTGGGATCATCATTAATTAACTGATTCCCTATCCCATTGAAATTGTTTGAATCACAATTTTCTCATAAAATATGACGACTTCATACACATTAATCATCTTCTGGTGAATATTTTTGTGACCATTTTCTTTCCTCGTCAAAAATTTGATTACCTTTCTATTTCCTAGCTATATTTTGGACTTCGTTTTGTTAGTAAAGTCTACGCAAAAAATAACAAAACCTTTTAAACGTGGAAAAAATTTAAGGGCAATATTTTGCGATCGTTATTTGTTTTCGTCAAGTTACTGTAATACAAAGCTTCTCTAAACTTACTTACAGTCTTAGAAAACTATTTTCAGCTCTTTTTAATGCATTTATAATGATCACCAGCAGTGTGACCTGTGTTAAATGTATACATATTTAATAAAACAGAAATCGAAGATAAACCACAACTAACAATATATAATCAATTCATATTTTCTCTTATAATGTGAACATTAAGAGTCTGTAGCAGAAATATGCATTATGTGAAACGTGCATAATATTCACTGGGAGTATTAAAAGAGATAGAAAATGGAAGTGAGAAACGAAAATGTAAGAAAAAAATCAGCTTAGGAAAATATAAATAATATAATTTAAAAAAAATAGCTTAAGTGTTATGATATCTTATGTTAAACTGATTCAAAACATATTTCAAAAACATTCTTGAATGGGCTTTTATTGAAAACTATGTCCTACCAGTGAAGAAGATAATCTTGCGATTGAAATAAAAAAACGGTGTTATACCAGTCGCTTTTACTCTCTTATATGTAGTACAAAGAATTATTGTAACGGCAAAAACGTTCGACCTCTAGTTTTTTGCATATGTCCACGTTTTGAAGTTCCCTAATACCGAAAAAGTATTGTATGAAAGTATTTAAAGGTTTATTTTGAATAGTTATAGTAAGAAGTTAAGAAAAAATCAAAGTTTGTATAAATGTATAGATTACAATTAGCTTATATAACAATATAATAATATACTTTTAATTTCATTTTTTCTGCATAAGACTCTCCTTTTGACTAACAATCAAAGCAAAAATAGAATGATAAACAATGCGTCACTTTGACCATTAAGTATTCGTTCCAAACAATCAGTACAGTTAGATTCACAAAGAAACATCATAGGTAGACCAATAATGATAATACTAAGTTTTGGTGTTAGACGTTTTCAGGCCGTATGTCCTAATGGCTACTAAATAACTGAAATCTACAATTTTGCGTATCCTACGAATCACGATAGTAGCTCATTTAACGTTATTTATATCAAGATCTACAGAAAGTGTATTCGGGAATCGAACCCAGGACCTATAGGTTGAGAAAGCAATCATCAAAACTGGTGCAGCTAAGAACTTATTTACTTACATTTTATGTGTTTTTATAGCCTTCTTAGAAAGAATGTGTTCAATAAATGGTCTATTTACAATCAGTTTACCACAGATCATGTCCACAATAAATCATTCATTTTAAACAGTTCCAAATTAAAAAAAAAGCAATTTTTTTACATACATACATTATAATATTTAAAGTAATAAAACTGTACTAATTATATTGATAAAGTATTCTCTGAAACATATATAAAAAATGGAAATTAAATAAAATTTAAACCTACTCAACTTTTATATGTAAATACATTATTATTTTCGTCTTATGGGAAAGAAAATATAAAATTTCTCTGCATTGTTATGGGTGTTTAAACGAACTGGAAACAACACGTGGATAGCATTACAAAGAACTTTTCTTCCTTTCCATATATTCTAGAAACAGTTTTGCTCTTATTGGATGAAGTTACACGGTAATGCATATTTGCATTTCTCATTTACGTATTTACTCAAATATAGCATTGCATGGAGTTTTGAGGGAATTTAAGTCAAGTGCATGTAAACATACATTCATAGATATATCCCATTTCAAAAATGCTAGAAATCAATAAAGCATGGAAGTCAGTTTTGAATATATATCCCTGTAATAAACATATTTGAATTTAATGTTATAAATGAAAAATGTATAATTTAGTAATTCCTAGAAACGTTAAATCAATCCTTTTTTGTATTAAAGAGGATACTACACAAGTGATCTAGCGTAAACTTCAAAATCTGATCATGTTATCCAAAGGCAAGTCTGCTTTTACATCTAATAACTAAGTTTATGATCGATCATCTTAAAAATTATTTTGCTTTCATCGCAAATAATTTCATTCCCAATCTCCGATTAAAATACTCGGTTGACTAATCATTGATTAACTTAACTGATGCTTATCAATATGAAATAATATAGCAGTTATCTAACCAGTGTTTAAAGGTTTATTTTATAAAAGATTTATTGTACAACGGATTTTTTGTACAAAGTTATTTTTGTTTGTTATATATTTCTTATAAGAAAATGTGAAATAGATAAATTAAATTGTAAATTAAGATAATATGCGCATTACTTAAAACAAACAATATTAATTCTATAACACTGTTAAATTAAAAAAAAACATTTTCCTTTTCTTATATTTAAAATAAAAAATCCTAATACAGGCTTTTGGTTTTCTTTAAATTATAATCAAGAATTTTTTGCTTACTTAATTTTCCTTCGTCAGTGATTATTTTCTGAGACTACTGTTACCCTTAGGGCTGGATTCCTTTATTAAAGAAATCAGGAATTATCTTTTAAATTTTAATTTTTTTCTTGAAATATAATTTATATTGTGATTATGTAAATAATACATTATATATTTTGTAATGATGATTCAGCACTTTCTATATCTATAGCAGTGTGATGATTTTCTTTTATGAATAAAACAAAGTATATTCTCCAAAAATATATATATATTCACTTTCTTTTAAAATGCGATGAAAGTTAAATGTTATGTTCTTGATACATCAATTAGTAATTGAACTAACAGAGATGAATTGAATTTTAATTAAATACATAAATACCTTTTCTTTAAATTTACACTCATTTCCCACGAACTAAATGAAAGTCACTTTACTAATCTAATTTTATCAACCATGAAGATGAGTAAATATTAGGTTAGAATTCAAACAAACTTTGTTATTAACATATCCTGTATCACATTTTTTTAAAAGTTAAATAGTCTTCTATATAATATTATTATAGTAAACTTGTGTGTTTTTTTTTAATGGAACACCCCATATATTTTGGCATACTTAGATGCTACTGTTCAAAAAGAAGGACATGGATATAAACATGTGTAGGGGTATCTCTAACCGTTGTAGCATTATTCGCAATTTTGTGCCTCAACATGTCCAACTTTGTGGAGACTCCCAGACGAAACCTGAAAGAATTTTTGAGATCTGTATAGGCAAGAAGTTTTCCAATAATATCTGCATTGCATCATAAAGAAAAATAAGTACCATCCCTACCATATGTCATTACATCAGGACCTTCGTGGAAATGATTTTGTAAATCGTTTAAGTTTTTACAACATTATGTTAAACAAAATTAACTTGGACCCGAATTTTCAATCTTCGATTTTATTTAGTGACGAAGCTGCTTTCAAAAGTACCGGTTTAGTTATGCAACAGAAAATCCTCATTGGATCAGACAATTTGACTTTCAACATCAATAGTCAATTAATGTATGGGGTGCATAATTAATTTACAAGTTGTTGGTCCTTATTTCTTTGAAGGAACGGTAACAGGAGCCATAAACGAAAAATTTTTAAGACATCAGTTAACTAATTTATTGGAAAATGTCGATCTACATACAGGAAGAATAATGTGACATCAGCATGATGAAGCTCCACTACATTTTCAAAAAAGTGTAATTTTTTTTTTAAATAACTGGTGTGAAGAACGATGGATTGGTCGGGAGGGTCCTATAGCTTGGCCTTCAATATCTCCTGATTTAACTCCTATTGATTTTTTTCTTTGGGGACATGTTAAAGAACAGGTTTATTTATTTAATATGTTAAACTTTTGCATTAATCTAATAAATATTATTTTTTGTTTTTCAATATGTTGTAGTAATTTGTTATTATTAATAATTAAAGCTGACAGCAACTTAAATTCTTTTTTTTTTCGTTTAAATTTAGAATCTATTAATATAAGAGTTAATAAGTTATAAAAAACTAAGTGTGGATAGGGAAAACATGGTATCATTAAAAAGCTTATAAAAAATACTGTACTTTAGAAGAAAAATATACAGGGTGTTCTATTTAAAAAAAAAAGCGTAAATGTTATTTTTGCGTTTGTTATTCCTGCAAATGCAATTATACAAAAAAAATTGATTATAGATTATTAAACTTGACGAAAGTGGAAAACTTCTTGCCTATACAGATCTCAAAAATTCTTTCAGGTTTCGTCTCGGAGTCTCCACAAAATTGGACATGTTGAGACACAAAATTGCGAATAAAGCTACAACGGTAAGAGATACCTCTACACATGTTTATATCCATGTCCTTCTTTTTAAGAGTA
Organism: Amphimallon solstitiale; assembly: GCA_963170755.1. Taxonomy (NCBI): domain Eukaryota; kingdom Metazoa; phylum Arthropoda; class Insecta; order Coleoptera; family Scarabaeidae; genus Amphimallon; species Amphimallon solstitiale. The sequence goes on from OY720683.1 coordinate 100,015,886, forward strand.
GCATCTAAATGAGCCAAAATATATGGGGTGTTCCATTTAAAAAAACAAAAGTTTGTATCGTCACTCACTTACGCAATACTCTATATAGTTATAAATAATTTTAGAATGTGTATTTTAAGAGTGGCTACAACTTTTGTCTAAAACACTTTTCTTTAACATTAATAATAAAGCCGTAATCTTCCGTCCTCGCATGGTCTGGACATCCTGTATAGTGTATATTTAACATTCCTTATAACTACAAGAACTACAGACGTGAGTGATACTAAAACAAATTTATTGATTATCCTTACCGACTATTATCCTTACCGACTAATAGATATTGTAAAATGATAAAAGAGCTATAGTTGTTGATTTTTGTGTTAGTTAATTTCAAAAAATAGCATAGGTGTTTTATGTAGAACAAGTTGTTAAAGAAAAAATCTTGAAAACAATATGGAAATTAATTTACTAAAAGAAAGCATGAAAAATCGAATATCACTTTGTGTTTCCTGTTGTTCCAAACATGCCATTTTCCCCTAGACGGCATACAAATGATTCGCGTGTACCTACATGCTCGAGGAAAACCAAAAACTTCAGTCGTCCTTAAATTAGAACTTGATTTTACAATATTGGATACCTATACGTTAAGAAAAACACGTTGTTTTATTGTTATCCTCTGTTTGTTATATTTTGGCCCTCAGATTGAATGTTTTTTGCCTGTTAAATTTTAGTACTTAATATTAATGCGGTTCTTCTTCTTCTTCTTCTTCTTTTAGCTAGGGTCATCTCCTGTTTGCCTGGTCTGTGTCTATTCAGCGGATGAGGAAAACCAACTTTGTCCCCATCTCTTGGATGGTCGTCATTGTTGTCTCTTTCCTTTTGGTCTCTCATGTTTGCATATATATGCTAGTGTGTTGGTTTGCATTCTCTCGAGATGGTCATTCCATTCCTTCCTTCTTCGCTTACTCCACTTCACCACACCCGCACTCCGCATCCTTCTCATATGGATCTACTCGTCTGTCTATCTCGTAACGTGACATTCGCTATTTTTTTGAGAATCTTCATTTCTACCGTTCGAATTTGTTGTTTAGTTTTCTTGGTATCTGCTCTTGTTTCCGTGGAGCATGTTAGTACTGGGCGAACCATAGCTTTGTATACTCGTACTTTATTTTCCTTAGGCAGGTATTTGTTCCGCCAAACCATTGTGTTTAGATATTCGGCTACTTGTGTCGCCTTCATTGCCTGTTGTTGAACCTCCGCACGCAGGTCTCTTTGACTCGTTACCTCGACACCAAGATACCTGGAGCTTATTACCTGTTGAACGACGGATGCGTCTATTTCTAGTTTACAACGAACTGGTTGCTTACATATTACCATGCACATAGTTTTGTCTTTAAAGATGTTCATATTATATTTTTTACCGGTGAATTAATGCAAAAGTTCTTGTAAGTTATCTTCGCTGTCTGCTAGGAGCACTGCATCATCGGCGTAGCATACTATGTTCACGTTGTGTCTTCCCATAAGGTAACCATCTTTTCCCTTTATTGATTCTATCATACGATCCATTATTAAATTGAATAAGAAGGGGCTCAACGAATCCCTTTGTCGTATGCCAATGCTTATTTTGATTAGTTCCGTAATTCCATCAGATATTTTGATTCTAGTCGACGTGTTAGTGTTAATAGTATTGACCAATTCCACATGGGTTTGTTATATTCATGTAAAATTTTCAAGACGTCGTTTCTTCTCAGACGGTCGAAAACCTTGCTAAAATCCACTAATGGCTTGTTATATTCGATTGATTTTTCTACCAATTGGCGTATGATGAAAATGGCATCTGTTGTACTACGATTCTTTCTGAACCCCTGTTGCTCCTCTGATATTTGTATTGTTTCTTGCAATAGCTTTCTAATTATGGAAGTAAACAATTTAAGGATTGTGTTCAACAGAGTAATTCCGCGGTAATTGTCCTGTGTCTTCTTCTCCCCTTTTTTTGTGGAATCGTGTAACTATTTTTCCAGTCCTCCGGTACCTTTTTAGTGACCAGCACGTGCGACAGCAGCAAGTTGGTTTGTAAATAAAAATTAAAAACATTTTTTAGTTTAGTATGACACACCCTCCCCTACATTTCTCAATAATGGGTTTATTTTGCTAATTTTTCTTCCGCTACATCAATAAAATAATTTATTTAAATTGTTTCCACGGATGGATATCTTGCTTATACATTTTGCCGAAGATCGTAAATGTAAGAAAAACAGTAAATGCTGTGAAACTCATCCCTGCAGAACACCACTTTCGATAGTTTCCGTATTTGAAAACATTCTTATGCAAAGAGATGTCAAAAAGACATCTTGTAAATTATAGCAGAATTATTTAATATTAAGTTACATTAATAAAAACACAAAAGATAAAATTCACTTAAAACATTCTCTATATAAATTGAAACATTTAGAAAAGCAAATGTACAATATAACACAATTACCACTACGTACTTAGTTAATATCCATTCGCTTTTTAGAAGGCGCAGTTCTTGTCCATTTAATGAGTAAATCAATTTAAATGCGATCCTATTAAAACGGCACGTCAAAATGTTCCGATTTCATCGCTACATCATCAGAAATAGCATGCCATTGTATTTTAATTACACTCCCAGGTCAAAGTGGCGATGCGATGCTATTCAATTCAATTAATTAACGGCGTTTAATTAGAAATTCTTTCGCGCGCCATTAGGTTTGTAGTAATTCCGGTAATTCCATCTAGCTATGACGCTCGTGCTTTAATGTATTTTAGGTCAAACTGTCCATCTCGATACGGTAGGGAGTAGTTAGGTTAAGTTCAAGAACACAAGTGCATACGTGCATAATGATGAATGGTGTAGTACCTACATATTTCGAAAGAGAAAAGATATAATAAAGATGTATTTCTTAATCTTTGATATATTCTATAATAAAAGAATTGTAAATATTATTATTTCCATAGACAAATATCTTAATATTTGTCTATGGAAATAATAATATATTCTTAATTTTATGCAACCACGTTGGTATAAAAATAAAATATAATTTGAATTTTTTGTCACAAAAGAGTTAGGGCGTGCACCCAAAATATAATAGAAGTCATATAAAAATATCAAATGTGTGTAATTTTAATAATATTCCTTTGTGTCATCTGACTATACGTTTTATTTATGTTTACAAATGAATAAATCCAAATTATTAAAACAATATAATTCAAACTAGAGCATGTATGTATTTACTTCAATCTCCGCTTTCTGTGTTCATTAGTAAAAGAATTAGAAGTCAAAAGTAACAAATTTGAAATATTTTATTTTTCATAAATGATATATATATATGTATTTATATTGTGATAAATATTTTGGTGTTTAACAGGATGATTTGGCAATTTATATACAGGGTGTAACAAAATAAGTGTAAAACATTTCAGGGGGTGATTCCTTAGCGAAAAAGAGATAGGGTCTTTCATATAAAAAAAACTTCAATGGAGCATCCCTTGTTAAGATACAGCCCCATAAAGGGGGTACAAAAACAAATTTTCTCACAAACACTAAAAATGTAATTTATTTCCAATGTAACTTTTTGTCTGATTATTTGTTTACCATTTAAAAATCTATTTCCAATACCTTGTTTCATTCGAAACAAAAAATGTCTCTTGAATTTTTTGCCCAAAATTAATCAGTTCGCAGCAAAAAATTATTTTACGAACAACTACAGAGATACATCGTCATAAATGCGAACTGGATTAGTATTGTTATTTTGTAGTTACTACCTGCATCAAAATACATATGATTAAAGATGAATAAACAAAACTAATTTATTAATAACAAAACATAAAACATGTAGAAATCATAGTAAATGTTCAATATGTCCACCTTCAGTCATTACACATGCGTCTAGACGTCGGCGCATTGAGCCACGTATTCGCTCAAATATTCCTGGATTCTCTCTAATTACCATGCACGCATCGATGATGCGGTTTCTTAAGTCCTCTACATCGCGAACAGGAGTAGGATAAACCAAAGTCTGTAAATGGCCCCATGTAGAAAAATCGAGAGGATTGAGATCCGGGGATCGAGCGGGCCAATTCTGTGGTCCTCCTCGACCTATCCAATGATTTGGATATGTTTGGGTTAAATGCTGACGTGCTGCTTGACTAAAATGGGCGGGAGCCCCATCATACATAAAAAACATATCCCTTCTGACGCCCAAAGGAACTTCCTCCAGCAGTACTGGATGCACTTCTCTTAAAAATTGAGTGTATGCCTCACCATTTAATCGAGGAGGTAGAAAATGAGGGCCAATTAAACAATCCCCAATAACTCCGAGCCACACGTTAAGAGAAAAGTGTTCTTGATGGTTAGCTTGTACAATAGCGTGAGGGTTTTCATCAGCCCATATGTGGTTATTATGAAAATTAATTATCTTGTCCAGAGAAAAAGTACATTCGCCTGTGAATTCGATCGTCTTCAGAAAGTCAGGATTTCTTCTAATCATTTCCAGCATCCAATTGGAAAATTCAAGACGGTTCGGAAAATCTAGCTGTAACAGTGCCTGTACTCGTTGCAGATGGTAAGAGTATAAGAGTTGTTCCTTTAAAATTCGAAATACCGTCATATGATCAACATTTAACTCGAAAGCAATCTTTCTAGTACTGCTAGTAGGTTGTTCTTCAACCTAATTAAGTACTGCTTCTTCAAGATGTGTTGTTCTAACTTCTCGATGGCGACCACAATCCTGCGTTCTTTTGTCGAATGAACCATATTCTCGTAATCGTTGATGAAGTCGGGCAAATATTCTAGCTGCCGTTAAGGATACATTTCAGCATATCTTCTAGAAGCTTCTAACCCATTCCCCTGCGACAGACCGTAAACGTAATGCATATCAGCCATTTCCTCATTTGTGTATGCCATTTTAATAACAAGTGAATTATTAAACTAACAAATTACGAACAAAACAACGACACACAATTAAGTATTAATTCAATTTCAAAAATGTACAAACTGACAGTGTGATACCACTACTAGCGGCCTACTAAATAAATTAGTTTACATTTTCGTTTTATGACGATGTATCTCTGTAGTTGTTAGTAAAATATTTTTTTGCTGCGAACTGATTACTTTTGGGCAAAAAATTCAAGAGACAGTTTTTTTTCGAATGAAACAAGCTATTGGGAATAAATTTTTAAATGGCAAACAAATAAACAGACAAGAAGTTACATTGGAAATAAATTACATTTTTAGTGTTTGTGAGAAAAATTGTAAAACAAATTTTATGTACCCCCTTTATGGGTTTTTTTTATATGAAAGACCCTATCTCTTTTTCGCTAAGGAATCACCCCCTGAAATGTTTTACACTTATTTTGTTACACCCTGTATACTTATTCACGGATATTCGTGATGCATTTTAAAGCCAAATAAGACAAACAATATTATAACTCAACAACACCAAACATAAATAATTTTATTTCTTTTAATCATTATTTTTTTTTAGAGTAATACATATTCAATTGAAATAATTATCTTCAACAATTAAATAACAATTCTATTATTATAAAAGTGATCAAATAAACGTTATTGTATCTAATCTGTCCAACTATTAATGATTTAAAATTCAATTTATTTGGAACCAATTTATAGGTTATGTTAAATAATCTGCTTTTAACCTGATTCTCAATATCTAGAACCAAGTTTATCTTGTCCTCCTATTTTATATTCCATTATAATTTTTAACCAATATATAAAAGATACGTATGAATTTAACTAAATTGTCAGTCTTGAGGTAGTGGCTTCATTGAAAATGTAGTAAACTAAGTAACAAAAGAAAAACAAATTGCCATTGAAATGGAGCTGCATATAATGATGGCTGAAAACTGGCTTTTACACAGTAAGGAATACATTACTATCTATTATCGATGAACACATGTACCTATAGGTTCTTGAAGTTTCTCATGGGTAAGATTTAATAATAATACTAATAACTTTATTGGTTCCTCACAAAATTTGAACAACGAACATATAAAAATTCAGATTACTAACATAAAATACATGCAATATATTAGACATGAGTTCAAACATTGTCATAAAAAAATCACGGCCAAAAGCCACACTTCAGTTGAGCCGTTAAGTGTAACAAGTGTACCTGCCCGATAAATAAAGAGAGGAGAAGAGATATAAAGCAAATTACAAAAAGAAAGAGATAAACATTCGATTAAAGCTCAAGTAATCAGAGAAACTAGTATCCTTTGGTCGAAATCAGGCCGCTTTAATTGAGATTTAAAGGAACTGAGCCGTAATTGTTTCATTTGATACGGTAAACTGTTTATAATGAGTGCGCAATTATAGTGAATGGATCTTTTAAAAAGACGACTATAGTGCCTTGTCAAGTATCTTCGGCGAATATTAACGTAGTGCACAACAGTCCTAAATTTGATCTTATTTGCTAAATACGGAGGACTGTGGTTCATAACTATTTTTTGCAAGAAACAAGCATAGTACAGAAACTCACGTCCAATCATATTCAGCCAACCAACATCTACCAATATGTGGGAAATTCTATTTTGATGTCTGATACCAAAATAAAGCACGTGTTCTGAGCGACCTGAATCTGCCTGACATCAAGACTGTCCAAACGAGGGCCACAGAAATGAATATGCAATAACACAAGAATGTCGGCCAAAAAGCATTTAATAGGGGCTTTAAGAATATTTCTATAAGGAAAAATCAATTTCAAATTGCCGTAAGCACGTTTAATTATTTGGTCGGTATTGATTTTAAACCTTAGGTCTTCGTCCATAAGCAACCCCAATTTTTTTTTTATGGATCTCTGGCCATGCAGACCAACCTCACTAATTGACAGATGCACATCAGGATCAACGCGTTGCTTGTAAACATCCCCTTCGAATAATATGTAACAAGATTTGTTCTCATTAATCTGTAGACCATGTCGTCGAGTAATGTCGACAAAGCTTGCAAGTTCAGCATTAATGGTCGCAATCGAAGCATGAACATCCTTCACTCTGAATGAAGTGTATAGCTTGATATCATCTGCGTAGAAATGAGATGCGCACAAAATGTTACTGCGATGTAAAAATAGAATAGAGCAGTGGGCTCAAGACAGATCCCTCAGGAACACGACTATAAGTACATGAAATCTGATAATTCGTCGTTTATTATGGTTCTTTGACATCTGTCGGCAAATATATTATAAATCAACAATACTCAAAGCTGCACATAATGGTAATTTCCGCGTCGGATTGACAGTTTTAGTTAAATTTATTGTTCTCTCTCTCTCTCTCTCTTTCTCTCTCTCTCTCACTCTCCCTCTCTCGCACACACACACTCTCTTTCTCTCACTCTCTATAGATAAGACAGAAAGAAGCCTACCTTAATTATTCGTGTCATGGGAAATATACCATTGTAACCTTATTGTATATTGGATGCCAAAAGGACAACGGCGCACGAGTCTAGCACCTCTATCGATTTTATTTATGTTACCATCTAGACATTCATAAAACAGTAATGAAATAACAGATGTTTCAGAGTCGTAAATGTCACCGGGACTCGTTAGATTGATTGTGCGGAGCTGCCGCATATTTTATCGAGGAAGTAAATGAAAAGGCCAGGGCCGGTGGTCGTAACCGATGATGTCTCGCTGAGGAAGACGAACGACAATCGATAAGTACGTGAGGATTTCGCATCACTCTGAAATTCCTTGCTGTGTTTTGCGAGCAACCAAATTTTCTTTTCACATTTCCCAGACAATTGCGAGAGTAATGATTTGAAGGGAACTATGGAACAAACTTCGTGCCCTAGAATTTAGATCTCGGTAATGAAAGATGCGAGGAAGTGTTGTAATAACTACGGTTAGATACGGAATGTCTGTCTTTTAATTCTAGCGGAAATGTTAAAATTACTTTTGATATGAAAATATTTTGTATGTATTTGGAATATTTTTACTTAGCGTTTTTTTAGATATTATTTATTTATTGAAATTATTCCTGCAGCCTTTGACTAATTTTTCAGCTGGGCTTTCCGGCTTTCCCTCTTCTCCTGCATCGCACATGGTAGAAGGTAACAGACTATGAGTCAAATCTTTTATACATTGCTTCATCAGTTCTGCCTTAAAAAAATATATATAGATAGTTGTTTCTGTGGTTAGGATTTTCTAAATTTCTCTGAACGTGTTACTTCCTATTTGAATGAGACTCATGAAATCTTCTTGATTATAATAACCAAGTTGTCGTCATTTAGTCCAATATGTCGAAAGCCCCCGATCGAATTGATCACGAGCTGATTCTTAGTCAACGTGATCTATAGGTTTCTCTTTACCTCTAGTTTATTTTTTCAAGTCCTGCTTTATTCACCATAAACATGTAAAAACACGGCAAAAGGTATTTGGAATATTTGTACTTGGCGTTTTCTTAGATATAATTTATTTATTGAAATTATTCCTGCAGTCTTTGACTAACTTTTTCAGCTGGGCTTTCCGGATTTCCCTCTTCTCCTTCATCGCACGTGGTAGAAGGTAACCGAGGGGTAAACCACTGGGGATGTTTAGTGTACACATGAAAGGATGTCCGAGGATGTCCGGGGATGTCCAGGGATATCCGGGGGATGTCCGAGGATGCCCGGGGATGTCCGGGGATGTCCGGGGATGTCCGGGGATGTCCGGGGATGTCCGAGGATGTCCGCGGATGTACACATTCAATTGATATCACGACGCATGCGCATGCACAAGCGCAGTGTCTTCTTTATATCATCTGACACGAGAAACCATGAGAATTCTAACCTCGTGTTGACATCGTGTATATGTGGCGAACGGTTGGTTAAATAATTTAGAAATAAATTGCAGATTCAAACTAGATACACGTAATTTAGATAAGTCTACAATATAGATATTTTATTATATATAGAACGGGGCTTTTAACATTTTTAATGATAGCTACTTGGTGTAAAATGGATACAGCAGATTGCTTTGCCGAAGTCGAAGAGAAATTAAAAATAAGTGTTCCGAAGTATATTAAAACCATTTTAAACATAAATGGGTTTAATAATGGGAGACTACTTTCGGAAATTATGTATGGTTGCAGTCCCAATGTCATAGTGACGAAAATTGGAACTTAATGAAAAAAAACTACGATGGACTTTGTGTTTGAAACAAAAGTAGACACGAAAAGCGAACTATTTTGTATAGTAAAGTGTCTGTGTAGCATGAAAATTAAAATAACGAAATATGCAAAAAATTCAAACTGCACAAGACGGTGGGTTTATGGTAACATACATAAACACTTAAAAAAACATTTTAATGAGAATCCTCTAACTTTCAATTCTTCTACAAGATTAAACGAGCTAAGTACTAAGTTATTTCTCTCCAACTAATACCACAGATAATGAGACAGACACTAAACAATTTAAAATTTTACAAAACACAGTCCTTTCGCCAGGTACTGCAAGGAATACAACTGGAAACGCACATTCAGAGATGCCATTATCAGCAGCTACACTCAATGATGGTCCCACTACGTCACAAGTCGTACAACATAAAATACATAGCCACTTCGTTAGCCACAAATGGGAGAGTCAAAAATATCAACAATCTGAAAGAAGAAAACGAGCGCGAGAGCAAACTGAAAAACAACCACAAATCACCAACTTTTTTTCAGTTATTGATAAAATTACAAAAGTTATTGCTGATAATTCAAATTGTAACAAAACTCTCATGTAGGTTCACTTAAATTCCGATACGATAATCTCTTTACAAGACAATCACCCCCGAAATAGACATCAGATAGCACTTCAGAACTCAGGTAATTCTGCCCATCGTAACAAATATGATGACACTCTCATAAATTTAGCGTATACTTGTTATACGTGGGAGGTAGGATACTTTATGAAACTCTATATGCAAATTTGAAAAACGCAATACCTTCAATAATAACTTGTTTGAATCGATACGTACAAAAAACCTCGAACAAAATAGAGGAGGGAGTTTTTGACTACGACGGATTAAATAGATTTTTAGAAGAAGGAAAGCTAGCTAAAATAGTGTGGTTAAGAGAAGATGCTACAAGAATCACAGGTAAAATTGAGTACGATAAAAAAAACAAATAAACTCGTTGGACTTACACTTCCTATAGTGAATGGTCTTCCCTAAACCAATACATACATCGCAAGTTCTGCAAAAATAATGCAACAATATTTTCTTGATTCTACAAAATCTAGCTATGCTTATGTTATAATAGCGCAACCTCTATCAGAATTGGCTCCACCATATTGTCTTGCGATCTATGGGACAGACAACAAATTTAATTACGTTGACTTTCAAAGCAGATGGAAGGAAATTCAAAACAGGGCAGCCAGTTATGGTATATCTATTATAGGATTTTCAGCAGATGGCGTTACACGTCTTTTAATAGCTATGAGGGAAAATGCCATGCTTCTAGCGGAAAAGAGTAACGACTCTTATTCCTGGGACTGGTTTAATACTGGATATGGTAAAAATAATCCCAATTCCGCTTCATTTGTTCAAGACAGTGTGCACATAGCTACCAAGTTAAGAACGCGTAGTCTCAAACCTGGAATCACGTTGCCTATTGGCAATTACATCATTACACCAGATCATTTATTTCAAGTAATAGACATGTTCTCTAAAGGCAAACACTTTTTGATAAAATCCGATTTGAAAGCAGAAGACAAAATGAATTATGAGGCAGCTAGAAAACTGTGTTCACCTGCTGTATGCACGTTACTGCAAAATGTTCCTGAAAGTAACGGAAATATTTTCTATTTCAGAGTAATGCATGCTGTAATTATGTCGTTTATAGAGAAAAATATGACCACTAGGGACAGATTATTCAACATTTGGTACAGTGTCTTCTGTTTGCAAATTTGGAGATAGTGGATTATTGAACACCCAACGTATGTATAATCTAAGTAAAAATTTTATAAACATTTATGTATTGAGCTGAACGCTCATTCTTTAATCAATCTTATCAAGACATTTCAAATGAATGATGTAATTTTTCCTAGAGAAGTCAAGAAAACCGATAATCAGTATAATCTACAAGTAGAAGATCAAGAGCTAAAAAAATTTAGTGATGAAGTCATTGCCGCATTTGTAAAAGAAGCTCTAGAAAAAGCACTAGGTGACACAGACAATCTAGGAATGAAAGTTAATTCAAGCTGCTGCTACTCGATTCCTATGTTCTTTAATACAAAAGCAAAACAACAAAAATATTCCGAAGTATATGAAAGCAGTGAAGATGAAGAAACAGTATATATAGCATCAAACTGTGAAAATGAAGATACTAGAATACTAGAAAACCTAGAAATGTACTCCAAAAATAACATTGATACCAAAGACTTACGAACGCTAAGTGATTTAAAAGATATTTCGCAACTAAATATTAGCGGTACTTTAAACGTTAATGATTTTTCTAAACATAATAATGATGTGAAATTAGAAAGAAATGAATTTGTTAGAGTAAATGTAGGCAACAAGTCTGTTGTGATAAATAAATCCACACTCAGTTGGATACTAGAGGAAAATCATAATAAAATGTGCCCAGATCGATTAAGAAGATTTATAAATAATTCACCTTCCTATTCTCCTCATAAACGACCTAAGCAAAAATCATCATTTCCACAAAAGAAATATTTTTTTGGCAATAATGGAAAGGCAAAATCGAATCAAATATCATACAAGATATCTTCATCATCGAGTTTATCATCTTGTTCCTCGAGTTGCGATGAAAAGGAGTTTGTTTATGATCAGTCTACAAACACCGAAATAGAAGAAATCACCTTTGAACCAGATCAAGCCAACGCGATTTTTATTAAACCAGGGAATTATTACGGGGTGTTTTATGAGGAACGGTGGTATGTAGGAAAAATGGAAGAAGTACAATACACTCGACTATACACTTAAAGTATACTAATATAGTCTGTATTAGTATACTTTAAGTGTAGTTCTGGGATGTTTGAGGATGTCCGGGGGATGTCTGGGGGATGTCCGGGGATGTCCGGGGATGTCCGGGGGATGTCCTGGGATGTCCGGAGATGTCCGAGGATGTCCGGGGATGTCTGGGGATGTCCGGGGATGTATGGGGATGTACGGAGGATGTATGGGGATGTCCCTATAGAAGAGGATGTCTAGTGTACACATTTTCCCCAGTGGTTTACCCCTCGAAGTTAACAGACTATGAGTCAAATCTTTTGTACATTGCTTCATCAGTTCTGCTCTAAAAAAACATATAGTTGTTTCTGTGGTTAGGATGTTCTAAATTTCTCTGAATGTGTTACTTCCTATTTTAATGAGACTCATGAAATCTTCTTGATAATAATAACCAACTTGTCGTCATTTAGACCGACATGTTGAAAGCCCCTGATCGAATTGATCACGAGCTGATTCTTAGTCAACGTGATCTATAGGTTTCTCTTTATTTCTAGTTTATTTTTTCAAGTCCTGCCTTATCCATCATAAATATGTAAAAAGCCGGCAAAAGGTACATTTTTAGAAATTTTACGTCGGCATCGGGAGTACCTCAAGAAACAAACATAGGCCTGATTCCATTTTAATATTCATCAATATTTTTCCTTCAAAATAAGATAGTCGAAAATTATTATTTGTAAAGAACGTACAATTACATGCTCCTACTAATAATATTGACTGTATGCAAAATATCTCTACAGAATAACAAGATTCACATGAATCTAAGTGGGCGTAAAGTACTAGAAGTTTCGTGTACTTTGTTAAGAGTTATTTGCTGTTTTAGTAAGTTTTATCAGGTGCTCCTTTCAATAATGTAGCTTCGTAATATTCAAATATATTTTATCATTTATTCATAATTCATAAAGGTTTGCTATATCTACTTTTCTGTTAGAGTTAGTACACACTAAATTTCATATGTATATTTTGCCAAGTATTAGCCTACTGACATAATGTAAAGGGTAATTAATTTGTTATGGCATTTGGATTCAAACATTTCATTGTAGACGAAGTATAAGTATGCTCCGTTTACTGACACATTATCTAGATACATTATCTGCAAACCAGGCACATTATTGATTGAGGTACCCTATTTCGTTAGAAGTTTAACTCCAAATTATTAATTAAGATATGCAATTTTGTATTAGTTCAAAGAGTACTTTATTCTGATTACCATTTGAAGAAATACATCATTTTTTTAACTTCTGGTGCACTCTTACTCTCTTATAAGTTGGCGAATCTTTTGTTTTATGCAGATTGGTCTTCTTTTCCAATTCTTATCGGTTAATGTGTAAACTTTAATGCTTTACTTAAGCAGACCAAAATATATCGAGAACACGTTCCAGCAGCTTTTTCTAGTCGTATTAGGAAACAAAAAAATATATGTCAGCTGATATATTTAACTTCCGTCCACATGCTACAGAATTGTTAAATTTAAAACAAATTTCTTCCTTAATCTTAATCTTTAATTTAAAGGAAAGGCATAACTTTGATAAGCACCTCTCTTCTCGGATACTCTGTATAATAATATAATTAAAAATATTTTACGTTTTGCATAGAATGACTTCGCATCTGGTACAATAGAAATGGGGTGTAGCCACCACACGAATTACTTACGTATGTGCCTCACAAATTGTACAAAAGTCGTTCTAAATTAAGTTTTAAATATTTATATCTTCTTGAAAAAATAAACCTGTGAATAAATGTGCTTTTACAAAAATTATTCAAAATTCTATTGTAAGTACTTCTATTCTCTTAATAAATTTCTATAGGATGCATACTTTTGAAGATATTTGCAAACAAGTGCCCCTCGATAAGAGTAAAAGTGTTACTTCCGGTCCGACTTTTGAATTTTCTTTTATACAAAATTATTCCAAATCTAACTTCAAATACTTTTGTGCTCTTGATATATATACATAGAATTCATAATTTACGAGATATTTGCAAAAAATCTCTATATGGTAAGTGTTGCTTCCGGTCAGAATTTTGATTTTTTTTTAATACAATAATGCCTGGAAAGCATGACTTGCGAGATATTTGCAAGAAAATGAAGACCTACTTCCGGTAGGAATTCAAAAAATCTTTTATAATAAAATTTTGCTCAAACTCATTTCTAAGTACATTTGAATTCTCTATAAATTTCTTTAAACTTAGTAATGAACGAAATAATGGTAAAATTCAATTTTTCACTGAAGTAAGTACTCCTTTGATCTACCGATTTTACTGCAAATCTAATCATATCTAAAGAGGAAGATTATACTCGTAAATATAAAATTTGGAATTGATAGGCTATCGTGGTCACAGACAGACAGATACACACACACGAACATACGCACATAGACATTTTTTAAATAAGGAGGTGTGGCCACCACACAACTTTCTTATGCGTATGAGAGTTTCAAATTATAGAATTTTAAGGTCTTTTTTATATAAACATTATTCAAAATCCTATTATAAATACTTGTATTATCTTAATAAATATATATAGAATGTTCAATTTACGACATTTAGCAAAAAATCGCTATTCGATAAGAGTAAAAGTGTTAATTCCAGTCCGGATTTTGAATTTTTTTTTATACAAAATGTATTGAAAATTAAGTTCTAAATACTTTTATACTCGCAAAGTACCTGTCTGAAAAGGATGACTTGCAAAATATTTGCAAAAATCTGATTTTCGGTAAGAGTAAAAGCCCTACTTCCGGTAGGAATTTCGAAAAACTTTTTTAATAAAATTGTTCTCAATTTTAATTTTAAGTACATATGAATTCTTTATAAATTTGTTTAAACTTAGTAGTTGACGAAATATTGACAAAAAATATTCCAAATCTAGCTCTAAATATTTTTGTACTCTTGACAAATATATATGGAATGCATAATTTACGACATGTTTGCAAAAAATCGCTATTCCATAAAGTAAAAGTGTTACTTCCGGTTCGAATTTTGAAAGTTTTTTTATACAAAAGGTACTGAAAATTAAGTTCTAAATACTTTCATACTCGTAACGTGCCTGTCTCTAAAAAGCATGACTTGCGAAATATTCGCAAAAAAATGATTTTCGATAATAGTAAGAGACCTATTTTCGGTAAAAATTTTGAAAAACTTTTTTAATAAAATTCTTTTCAAATTTAATTTTGAGTATATATGAATTCTTTATAAATTTGTTTAAACTTAGTAGTTGACGAAATATTGGCATAATCTCAACAGGGAGATTATAGTCGTAAATATAAAATTTGGAATTGATACCTATAGCCGACAGACAGACACACAGAGAGGGAAAGAGACATTTTTTAAAAACCACTTTTTCGGTATCAGGAGACTTCAAAAATCTCAAGGTCGAAAATTTTCATCATCACAATACTTTCTTATACTACGTATAAGAAAGTAAAGAGAGTTTTTTAAACTTTTACTATTCTTCTTATACACACCGCTCCCTCCAAGGTGAATCGCACTGTATATTATAAGATTTTTTAAAAAAATTTTACTTTAACATATCATATATAATTGAATTTTTTCGTTGCTTTGATGCCATGATTTTAAAAAAAAACTATTTTTAATACGTACTTCTCCTTTACAACGCTCTTCATAATAATATAATTGAATATAATTTTACATTTTCCATAGAATGTTTCCGCATCTGCCGCAATACAAGGACTTCCTAAAACTTTTACGATATTCACAGACTGTCTAAGGTGAATCGCCTGTATATTAAAAGACTTTTTAGGAGACAAACTTATTTCCACATTATCATACCATGCATAATTGAAATCATTATGCATAATAGTAAATATTGATACAAAAGGTGTGGCACAAAGTTAACTTTCACAGTTCAAAATCTTTAATGTACACCGATTGATCAGTATTAGTTAAGTGTGACAACAATACGGTCTACCTTTACAAAGCAAATACGTTACTATTCCTTATTATAGTAAGTGAGAAAGTCCATAGTAAATATACACGTTTCAATACTGTCTACTTTATGTTTAACGAAATAATTAGAACTAGTGTGTTATAACAACAAAGTCTGCATTATATTTACTTTATAATACTACCTTATTTACTTAAAGATAGAGTAAATAAACTTACACCGACTACAGGGGTTAAATAAAATCGTAGATAAATACGGGCTAGGATTCAATATTAACGCTGGATAAGAGAGCAAAACAACTTTCCTCCGTCGATGATCGACCAACGATTTAGAATTCAAAATTCATGAGTCAATTATCGTCTTTCTAATCAGCAAACAAGCGCATTAAGCTGCAACTTTATAATTACATACCAATTATGTACCGTATAGATACTGGGCCGGCATCTCGCTGCCAAGTAGTTGCGGGAATATTATGCAATCACCGGGTTACCATTAAATTAAAACATGTGCATATCAGATAAAGTTACTGTTATGAGTTATTAAAGATAACATTGGACGGCGAGTTATTTTAATTCGAGATGAATATTATTAATTCTTTTTATAATTACTTAGCGGTCCCCTCATTATCGAATCTAATATCTATAAATCAGTTGCGAAGTGGATGATGACAGAAGAGGAGTAAGCTACTAAAGTACCGTTTCTATTAAATTAAATGTATATTAATTATGATTAAAAGAAGAATGACATATCGGCTTATTGTTAATTAAAAATTAATCAGATCTAAATCAAAACTGAAATAAAACTTATAATAATAGCTAATACAGAGTCACCTTCTCTAACACCTAATTAACTGTAATTTCCCGATAGTATTATATGCAAACTTTATTAAACTTTAACGTTACAATAATTCAGGCAGAATACTGTATACCAGTGGTTCTTAACCTGTTTTCGCCTAGCGCCCACTTACTGGATTTTGTATAGATCCCAGCGCCCACTGCAGAAAATCGCGAAGGGACACGTCATGGACTACGACTATGGATTATGGACTAGTTAACCTGGGCAGAGTAATTAAAACAAGAAGTAATAAATTCTACCTCTAAATTTATTTAAAAATATTAATTAATACAAACAAAAATTATTATTGAAATATTGAATTTTATTTAACAAAATTAAATTAATAAATTTGTGAGCCCAACCCATGCAGTCTTCACTAATGCGATCCTTGAGGTTGGTGCTTGCTCACCAGCTCTTTCACGCGAGGAGTCAGCAGACAAATAACGCCGCAAGTCCCCTCTGTTGACCATGTCCAGCCTTTTCCTCTTGTCTGAGTGCAGAAATGTAGCCGCACTAAATCCGGTTTCCACTAAATATGAAGTCGGAAACGAAGAAGCTTGTGAACAATTCCCCACATTGTAGGGATAGTCCTGCCATGCTGTGGTTCTGCCAGAGTTTCTTGAAGCCTGTTTTGATTCGGACTTTGCAATCCTCGTTGTTGCGAAGTTCCACCAACTCCTCCTGCAATTTAACGTCAACGTCTTCCAGCACGACTCCAAACGGGTCAGTAATCCAGGCAGGTACATCCAGTTCGATGAGGTCTTGGAAGCGCGATGTAAGGTCCTCTTTTAGTTGCTGAAGATGAGCCCCATATCGAAGAAGATCTTTATCTGTGGGTGTCTCTGTCATTTGATTAATTTCACTAAATTGGTAAAGTTCTTTCCTAACGATATTACTGCGGAGAAGGGCCAGCTTGTCGATAAAGGTGGTCACTGCGCTCTTGCAGTCGATGAGTGTCACCAGTTTACCTTGAATCTGGAGAGACAACTCGTTGAGTTTCCTGAAGATTGTAGCCAAGTAGAAAATGTCGAATTTGTGTTTCTTCAGCTCACCGGCCAACTTCTCATGTTTGACTTGCAGGAAAGTGACAACTGAATCGAACATTTCACAGAATCGAGCCAAGCAGTTGCCCTTAGAGAACCATCTCACCTCGGTGTGAAGCAGCAGCCGATTGTAGATCTCGTCATTTTCCTGGCAGAGGTTGCGGAATAGTCGATCGCTTTTTGCATTTGTTTTTATTACGTTCACGGCCGTGATCACGAGATTGAGAGAGTCATGAAGGCTGGGGGTCAGCCGTTTCGCTGCAAGATGCTCTCTGTGCGCTACGCAATGTATGCAGATGATATCTGGATGCTCCTTCTTGAGAAGAGCAAGGAACCCCTTGTATCGCCCAACCATTGCTGGTGCTCCATCTGTTGCGCAGGAGTGAATGTTGATTAGCGCGATTTCCTTTTCTTCAAAGTACTTCTTGACAGCAGCAAAGGTGGATGTACCAGTTGTGTCAAGGGGTAAGGACTCTGCAAACAACATGTCCTCTTTTGTTTCCCCAGTTTCGTCGAAGTACCTCACGTAAGACATGAGAAGGGCACTGTTATCACTCAAAGTCGATTCATCAAGCTGGATGGAAAAGTTGGTCTTCTTGAGAATGTCCACCAACTGGATTTCGACATCACTTGCCATCTTATCTATTCTTCTGGAGACCGTGTCGTTGCTAAGGGGGATAGCCTTCACTATTTCTGTCGCATTCCTATGTAAGACAGTCGAAATCACCTCTTTCACGGCAGGCAGAATCAATGTTTCCCCCACAGTGTGCGGCTTGCCAGCCTTTGCAATCATATATGCAATGTTATACGATGCCAGCAGGCCATCACGCTGAATCTCTGTCACCTTGGCAAAAGCAGACGAAATGGACGGGGTAGTTTTCTCCCTGTCATCACGCAGTTTCTTGAAGTATTCTGCGGGCTTGTCCTTTTTGTCCGAATGCATCTTTTCTAGATGGTCACGCATACGAGAGGGTTTCATTCCTTCATTTGAGAAGACATTGGAACAAATGAGGCACATCGGTCTTGTGCGATCCGCTGGGCTTGGTACGAAACCGAAGGCTATATAGTCGACCGAATACTGGCGTACCACCTTCTGCTTTTTGCCTGGAGGGGCCATAGCTGTCGTGTAAAAAAGACCGATGTTAAACAATGTTAAACAATTTTGGTTGGAGCAATATAATTAAAGTATTTTGTATAAGTTAGATTTCTAAAATAATTTGAGTTATTAAAAACATTACCAACATCAATAAATGATTATTACTGTAATAAACGGTTTTCGATTATAAAAATTGCTCTACCTAGTTTTAATTCAGCTCAAATATATATTGTTTATTTTATAACAGAACCGTGTGTGCTAAATGTACAATATTTTTGATAAACACTCTGTTAATTAATCACACAACTATCGCACACTGAATATTTGTCTCTGTTCGAACGTTATCGCTGACTATCGTAAATAGAATGAATCATGCGAATAATGACTTCGCTATATATAGGTACCGCACTGCATGGAATTCTCTGGAAGTCGAACTCTCTCGACCTTGGAACATTCGAGATGCGGTCCACTATACTCACGTTGACTCACAGAGTCCGCGCGTTGCGTCATACATACAATAACATAGTTAAGCACAGAAATAGAAACAGCATGTATGTAACCATAGCAACGATGGGGTTAACAATGCATAATAGGAACATTTGTGAGCGCGGATATTAAACATTTTGCATTTTTGTATAATTTTACTAATTTTTTACTGTGTAGTGTAGCTTTACCTTTACACCGTACAGCGCCCACCCAAAATCCTCCAGCGCCCACTGGTGGGCGCTACCGCCCACGTTGAGAACCACTGCTGTATACGATAGAGGACGATGAGACTAGCAGAGTTGGAGTGGTAACAAACAAAACTTGATGCTCCACAGGATTGAATTCTAAGACTACGTATATAAATGATCTTGTGGTAGTCGAAGATGATTTTTCTTCTATACTACGTGGTGGATCCACACAAGACCTAATTTCAGAAATTGTAGGAGAGAGTTAGCTACATTTCGATACGTGGGTCCGTACTAGTAATCTTAAAATGAATGTAACAAAACTAGACTACTAGTAATTAAAGAAATGTGCGAAGAACTTAACATAATAGCAAACAGTTGAAGCAGGATCAGGAAACCAACTTACTTGGAATCACGATTGATGTTCTAAATTTTCGAACGCGCCTAGCAACTGGTAGGAGCATCAATATTGCTGTTGGTAAAAGTAAAAATGCAAACTTTGAGGTACAAAGCTGCCGCTACCATTCATGTAGCTTCATCAAAAGATTTTTGATCTGTCAGAGACGACATCCAACTTCACCGCAAGGAAACAATACCAACATATGCATTACATGAGTGATAAACCAAAAAACGAAACGATAACGTAGAATTAGTAAGGCAGTCTTACACAGGTGCTTCTAACTTATTAGTTGTTTTGAGGACAACATAGCCAAGAAAGTGTATGTTGGTTAAATAGTATATGTAGCATAATGTCATACCATAAGAATTTCAATTCCAAAAATCCATTTATGTCTAGAGTGTTAAGTAATAGTGGCCAGTAACGTATTCTGTAATTTATATAATAAACTTAGTAAATTAAAAAAAAAGATTATTAAAAGTCTTTGCCGAAGATACAAGAAAATATTTATATTGGTGTAGAGGCACTATTAAATGACAATCTGACAGCAAGCTGTCATCTAAAAAGTCTCCATAAGTAACAATACCCACACTGCTTGAACTACACAATTATATCTTTGACACATAGTTAGTATTATTTGAGTGAAAATGTTAGATGGTCGTCTTTGGTGAACCAGGACCGTCTAATTGACCCACATGATTGGTACGCGACAGCCCTACTGCCATTTTTACATTAACTATTCTTTTAATTGAGAAATTTGTGTTGATATTATTTGTGTGGTGTTATTGAATGCACGTCTTTGATAAATCAAGACAGTTTAATGATACTACATGGATAATAGCGATGGCTCTATGCTTAATTGTTAACATTTTTACTTCTATACATTTCATATTTTGGCATTACATCTTGTTAGTCATTGAACCTTTTTAGATAACAGCTTGCTTTTAAATTGTCATTTTATAGTACCGCTACACCAAGATAAATATTCACTTTGAATATATATCTTTATATAATCAATAAAGAAATTATCGCGGATACATAAAACAAAACAAGAAAAATTGAATATTGGGTAAAATCCGCTGTAGTGCAATCGTAGACACGTGTTTCTGATTAATTGGTCGTCATCAGTACGGTGTAGCCAAGGAATAAGGTATATCCGCGATAATTCCTTTATTGATTATCTTTCCTGGGTTCGGATGGCACGCAGGTTGACAATGTCTTCCTCATGGCGATGTTAGTTATTGTCTTCAAAACCGAAGATATTCTAACTGAAGCTGCAAATGGTAGTCTGTCACCTGATGGTCTTCCGTGTATGCTTCTATTTCCAAGGATATCCCACCTTATTCCTTGGCTACACCGCACTGATGACGACCAATTAGTCAGAAACACGTGTCTACGGTTGCACTACAGCGGATTTTACCCAATATTCTCTTTTTCTTGTTTTATCTTTATATATATATATATATATTATTATATTCAATAATGTTGGAATCATTGCACATCTTTACATTAAACCCTCAGTAATTTTAAATTGTTAAATTGTTTTCACAGTCTTAACTTATGTTGGTTTTGTTCAAGATTAGAATTACTTTAACATGTTTTGTGTGCACCTTTGATTATGTAAGAATATCTCACATTTTTGTCTTTGTGCTTTATCAAAAGCCTATTCTAAGTGCATAAAAGTATTTTAATCACGCCAATACTTTTTGTTTAGAACATTGATTCTGTTAAACATTATTTTGAGGTTGTCCATATTAACTAATGATTCAACTGAAACACATTTTTTTGTGTTTTAACAGCTATCGGTGACTACATTTAGCGTGTCATTTTCAAACTGTGTTTCTTTAGGTAACCGTACAAACACAGTTTAAAAATGACTCACCAGACTTGAAACTAGTCAGGGACAGTGGTAAAAAAAAACATAGTAAAAAAGTGTTTTAGCTAACTCTTTGTTCAGTAGCTGAACACCACCAATGGTCTAAACCTGGTGGACCGCGACCAAGTATGCACATAGGGGAGAGTCCCCCAGTACCGTCACCCTAAGATTAATCAACAAGAAAATCGAAGTACCTTGGGTTACATGTTTAGTACCTCCTGGTATGTGTGAAGGAACTCTTGTGCTATGAATAAAAATAATAACCTACCGGTATTTTTAGAAACCATAAACTTTATTATTACAATTTGAAGACTAGGAAAAACCAGTCTTTAAAAAATTGGCCTCCAGTATCGGCCATCAAATATATGACCATATTTATGCTATTCAGTAATCGCAAATATACTGATTTGATAGCTCTGATATATTCGCACAAGCTTCGTGGACCCAAGCCTTGCAGTTCCCACATTGTACAAAGTCCAATTGGCACAAAGGAAAAATTGTCTCTGTCTCAATCGGTCTGCAGGGAGGAGTCAGGATTTCGATTTTAAATTTCATGGCTTTCTTGCTGATATATCATCCTGAAACCAAACTTTTACCTTTCTTGCTAACATATTTTCCTAGAAGCAAACTCTTTATTTGCCTAGCTAATTCAAGTTTTCTTTTAGTTGTTCTTTCCTCTTCCATGATCATTTTGTATGGAGAACTTGTTATTATTTAACTTTTTTCAGCTTTACGATGTCGTGCAGTAGCTCTTCTCTCCGAAGCATGAGGAACTGGTGAGAGTTCTGTCATTACAGCCTTAAAATTGTCAGCGGATTAGTCAATGACAGCTTTTGTTTGACATTTGGATTGCTGAGGAAAGACAATTTGTGGTGCGGCGTCATTAGCGGTAGTTTGAGAAGAAGGTGAGGGTGTCGGTTCTGACAGTTGGGAAGATGAAAGCGATGGTTTTGATATTGATTGACTTTCTGTAACGTTGGTCATATCTGAACCAATGAAATCTATATCGCTGAAGACATGTCTGTTAAAGGGGTGAACGCCTGTGCAGCGAAAGCTACTAACTGCGATATCCATTCGAGAAACTCGAGTAAAAGCAGAAGCAACAAACCCCGTATTTACTGATTCTTATGCCAGGATTTGTTCTCATCCACGATGCACATACATCCTTGTAAGCAGATTCAATTCAATTCAATGGTATGTCTTTATGACTAGCATGTCCGTCAAGAATCAATAGGACTGGATTCTCTTGTGGGGTTTGAATATTTCACAAAGTGACGCATCCATTTCAAAAATAATTCGTCATTCATCCAACCGTTCGGCTGAGTTTCACCTATACTTTCATTTGGAGCATTAATCATAAGTTTGTCATTCATTCGGGACCGTGGAAATAGGAAAAATGGTGGTACGAACTGACCACCAGCGCTCATTGCAAAAAGTACATATTCTTCCCACGTTCTGCAGGAGTAAGTTTTCCAACTTTGGTTTTCAGTAGCTAAAACTTAACCATGTTTCTGTACAATGCTAACGCCAGTCTCATCGTAGTTCCATTTTTTATAGGCAGTGAAACTAAACCATTGCATCAAAGTCTCAAGGGCATCGTAGAATCGGTCAACCTGAGGTCTGTTAAATCCTACAGCTCTCATTAAACTCATTGATACAGGAGTTCGCAATGATAAATCACTATGCCTTTTCAGAAAAGAATAATAAAAGTTCTTTCCTGCAGATTTTTTCTGTTTATTAAACTGGTGAGGTAATTTCAACTTTTCGGCAAGTTGAAAAACGAGACATAGAAATTCTTTTCTGTTTAAAGGCATTAGCCTATTTGCCAAGTCTTCAACGTGTTCTGCCAATATTTTTATATTATATGATACGGTGAAGAAACTTAAGAACAGGAAAACTCCAAATCAAGACAAAATACTGAATGAACCAATAAAAAATGGAGGAACTGTCATCATCAAAGAATACACAAAACTGTTAATATCATACTACGACATAGAAGAATCCAGCGTAACAATACCCGTCTTCAAAAAAGGAGATAAAACCAATACAGCAAATTACCGTAGAATAACATAGTTGAGCACCTCGCTAAAACTACTAACTAAGATCATTGCGGATAAATAACCACAACCATGCCAAAAAGCGAAGAACAACAGACATTTCGAAAAAACAGATCTGCAACTGATGCACTATTCATACTCAGACAATTGATAGAAAAATGCCTAAAGTATCTGTTCAACAAAATATAACCACATCTAACATACCAACAGAATGGAACAACAGCATAAGCATACCAATTTTTAAAAAAGGACAAATACCAACCCGGAAAACTACAGAGGAATAGCCCTGCTCTGCATCACTATGAAACATTGCCGGGTTGAAGTGAAGCAGTATGGGTAGACGTTATTTGGTCACTAATATTAACTATAAGTCTAAATATGTAAGCTCCAAGGAATTTGAGGTATGATTTAATAAAACTTTAAAGAAGACACAAGAAAACAATTGGGTTTATTATAAATTTTAAAGTGTTATTTTAAAGTTGAGAAATCATTATTTTTAGGTTTATTATTCCACCACTAAATGGTGTTACATAAGGGACGATATTTTGAGGAAAGTAGAATCAATTATAACAAAGTAAATTGTTATAATTGATTCATGGGATATAGTCACAACATTATTTACAGTTCTTGCATAAAAATTTCCCAATAGTATAAAGCATTAAGAGAAAAGAAATGAAGAATACTCTTGCCACACACGCTGGGTGCCAAATTGTGTAGACGCAATGTCTTATATGTTTTTCAGAGTGCATTTGATGTACATATATAAATCTACAAATTTTGGCGGACAGTATGATCTCTCTTTCTTAAATATATCTTTACCAAATATATCTACTGTTGCCATCTGAAATTTAAACGGATCTTCAAAAAATTTAGCCCCACGTTAGACAAGAAAACTTCAGTGTAAGATATTTTGAAATATTTAAAATTAATAGGAATATCTGTTAACCATAGTGTCCTTCTATGTAAGAAAACATACAAATATCATCAATAAATCAATAGTTCTTAGTATAACTTTATCGTAAAGGTTTTGTTAGAAATTTCACTTTTCTTTTTTGGGACAGATTTTGTACCATCGTTAAATAAGATTTCAGAAAACTCTTTATAAGCCTGTAAATTTCTTAGTTGCAAGTTGAAAACTAACTATTGTAGAATGCTGGACCTTATTGCAATCGATTCCATTAATCAATCTCTTATTACATATAAATAAATATTCTTTTCTTTTCCTAACATATTCTCCTTCATTTTAAACACACCTCCGTATTCTTATAAATTATTAGCGGACGAAGCTTTGATACAGATGTTAATTTTTACAATGTCGAGCAATATACATCTATACAAATAACGACAAATTCAACCATACGTACACAATCTATAGTCAAATTGCTTTGGAATTAACACTGAACGTATTGCGTTCACATATAACCCAAGTATAGACACCCCTGCCTATCTCTGCTTTGTGGACCTAACGAAGGCCTTTGACTGAG
Source organism: Amphimallon solstitiale (assembly GCA_963170755.1). NCBI lineage: Eukaryota > Metazoa > Arthropoda > Insecta > Coleoptera > Scarabaeidae > Amphimallon > Amphimallon solstitiale. The sequence goes on from OY720683.1 coordinate 100,041,190, forward strand.
TACAACTAAAAGACGTCATAACGATTCTGGAAAACGGTAATACGAAGAAAGAATACATTGAAGTCATTAAGGACCTAAACACAAACACAACACCGCAAATACGCACAACTCACACCCTAACGCAACATCTACGAACTGCAATAGGTATCCGCCAAGGCGACAGTCTCAGTCCTTTGTTATTCAATATAATCATGGACGAGATGGTGAAAGCTGTGAAGAACACCGGACTAGGATATCGAATGGGTATGCATAAAATAAATATATTATGCTACGCTGATGATCATTTTCCATACCTGATTAGGGAACATGTTTATATATTTTCTTAATGTATTTCCGAAAAATTAAGTTCATAATTCGATCTATTCAAACCGGTGCGCTTTTTGAATTACCTTATATATATAGAAAACAAGAACAAAGTCCATTCAGTGAGGAAGTATTGGAAAATTAAAAATTTTTATTATTCTTTGTTAACTTCAAAAACTAATTTTCAACTTGTTATAGAAAAATAGCTTTTAAAAGTTCAAATATGTTTCAACTAAATGAATTGAGAACGTTATAAGTGGTGTATGTACAATCTACAGAAAACTTATTGCAAAAGAAATAATCAAAAGCGATTAGAATTCCGATATTTCCACATTTTCAATCGAATTTGTCGAAACTTTGTTTGGAAGTATCCACGGAAACGCGTTTTAAATGCAAATTGAAACTCTTTCAAATAACGTTCAGTTGAATGTCCCCCGTTGAAGTGGCGTCAGGATAGAAAGAGAAAAATGGGGTAAAAAGCACAGAGAAACACAGAAGTTTTCCGACACGTCCTCCGCACGGTCCATTCGTAATCAAATTGTCAACTCGAGTAAAATTGACACCGACCAAACCGATGCTTGTTATATAACTCCGGAAAGGGCGATGATGCTACTGCTGCTGCTCTTACCCGATTGCTGATTAAAGGAAAAGAAAATATTATATCTCAACCGTCGCGTCGTCTGTGTCGCAATTACTTTTAATTAATTTTTATTGTTCGTTGTCGACAAACGACGCCGTCGTTATCTCTGTGAACGAGCGTTGTAGAGGATGGATGATTCTCGCGAGTTTTCACCCCCAACGGTTTCTGCATTAATGAATACGCACAGGCACCTACGCACACTAACACGCGCGCTTTCACCAAGCAGTAGGTCCCGATGTCTTTGAAATGCGAATCGAAATTGATGTCGGGAGAGTGTTGTTGAAATGGAACGATGCTTTTTGATCGCGCGATATCAAAGAGGTAAAAATACCTCGCTACCGGCGGCTGACTCTTGAGAAATACATTGAAGTCGTAAAATTTATTGAGGCAAATTTCCTAGGGTAAAGTTAGAAATTTGTCATGGGATAATATATATATTTCCTGTCACTTTTAAATGAACGCACAGTCGGCGACGAAATTGAGTGGAAATTGAGTGGAAATTGTAGTGTTACAAGTATAAGCCGACATTGCAGAATACAAATTTTTGGATTATGACAAATATTTTGACGATGTGAATTAATGTAAATTAAGTATATGCCAATAGAATGAATCTGAAGTAAGTGCAATTTTGTCATTAAGAGAAGACAAGGAACCGTTCAACCAAATAATATGGCGCCCAGCGTGGGGCATATTGGAAGGTATATTTAAAATGTAGTGTAATCATACAAATTATCACCAGTTCGGTTCTGTTGCATATATCTCAGAAATTATAAAAATAATGTAAATTTTCTCTTTGTTGATTCAATAATTCACTGCAATTAAGTGATAACTACATTTTAAGAAATCGATGTACAGGCTGTCCCAGAAATAAAAATACGGAGTAGCAGAAATCGGAAGCTAGATTGTTTAAAAACGTACCCTCAAAATATCAAGTTTGCGCAAACGGCAGAAAAAAATAATAAAGGATTCAATTGGCCTTACGCCTACCATGGACTAAGTATCCACCTGCTTCACTTTCACAATCGGTCCTTTTCAGGACCACCATATTACTTGTGATAAAAAAGGAGGAGAAATAGATACTTCATAATAAATATCAACCATTAATTACTTTAATTTTAAAACTACGATTTATTGAATATTCTAAAATAATAATAATCAGCTGTTTCCGACTACACACACAACCTTCCTACTTTAAAAATAAAAACAATCTTTTATTGTCTGCAATAAAGTAGGTCGCTCATCTGGATCAACAGCTGACTACATAGCTGCGTTATCTAGACGCTTCGGACAAAAAATGTGTTTTATATGAATGAGTACGATTTAACGTTTTTTCCCCGTTTTATACGAATAAAAGCGTATTTTTCTATGAATGCGTGTTCGTTTCTATTTACAAATGAGCATTCTTACATGTATTTATAAACATACATTCTGTGCCAGGCCCGTAATGTAATTCTTTTATCTAAAAAAACAACATAGAAAATTAAATATTTAATTTCTTCGTTATTGCGGTATATTTGGGCCTGTTTCTGTTCGGACTTTACATACCTGCTACTCCGTCTGTATAAGATAAGAGAATATTTAAATATTCTATCTACTTTCTGTACTTAAACATGTCATTTAGAAAAGCATAATTCAAAACTACGGTCATCGTTTTTTATGAATGTCTAAAAAATTGTTTGAACTTAAATAAAACCAAATTGCTTTAGCAGGGTAAGCGATGAAAAATACTAGAATATAAACGTTAAGTGCTCTAAAAGTTCTAAATATATGGAATATTATATAAACAACTTGAGGTATTGCAATGGAAAATTTACTATCTCCCTTTCTGGCGAATTTATTAATGATTTTCTTTTTAGCACATAATTAATTTGTACTGTGAATATTTTTTAAGAATATGTGGATGATATTTTCGCGAAGTTTGATACTACAAAAATTTTAAATTTGTAAATATAAAGTTTACGGTAAAAACAACTCATTTACCTTAAATAGCCAAATTATTAGAAATATGAACAAAATCGAAGAGGATATCTACAGGAAAATGACAAACAGCATAATGTACTGTCGACAACAGAAAATTATACAACACATTAAAGAATCTTTTAGTAAATCCTACAGATAAGATTAAAATAAAACATGACTCTGGAATCTATAAAGTCGCAAATAGTGCATGTCATAAATTTGGCCAACTGAACATATATTAGAAACACGTACATTACTTGTTACTTTGTTATCGATCCGGTAAAATTGCAGCAGTTGCTGAACAAGTTCATAATAGAGATCGCTCAATAAAACCGGAAAACTTAATTTGAATATGGAGAAAGAACCATATAAATTCTACATACTGAATTTATATGTTATACTTATAACATTTATAACATATAAATCTGCTAAAATACCACTGACTGCCAATTCCTAGTATGACTTTCTCTTGTCATCCATGCATTAGACACATTCATAATCAACCCAACCAAAGAAATGTAAAGCATAATTGTCAGCAGGCAAGTGATTTTTCGTTAATAACGTACTCTTGCTGATAGAGTTTGAAGAAGGTAAGTGTAATGAATATCAATCCAAAACTATTCAATTCAGTATTCTAAAAAGCATTAAAACAATAAAGGCGCATTTACACGTGCACGGATTCAGTGGCGCCAGTTCCAAGGTTAGTTCAACTTTCGCGCCAGTAAACGTTTACTTGTTGCATGTAGAAAAATAGTAATTTTTCTCGCCAGTTTCAATTTCAACTTAGTGGTCTAATAAGCATGACTCATGAACTTATTCGTAGAGCCTCTAAAATAGCCACAAAGTTGTGGTTGAGGAAATGATTAACAATTTGCGAAGAACAAGAAGAGATAGAACACACGGGACTTTTTCATAAATCTCGAGAAATTTGATAGTTGTTGCAGGACTCCACATTTTGTTCATTATTATTAAATTTAAAGATGAACAACATACACAAATAACACCTGTTGCTGAAAATTAGCGAAACCTCTGCAAATTTATGCTTATATAATATTTTTTAATACTCGCCAGTCTTCACTGGCGCATGGAAAAGTTAAGAGGGGTTCACACTGATGCAATTAGTTGCAGCAATTCCAGTTTTATGAAAAGTTGCACGAAAATTCGCGTTCACACTATGCAATTTGTTGCAGCAATTTATCACATGTGAAAAGTTGCACGTATTAGAGCGTGTTCTATTTTCTGAAGAAATTGCATGCGATTTTCTAGTAACTTTTACGCTGCCAACTTGTCTTACGAAACGTAACAAAGTATATGTTTTATTTTTCATCACTATACATTGAAAGTAATGATGACATATAATTACTTCATGTTGGAAGTACCACAAAAAAATATTGCATTTGTGAAAAATTGCTTGTACTTCCTGATGAGTGTGAACCAACCGTGCAACTCTTAAAAATTGCACCGTTCATGCAACTTTTCACATGCGATAAATCGCTGCAACTAATTGCATCAGTGTTATTCCCTCTTTAGAAGACAATAAAAGGCGCGTTTATACGTGCATGGATTCAGTGACGTCAGTCGCTATTGGTACGCCAGTTCCGTGCATTTATGTCAAAAGTTAGTTGCCTTCTAACTTTTCCATGCGCCAGTGAGGACTGGCGTGCATAAAATAATATGCATTGCAACATGTAAGCATAAATTTGCAGTAACAGGTGTTATTTGTGTATATTCTTCATCTTTAAAATTAATAATAATGGACAAAAAGTAGAGCCCTGTAACAACTATCAAATTTCTCGAGATTTATGAAAAATACCCGTGTTTATTGAATAGCAATCGATTTCCTAACCCACATGCGGCCTTTCCTTCTATCTCTTCTTTTTCTTCGCAAATTATCAATCATTTGCTCAACCACAACTTTTATGGCTATTTTAGAGGCTCTACGAATAAGTTCATGAGACATGCTTATTAGACCACTAAGTTGAACGTTTACTGGCGCAAAAGTTGAACTGGCGCCACTAAATCCATGCACGTGTAAATGCGCCTTAAGACAAAAACGTCTCATGTCTCGAGTGTAGTAACAGAAAATGTTGAGCAACAAAACTGAGATATCTTGGAGCATCCATCCTATAATTCAAATTGCCTTGTGATGTTCATATTTTTAGGCCACTGATAAACACGTTAAAAGGTAACCGTTTTCAGTCCGATGCAGGAGTACAAACTGCTGTGAAGAAACTCTTCAGCGAGATATTCGAAAAAATAAAGGGAAATAGAATATTCAAATTTTTTATAGGAAAATAATTCCCTGAGTAACCAATAGTTTGATTTTTGCAAGAGTGCTGCTACCTCTACTTCGATAGTGTCTTGCAATGAGTTATTCTACAATGAAAAGGATGCGTATCAAACTTAAACCCTAAACCTTAGTTCAATCTAATAAATGACGAAGTAGTTTTCAATAAATTGTATTTTTACGGTATACGAGGAGAAGTCTTATATTGGAATGGTTTAAGAATTATTTTGGTGGTCGGAAGCATTATGTGCATGTAAACAGTATTCCTTCCGAGAAAATACTTCTGCGTAGAGGGATGTTGCAGGGAAGTGTTCTTGGACCTTTGTTGTTCATGCTATATATTAATGACATTCATGTGAGTAAATGTTTTCTATTTGCTGATGATGTCACGTTGCTGATGAGTACCGTATACAAATCTGATTTAAAAGAGACTGCTCAAAATACATTGAAAAGAATTAAGAACCACACTCAGAAAAGTGACTCAATAATAAATTCAAAAATCAAAATTTATAGAGTTCAAAACTACTTTATATGATAGAGATGAATAAATTATAGTAAGATATAAATAAAAACCTACATACAGAAAGCTTATGCTAACATGAAATTTATTTACCCTCACAGACACTATTTGTATACACATATGAAGTCTTTTTTATGTGAGGCACTTGTGCTTTCAAAATTTTCCTACTGCTCTCCGGTGTATGGTCCATGCTTAATACAAGACTTAAGTAACCGTATAGAGCGAGTCCAGAAATGTTGTTTAAGACAAATACTTGTAATACGTAAATTTGACAAGTCTCGCACAAACTGTCCTAATTGAAATGGCTCAATATGAATAACCGTAGACCCTTGCAATCTTCTAAATTGTGTTATGCAATAATTAATACCAAGCAACTTGCATATCTTTACGATCTAATTTTATTTCGCACTGATGTGCACCACTTAAACCTGAGATCTTCTCTAAGTGCCATTACGCCGCCCGCGCGTAGGACAGCGTTGTGTGAGCGTGGTTTTTGATGCCAGATTGCCAGAGTGTATAATTCATTACCAGTGGGTAGTTCATTTAGCACCTTTGCTGCGCGACACCGGGCATACTTATTTGATGATCAAGTTAATTAATTCCCCATTATTCACTTGTTCTTAATTATTATTAATTTTTAGATTAATATTAGATGGATATTGATTTGATTGTACAAATATGTAGGTTATTAATACAATATGTCTTTTTTTATATGTATGCTGCACATCACATTAGGTTAAATTAGTAATAGGCAAAGATAGTATTCTATTCTTTTTTAGTCACTGTATTTCAGGGTGATAGTGGAATAACTAACCTTGCAATAGCGCGAGATCTGTACTATGAGGAGACTCGGTTGTAGACAGAGCTGCAAAGAGCATTTCATTCATTTATAAGAAAATATTTCGCTGCCAAGCATTTATACAGCAATTATTATTAAATGCTAAAGAAAATATTAAAACATTTATAAATAAAATAGCTATCATACATACAACATGCGCAATTCATCTGTCTTGGAAAATCCTAGACATAGGTTGTCTTTTTATGAAAACAATCTAGGTATCTAGGTATATGGGCATACAATAAACTTCCAGAACATATTAAATCAGAATCGGGATATTCTTTTGGATGAACGATTGTGCGATTCCTGCTGCAGAAAAGCTACTGCTCGCTGGCTGAGTTTTTGGATGATAACACTAGTTAATGGTTTTTTCTTTTTGATTTTAAATTATCTTCATTATGCAGAGGTGTTCAATACTTATATCGGCCAAACGTATAACATGTTTAAAATGTAATAGATGAATTATATGACTTGTCTTATACTGCCTCTGGTTTGAAGGATCAATAAAGCTATACTATACTATTACACCCGTTGTGTTTATGAAACAAACCTCAGTGCCTTAAATAAATTTCTTGTTAATCACACTAGCGGACTTAATTTTTATAACTGACTTAACAGTCTAAAATTTTAGTATTGCATTGTTTTAAAAATGAAATCTGTATCCTAATTGTTTTCACTAAGATTAACGTAAAAATTAAAATTAAAAAAGTATTGTAACAAGCTCGAATATGTTCGCGGCTATACCGTGAAGGGAAGTGGCAACTACAATGGATACGACGACACGCATTCCAGAGAGAAGTAGAGAATTCTAATATATTAGTAATCGCAGAATATACAAAATGGAAACTTCTGGAAGCTATACGTGCATATTAAAGGTTGCCGCGATTTACATATTGAAATGTCACTGAATTGTCATTTACTTAAGAAAGTTTGAAGCAGTGTTCCACAAGTTGTGTGATTTTCAAGAATGAAAAACCGTGCAAGAGGCTTCAAAAATTCTTCGGGCAGTGTTTGTTATGTTTGTTGATTATATGTTACAAAATCACAAAAGAAGCCTTTAAATGAATTAAGTCAAAGATGGTATGAACAATATTATGGCTTCAAAATTAAAAATCAAGACAAAACATGGGATATATATACTGTATTTCGTGTTATTTCAAATTAACTCAGTGGAACAAAAACAAGAATTCTTCTAAAGTCCTGTCAGAAAGACCAGTGATTTGGAGTGAATCTGCAGGTCACGTCATGGACTATTACTTCTGTCTTGCAAAAATTGAAGGCTTTGCTAAAGGAAATAAACACAAAGTAATGTACCCAGACATTCCATCTGCAAGCAAACCGTTGAAAAGAACTGATTGTGAGCTTCCAACTCCAATGCATTCGAATTCTTCTGCGGACGAGGAAGATATAAACGATGTTTTAAATGTGTTATTTTCAAGTGATCTGACGTATGTTCCTTCTGACGAACCACATCTCATTAGTCAATCAGATTTGAATGATTTGATACGGGATTTGGGTTTAACCAAAGAAAAATCATTTTTTGGGATCTCGATTAAAAGAATGGAATCTTTTTCATTCCACTATATGAATCCCTGCATTGAAGAATGGTCATGAATAATTCAGTTCATTTTACCAAGTTGAAAGAAATTTTTGTTAATGTACTGATGGAAATCAACTTTTGTATAAAATGAGTATTGAATATAACTCTTCAGAATAGCGATTGTTTATCCACTAGTCGAAAACAAGCCTCAAATCCGTTTTACTTTATAATGTTAACTCGAAACCATCAATCCCTATGGCTCATTCTACAATCATAAAAGAAACCTATGACAGTATGTCAACTATATTAAATCTCATTCAATATTCAAATCATCTTTGGCAAATCTGTGGTGACCTTAAGGTTATTTTCTTACTACTTGGACTGCAAGGAGGGTTGACCAAATATTGTTCTTTTCTGAGTCTGTGGGATGGCCGAGCAGTTCAGCATCATTACCAAATAAAAGAATAGCACCCGCGAACCAACAATGTTCCTGGAGGATTTAATATAAAATTTGAGCCGTTAGAAAATTCTAATTTGGTGATTCTACCCCCTCTACACATTAAATTAGGGTTGACTAAACAGAATGTCAGAACACTAGAAAAAGAAGCAACTGTTTTAAATACTTAAGTAATAAGTTTCGAAAGCTGTCTGATGCGAAAGTTTGCGAAGGAATATTTGTTGGTCCACAAGTCAGGAAGCTGTTCAAAGATGAAAATTTTGAACGTGTTATGAATGATTTAGAGCTGGCAACATGGACATCTTTTAGAAATGTTTGCAAATATTTTCTGGAAAATCAAAAATGTGAAAACTACCAAGATATCGTAGCTAATTTTCTAAAAATGTATAAAAATCGAGGGTGCCGAATGTCGCTCAAAGTTCATTTTTTACATTCACATTCTTCCCTGCTAATTTAGGAAAGACGTGTGATGAACAGGGGGACAGGTTGCATCAATAAATTGCAGAAATAGAAAAACGGTATCAAGGTAGGTGGAATCCCGTCGTGATAGGAGATTTTTACTACTTTATCATTAGAGAAGGCAACAGTAGACATAAAGGGAAGAAATTACTCTATTTATGCCATACTTTTATACAGGGTGTCCAGATTTCGATGCTCACCATTGGTATATCGGTTATTAGAAGAGATAGAGGAACGGTTAAATAGGGAATGTTTTGCAGAATTCAATGCTCGCAACAAATCTCATTTCAAATTCATTCTGAGTTTTTACAATTTTGAGATATTTTGAAAAAACCAATATTTGCCGATTTCAATTTTCCTCAATAACTCGATAACGCCTAATGCCATCGCTTTTAAACTCTAACATTGTTCAGACACTTTTTTAAGACAAATTTTTGGTGTTAACAGTAACCCCCGATTTTCATTTGTTTCCAAGTTCTTAGCGTTATTTTTTGTTTTTCTTATGGCGGCCATATTGGATTTTTAATTAGATAGTCCTTAAAAATAGATTTTCAATAATGTACAACATGCCTAATAAATCTTTATTTACACGAGAGATATGAATATTTGAATAAAATTTTACTCTAATACGGAATTAGTTGGCTATGAAATTAAATGGTAGTGTAAAACAGACGATAAATAGATAAATGAGCTCAGGCATTGTTGACATGTCAAAGGCAGTGCAGTTGGTGGGAGATTTAGAACTTTGTGTTGTAATTATTGATAAGTAATTACCGTTAAGCATTGAAATTAGAATAGATGAGATAAGAACTGATAATGGCACATACATTTTCAAATGAAGAAAAGGTTGATATGTTAGAAGTTTATTTCAAAGCAAATAGAAACTCTGAAAATGCTTGCACAAATTACGCTCAGCGTTTTCCGGAAAGACCACAACCACACCGGACAATTTTCAACAGAATAATAAGAAATTTAGTGGACTATGGAAGCTTCGAACTAAAAAGATCCAACTATCAAGTTAACAATGCTGATGTACGTCAAAATAATATTTTGCAAAATGTTATAAACAATCCAAGTACATCAGTACGTCGAGTAGCTCGAGAAACTGTAATTCCGAAATCTAGTGTTTATGGAACGTTGAGGAAAAACAAATACCACCCATACAAACCAACAATTGTACAGGGTTTAAGCGATAATGACTATCAGCGAAGATTACAATTTAGCAGGTGGTATCTACAAAAATGTGAAGATGATACTGATTTTCCTAGGAAAATACTTTGGACAAATGAAAACCGACGGTTTACCAATTGTGGAGTGTTCAACAGGCATAATTATCATCACTGGTCAATTGATAATCCACATTTTGCAAATCAAAGAAGATTTCAAATTCTATTTGGTTTTAATCTCTGGTGTGGTTTGATTGGTACGAACTTTTATTGACATCTTCTTTGTTGTTTGAGTTTTTGTTTTTTCATTTTAGATAATCACTTAATAGGTCCTTTCATATTTGATTACAATTTAACTGGTAATAGATATTTGGAGCTACTAACGAACGAGATAATGCCTGCCGTAAGACAACCCTGAAAACATGCAAAACGTCTGGTTTCAGCAGGACGGCTGCCCTGCCCATAATGCTCGTGACGTGCAACATTTTTTGAGAGAACATTTCAATGAGAGAGTTATTTCAAATAATGGACCAGTACAATGGCCTGCGGGATCGCCCGACCTTACCCCCTTGACTTTTATTTGTGGGGTGCCACTAAAAACGAAGTATATAATTTTGAACAACCAGAGAATCGGGAAATTTTAGAACAACGAGTGCTGGATGTGCTAAGATCATTAAACGAAAACACACTACGTATAATTTGTAACTCTGTTAAAACAAGGTACCAAAAGTGTGTGGAGCAGAATGGTCGCCATATTGAACAGTTTATTTAAGTAAATCTGAACTTTTAATTTCGTATTAAAGTGAAATTTATTTTACATGTTCATATCTCTCATATAAATAAAGATTTATTAGGCATGTTGTACATTATTGAAAAGCTATTTTTAAGGACTATCTAACTAAATAAAAATCCAATATGGCCGCCATAAGAAAAACAAAAGATAGCGCTAAGAACTTGGAAACAAATGAAAATCGGGGGTTACTGTTAACACCAAAAACTTTGCCTTAAAAAAGTGTCTGAACAATGTTAGAGTTTAAAAGCGATCGCATTAGGCGTTATCGAGTTATTGAGGAAAATTAAAAAAGGCAAATATTGGTTTTTTCAAAATATCTCAAAATTGTAAAAAGTCCGAATGAATTTGAAATGAGATTTGTTGCGAGCATTAAATTCTGCAAAACATTCCCTATTTAACCGTTCCTCTATCTCTTCTAATAACCGATATACCAATGGTGAGCATCGAAATCTGGACACACTGTATATCAGAAATTTTCCTCTGTGTCCAGTTAAGTGTTTTTGTATACATGATACTAATTAAACATGCAAGTATTTGTTATGTCAACATTTTTGTATTTATCTATTGCATTTCATAACTTCTGTGTAACAATTTTTTTAAATACAATATTATTGTTTATGTACTAACGGAGTATGATTACAACTCTAAAACTTGACGTGGTGGAAAAATTTGGCTTTTGGATATGCTATCAGTTACAGACTATAAGAACTGTACATTCATTTTTACAACAGGTATTAAAAAAGAATTTATAATTGTAATTATGATTATTTTTACTTTTATTTTTCTGATTTATTTCAACTGAATCCTACGTAATATAAATATAGACATTTTTAATTATAATTTTATTTTTAGGAATCATATTACCTGTAATTACACATTTCTTTTTTTCTTTCGTTAACAAAGTTATGAACAAGCAAACAACACGTCCTTTTATAATAGTTCAAGAACGTAAATGTTTTGAAAGAGTTGTCTATTCGTAGAATAAAAATAATACAACATCTCAAGACTCATTAAAAAACATTATAAATGAATAGAAGAACGCGTCTTAATAACTTATCCGCTGTTAAAGTATTATAAACATATTCACAGGCATGCCCGTGTGGCTTGCGGAAACTTTACGATCGACTATTGTTAGCACGAGAACCATACGCGTTAACGTTATACGACGTTTCTTATACACATAAATTATGCTGCTCCATCCGATAGATCTGGTTTAGGTGTATGCGAAGCCGAGAGAAGATCCCAGTGACAAGAAGTCAGCCGTCCCTCCGTTAGCGTTTGATGAGAAACACCCGGTGATATCCGTGAATGATGTTGAACAGAAACCGATTCGTCATGCCTACTTGATAAAACACTGTCTGTGCAAACACAGCAGCCTCAGACTGGTTTTCATAACACACATTTAAACAAATGCAAAGAACGACTGTTAGACGCTGATCTTACTTATGTAGTTACAGGTTTGTTAATGTTTTGGAGATATGTAGTACATCTTTGTTTTTGTCCTGAATAATAAACGCCCGACAAATCGTAAATCAAAAATACTACCGAATTGCAATAATCATTAAGAAAATACGGCTACATATTTTAACAATTATTTTTCAACAACGGCATCCAATTTAACTAATTCAAATTGTAGTCGGTAAATTAAATTACAAAAAGTCGCTAATATATTCATTCAATTTAAGTATCAATTTTGAAAATATCATTAACAAAAAAGAAAAAGAGAGACTGGAACTATTACTACTTATAGACCATAGTACCATATCAGTTTTTTCAGAGATTTTTAAGTTATTTGTTAATACTAAAATAAACAATTTACATTCAAAACTCACATTTACTTTTTGGTAATGAAGACGGATTTTGTCACATATCATACAAAGTGTTCTTCATGTAAATAATGAGGTGTGATATTTTTATACGTATGAGCGTTTCAAATTATACACTAAATTGTTTTAAATATTTATCTTCTTAGAAAAATAAAACTGTGGGTAAGTGAGTTACCGTAAGTCAAAAAGAAAGTGTAACTTCCGGTCCGAATTATGAAATTTTGTTTATACAAAAAATATTCCAAATCCAGTTCTAAATACTTTTGTACTCTTGATAAATATGTATAGAATGCATAATATACGACATAACAATCGTTATTCGATAAAAGTATAAGTGTTAGTTCCGGTCCGAATTTTGAAAATTTTTTTATATAAGAGATATTGAAAATTCAGTTTTAAATATTTTTATTCTCGTAATGTACCTGCCTAGAAAGCATGACTAGCGAGATATTCGCAAAAAACTGATTTTCGATAAAAGTAAAAGACCTACTTCCGGTAGGAATTTCGAAAAACTTTTTAAATAAGATTGTTCTCAAATTTAATTTTGAGTACATTCGAATTCTTTATAAATTTGTTTAAACATAGTAATTGACGAAATATTGACAAGATTCGATTTTTTCAGTGAAATAAACTACTACTTTTGGTCTATCGATTTTATTGAAAAACTAATCAGATGATTCAAGAACAATGTGGAAAAAATTAAAATCACTAAATTTATTAAGGAATAAGCGTGGTGGGGTTCCGAGTGATTTGCAAAAACCTGATGAGGTTAACAATTTTTTTGTTGATGCGGTCCCAGCACCACATAATAACGAAGACTCAATATTGTACTATGATAGCAATCTAATGGGCGGCATTACATCGGAACTTAGGTTTACTACGGTCACTGAGGGCGATGTGTCTAGATTATTATTTAGTATTAAATCCGAATCTGTTGGGACAGATCGTATTAGTACTAGGATGCTCATTTTGAGCTCCCCTTACATAATTCCCTTTATAACGCACATTGTTAACTCTTGTATTCTCGAAAACTATTTTCCATTTGTATGGCGTACTGCTGTTGTTATTCCTATTCCGAAAAAAAAAGGAACCAACAAATTTCTCCGACTTAAGACCTATAACTATACTGCCAGTTATGTCTAAGATCTTAGAGAAAATTATTGCCGTGCAGATAAAAAGCCACCTGATTATTAATAGTGTTCTGCCTGAAACCCAATCTGGATTCAGAGCGGGACGTAGCTGCACTACTGCTCTCTTGAATATAGTGGATGCCATTGTGACGGCTGGTGATAATGGTGACATGACGGTTCTCACACTTTTGGATTATACAAAGGCTTTCGATACTATATCACATCTCACATTACTATCTAAGCTTCATTAAGTTGGTTTCTCTAGGGATGCTATCGATTTCTTGGGCAGCTACCTGCAGGATCGTGCTCAGATGGTAATAATCTCAGATATAACTTCGAGCCTGCGTAAAACTACTAGTGGCGTTCCTCAGAGCTCTATATTGGGTCCCCTACTGTTTAGAATTTATACCTCCGATTTCAATAAAGTGTTAAAGCATTGCAGTATTCACATGTATGCTGATGATACGCAAATATATTTCTCCTTTCCTCCATCTGAAATTCGCTTAGCAAATGATCGAATCAATCATGATCTTCCTCAACTACATGACTTTTCCACTAAGCATTCCCTCTATGTTAATCCAAATAAATCAGCTGCTTTAATATTTGGTAATAAAGGTCATTACAGTGACATCCTAGATAACTTAACCTGTAGGATCGACAACACTGATATCATTGTGGTGGAGAGAAGCGGGAATTTGGGTGTCATTTTGGATCCATCTCTGATATTTAGGGATCATGTATCGCAATGTATTATTACACTAATCTGAGACTTATATATCCGCATAGAGCATGTTTAAGGGCTGACACTAAGAGGATGTTGTGTGATTCTCTTGTTTTGTCCCAATTTAATCACTGTTCCACTCTCCTTGGCTTGTATATTGATAGGGCTATGGCTGCTAGAGTTAGTTTAAGTTAGATTTAGTTAGTATATGCAAGTTATAAAATGAATGTGACTCATTATTCAGGGAAGTTTGAAAATCAGTGTTGTACCCTTGGGTGCCGCTTTCTGAAACTGTCCTAAGGATTCTCCTTACAGCAAACTAAGTGGAAATAAGTGAAAGTACTACATTATACAAAATTTGTAAATACTTGTTGGAAAATAAATGTCTATTATTATTATTATTATTATTATCTCAAGAGGGAGATTATACTCGTAAATACAAAATTTGGAATTGATATCTATAGCCGTTTGACCACTGTCGTGGTCACACGCACACAGGTAGAGAGAAAGAGAGAGAAACACAGACACAGACATTTTTAAAACAATTTTTTCGGTATCAGGGCAAATGTACTAGTTAAAATCTATAATTTATTGTTTTCTTGTTAGATGTATTGCACAACTAATATTTTTCCTAGCATTACTATTGTTCTAGCATAACTACGAGTACAATGTCAGATAGTTTTATTAATGAATAATAGAACGCTTCAGACGTTATAAGTCAAAGAATATGACTTTGCAATTTTAGGTTCATGGGAATATTATTTAATGTACACTTTGATTAGCTAAACTGTTTATCGACGACTTTAAGTGAGATCAATATTTACCAGTACAGTCGAGTATATTAAATCAGGTTTTAACGTTTTATTACCAATAAAGTATTAACTTTGCCTCATGAATAACAGATATATAAGTTCCCATACAATGTTGTAGGTTGTTTGTTCTTCTTTCAATATTTATAGCGATTTATTGTGTTTATATAATTTGATACTTCAAATACCATATAATACGTGGATACATAAATATATTATTGTGTGTTTAGCGACTAATATACAGCACGTGTCAATTTTCATTAGCCATAGGCGATTAATTCATGCAATACGTGACAACATGGCACCCCCTACTTTTCTCTTCAATGCGAGCGCGACCGATGATACAAGCTCAAGTTAGCAGTAGCTGTTGGACTATTGACTTGGATGTTTGTACTGCGCTTAGAAATAATATTTACGCCTTGCAAGGATTTTTCTTTTTCCTTTCAGTAAATGCAGAGAATTATTAAGCATGACACAAACAAAAGCGTAATTCTAATAAAATTAAAAATAAGGTAAATAAAAGAGGATTCTGAAAATAATAATAAACAACTAGATCGCGCCGGCCATTTGATGATGACGGATTTTATTGCAGACTATATCTCGGAACATGTTCGCAGCTAAACATTTAATGTAGAAGTGGCAAGATCGGGGAAAGTCGCTGTGATGTCGATAGTTGCCGGGAGACACACGTTGCCACGTATTATTTGTATACGTATAAATCGCATGTAAACATTGAATCCCTATAGCTAATGAAAATAGACACATACGGTATACATTTGTATATACATTATGTAAATAAGGACATAAACTTACTTAGTTCCCAGAATATTCATTATCTAATCTCTTTTGTATTCTTTTTTAAATAATTATAGCAAATGCATTTTGACAAAAACTATATTGAAATCACCAAAATGATTGAGTAATAAGAGTTATTTTAGTTATCAGGCTAGGGAGGCGCAGGACTTTCGTAGAAATATTTCTCTTTTTACTTTCTTATACGTAGTATAAGGAAGTATTGTGATGATGAAAATTTTCGACCTCGAGATTTTTGCATATGTCCACGTTTTGAGGTCCCCTGATACCAAAAAAGTGGTTTTTAAAAAATGTCTGTGTGTCTGTGTGTGCGTGACCACGATAGCGGTCAAACCGCTGTAGATATCAATTCCAAATTTTGTATTTACGAATATAATCTCCCTCTTGAGAACTGATTAGATTTTGAGCAAAATCGGCAGACCGGAAGTAGTAGTTTACTTCAGTGAAAAAATTGAATTTTGCAAATATTTCGTCAATTACTAAGTTTAAACAAATTTATAAAGAATTCAAATGTACTCAAAATTAAATTTGAGAAAAATTGTGTTATTAAAGTTTTTCGAAATTCCTACCGGAAGTAGGTCTTTTACTCTTATCGAAAATCAGTTTTTTGCGAATATCTCGCAAGTCATGCTTTCTAGGCAGGTACATTACGAGTATAAAAGTATTTAGAACGTACTTTTAAATATCTTTTGTATAAAAAAAAATTCAAAATTCAGACCGGAAGTACCACTTATACTCTTATCCAATAGCGATTTTTTTGCAAATATATCGTAAGTTATGCATTCTATATATATTTATCAAGAGTACAAAAGTATTTAAAACTATATTTGCAATATTATTTCTATATATGAAATTTCAAAATTCGGACCAGAAGTAGCACTTTTACTCTTAGCGGGGAGCACTTTTTTGATATCTTGCGAAGTATGCATTCTATAGCGATTTATTAAGAGAATGAAAGTACTTAGAATAGAATAGGATTTTGAATAAGTTTGTATTAAAAAATTTTTTAAAATTGTAGGTACAGTTTGAAACGCTCATACGTATAAGAAAGTCGTGTGGTGGCCACACCTCACTTTTTCTCTTTAAAATGTTGCTTACCTCCTAGTTTTCATTGAATTTGAACATTGGATTTACCACGTCCTTTCTTCTACTTTTACATTGCTCTTTGACCAACAGATGCAATAATGTATTTTACAATGGTTTTAAATGTCTTGTTCCGGAGTTCCGCAAGGTTCCAATTTACGACCACTTCTCTTTATTTCTCAACGATTTGCTTAGTTTATTGACGTACCCTGTACTTGTTTACGCTGTAGATCGCAAAATCTTTAATCCGATAAAGTCTGTGAAAGATGTCATACCTTCAACATAACTTAAATACTGTATTAAACTGCTGTTCCAATTACAACTTAAATTTAGATATTAGTAAATGTTCTTTTTCATATTTGACGCATGTGCAAACTAGGCTAATGACTAATATTTCTAATGACACTACGAAAATATTTCGCTGAAAAAGGTAGGCGTTTTTCAGTATCTTGGAGTACCAGTGTTTTTCGATCTGCATACATCCGTTTCCGTTTGGGTTTATTTATGCGTTGCTGTAGATTTTTCATTAACCCATTACTTTTGAAGAAGTTCTAGATATATAGATTGATATTTATTTTCAGAAAACATCATAAAACGTATATAGAGTGCACAGTATATGTGATTTGAAATCGTCAATATAAGTAGAAGTCAGTATGGAGCAAAATATCCTTCAATCCGATAATTCGACAACACCAGCCCATCTCTCCGCCTTGTAGGGTATTGCTGCAAGTTGGAGGGGGTAAGTAGTCTAGATTTTGATCGATGGATGTATTTCAGACTTGCAAGGATGTAAGGATATTGTATATTGATATTATCTTCACACAACATAAACAGCACTTGCCAGCCTTGCTCGGAGATTATGGATGTGGTCCTCTTACTTCATCCCAGCATTGAAATAAACACCCAGAAATCGCTACACAGATTAACCTGCCAATAATGGTAGATGATGGAAAAATTCATTCATTTTTCGCTGTTTATTTTGAGCTAATTAGCATTAAGCTCTTTCATTATATTTTAAGTTTGTAGCAGATTTTGTGTCGGCAGTTTATTTATTTACAGTTCTCCAGTGAAAACATTCGGCGGCAACTTCTGCAGTACCTCACCTCTAACGGAGCATATCCACTGCACGCGTTGGCTCTACATTGCTAGTGGAAACCCAAAGTTCCTAGTCTTCCGGCGCGATATTCAAGGAGCGCGGTTTATAGGAATGTCTAATGGATGGATGAGTTGTCAAGATCTTCTTTCCTCCCTGAATTTTCTCACTGACACTCCTGTACATTTTTAATTCCTTTCTCTAGAAAAATGTACACCAAGAATCTTGAATCGTCAGGATGTCTCCTTTTGCAAATTGCCACTATGAAGATATATTCTACAGTAATGGTCATTCTTCCTATAATTATCGGTACGTACATACAATACCTTCCCTTTGTGGTTCTTCCTGCTATTCCTCTTCATAAAACATATTTTGGTTGTATATCCCAAACCACCTTAGTTTTTCAGCTTTGACTATACTGATATAGCTCGATTCAACTTATAATTTTGGTAATTTTCTTTTATTCGTCTCTGCCACTCTTATCCTACTTCCTTCCTTCCGTATATTCTCCTCAACACTCAAATAGTTGCCTTTTATTTAGTTTCCATACTTTACATACACATAAAAATTTGGGTTTTATTTATAGTTTGCATACGTTCTTGTATACCTTTTCTGCAACGTCAGTCGTACAAAATCATAAGTTTTACAAATACGCAGCATTTATATGAGGTATAAGCTGAATTTATTGAGAATAAGAAAATCTAGTAGACTGTAAAAAACAACCATACAGTGCCTATTTAGAGCAACTCTTTATCTGTCATTTAACGTTTAGTTGTTGAAGTTACGTTCGTTATACCTTAGCTACTTATTCTTAAAAGTAAAAGAGAATGGAATTAACCAGAGAGCACTTTCGAATCATAATTTACTGTGATTTTAAGAGAGGTTTAAGCGCCTATGAGAGTTTAGTTTCAGTCTAGTGAACAAGCACCTTCCTCGGCTACAATTTACCGATGGAATTTGAAGGTGAAAGGAATTTTGTTCAGAATCAAAAGAGAGTAGGGCGGTCTCCTACGGCTGTTACCGACAAAAACATTGCTGCTGTTGAAAAAATATTTGAAGAGGACTCAACTCAAGATCGGATCCTCAGCTGTTAAAACAATTATATACAATCACTTGCATTTAAGTCCTTTTGTGCCGCATCAATCTTTTTGACTTCCAAAAAGTAGAGCGCATGTGAGAATTTGGAAACTCTCAATTTCTTAAATAATGGCGGGCACTAATTTTTTTCTAAAATAGTGACAGGTGACGAAACGTATATTCCCTTTTTCGACATTACAAGCCGTAAAGAGAGTCGTGTGCGGATCCACAAAGATGAGAAAACTCCTTCAATGACTAAGAAGCTGCGAGCTATCACAAAGGTTATGTATGCGGTATTCATCACAAGTACGAGCTTAGTAAATGTAATTAAGCTAGATGGACAAAAGGAAGTTACAGCAAAGTGGCACACTGAAAATGTCTGACTGAAGTGTTCAATAGAGTTCCAGACAAGGGAATTATGCTCTACCATGATAATGCATCATCCCATACGGCAGTTTCAACTCTCCAATTTTTTGCTGAGAAAAATCTAGAAGTAATAGAATATCCGCAGTATGCCCCTGATTTAGCAATGTGTGACTTTCGGCTATTTTTTGGACTTAAACACAATTTTCGGGGTAGAAGGTTTTAGTCGGAAGAAGATATTGATACCGCAGTTCACGCTTATTTTGAAGGTATTCCGAAAGAAGATTGGTTGGGAGCTTTTAAACTGTCGAATGAAAAAATGGTCAAACTTAGCAGGACATTTTGAATTATTCACTAACGAAAAGATTCAGTCGGTTGGGAACCTCTCGCAATCACATGGTTTCGCATTGCTCACATTTATAGTTCTCGTGTTATTGTTATTATTTTTCTTAATATTCAACATTGCCGTAAAGTGCATCTGTTATCGTCAACTGTGCCAAACGACATCCATTTTCTGTAGGCTTCAACTGACTAGTTTATATGCCCTCGTTACGGAGAAAAAAGTGAAGTGTGGCCACCACACGACTTTCTTATACGTATGAGTGTTTCAAATTACACAATTTTAAGAACTTTTTCATACAAACATTATTCAGAATCCTATTCCTAAGTACTTCCATTCTCTTAGTAAATC
The DNA here is from genome assembly GCA_963170755.1 of Amphimallon solstitiale. Classification (NCBI taxonomy): domain Eukaryota; kingdom Metazoa; phylum Arthropoda; class Insecta; order Coleoptera; family Scarabaeidae; genus Amphimallon; species Amphimallon solstitiale. The sequence continues at coordinate 100,061,758 of OY720683.1, forward strand.
TCTATAGAATGTATACTTTTCAAAATTTTCGAAAAAAGTGCTACTCGCTAAGAGTAAAACGGTTACTTCCGGTCCAAATTTCGAAATTCGATTTTAAATGCTTTTGTACTCGTAATGTACCTGCCTAGAAAGCATGGCTTGCGAGATATTCGCAAAAAACTGATTTTTGATAGAAGACCTACTTCCGGTGGGAATTTCGGGAAACTGTTTTAATACAAATTTTCTCAAATTTAATTTTAAATTCTTCATAAATTTCTTTAAACTTAGTAGTTGACGAAATATTGGAAAAATTCTATTTTTTTACTGAAGTAAACTACTACTTCCGGTCTACCGATTTTACTGAAAATGATATATATATATATACCGGGTCGTCCAAAAGTCTGGATTCACGTGGATTTTGAGTAAACTATTCACTTTTTTGGAAAACTGAATTCTGTATCTTGAATGGGAATAAAATTGCAACTCAATAGTATTTTTTATTTCAAAAAAATTGTTTATAATTTTGAGATAAAGTTAATAACAATGTTTTTTTAAATGGAAACCTACCGTGATTTTTATTTCAGAGAGAGTACTTTCGATAAGAATTGCATTGGCATAGAAATTTTGGCTATAAACCTTACGATTATTGTTTAAATTAATATTAAATTTTCGATCCGAACACTCGTTCGCGCTTGTTCGGAAAATACACGAACGCGTCTTCTCTTACCACGTTTCCAACTGTAGGCATGGGTCCACCCCCTAATAAAGCATTCTATTGAAGGCGTTACGTTTATCTTGAATGAAAGCATTTTTTTTTTATAAAATGGAGATCTACCGCTTTTTGTCGCCGTATCCCACCATAATTAGAATTTCTATCCGTTCTCTCTCTACCAGTTCCATATTTACGCAAATTGTTCAAAATCACAGCTCACAAAAATAATAGATAAAGTCAATACCAAAACAACACAATTAACAACAAACAAAACATTCAAGAAAACAGAAAATAAAAATTCAAATTCGCTCCGTAAACGTACACTAGTAATACCAAAAACAGAATGAGATAAGATTTGGACCTTCCAAGTGTCTAAAAACGGAAAAAGACCATAAAATTATTTTTTATTAAACTACGTTGTACTTTCTCATAACGTTTAAATATCGTAATCGCGGTAGATCTCCATTTTATAAAAAAAAAATGCTTTCATTCAAGATAAACGTAACGCCTTCAATAGAATGCTTTATTAGGGGGTGGACCCATGCCTACAGTTGGAAACGTGGTAAGAGAAGACACGTTCGTGTATTTTCCGAACAAGCGCGAACGAGTGTTCGGATCGAAAATTTAATATTAATTTAAACAATAATCGTAAGGTTTATAGCCAAAATTTCTATGCCAATGCAATTCTTATCGAAAGTACTCTCTCTGAAATAAAAATCACGGTAGGTTTCCATTTAAAAAAACATTGTTATTAACTTTATCTCAAAATTATAAACAATTTTTTTGAAATAAAAAATACTATTGAGTTGCAATTTTATTCCCATTCAAGATACAGAATTCAGTTTTCCAAAAAAGTGAATAGTTTACTCAAAATCCACGTGAATCCAGACTTTTGGACGACCCGGTATATGTTGTCACTAGATTCCGGGTTTTCTTCCGCGTTTCCACTGCTTGGTCTTTGGAAAGACCGATGCTGGTTTCTTGACGACGTTTCGGCAAAATCACACTTGCCATCTTCAGGTCTGCGATAACTGTCTGCTTCTGCTTCTTGTTATTCGTAAACTGACTTTTTCGGGATTCGGATGGTGGTTATATACTTCGTTAGCGTTTCGGTTAGTTGCCCTTGGACGAGTGTGTGCATGGTTCCGTGTCGTTGGGCTCGTGTTTGGAGTGTGACGGTTGGTTTGCGATGTAGAAGTATTAGTTTGGTGTTCTTTGTTGGTATCTGTTCTTGTTAGTGCTGGTTTCCATGCTGTTGGTAACCTCTGGGTATCATCTCGTGAATTCAGATTGTTCGGATGTTTTTCAATTTCGATGGCTTCCCTGATGATTCTGGTTTTAGTATGTTCGATGTTCGCTAATAGCTTGGTGTTACTGAAGTCTATCGTGTGGGATGTTTCTTTTACATGTTGAGCCAGAGATGAAGTTTTCTCGTCTTTTCTTACGGAATTTTTGTGTTCGTCTCTTCTTGCGTTTACCCTTCTGTTCGTTTGTCCAATGTAAGTTTTTTCACAGTTGAGGCACGGAATTTCATAAACTCCTTGGTTTTCTAAAGGTATTTTGTCTTAGGGTTTCGAAGGACTGTACTGATTTTTCTGTCTGCTTTGAATGTTGTTTCAATGTTGTGTCTTCGTAGGATTTTGGATATTCTATCGGTGGTGCCTTTAACATAGGGTAAGTAGGTTTTGGCAGTTGGTGTTTCTTTTTCCTCTTGTGGTGTTGTTGGTTTCGGCTTGGATGCTCTTTTGATAACAGATTCACTGAAACCATTCTGCTGAAGTGCCTTGTGGAGTTTGTCCATTTCTTGGGTGATGTTATCTTCGTCTGCTAATCTCTGCGATCTTGTCACTAGGGTTTTCACTACTGATTGTAACTGAGCTGGGTGGTGGTGAGACTGAGCGTTCAAATATCTGTCTGTATGCGTGGATTTTCGGTATACCGTGTGACTTAAGTTCCCATTTTCTTTCTTCTTGACCAAAACGTCGAGGAATGGTAATTCGTTGTTCGATTCTATTTCCATCGTAAATTTTATTTTTGGATGGGTTTTGTTTAAGGACCACCTCGACATCTTCCTGGAACATTTAAACAAAACCCATCCAAAAATAAAATTTACGATGGAAATAGAATCGAACAACGAATTACCATTCCTCGACGTTTTGGTCAAGAAGAAAGAAAATGGGAACTTAAGTCACACGGTATACCGAAAATCCACCCATACAGACAGATATCTGAACGCTCAGTCTCACCACCACCCAGCTCAGTTACAATCAGTAGTGAAAACCCTAGTGACAAGATCGCAGAGATTAGCAGACGAAGATAACATCACCCAAGAAATGGACAAACTCCACAAGGCACTCCAGCAGAATGGTTTCAGTGAATCTGTTATCAAAAGAGCATCCAAGCCGAAACCAACAACACCACAAGAGGAAAAAGAAACACCAACTGCCAAAACCTACTTACCCTATGTTAAAGGCACCACCGATAGAATATCCAAAATCCTACGAAAACACAACATTGAAACAACATTCAAAGCAGACAGAAAAATCAGTACAGTCCTTCGAAACCCTAAAACAAAAATACCTTTAGAAAACCAAGGAGTTTATGAAATTCCGTGCCTCAACTGTGAAAAAACTTACATTGGACAAACGAACAGAAGGGTAAACGCAAGAAGAGACGAACACAAAAATTCCGTAAGAAAAGACGAGAAAACTTCATCTCTGGCTCAACATGTAAAAGAAACATCCCACACGATAGACTTCAGTAACACCAAGCTATTAGCGAACATCGAACATACCAAAACCAGAATCATCAGGGAAGCCATCGAAATTGAAAAACATCCGAACAATCTGAATTCACGAGATGATACCCAGAGGTTACCAACAGCATGGAAACCAGCACTAACAAGAACAGATACCAACAAAGAACACCAAAATAATACTTCTACATCGCAAACCAACCGTCACACTCCAAACACGAGCCCAACGACACGGAACCATGCACACACTCGTCCAAGGGCAACTAACCGAAACGCTAACGAAGTATATAACCACCATCCGAATCCCGAAAACGTCAGTTTACGAATAACAAGAAGCAGAAGCAGATAGTTATCGCAGACCTGAAGATGGCAAGTGTGATTTTGCCGAAACGTCGTCAAGAAACCAGCATCGGTCTTTCCAAAGACCAAGCAGTGGAAACGCGGAAGAAAACCCGGAATCCAGCGACAACACATACTACTACCCGCGGAAACCTGAAAGAGAACATATATATATATATATATATATATATATATATATATATATATATTAGTATGAAACTACATGACAGGTACAACAAAAGAAACATATATATATATATATATATATATATATATATATATATATATTACAAGAGCAGAAATATATTTAAGAGGGTCCTTTGAAACACCATTTGGTCTAGGATGTAGGAGAAAACCTGCAGCATAAAAAACCTACATCCCAGCGCCACAACGCTAAAGGTCTTTAGTTGTTAAGATCTATCACATCCCAAGAGGGAATATTATACACGTAAATACAAAAATTGAAATTGATAGCTATATCCGTTTGATCGCTATCGTGGTCACACACACACTGACTGCCAGACAGACGGACATTGTTTCAAAATCACCTTTTCGATATCAAGGGATTCAAAACGTGCATATCTGCAAAAATCTCGAAGTCGAAAATTTTCATCATCACGATACTTCCTTATACTACGTATAAGAAAGTAAAATCGACCGATATTTAGCATTTTTTTTTGGGGCTTCGCGCACACTCCCAAGATATGAAACATGGCCATTTCCCGATTCTGCAGTCATACGTCCCTCATTTTCCCAATTTTAGCATATCCCATGTTAATTGCGCGAGTAAGAGAAGGTTCGGCGATTGGCTATTATTACATTGTGTCGTAGCATTAGTGATTTAACAATAATTTGCTTAAATTAATAGTATGCTTCATATTGTTAGTCGAGAAACTACAAAGACGTTTCATCAACTTTAAAAGGCCATAAGCTATTATTCCGATTAAACCAAGGTTTGGCGTGGAGATATCCAAGCACAATAATCATTGATAATATGACAACAAAATCATTAGAGGCCACGAAGGACCACTGGAAAAGCGCGTGAATAAGAGAGGAGAGTATTTTGAATAGGGCCAAGACCAATAAACTGGAAGTCTAATAATATAAATAATTTGGTTAGTTTTCAAACATACCGACAGATCTTGCATTGTCTCTTACACATAATGGCACTTCAAATTTATTTTAGTTCCAGCCTACTACTCAAACTTCACAATAATAAAGTGATAATTAGCTATTTCGAAAAATATTTCAATTACATCTAAATAAATTACATAAAATACAATTCGCTTGCACAAATTCGCTACTAATATTGATTCATAATTTGTATTTATCACCAACAAGAGGTACATAAAATATATGCATGTGCTACATACATTACTTAGAAGTTTTGTGTGGCTGTTTAAGTTCTCGTAAAATTCTAACTAGTTCAACTTTTACGACTTTTTGCATAAATTCTTGGTAAATATAGACGTTTTAAAGAAAATTTTTGATTAAGAAATGGTGTGTCCATTTAATGATTTTAGTAATTATCCCAGAATTAGTAAGAAGATTTTCAAATTTTATCTGTAATCGACTGTAATAATATTACTAAATAGTGTCAATTATAATTGTGGGAAAAAATTATGTGAATTATAATTTGAACTGAGGATCTTAAATAATAATTCTACGATTTCATTGCTTAATTTGCATTGGGCAGATTTTCCTTACATATCACATCCTGTGTGAACCATCATTTTAAAACAATTAATTCAATACAGTATACTCCATTCAATATGTAATAGTGATAATAAATTAATTTGACACCTGTTTACAATTTAATTTACTACCATTTCCTGTCATTAAAGCGGATTGTATTAGATCTAAATTACAACTCGAAGAAGTAAAACAAACTTAAAATATGTACACATTATATAAATGTGTTTACTCTTCGTTTTCTTTTCCCTGTCTATTTGAATACAACACATTTGAGAGATACGAGGATCATAGCACTTGTAAAAACAGTACAGTTATCTGTGGGACGCTTCATTTACCAGAAGGAAAAGGTTAACCGTTGACTGCAATTGGAGAAATGAGGAGAAAGAGACCGACCGCGCTTTAAGTCTACACCCTTCAACATAAATAAACACGTCTTCCAGATTTACTAGTTTATACAATATTTTAAGTAGGCATCTGAAGGATTCGTACGAAATGATCGGCATTTTGTCTCTTTGAAGATCAAAGGGACCGAATAAATTAAGCGAGGCCAAACGCTAATATGTCACAGGCAGCTAAAGTAACGCCAGAAATTAGAGGACAAGATAAAAAAGAAACGATATGATATTATGTATATTGTGATGTATTTCTGTATAGCATTAATAGAACTAACTTCTGATATATTTCCAACTACATAAATAAGATAAAAATAAATTAGTTACTCTTTTGACGCCCAACAATTTCTAGGGAAAATGTTGTTTATGATGTTTTTACTTAATTCATCCAAAAATTAGCTGCGCAAACGGAAATGTGATGGTTAATAGAAAATCAAATTTTTTCAATTATTTAAAATATTGTTTATGTGTCGTACCTACGTACATCTTGGGTATCCTGAACTCTTTATCTAAAAGTGGTAAGGTGCATCGTAATACATCGAAATGTTAAAAATGTGTAACAATATGTCATCAATTGATTTTGTATTATACACCTTTAGGGTTACATTTAGGGCAAATCACTCTATTGTTTAGTCTTCATTGGTGTATTTCAAGTTGTTTAATTTACTATGTTACTCATGAAATTTTCAATTACAGCATATTTGAATTCAATGTGCGTTAATACCTGTATGATAAATGATGAATTGCGGAATTTTATCTATTATTTGTGACTGAAATATTCTTTCTTAGTAGTATATAATATGGTATAAAAATCCTTAATTTTGACCATTGTATTTAGAATTTTGTACACATTTATTGATTTGATAGCATTTATACTAGTTAACATTAAAATATATAGTAAGAAAAGTATATTGCAAACTAATGTTGAATTATGATAGGGGTGGACCCTGGGCCATTGATTATATATAAGGAGATATATCAACGAGCACTTTTTCACAAAAATTGTAAATATTCTCAATAGGTGTCGGAGCAAACCAGAAATTACCATCTTATGCAGTTTTTCCCACAATTTGGGAATTGTAGATTTAGCGCTTTCTGGTATTTATTGGACGTACTAAAATTTGGTTCACAGCCTGCTTTGTAAATATGTAATAAATCCTACTGATTTGACACTTTGTTTACATTTGTATAAATCGACATAATATAGGGCCAAAAAATCATCCTCTATTTTTTTTCTAAATGCTCCTTTGTATTATTACGGAAAATGAATATAAATAGGGAAGTTGCTTGAAATAAATGAAAGAAACAGTATTTCCTGCTTTTCTCACCTCACATAATTGTTTTAGATATATATTGTGATATTTTTATTATTTGTTTTGACTTGTCATGCTTTCTAAATATATACATACGTTTGTATGTGCAATATATTGAAGACCAAAATTCTTATTTTCCTACCTTTAGTGACTTAATAAGTTCCTACACAAGCCCCATAAGGTATTTTAAGTTTCAATAAAAACATATTAAGATTTCGATGACCCTGCAAATGCACAATATTTTTTCTCAGTTTTTGTTCAATGTGTGTGTATATGATCCCTGTTTTTATAATATACTTATATAAACAAGGATATGATGAATGTTATTAAAATAGATAATGAATGTATCTATAATGATGTGTCCTATCAAAACAATTATTGAAGAAATGTAAACGAAATGTTTTAATTAGGATCGCTAATATAATCGCAGGAATAAGATAATCTCTGTGTATTGGAATTGAGCCAGTGAATTCTAAGTTAGCCGTTTGTAAAGTGTAAGTAGGTTGGCTATTGTTGGACAACTCAGTATATTTATCTATCTGTATCTGAACTATCTTTGTTTTATTTGTTATTTAATTCCTGCCTTACTTTCTTATTTTCTGGCCATAATGAAAACTATTCGTGTGCTTACTGTATAGGGGTGATTAAGGCTGGAATTACCCAACGTCTTAGTCTTAATTCTTAGTCTTATTCGTAATTTTAGTGCATAATCTTAAAGATGAAATGTATGTTTTTGAATGTGATGGTTTAGACAGTTTATTATTTCTTAATCATAATTTTATTGTTTAATATCTGACCTTGAAAGTTCCCAATTTTCAACTTTTAAGAATTAAGACATAAAATTAAACAAAATTGAAATTGCGCATGTACAACAGCTGATTGTAAAGTGGTATGAAATGCATTATTTGTTCACCTAACCTGAAATTTACACGATTTGTGCATAGTTTGTTTGTTTTGAAATTTAAAAATGAGTACCACTTCGAGGATAGAAAACAATGATTTTTTTTTTATTGATTTGATAGGGATATTACACTTTTTACTTTCTTATACGTAGTATAAGGAAGTATTGTGATGATGAAAATTTTCGACCTCGAGATTTTTGCAGATGTCCACGTTTTGAGGTCCCCTGATACCAAAAAAATGGTTTTTAAAAAATGTCTGTGTGTCTGTCTGTCTGTCTGTGTGTGACCACGATAGCGGTCAAACCGCTGGAGATATCAATTCCAAATTTTGTATTTACGTGTATAATCTCCCTCTTGAGACCTGATTAGTTTTTCAGTAAAATCGGTAGACCGGAAGTAGCAGTTTACTTCAGTGAAAAAATCGAATTTTGCCAATATTTCGTCAAATACTAAGTTTATACAAATTTATAAAGAATTCATATGTACTTAAAATTAAAACTGAGAACAATTTCATTTAAAAAGTTTTTCGAAATTCCTAAGGGAAGTAGATCTTTTACTCTTATCGAAAATCGGTTTTTTGCGAAAATTTCGCAAGTCAAGCTTTTTAGACAGGTACGTTACGTGTATAAAAGTATTTAAAACATAGTTTTCAATTTCTTTTGTATAAAAAAGATTTCAAAATTCGGACCGGAAGTAACACTTTTACTCTTACCGAATAGCGATTTTTGGCAAATATGTCGTAAATTATGCATTCTATATATATTTATTAAGAGTACAAAAGTATTTAGAGTTATATTTGCAATATTTTTTGTATACATGAAATTTCAAAATTTGGACCGGAAGTAGCACTTTTACTCTTAGCGAGTAGCACTTTTTTTCGAATATCTTGCAAAGTATGCATTCTCTAGCGATTTATTAAGAGAATAAAAGTACTTAAAATAGGATTTTGAATAAGTTTTGTATAAAAAAATTCTTAAGATTGTATAGTTTGAAACGCTCATACGTATAAGAAAGTCGTGTGGTGGCCACACCTCATTTTTTTTTTAATTCTCATTTTGCCTTTGAATAAAAAATGCACTAAATCGCGCCAAAATTACAAAGTATTCGTGCAACTATCAACATCAGCTGTCAAAATTGCCATTATTTAAGAATTAAAAATTAGGAATTAGGAAATTGTATAAACACAAATAGAGACTAAAATTATATTTATAAAATAAAATTATGACTAAGAAATAAGAATTAAAATAAAGATGTTGGGTAATTCCAGCCTTACTCTATTATTCATTAAGTATATCGCGTTCGCTATTTAGAGGGATGCTTTCTGTCTGTATGTATTTGGAAGTGAAAATATTTATTACAGTTAATAGAAAATCTGTTTGACATAGGTGTTACATTACATACATAGGTACTCAGGTACTTTCCAATGTTTTACAAAAATTGATTTATTCCAAATGTATAATTTTACATATTATTAAGGATAAAACAAGAGACATGCTTGAAATTACTTTATTTGATTTTTTACATAGATTTTTTTATAATAAATAGCACAGAAATCAATAGAAATAACAAATAATTTATAGATTCTTCACCTTTTTTAATTTCAAGCTTTCTTTGCCAATTACATGCTTAGAAGAAGTAAATTTACATCTCTTAAAAATGACACATGTTAGGCTGGAATTACCCAACATCTTTATTTTAATTCTTATTTCTTAGTCATAATTTTATTTTATAAATATAATTTTAGTCTCTATTTGTGTTTATACAATTTCCTAATTCCTAATTTTTAATTCTTAAATAATGGCAATTTTGACAGCTGATGTTGATAGTTGCACGAATACTTTGTAATTTTGGCGCGATTTAGTGCATTTTTTTTATTCAAAGGCAAAATGAGAATTTAAAAAAAAATACTAAGTGTAATATCCCTATCAAATCAATAAAAAAAAAATCATTGTTTTCTATCCTCGAAGTGGTACTCATTTTTAAACTTCAAAACAAACAAACTATGCACGACTCGTGTAAATTTCAGGTTAGGTGAACAAATAATGCATTTCATAGCACTTTACAATCAGCTGTTGTACATGCGCAATTTCAATTTTGTTTAATTTTATGTCTTAATTCTTAAAAGTTGAAAATTGGGAACTTTCAAGGTCAGATATTAAACAATAAAATTATGATTAAGAAATAATAAACTGTCTAAACCATCACATTCAAAAACATACATTTCATCTTTAAGATTATGCACTAAAATTACGAATAAGACTAAGAATTAAGACTAAGACGTTGGGTAATTCCAGCCTTATGCAACGTTCTAATAGTTGCACCTTATGTTGTTTACAAGGTTCGTCAGTTAAAAACGATGTTCTTTCCAGATTTTTTGTAACTTTGTTTAATATCCTTTTGCGTAGTTTCTTCTTATGTTTTGTACAATCAAAATATTTTTCAAATGTATCTAAAGTCAATTTAATTGCTTCACATAGCTGATCTGTTGGTGCTAATAAACTAAATGCACCTTCTTCAATATATCCATACATTTTATTTAATATGAGTAATTCATTTTTATTGGAAAGTGTAGAGGTAGTATCAACAAAAGAGTGGTAGCAAATTTTACATTTTGATTGCTCAAACGATGTTCTAGCCAGGTAGCCGGCGAAATATGTAATACTGCATTCTTGTAATGTAGTTTCGGTTTTTGTAGGTGTTTCAACAGTCCCTCCTGATAAAATATCACAAGAAGATGTGGAGAAGCTACTGGAAGAGTGCAGTATTTCTTGCGCTGTAGAATCTAAAGAAATTGGCTCCAATAGATCTATTTCAGTCTCTATTTCTCTTGATTGATGTTCACAGTTTGATGCCTCCGAAGGTGTTAAAAGAGAATTTATTGCATATGAACGGAAAGTGGTTCTGAATGTTCGCGCGCTTGGATTAGGGTTGTATCCTCCTTTTTGACGGAAAATGGAAAATAAATTTTCAATAACATCCTGGTTGGTTTTTCTAGTAAGAATATATGCATCAGGATGTTTGGTTGTTTCACTGTCATACAACATTAATATTCCTCGAATTGTTTGTAGGAGTCCATCAAAACATGGTGGTCTTGATGGTGCTCTTGTTTGGTTATTTTTTTTTAAATTTTGAATAAAGACTAAACTTTCTTCTAATGTTGTTCTTACTAGCGGATGGTTATGATGTAAACTACATTTGTATGGGTTAGGATCATGAAATGTGCTGCTATTGAGTGTATCAAAAAGATTATTTATCGTAGATATAAAATTTGCAGTGTGTAAAGATGTATTTGATCTTAGTTCTCCTGTTGCTACACAAGTCCGAATACAACTTGCCACGGAGTGACTGAAAATTTGTGTAGCTAACTTCACTGACATTTTTTGAAATCCTTTGGGATTTATATGTTTTTCCGTGATTTTTGGCATTGCTCTGCAAGGTTTTGTGCTGTCAATATCATAGGCTTTACGTATATCTTGAAAACTAATAACGGTGTTATTTGAAATAATAAAATCGGCCTTTAGTAGATTATTGCGAAAATTCTTTATTAGATGTGGCACATCATAGACAGCTACAATGGGGTGATTTTGAATATTAAAGAAGGGCTTTTTCTCAGTCACTCCCAATTTTTTGTAAGTGCTTTGATTCGAAGCACCTTGATCGCAAACTGTTGCATAAGGGAGTAATCCATTCTCTAAACATCTTTCTATTATATCTTGCAATAGTACTATAAGCTTGTTTGCAGGCACGCCAGAATGACTAAGGAAGTATGCCAGTGACAACTTCCATCTTGAAAACAACCCTCTAGCAAGAAAGACTAACGCATACCTTGCTGGTCGGCTAGTTCTTCCAAGATGTCCCAAATCCTCAAAACCTTCTATAAGATCCAGATGTTTGTTGTATTCACTTATTTCCTTAAGTGACATTTCATCGAAGCTTATCTCGCAAGCTCTCTCTACAATGCTCCAACTTTCTATCTTTCTGCTAATTTGCCAAAAGAGCTTTTGGCTAAGTCCTGGTAAAAAGCTAGACCCACTAATCCATCGTTTTATTGTACTAGGTGCTGGTAGTACAATTTTTTCAAACCAGAACTTATACGCTGTGGGTGATTTATAATATAATGCCAACGCAAAATTTTTCTGATCTAATGGCCACTTTCTTACACTATTTTGTCCTAATTGCATATTCACTAATGTTTTGCTACATTGTTTTTTAAATGAATATGTATTCAGTTGATGATGTAAATTTGAGAATCTCACTTTTTTTTTTAATTTGGATATTTGTGCTCGTTTTCGTAAAAGCAATTTACTTTGACTCTTAATATTGCTCTTTAATTTTTTTTCACGAGATGTATTTCTTCCAGATATAGTTGAAACTTCTGCAACAGGAAGATTTGTGATATCACGCAGCCAATCCATATCCGCTGATTCATCCATTAATTCTACCTCTTCTTCCCCTTCGTCTTCTTCCAAAGTTATATCTTCATCGCTTCGTATTTTTCTTTCATACGTTGTTATAATTTTAGACGGGCCTGGTTGCGGCTCAGATATTTCCCGTTTTCTTTTAGAATCGTATGGTTGGGGAACTGCTGATTTTGTTAAACGATTCTTCAGTATTTGATTAACAAAACTGTCACTCTCGAAATGTCTTTGGCAAATTTGATACCTTTTTATGTCTTCCAGGGGTGTGGTGGCTAAGGAAGAGTTTCCTATAAACCAAAGAAATTTACATTTATAGATTTGGAGATGAATTAATACCAATTTTCACTTAAATAGTATTTTATTACTTTATTAACTATAATTATTAATTAAAATGTTTATTATGTGAAAAATCCGTACTCTATCATCATTAATACTTGTTTGTTTAATACCTTTTGCTTTACAAAATAATGTAATTTATTAATTAACTTGATCTTATACCAACATTTTTTTGAAAGTCTTGTTGTGTTAGTATTGGAAATTTTTTATACAATGATAAACACAATATTCAGAAACCTTGCAAATTAGCACAGAAAGTTGAGGGTTGCGATTTTTAATTTTATCTCAAATAACTAGTACTTTACTCTTGATATAATTTTACGTTTCCTTAATTTTTAAACATGCTTTACGTTATACCGACATTCTGGTTATAGCTATCGACTTTTCAGAACAAGCGAAACTCTTTATGAAGAATGACTTTCTCAAAAAATAAGAAATAAAAGATTTTAGGGGTATAGTTAGGTCAATCCGGGGCACACTGTATACAGGGTTATTCACGCTATACGGCACGGAATATTGTGGCCAAAATACGTGACTTTCAAAAAGTTTCACTTTTGGGATATATGGGGGTCTAGTATGGTTACTTTTTAAAATTATTTTTATATTATACAGGGTGTCCCATAAGCCCTAAAAGTATCAAAGTTGTGTTTTTTTAAATGGAACCCCCTGTATATTATTGTATTTTCGGATTCTCCGATCAAAATAAGTGTCTGTTTTAATAAGGTTTACAATACCTAAACCTTAAGGTTTTTTAAATAATTTGAATTTTGCCAAAATCTAACCTAATTTTCATGTTTCAAATACTTAAGAAGTATTTAAGTTATGTAAGCGAAATTTACAGCGAAGTGTAACAATATATCATATTTTATATCCCAATCATAATAAACTTGCCATCTTATACAGGGTGTCCAAAAATTAAAACTAATCAAATAAGAACTTTAAGTGGCTATAACTTGATTAATTTAAATAGAACGCCATATTTTTTAACTTACCAGGAAATGTACTTTTTAATTACCTATCGAATGGTATTAGGGTGTTCTATAGCTAAGTCTTCGCGTTTTTACAGAATACGCCAAATAATCGTTTTTTGTACCATTTGGTGTTTTTTAAATAAAAGTTCTAATGTATCTAGTTGCCTATGGTATTTAGAAATGTCAGATAATTTACAATTATAAGAATAAGAATGACGAATATCGTTACAAATGTTCAGAAACTTGGAACGTTATTTATAATCTAACAGGCTATAACAGCAATAATGGTAATAGCATATCAACGATAACATAAAACAGAAGCAAAATATTTATAACAGATGTTCGAAATGTCGACCGTCCATTTCCAGACACTTACATATTCTTTTTTCAAAACCACTGCTAACTCTGGACAACATTTGCGGGGTTACAGTTTCAAAAGCGTCTCTTATGCGTATTTTTATACCGTGTGGTGTTGTCGGAGGCGTATTGTAGACAATTCCTTTTATGTATCCCCATAAAAAGAAATCTGGTGGAGTTAAGTCCGGGGATCTGGGGGGCCAATTTTGAAATCTTCCAATCCACCTGTTTTGAAAGTTGGCATTTAAAAATTGCCGAACCTCGCGATGATAATGAGGCGGAGCTCCATCCAGTTGAAGCCACATGGTTGTTCTGATGTTTAAAGGGACTTCTTCTAATAATACTGGAAGTTGGTGTAAAAGAAAATCGAGAAACATCATACCATTTAAAGGTCCTTCAAAAAAATAGGGTCCAATTAAATATTGGCCCAGTATTCCACCCCACACATTAACGGACCACCTATTCTGATTTCTCATGACTCTGTATTCATGCGGATTCGAATCAGAATAATAATGGAAGTTGTGTCTATTCACGAGACCATTGTTATGAAAAATACATTCATCACTAAATAACACATTTTCAAAAAAGTTTTTATTTTCTGCCACTTTATCTAACACCCACATGCAAAATTCAGTTCGGTTGTCAAAATCATTTCCATAAAGTTCTTGGCAGAGCTGGATTTTATAAGGATGAAATCTGTGTTTTTTAAGAATTCTTGAAATACTTGCTTGACTAATGTTAGTATTTTCGGATATCTGATTTTGACTAACATTGGGATTTTCGATAACTGAACCAACTACCGTAAAAACATTTTCTTCATCTTCAGTGACAGGTTTTCTTGTAATGGGTTTTTTATAACTGACACTTCCACTTTCCTGAAACTGGTTTAATAATCTCTCAAAAACGGCTGGCTTAGGATGATTTCTTTCCGGAAAACTTTGAGCATAAACTCGAGAAGCCAATAAACAATTTTGATGGCATTCTCCTAGGATAAAAATCATATCAATACGCTCTTCTTTTGGGTAAATCTTCATTTTAACTAAGCAACACCACAACAATATTCAAATAATAACGATCTAAACTTGCACAATTACAAAAAATAATACCACTATAGCAAAAACAGACTTTGCAGACTAAACTGACAGACTAAATGAATTTATGTGACATTTCTAAATACCATAGGCAACTAGATACATTAGAACTTTTATTTAAAAAACACCAAATGGTGCAAAAAACGATTATTTGGCGTATTCTGTAAAAACGCGAAGACTTAGCTATAGAACACCCTAATACCATTCGATAGGTAATTAAAAAGTACATTTCCTGGTAAGTTAAAAAATATGGCGTTCTATTTAAATTAATCAAGTTATAGCCACTTAAAGTTCTTATTTGATTAATTTTAATTTTTGGACACCCTGTATAAGATGGCAAGTTTATTATGATTGGGATATAAAATATGATATATTGTTACACTTCGCTGTAAATTTCGCTTACATAACTTAAATACTTCTTAAGTATTTGAAACATGAAAATTAGGTTAGATTTTGGCAAAATTCAAATTATTTAAAAAACCTTAAGGTTTACGTATTGTAAACCTTATTAAAACAGACACTTATTTTGATCGGAGAATCCGAAAATACAATAATATACAGGGGGTTCCATTTAAAAAAACACAACTTTGATACTTTTAGGGCTCTTGGAACACCCTGTATAATATGAAAATAATTTTAAAAAGTAACTATAATAGACCCCCATATATCCCAAAAGTGAAACTTTTTGAAAGTCACGTATTTTGGCCACAATATTCCGTGCCGTATAGCGTGAATAACCCTGTATATAGGTCTAAGTTAATATAATAATCCTGAATAAAAAATTGTTTAAACTCTGTCATTTAAATGTAAAAGATATTTGAAATTATATATGTATGTACTACCTATAAATAAAAATTTATGGCTTAGTGAGTTAACATATGTATGTCAACATACATATATCCTTATTATCTGCATATAGAGATACCTACCTATGTGTAAAATACTGTTCTTAAAATTAGGGCAATATAAAGGAGAACTTTAAATATTTAAATATAAGTACATCATAATTCGAGCTGAGGGATTTTGCGGGGTGCCAGGATAGTATTCAGGTAAACGCACGAATATAATGACCTTGTTTCGATCGGTGATGCATGCGTGATTTTATTGCTTTACATGCATTCGCTATTTATATCACTTAGGTATGTCAGTTATGTCGTTATAAAGTTTATATTTAGAGAAATACTAAGCAAAAAAAATTAAATTCTTAACATACATAACATAATTTTTTACAAAAAAAAAGACAATTTCTCGGTCGTACGTATATTTTAGTAACTATGTGTACATTTTAAAAAAGAAGTCTATGCCTACATGTTTATACAAAAAATAAATAAAATTTGAGTTTATAATTAAATAATATATTCAGGTGAACGTATTTTCTACATAATTTAAATTGCACTGAAAAATAAAACAATCCTTATATTCAGCAGAAACACCATAAAAAGATCTATCGACAAAGCACAATGTCGCCTATTCATACATTTATACATAAACTCGATGCCGCTCTAGTACATAATGTATTATGTAAACATAATACATGCCGCTCTAGTACATAATGTATTATGTAAACATAATACATTATGTACTAGAGCCGCATCGAGTTTATGTATAAATGTATGAATAGGCGACATTGTGCTTTGTCAATAGATCTTTTTATGGTGTTTCTGCTTAATATAAGGATTGTTTTATTTTTCAGTGCAATTTAAATTATGTAGAAAATACGTTCACCTGAATATATTATTTAATTATAAACTCAAATTTTATTTATTTTTTGTATAAACATGTAGGCATAGACTTCTTTTTTAAAATGTACACATAGTTACTAAAATATACGTACGACCGAGAAATTGTCTTTTTTGTAGAAAATTATGTTATGTATGTTAAGAATTTAATTTTTTTTGCTTAGTATTTCTCTAAATATAAACTTTATAACGACATAACTGACATACCTAAGTGATATAAATAGCAAATGCATGTAAAGCAATAAAATCACGCATGCATCACCGATCGAAACAAGGTCATTATATTCGTGCGTTTACCTGAATACTATCCTGGCACCCCGCAAAATCCCTCAGCTCTTCATAATTATTAGGGTAATAAATAATGAAAATATTAACGCAAAATTCCAGTTCTGTTATCTCTTTCTAACCTTAAAGAGACAAGGTAGGTATTTCATGGATGTTAAAAATTAGAGGCCCTTAACTGATATATTATGTAAACACACTTATCAATAGCTGTTTCTGTTCTAGCCCATCTGGTTTCAAATAAGCTGAGGCTTTTTCCTTGGATTCTGATATGGATGTATCTCTAATACATAATTTCAAATAATTTTATTTCTGGGAATATATCTATTTTGTAATGACAGCAGTTAACAGATTTCGGAATATATTTTATAATTCAAATTAGTAAATAATAGAGTAATAGACAATGAAGAAAATATATGTACTTATATATTTAAAATAAGGACAATTATGGTTATTATTATTGTTAGTGTTATTTCTGTGTCTATCTAATTTCCGCTGTCTATAAAGGGTAAAATTTCTTCCTGCAGTAAGATGAGTATATTTATTATTAAACCCAAAAGGTAAATATTTGATATTAAATATGAAACTTACCTGAATTTAATATCCATTGCTTTACACGTTCCAAATCTTGCACAGGAAATGAGAACATACTTAGATTCGGAACAGTTCTTCGGTTGTTCTCACATTTAAAATACTGACACTTATTACCAGCCATATTTTTCGTTTGAAAAGAAAATATGCAAATTCAACTACACTGGCTTCGTTGGCGCCCAGATAATTAAAAAAATATTTTTCTATTATACCTACTTACGATAGTTCTGTCATCTAGCGTTGAAAAGTATAATTATAGGCAGCATTTTACTGGATGTTCTACCTTTTCAATTTGATATACATATATATATTGGGATGTAGGAACACTAGCGACTTTAAGCGGCCTCATCCCGAAACTGAGTTTTAAGCGTAGCCGATTTTCTTATTGCGTTGATATATCTCCTTATATATAATCAATGCCCTGGGCTACCCTATTTAGAATTATGAATTATAAAATTGTATAGGCGAAGTAAAACATATATCGACGAACATGAACATAAACATGGACAACCATGAATATAAACATATAAAACGTACCAATATATCTTTTCGAAAGAATAATTATTTTCAAAAAATAAACTGAAATAGATTCTGGCATAAAGTATTTGAAATAAATTAAATCGCTTAATAATAATTGAATAAAGTACAATTCATTACAAACCTATCAAAATTCAAAAACATTTAAGCAAATTCATTTGACTACATATATTTCTAAAAAAAATAAAGAAATAAAATAAATAGAAAACACATAAAATGAATATTTTGTTTAATTATATAATTAGATATCGAATGGTAAAAAATCTTTTATTAAAAAGATATAAGTATATGAAATTTAATTTGGTACAATTACACAAAAAACTAAGAACGCCCATACGTGTAAGAAAATGGTGTGCTGCCCCCTCCCTCATTTTTATATGCTTTTTCTTCTTCTTTCTCTCTTCTTAAAACTTAGTCTTGTTTCTTCTACTCTTCTTAATCTTGTTCCGCCTCTTAGGAAGCAGATCTCCACCATCTTTTGGGAGGGCTCCTTGAACTTGGCTTTTCAATCTTGGCCCATTCTGCCCATCGATCCTCTGTCATTCTGTCGACGTGGTCTCTTCAATATCGTCGTCTCGATCGTGTAAACTGCACCACATTTTGAATTTTGAAATCTGCTCCTATATCTCTGCTCCTTATCTGGTCTCTCAAACTTACTCTCTTAAAATTCCTCAATATCTTCATCTCTGCTGCCTTCATCATGCTCTTGGCTTTTGTTATATCCGCTCGAAATTCTACTGCATATGTGAGTACAGGTCTCACGGCAGTTTTATATATGCTTTCAGTGGACATGTATTTTTTCCTCCATATGAGGTCCTTCAGATAGCCAGAGATTCTTGAGGCTTTGTTCACTTGGGTTCTGACTTCCTGTTGTAAGCTTCTGGAGCTCGTTATATCAGCTCCTAAGTACGTATGTACACTGCATACATTGGTGGATGGGTTTGTCGTTTACAGCCAGTTTACATCTGGTGGGCTCCTTTGCTATGGTCATTGATTCTGTCTTTTCTGTATATATCTGCAAATTAAGGTTATCCGCCCTTGTTCGAAACCTATATAGTATACTGTAGATCGTATTTTTATCAATTCTTGTCCCATTCTGTATCCTTCATCAACTTTTACACTAATAATTATTTTAACCATAATAAGATTGATCAAGATTGGGCTTTTTTATATTAATATCCCATTTCTAACATAATTTTTCTATCAATATTTAATGTTGGTTCAATAGCAGTCAATTTAAATCTATACTTATCTACCTATTCTAGTAATATGATTTTTGATATATACAAGGGTAGGCTGAAAAGTAATGCACACATGATTGAAGAACATGAACAAGATCAGGCAAAACGTACATTATAGTAGAATTCTTAAGCTTCAAAATCGTATATTTATTTTTCAACATAGTTATCGTGTAACGTGTAACATGTTTATTTATTCCCTCACTGAAAAATTCATCCAACTTTTCTCAAATCCAGGACTTGACAGCTGCCGTCACCTCATCATCCAAGGTATAATGATTACCCTTAAGGTCTCTCGTGAGTAGAGGGAAAAAATAAAAATCGCAAGGAGAAAGATTGGGAGAGTAAGGAGGGTATGGAATCAGTTCAAACTTTATGTTTCGCAGAACCTCTGCAGTTGAGCGCGATGTGTGTGGACAAGCATTGTCATGTTGCAAGATTATTGACACCAGGCTGCCTTTAACACGACAAACTCGTCGTCTGAGATGTTTTAGGGTATGCATGTATTGAGAATAATTTACCGTTGCCCCTCGTTTCAGAAAATCTGTCACATAAACTAGATGAGTATCCCAGAACACTTTCAAAAGATTTTTTTGGCGGATGCTTGTGTTTTGATCTTTTTCGTCTGAAGAGAAAAAGGATGTTGCTATACAGCGGTCTGTGTTTTCTCTTCCGGATCGTAATAATGGACTCGCGACTCGTCCCTCGTTAAAATATTCAAAAGAAAGTCGTCCCCTTCGTCACGGTAGCGCTGCAAAAGTTACTCGCAGCATTCCAATCGACGCTGTTTGTTCTCGTCTGTGAGACGGCGTGGTACCCATCATGCACAGATTTTACGGTACCCCAGATATTCAATAATGAAGCCGACACGTTTCTTAGATATTCCTATATGGTTTGCTATACGCTTTTTAGTGATCCGCCGATCATTTTGAACCAAATTGTCGACGAGTTTGCAATGTTTATCGTCTATGGCAGTGATCTGACGTCCGCTGCGTGTTTCATCAACAATTATGACTTTTACAGCCTCGTCATTACGAAATTTTATTACTCGTCGATTTACAGTAGACTTATCAACAGCATCATCACCATAAACATCCTTTAAATTTATGAATCTCAGTAGGAGTCACTTTTTCAGCAGTTAAAAATTCGATAACAGCAAGCTGTTTAACTACTGTTGACACAGCACTAGAAAACGTGTGCATACTTTCGCTTCTCAAAATATACTGGATGAATTTAACGACCTCAAACCTGCGCATGCGTATCTAGGGAATGTCACTTCCACATATCACCTGGCGCGTTTATGAAGGTCATTTCATTCGCGTTGCATGTGTGCATTACTTTTCAGCTTACCCTCGTATTTGAGTAAAATTGATTTAAGTAATGCAGTTTTTAAAATTTCTTGAATATATAAAACCGAAATTTTGTTCCATAAGCTTTACTTTTACTTTCTTATACGTAGTATAAGGAAGTATTGTGATGATGAAAATTTTCAACCTCCAGATTTTTGCAGATGTCCACGTTTTGAAGTCCCCTGATACCGAAAAAGTGGTTTTTAAAAAAATGTCTGTGTGTCTGTGTCTGTGTGTCTGTGACCACGATAGCGGTCAAACCGCTATATATATCAATTCGAAATTTTGTATTTACGTGTATAATCTCCCTCTTGCGATCTGATTAGTTTTTCAGTAAAATCGGTAGACCGGAAGTAGCAGTTTACCTCAGTGGAAAAATCGAATTTTTCCAATATTTCGTCAACAACTAAGTTTAAACAAATTTATAAAGAATTCATATGTACTTAAAATTAAGTTTGAGACAAATTGTCTTAAAAATGTTTTTCGAAATTCCAACCGGAAGTAGGTCTTTTACTCTTATCGAAAATCAGTTTTTTTTGAATATCTCGCAAGTCATGCTATTTAGACAAGTACGTTACGAGTATAAAAATATTTAAAACGTAATTTTCAATAACTTTTGTATAAAAGAAATTTCAAAATTCAGACCGGAAGTACCACTTTTACTCTTATCGAATAGCATTTTTTTGCAAATATGTCCTAAGTTGTGCATTCTGTATATATTTATCAAGAGTACAAAAGTATTTAGAACTGGATTTGCAATGTTTTTTGTATATATGAAATTTCAAAAGTCGGACCGGAAGTAGCACTTTTACTCTTAGCGAGTAGCACTTTTTTGATAATATCTTGCAAAGTATGCATTCTATAGAGATTTATTAAGAGAATAGAAGTATTTATAATAGGATTTTGAATAATTTTTTTATAAAAAAATTATAAAATTGTATAGTTTGAAACGCTCATACGTATAAGAAAGTCGTGTGGTGGCCACACCTCATTTTTTGTTCTTAGAATACCTCGTATATTATTCTCATTATATTATCCCTGTGACTTATTTACAAGTCTCATAGGGAGATGTTATTCGTTGAGGTATGTCATTTAAGAAATGCATAGAAAACAGTCTCACTCTTCCTAACCATTAAAGTAAACTTACTACAGACTGATAGTTGCGACGTATGTATATTTTCTTTATAGGTTTTAGCAAATATAGTAAAGAATAGTTGTGCTTTATTTTGTTAATAAATATTGACTAATCTAATTGGTTATAGCTTCATATAAAATTGAACACTCGCTTATATTTGGTACCCTGCAAAATTTTTTTGGCAATTTCGAAAAAAGACAGTGAACATAATAAGTTGCTGAAAACTATTTCTGAATAAACAGCAAGCATATTTCATTGTGAATTAAAGATTACTAATCTTTCACCTCTAAACTTTAAAATCCCTCTGATTAATTCATAAGAAAGAAATTCTATGATGTACATTTAAAAAAATCCTTGAAAGGTGTTTCTTTTGTTCAATTGTTTTGAACTTATAATAAGTGGCTCTTGCGTACGAGAAAAAGAATTTAATTTGAACCACTTCAACCAGAGCTTGTCTGTTGTCTTCTTAAAAAATTTGTCATTTATATTCTACACAATACAACCAACACAATACAAACGCGGACAATACCAAAACAAAAGCAATTCAATTTGAATTAATAAACTATTAAAACAATATGAACAAAACAAACAAGCCAACGGTCACAATAATATAACAATTGAAATGGTATTTTTAAGAATACAATAGAGTTTCGAAACGTTTAATATCTATCACGACAATAAGAGCTTTACTTATCTAATAAGGAATATGATGTATTATAGTTAATACCATGTGGGTATAAGATTAATTACGACACTGTGTTATTTCAAATTTATTTCAATTAATGTATTTACAAATCTTAAAAAAATATGTTACTCAATTACGTATCCTCATCCATTTAAAGTAATACGAAATTGAAGATGCACGATTCACATATAAATAATTGCTATTAATTTAAATGTCTTTATGGACGCGGCCAAAAGTTTATTATAAATTGGCCAAATCCATAAAGTCTAATTCGTGTACGAGCTACGTAAATGGCTTTATATTGAATTGCATGTTCTTAACACCATATAACGCTTCTTAGCACCTTATTTAATCATTGAATATTTTCGCGTTTGCTTTCCTACTCGTTACCTAGATTACCTACGCCACAGACTAAGCAAACCAGACTGGTAATTAAATCCCAAATTTTATCCAAATTACGACTCCTTGTTTAGCAAATGATAATATCAATCCTGTACCATCTTTGTGATTTTAGCTGAACGGGAGATGAGATGGCGCTAGCGTCATTTGAAATTTTTTGTTATGTTGTGGTTATACCGTCGATTGAAATAATACATATTATTGCAATCCTTTCTTGTTGTACATCGTATTAAATATAAGTAAGTTGATTTTGATCGCGAGTTTATGTTTAAATAAGTAGTACAAAGTAAAAATTAGTAAACTGTAGTGTAATATAAACTCATAGAAATATATTGCGTTAGAGTAATTTCATGTATTCTATTGTGTAAGTTTATAGTCTATTTTTAAAATAGCGAGACGAATTTCTGAACATACCCCTGTCCCAAATTACATGCACGAAACTCTTGAAAACAATTATACGCGGCAAAATTAATATAATTTTTGCATTTGTGATACGTATATATTAAGTATAGACCTATGCAGAAATCAGCAACAGGAATTTATCTAGGATGACAGAAGGGGAAAGAATTTAAGTAAATATTAGAAAGTGTAAACGGAGGATAAATAAGATACATAACATAAGGTCTACCAGTTATCTTTTTAGGATCCGCACATTTTGCAGAGACTTTATGGTCTTTAACCACCCGATATACTGTTGCTCTTGAAATTCCTGTAAATATACTCTGCAAAATATAGATCATATGTAATAAATTGTATTCACATGCCTACTACGTCAGAAATTTCTTTTAACATGTCAAGTTTCTTGATATTGGGTGTATCGGCTGTAATTTTCTTGTAAGTATTGATCAGGGTCTGCTTTTCGGTTCTACGCAAATGACTAGTATTTTCACGCTTTTTCGGAGGAGAACAAGCATGTACACGGCCAGCGGCACTTGTACTTGGTTGTACATCCATATTGGAGACCAACTATAAAACTCTTTAATTGTATTTATTTCAATATATTGCTTATATATTACTTACGAGTATTTCTGATAACTATTACTGTCAAGCTCTGAAAAGAACTGGTAAAGTATATAATGAAATAACGGAGAAATAATAGAAACAACAACAAGGCTTAACATAGACAATGTCAGCTGACAAAATCTGAGCAAGATTGATACGGTGTCATTTGGCCTTGCTTTCAACCAATGGGATTTCACTGTCAAAGTGGTCTGTTCTGAAATTCGTCTCGCTACTTTAAAAATAGAGTATAATAAACAGAGATTTCTAACAATAATAAAATCTAAGTATTCGTGTTTTTTAAATGTAAAAGTTGAAGGTATGTGGTTTGTGCAATAGTGCTTACGTGTTATTTATTGAATATTGTAATTGTCAGAAATATCTCTGATTTCTTCCATATTTCATTTTTGATTACGATATAGATGAGATTGGTGAAATTGCGGCGAAAGATATAGAAATGTCTGTGATATTCCAGGCAGATTTTGGGAACACACTACGTTTTGCCAGAATTCCTGTTGCTTCGCATTGACTGACAAGTAAAGTAATATTCGGTATATTATTTTCTTTACACCAACTTAAAAGTGGTGGTATTGTTTTTGATAAATATGTGGAGACTTTGTAGGCAAGAGATTTTGTATATTGTCTTCTGCTATTTTGCGAATCTCTGGGGCGTGCAATTATTTATTTCGTCTTTTTTGTTTATAATTTGAAATAATTTATTGCATCAATCAGTCTGAATTTTAAACAAAAATAACATATAACACAGCCGATATTCAAATATTTAAAATGTTCTAATTAGAAATCAGAGTAACCAACTTCAAAAAAACAAAATGTTTAAATCGTTCCAAGAAAACATGTCTCTTATTTTTAAGCTTATTTGAACTTTTAATAACCGAAATAGAAAAAATAGTATAAAATACTCGTTTCATAAGACATTTTGCGCACTTGTTCTTTAGAAAACTCGCCTAGCGGCTCGTTTTCTAAACTTGAACGCGTGCGCAAAAATCATGTTTATGAAACTTGTATCTTAATATAGTATTTTCTATTTCGGTGTTATAAAGTTCACTTTACGACACCAGTTTTGGTTGTATAAAGTATTATTTTAAGCTTGGTAACAAATAAAATATGAAACCAAAACATATTTTAAATGTCAAATATATATGTTTTAATGTAATAACCGTGCATAGTAGAAATTGTACAAAGAATAAAGAAGATTGGATGGTAAAATTTCTAATCGTATTATTGAAATTTAATTTTATTGTCAAGCCCACCGATATTCAAATATTTAAAATGCTGTAGATACAAATCAGTGTAAGCAACTTCAAAAAAACTAAAGTTCTAAAATGTAGTGTCTTTTGTAGACGCCTTTTTCAACTTTTAATACCTGAAATAGAAAAAGTAATACAAAAATTACATTTCATAAGACATTTTGCGCACGTGCTTGAACTTGAACGCGTGCGCAACAATCATGTTTTATGAAACGTGTACCTACGTATTGTAATATACTACCTACTCTTTCTAGATATTGAGTTGTAGAATGTCCGTTATCGAATGGTATGGATTTGTTGGCTAGTATCACTTTAGCATTTAATCAATAATGCAAGACAAAATTACGAGAGCGCACAATCAAAGGTAAGAAGAATGATTAGTGACAAGAAAAATTTAGTATGGACGTAAAAGTGCCAGAAAATAGACTCTTATTTAGGAGGTCGAAGAAGTACCGAAAGTTGGAAGACGATAAAATCAATTAGAAAAGAAACGACCAGAGATATAAAGTCGCCAATATCAGACAAAGAATGGGATGCACACTTTAAAAAACTTTTAACGGAAGAAAGAATGGAATTCCAAGATGAAGAAATAAATGATGCCTTTAAAACGACAGGATCTCCAATACCGTTAACACTTCCTGAAGTTAAAACCGTATGCACAGCCTTAAAAAGCGGAAAATCTGCCGGTCCCGGAAATATCCCGGCTGAACTTATGAAATACGGTACAAATGAACTTTTTGTGAGACTACGAAATCTTTTCCAAAAATATCTAAACGGAACCAAAGTCCCAAACGAGTGGAAAATATCATATATAACCACGATTCACAAAAAAGGAAGGAAAGATATATGCGACAATTATAGAGGCATATGTATTTGTGACTAGTACGCTGAGCAGAGTCTACGGCAAAATAATAGGAAAAAAAAATGCAAAATGAGTTAAAGACATGGAGGCAGAAGAACAGGCCGGATTCAGGGCAGGTAGATTGACTGTTGATCATCTGTTCTGTATAACTCAAGTTATCGAAAAGAAAATGGCATATGGACAAGAGTTGCATTTACTATACGTATAGACTTACAAAAAGCGTACGACAGCGTACCACTTAATTTACTTTGGAAGGCTTTGGAGAATACAATCATAAGCGTTCAGTTAATTAAAGCAATTAAAGAGTTGTACAACAATAGCGAAGCAAAAGTCAAAATATAACAAAGACTGACAAAAGGGTTCCAAGTGAATAAAGATCTTAAACAAGGTTGTTGTATTTCGCCAACGCTCTTCAAGATTTATTTAGAACAAGTCCTTAAAGTATGGAAAAGAACATGCCAAAACATGGGAACTCCATTAAATGACACCATTTTATATACCTTGTGTTTCGCCGGCGATCAAATTGTAGTGGCCCAGGAGTATGGCGACTTGGAATATATGACTGGAAAACTGATAGAAGAATACAAAAAGTGGGGTTTGGAGGTCAATATAAAAAAGACAGAGTATATGTGCATTGGTGGAATAAAACAAGATCTAGTACTAAATACGGGACAGCGAATTAAGTCTTGTGACGAGTACAACTACTTGGGGCTAAAAATAACAACAGACGGAACACTAGACAGAGCTATAAAAGACCGAAATGTACAAGGAAGAAAAGCGATAACTTTAATAAATGGAATACTCTGGGACCAGAGTATATCGAAACAGAACAAAAAGCTCATATATAACACCATAGTAAAGAGTATTGTTGCGTACAGTTCAGAGGTTTGGCCAATCAAGGACAGAACAGAGAAAATGCTGTCCGCTACGGAAATGGATTATTGGAGAAGATCAGCGGGGAGATCAAGAAGAGAACGAGTTATAAATCAACGAATAAGAGAAATTATGACAGTGGGTGAATGCACGATAGTGGACGAGATAAGAACGAAACAACTGGTATGGTACGGGCATGTGCAGAGAATGGAGAACGAAAGACTACCTAAACAAGTAATACAATGGAATCCAAATGGGCGAAGAAAACGAGAAAGACCACGGAGGAGCTGGAGAGAAGGAATAGACAGCGAAATGAGGTTTAGGGGTCTGGATGACAAATTGTGGGCCAATAGAAACGAGTGGAGATTGGAAATCGGAAGACGACGGACGTTGTAAAACCGAATTATAAAAAAAAAAATTTAATCAATTTGAAAATTAATTCAAATTTTATTAGTATTTCTATTATTTTCCTAAAATGTTTATACTTTTTTAAGACTATTTATTGTGAAAGAAGTGTGACGTATCATAGTAAAGGAAATATAGAGTTGATTATTAGAAATTTGACAATAATCTTATAAAGATGTGAAGAAAATATTCCATACCATTTCATTTAGCCCTTTCATCGCTGCCCTTCAATTGCTGTAAAAAATAGTAAGTACCAAGTAAGAAGTGGATCCTATCTTGATTAGAGAGAAAGAGATGTTTACAAAAACCACTGTTTCGTTATCAGAGGACTTCTAATATACCGTAGTCGATAAATTTTAATTTCGGTTTGTACTTCCAGCCCATGTAGAAGATGACCTTATAATATACAGGGATGCCTGCTTGCTAACAGTGGTGGGAGAGCAACGCAGTGTCGGGGGATCCTCACTCCTTACATTTCATAGGAAACGTTTGTCGAGTGTACTGTCTTGGCAGCCTCGCTATATGTTTATCTTTAGCTTATTTCGTCGCGCTCTTTTCCTCTTTCTACTTTCGTATCAGAAATTAAAATATGTCGACTACGGTATATAAAAACTAAATTCTATAATTAATGGAGACTTTAGAACCTATAATAAAAAATATTCAAATGCAAATGACATTTCATAGTAAAATAGGCCTCGTAAACTTGTTAAGATATTAGCAAAAAATAGAGAATACCTCTATGAAGAGATTCCGAGTTTATGCAAAGCAAGACTGAAGAAAGGTTATTCTTGTGGCCTGCTATCTGAAAACCGATAAAATATGGAAATTTTGTGATCAAAATTAAAGCAAACAAAAGAAAACAGTTTCAACAACTTTCAAACAAGTAGTAAGTAGCTTTTCTGGCTGCAAAATAAACCCATGCTATAAATGCTTAGTAGATGAGGTGTTGACAAACTTCAAGATTTTAGGTTGTAATATGAGTTTGAAACTACATTTGAAAATGTAGTTACTGTCAATGAGAAGCAAAGTGAAAGCTTCACTAAGATATAAACAAAAATGAGGTGTGGCCACCACACGACTTTCTTATACGTGTGAGCGTTTCAAACTATACAATTTTAAGAATTTTTGTATACAAAACTTATTCAAAATCCTATTCTAAGTACTTTCATTCTCTTAATAAATCGCTATAGAATGCATACTTTGCAAGATATTCGAAAAAAAGTACTACTCGCTAAGAATAAAAGTGCTACTTCCGGTCCGAATTTTGAAATTTCATATATACAAAAAATATTGCAAATCCAATTCTAAATACTTTTGTACTCTAAATAAATATATATAGAATGCATAATTTACGACATATTTGCAAAAAGTCGTTATTCGGTAAGAGTAAGAGTGATACTTCCGGTCCGAATTTTGAAATTTTTTTTATACAAAAGATATTGGAAATTATGTTCTAAATACTTTAATACCAGTAACGTACCTGTCTAAAGAGCATGATTTGCGAAATATTCGCAAAAAACCGATTTTCGATAAGAGTAAAAGACCTACTTCCGGTAGGAATTTCGAAAAACTTTTTAAATAAAATTGTTCTCAATTTTAATTTTAAATACATATGAATTCTTTATAAATTTGTATAAACTTAGTATTTGACGAAATATTGGCAAAATTCGATTTTTTCACTGAAGTAAACTGCTACTTCCGGTCTACCGATCTTACTGAAAAACTAATCAGATCTCAAGAGGGAGATTATACACGTAAATACAAAATTTGGAATTGATATCTCCAGCGGTTTGACCGCTATCGTGGTCACACACACACACACACAGACAGACACACACACAGAGACATTTTTTAAAAACCACTTTTTCGGTATCAGGGGACATCAAAACGTGGACATCTGCAAAAATCTCGAGGTCGAAAATTTTCATCATCACAATACTTCCTTATACTACGTATAAGAAAGTAAAAAATGAGGTGTGGCCACCACACGACTTTCTTATACGTATGAAAGTGTTACTTCCGGTCCGAATTTTGAAATTTCATTTATACAAAAAATATTCCAAATCTAACTGTAAATACTTTTGTACTCTTCATAAATATATATAGAATGCATAATTCACGACATATTTGCAAAAAATCGCTATTCGATAAGAGTAAAAGTGGTACTTCTGGTCTGAATTTTGAAATTTTTTTTATACAAAAGATATTTAAAAGTACATTCTAAATAGTTTTATACTCGTAATGTACCTGCCTAGAAAGCATGACTTGCGAGATATTCGCAAAAAACTGATTTTCGATAAGAGTAAAAGACCTACTTCCGGTAGGAATTTCGAAAAACTTTATTAATATAATTTTTCTCAAATTTAATTTTGAGTACATTTGAATCCTTTATAAATTTGTTTAAACTTAGTAATTGACGAAATATTTGCAAAATTCGATTTTTTCACTGAAGTAAACTACTACTTCCGGTCTGGCGATTTTGCTCAAAATCTAATCAGTTCTCAAGAGGGAGATTATATTCGTAAATACAAAAGTTGGAATTGATATCTACAGCGGTTTGACCGCTATCGTGGTCACACACACAGAGAGAGAGAGAGAGACACACACACACAGAGACACAGAGACATTTTTTAAAAAACACTTTTTTGGTATCAGGGGACCTCAAAACGTGGACATCTGCAAAAATCTCGAGGTCGAAAATTTTCATCATCACAATACTTCCTTATACTACGTATAAGAAAGTAAAAGGGAAGGCGCTGTTAGCATCATAGCTGACTATACTGACTACTCCATGTTAAAAAGACACAATCCCTACAACCTACACCAGATCTGATATATAAATGTAAAGACAAGTCTATTTCTGAAGTGATATAGATGAATATGTAATGATTTGAGTAATTTCTTCCAAAATATGCAATAATACAACAATTATCACAAGGTACTTTTTTGTCCTCAAAAGCGATCTTCAATTTATTCATTATTTATATTACTGTAAAGACTTTAGTCAACTTTTATATATTCTTGTTTGCTTCAGTAATTCCACAAATGTCGAATTTAGTTTTGTAAATTATGTAAAATTATATAATGTTGTTCTGTTAAGCATACTCGCACGTTTTAACAATAAAGTAAATATTATTATTCAATATTATTACTATTAACACGATTACAGAGAATGTGATTTGCTTTATTGATGCTAATTAAATTCAAAATTTAAAACATAATTTCCCAATTGTATTATAATTTTATTATTACTACCTTTAAATGGTGTTAAAACAGTTCTATATCGTACTGAGAACAATCCAATTACTACTATCATTTCAGTAATTACATTTGCCTCATTATTTATTTTCTAATTATTAAATAAAGCTGTGGCTGTATCGAATCGATAAAATACTAATTACAACTCGATAATTCGGTAATTACATCGGTGTAATTGTTATTAACATTATTTACTATTGATATATATTGAAATCGTCCTTGGTTTTATGCAAAGATTATGCTTTCAGCTTTCTGTACCAGCTGTCAGTTATGGCTTGTTATTTATTAAATTGAAACGTTAGGAATTTTAACGTCCTTTAATTCTTGGAAAGAACTTTACTAACAGATATTATGTATGTACATATATATTTATACATATATATAATATATACATACATTATGACAGAACGTACGAGACTGCATAAATTGAAAATTTCCGGTTGAGTTGATGTATATACATACAATACAGGCTGTCCAAGATAAGATAAATTAATTCATCTTGAATCGTTTAAAAGCAATAATTTTACTGCGTTTGGAGTTTTATGTTCATTGTTACGACTGGATGCATGACTGTCTCTATTCCTGCTCTAAATGTACAAATAAAATAAAGTCTTGTAACACTTTCTAGATACATATTACAGAAGAAAACAGAAAAAGTAACCATAGTAGAGCTCCTCTTTATAACAACAGCTACTTGTATTACACGAATGTCAAACATATTTTTGTATTTCACATGATTGATTTGTAAGAATAATTTAGTTTTAAGTCAAGCTAACTAAATATACATGCAAGTTATATAATCCACAAAAGAAATATTATACCAATATAATAGTTCTTTTCCGGATTATTTTCACAACAATCTTCAATATATTGTATCGAAACAAGCCCACAGAAAAGTAAATATTGGCGCGACGCACCGCAAATAAGCAATAAATCATCCACGGCATAGAAGACAGACAGTCTCTCGACCTATCTAGAATGAAGCGAGAGGTTTCTAGAGTTTTGTCGCTGCACATATAAACGCCGCCGGTAGTACAAGAATTAATTCATTCAATAGTAGTCGCGCGCGGTATTTACTGAAGAGTTAAAATAAATATAAGCGGTGCAGTTTTATTACATAAATATTACAGATATAAATAGTAGTGAGTGGAAATGCATAAATATTACAGATAGAAATAAATACGAGTGTTCATTTGTAGTAGTTTTAAGGGCGTTACATTTATTTTATATTTATTTTATATTGTGATTAGCAGTTTTTAGTGTGTAAATATACAGACAGTTTTAAAACATTTGCACGAGTTGTTTTATTGCGAACCCGAAAACGCAACAATATGTTGACTCAGTTTTGCAGTTCTTGTATATTTTCCACCAGAAAACTGAAAAGCTTTCGTCGCATATATTTCTTCTTCTATTTTCACAGAGCAATTATACTTCGTGTCTATTAGTGTGTGTATGATTGCGAAATTTGCCTCTCTTTGGAGGACCATTGCTACCAACCAATAGGAATATTAATAATGTTTTTTATAGAGACTTAGTGAAGCATTAAATATTAGTATGGCGACTGTAAATCGAATTAGGAAGTGCATCAAGAATGAGCAGTCAATACTTAACCCTAAAAAAGAGGCCACGAAGAAAGTCGGTTACGGAAATTGCTAGAACTAGTGAAGTAGTAAAGAATACAATACATGAAAAGTATCAAAGAAAGCAGCACGTAATTCAAACATTCTACATTAGAAGAACTTAAAGAAAGAGACATTTTTAAAGGTGGTTTTACATCATTTAATATTATGATCAAGAAAATTTGTTTTTGATGGCTGAAAGATAGTACTAAAACAGGTTTTATGGAATTACCTTACATCGTATTTTCAACATTTACTTTTAGATGCATATGTAAGAAATATGGGATTCGAAGAATTCGAATTTGTTTATTTGGATGAAACATGGATCTTTGAAAATTGTAGCATATGCAGATCATGGCAAGATGGTAGTAAGAAAAGTGTGAAATTACTAAAAACAGATGGGAGTCGTTATATTATTTTCCATGCAGGTAACAAAAATGGCTCCATTCCAATTGCTTCTTTGTTATTTTCTTCTAAAAGAAAAGAAAGTGATTATCACGGAGAGATGAATCAATATAAATTTCTTTTGTAAATCAATTAATACCAAACTCGGAAAAACTATATGATTATAATTGACAATGCGAGCTACCATTCTAAATTAATAAATAACTCTAGCTGAAATAAAGCAGATATTAAGCAATGGTTATTGATAAATAATTTCGCTTAAGAAGAAGATATGTACAAAAAGCAATTATTACATCTTGTATTAGAAAGTAAACCAAGGAAAACATATGTAGTAGTAAATTTCTGAACAGTATAATCATAAAGTTTTGAGATTACCACCTTATTACTGCATTTTCAACCCCATTGAAAACGTATGGGAAATAACGAAAAGTTATTACAATCGTCATATTGGAAGAGATGGATATGGAAAAATACAAATGCATTTCATTGTAGAAGGAACCATTAAGTATAATTACTCCAGAAGTATGGGAAAATACTATTAATTATACCGAAAATGAAATACAAAAATAGTGGGACAGAGAAGTGGGATTTGACAAAGATGCTGAATTAATTATATATTTAGGTGATAATAGTGATACCATTTGTGATTCAGACACGGATTAATTTCTTCTGTTTCTTTATATATCTAATGTGCTATATAATTATTTACAAATTTTAAGATAATGCAAATAAATTTGAATACATTTTAATGGTTAAAATACATTATTGTCTATAATTTTCCTTATTAGTTACTATAATCTAAATTTTATATTTTATATTTTATATAGATGCTAAATATAAAATTAAGAACTTATGGAACTAAAAAATATTCTAATATTTCCTTAGTTCTAGAAATACTGATTGTAACCGTCGAATGAGAAAAAGGTTTGCACTATTATTGCTTACAGATTTATAAAAAAAAACTACCCGAATCAACGCAAACTACAGAACACGTTAAAATGTAGATAAGAATTTTTTTCTGCTCCCATACTTTAATTGTATTATTAGATATGTTAAACCTGTACTTTCATGATGTCCATTATGATACAGATTTTCATTACGATACAAGTTTATATCCAATAGGAATACAGATTTTTCATTACGATACAAGTTTATATCCAATAGGAATGCGACATTCCAATATTCAAACAATATTCAATATGGCGACTGCATATCTGACAGATATAAAAATTAATTAAACGTGACAATTCTCTGCAATTTACAAGTAAGTAGTTAACATTTGTGCTTTTTTGAAAATATAAATGGTAAAAATGAGGGATAATGACCGTGAAATGAAATAATTGACTCCACCAGAAATTATGGAACAAGCCTTAGTAGCCACAAACAATTTATTGCCAGCCAAATTCGCAAAAACGTACGGAAAATTTTAGGCTCAATTTATGAAATGGATTGTCCAAAAAATATGTTTTATTATGGGGTCGTAGAAAAAATTGTGTATGCAACTTGCATTTAATGGCTATTAAGAAACTCGTATTCATTACAATACTCGGGTTCGCCTCGTATTCTCTTACTCGTGTCTTAATAGCTATCATTAAATGCTCATTGCATAATATACTATTTTCTACTCCCATACTTTAATTGTATTATTAGATATGCTGAACCTGTACTTTAATGATGTCCATTACGATACAAGTTTATATCCAATAGGAATACGACATTCCAATATTCAAAATATTCAATATGGCGACTGCATATCTGACAGATATAAAAATTAATTAAATGTGACAGTTTTCTGCAATTTACAAGGAAGTAGTTAAAATTTGTGCCTTTTTGAAAATATAAACGGTAAAAATGAGGAATAATGACAGTGAAATGTAAAATTTGACTCCAGCAGAAATTATGGAACAAGCCTTAGTAGCCACGAACATTTTATTATCAGTTAAATACGCAAAAACGTACGGAAAATTTTACGCTCAATTTATGAAATGGAATGTTCAAAAAATAATGTTTTATTATGTGGTCGTAGAAAAAATAGTGTATGCAACTCGCATTTAATGGCTATTAAGACACTCGTATTCATTACAATACTCGCCTTCAGCTCGTATTGTAATTTTCATTCTCGTGTCTTAATAGCTATCATTAAATGCTCATTGCATAATATACTATTTCTAATTAATATTGAATTTTATCAATTAGGTTATTAATTTCATTTGTGTTATAAGTAACATTAAAATTTGGAAATATTGAGACTCTTTGCCTTAGTGTAATGTCAAAAAAATTTGAAATTGATATTTACTCGTGTACGTGTAATATGAAGGATTAGAGAAAAATATTAAAATCAATCTTTATGGTATTGTTGCATCTATTTATGAATGTATATAATTTAAATAATCTAAAAAAGTAATGCAGAATCATTCTCCACCTATTGATTTTTCTTTTAACACAACAATATATCTTCGTCAGAAACCGATGGAGTTTAAATATAGGAAAAAAGACATATTAAACTTGTCCTTCGAGTGAAGACCCTTAAAAGAAGCCTTCTGGAACCACGCCTTTTGCAGATATGTCATCAATTGTGTGTGCTGCTACACAGCATCTACCGTCAACTACTACGTAACTTCTTCCGGCGACGGTTTTAAATGTAAAACAAACTTTCCGAAATATACCACATGATACTAGTTGTTTAGTGAATTTTATGGATTGACAAGTACATAAGAAGAATATTATGAATTTCTGTAGTAATTTGATTTTCAGACACATAAAATAAAATTGTAATTGGTTCAAATTTTATTTGTTTTAGTAAGCAGCTTTACTTGAAAATACAATCATTGGTTTAGATTTCAATGATTAAATATTAGGCTCTTAATATAAAAATTAAACAAATAAATACGAATTACGTTTAAGTAAGAATTAATAACTGCAGGAATTTTTGGGTTCAAATTTTGATGCACCCACTATGCGAGTTTTGCGGCACCAGCTTTATTCATGCTCATCCGTTCTTCTTAGCTGTTGAAGAACAAAATACTATATTATATATTTTGTTTAATAGTGTTGACATGTAGTAACAAGGACATTGAATATTTTACAGACTAATTTGTATACTTTTCAGCCCTCAATAGTTTCTGACAAGCCCAGAGCTCAAGAACTCATTATGTACAAGTCATTTTGCAAAGGAAAGTATTTAAATGCTAATTGGGACACTACGGAAGATATTGAAAATGTATGGATAACCTCCATAAGAACAGTTAACATATAATATAATATTGAAGACTGTCATTTCAATAAAAATCTGATACAGAAGCGACACATTAATCTAAGGAATAGTATTACCAAAGCAACCAGAACCAATGACCAACAATGCCAATATCAATTGATTGTTCAAAATATTAATTTTGAAAGACATTACATATTCTGAGATAATTTATCATCTTTCAAAGCATACTGATATAATAATTACCATATCTTGACATCATAGATTAGATTTATTAACTAAATCTTGCTTATTAGTGCTAACTTGCTGCTTTTGAAACTATGAGACCGTTTGGACACTGAGCTGAAACGAGGATGGCCAAATTTTATCGCAAAAGAGTGCACAAATCATCTACTGGAACGGAAAAATTTCTCGAATAAGAATTCAAATTGATTGGTTGTTCGCAAACATAAAAATTTGGCTTGTCGAGAACAATACTAAAGGACGAGCCAAATTGAACTATGTATTTTGTTTTTGGAATAAAACAGAAAATATTGGAAGAATCTTACTTTTATTGTTATCAGTGAAATACACTACAGTTCTACATGGAGTTGGATACCAGAACCTCAATTGCCAACAGCTATTACCTGTCTGAGTGCTAACATGACCAATATGCTACTTTGTGGATGCTGTGGGGTAGGCAGTTAGTTTCATTCTGTTCATAATATGTGTTATTCTAATTAACATTGTTGGTTCCGTTAAAAAAAAGTCATTTATCATCTTCCGGTAGTGTATGCTATTGACTTACTAGTGATTTCTCAACTCCATAGTATGCATCAAACAGTGTTTTTGCGTCCACTGCTTCTTTTTCGTCTATAAAACGTGCTTTAATTTTGGCGGTTCCCAAAGACATTTAAAAAAATGAGGTGTGGCCACCACACGACTTTCTTATACGTATGAGCGTTACAAATTATTTAAACACGAAGAAACTGTTGTTGTTCTTTTAAGAATTTTTTTATACAAAAATTATTCAAAATCCTATTATAAGTACTTCTATTCTCTTAATAAATCTCTATAGACTGCATACTTTGCAAGATATTATCAAAAAAGTGCTACTCAATAAGAGTAAAAGTGCTACTTCCGGTCCGAATTTTGAAATTTCATATATACAAAAAATATTGCAAATCCAGTTCTAAATACTTTTGTACTCTTGACAAATATATATATATATATATATATATATAATCCATAACTTACGACATATTTGCAAAAAATCGCTATTCGATAGGAGTAAAAGTGATACTTCCGGTCTGAATTTTGAAATTTTTTTTATACAAAAGATATTGAAAATTATGGTTTAAATACTTTTATACCCGTAACGTACTTGTCTAAAAAGCATGACTGATTTTGGATAAGAGTAAAAGATCTACTTCCGGTAGGAATTTCGAAAAAAATTTTAAATAAAATTATTCTGAATTTTAATTTTAAGTATATATGAATTCTTTAGAAATTTGTTTGAACTTAGTAGTTGACCAAATATTGGCAAAATTCGATTTTTTGCTGAAGTAAACTGCTACTTCCGGTCTACCGATTTTACTGAAAAACTAATCAGATCTCAAGAGGGAGATTATACACGAAAATACAAAATTTGGAATTGATATCTATAGCGGTTTGACCGCTATCGTGGTCACACACACACAGAGACACACACTCAGAGAGAGACACAGACATTTTTTTAAAACCACTTTTTCGGTATCAGGGGACTTCAAAACGTGGACATCTGCAAAAATCTCGAGTCGAAAATTTTCATAATCACAATACTTCCTTATACTAAGTATAAGAAAGTAAAAAAAAAATGAGGTGTGGCCACCACACGACTTTCTTATACGTATGAAAGTCTTACTTCCAACTCTAAATACTTTTGTACTCTTCATAAATATACATAGAATGCATAATTTACGACATATTTGCAAAAAATAGTTATTCGGTAAGAGTAAAAGTGATACTTCCGGTCCGAATTTTGAAATTTTTTTTATATAAAAGATATTGGAAATTAAGTTCTAAATACTTTTATATTCGTAGCGTACCTGTCTAAAAAGCATGACTTGAAAAATATTTGCAAGAAACTGATTTTCGATAAGAGTAAAAGACCTACTTCCGGTAGGAATTTCGAAAAACCTTTTTAATAAAATTGTTCACAATTTCAATTTTAAGTACATATGAATTCTTTATAAATTTGTTTAAACTTAGTAATTCACGAAATATTTGCAAAATTTGATTTTTTCACTGAAGTAAACTACTACTTCCGGTCTGCTGATTTTGCTCAAAATCTAATCAGTTCTCAAGAGGGAGATTATATTCGTAAATACAAAATTTGGAATTGAAATCTGTAGCGGTTTGACCGCTATCGTGGTCACAGAGAGAGAGAGAGAGAGAGAGAGAGAGAGAGAGAGAGAGAGAGAGAGAGAGACATTTTTTAAAAAACACTTTTTTGGTATCAGGGGACATCAAAACGTGGACATCTGCAAAAATCTCGAGGTCGAAAATTTTCATCATCACAATTATATACTTCCTTATACTACGTATAAGAAAGTAATAAGTATAACCGCAATTTTCTTTTCGCAAAAATATCCATCGATTGTGTGCTACACAAGTCAATTCTCAAATAAACATTTTATTAATTCAAAATGAAAAGTGTGAACACATGGATGTTAAAACTAACATCAAGCAGTAAATAATTACTGTGACTTACATATATATCTATACGTAAAACGTATATGCATATATGCATGTGTTTGAGATACACACATACATTAAGTGCTATTGTCGACAATCGAACGCACAGACACCGGTGTTTCGACCTATGAGGTCTCATCAGTGTGCGTGGTGATTCTCGACAATAGCTTCAAGACTTAAATCGCTCTTATGTCATTTTAGCGTGTTAAATGCAGTGAGAGTATCACAGCGACATCTAACACCCAAAAGATGACACAGAACAAAGCGATGGCTTCTGACGGCATGTTCTGCTATACAGAGGCCTGTATGTTAATAGTGTATCTCATGTAATAGAGCCTTAGGTGGCGTCACCGATCAAAACAAAATGAAAAGTGTGAACACATGGATGTTAAAACTAACATCAAGCAGTAAATAATTACTGTGACTTACATATATATCTATACGTAAAACGTATATGCATATATGCATGTGTTTGAGATACACACATACATTAAGTGCTATTGTCGACAATCGAACGCACAGACACCGGGGTTTCGACCTATGAGGTCTCATCAGTGTGCGTGGTGATTCTCGACAATAGCTTCAAGACTTAAATCGCTCTTATGTCATTTTAGCGTGTTAAATGCAGTGAGAGTATCACAGCGACATCTAACACCCAAAAGATGACACAGAACAAAGCGATGGCTTCTGACGGCATGTTCTGCTATACAGAGGCCTGTATGTTAATAGTGTATCTCATGTAATAGAGCCTTAGGTGGCGTCACCGATCAAAACAAAATGAAAAGTGTGAACACATGGATGTTAAAACTAACATCAAGCAGTAAATAATTACTGTGACTTACATATATATCTATACGTAAAACGTATATGCATATATGCATGTGTTTGAGATACACACATACATTAAGTGCTATTGTCGACAATCGAACGCACAGACACCGGTGTTTCGACCTATGAGGTCTCATCAGTGTGCGTGGTGATTCTCGACAATAGCTTCAAGACTTAAATCGCTCTTATGTCATTTTAGCGTGTTAAATGCAGTGAGAGTATCACAGCGACATCTAACACCCAAAAGATGACACAGAACAAAGCGATGGCTTCTGACGGCATGTTCTGCTATACAGAGGCCTGTATGTTAATAGTGTATCTCATGTAATAGAGCCTTAGGTGGCGTCACCGATCAAAACAAAATGAAAAGTGTGAACACATGGATGTTAAAACTAACATCAAGCAGTAAATAATTACTGTGACTTACATATATATCTATACGTAAAACGTATATGCATATATGCATGTGTTTGAGATACACACATACATTAAGTGCTATTGTCGACAATCGAACGCACAGACACCGGTGTTTCGACCTATGAGGTCTCATCATGTTCGATTGTCGACAATAGCACTTAATGTATGTGTGTATCTCAAACACATGCATATATGCATATACGTTTTACGTATAGATATATATGTAAGTCACAGTAATTATTTACTGCTTGATGTTAGTTTTAACATCCATGTGTTCACACTTTTCATTTTGTTTTGATCGGTGACGCCACCTAAGGCTCTATTACATGAGATACACTATTAACATACAGGCCTCTGTATAGCAGAACATGCCGTCAGAAGCCATCGCTTTGTTCTGTGTCATCTTTTGGGTGTTAGATGTCGCTGTGATACTCTCACTGCATTTAACACGCTAAAATGACATAAGAGCGATTTAAGTCTTGAAGCTATTGTCGAGAATCACCACGCACACTGATGAGACCTCATAGGTCGAAACACCGGTGTCTGTGCGTTCGATTGTCGACAATAGCACTTAATGTATGTGTGTATCTCAAACACATGCATATATGCATATACGTTTTACGTATAGATATATATGTAAGTCACAGTAATTATTTACTGCTTGATGTTAGTTTTAACATCCATGTGTTCACACTTTTCATTTTGTTTTGATCGGTGACGCCACCTAAGGCTCTATTACATGAGATACACTATTAACATACAGGCCTCTGTATAGCAGAACATGCCGTCAGAAGCCATCGCTTTGTTCTGTGTCATCTTTTGGGTGTTAGATGTCGCTGTGATACTCTCACTGCATTTAACACGCTAAAATGACATAAGAGCGATTTAAGTCTTGAAGCTATTGTCGAGAATCACCACGCACACTGATGAGACCTCATAGGTCGAAACACCGGTGTCTGTGCGTTCGATTGTCGACAATAGCACTTAATGTATGTGTGTATCTCAAACACATGCATATATGCATATACGTTTTACGTATAGATATATATGTAAGTCACAGTAATTATTTACTGCTTGATGTTAGTTTTAACATCCATGTGTTCACACTTTTCATTTTGTTTTGATCGGTGACGCCACCTAAGGCTCTATTACATGAGATACACTATTAACATACAGGCCTCTGTATAGCAGAACATGCCGTCAGAAGCCATCGCTTTGTTCTGTGTCATCTTTTGGGTGTTAGATGTCGCTGTGATACTCTCACTGCATTTAACACGCTAAAATGACATAAGAGCGATTTAAGTCTTGAAGCTATTGTCGAGAATCACCACGCACACTGATGAGACCTCATAGGTCGAAACACCGGTGTCTGTGCGTTCGATTGTCGACAATAGCACTTAATGTATGTGTGTATCTCAAACACATGCATATATGCATATACGTTTTACGTATAGATATATATGTAAGTCACAGTAATTTTATTAATTATTCACTTGAACAACATCTGCCTTGGTAAGTGATCTTTGGTTTGTCATTATTCAAAACTACTACTCCATCAGAGTAAGAAAAGAAACCTGATTATTTTATCTACTCGTATTTGCCAAACTTATCAAACTAACCATGTATACTACATAGTCTCACAATAACAATTTTGCTGAAAATCATTACCTTCATATTGCAATTTCATTAACAAACAGTTTTAGTAACTTAAACTTAAAATTTAAAATCCGAATGCTACGTATTTTCATAGTTCTTTATTTATAAAATGATGAAGACATAAAACGAAATTTTATTAGGACACAATAAAATTAACCAGGTGGTAAACACATATAAATTTCGTTACTCAGCAAAGAAATGAAAGAAGAGAGGACGTTATCGGCTACCGTAATTTATAGAATTTATAGTTGAGATACGGTTTTGATGAAAGTATCTATTCAACATTCGTTTGATGGTGTTGCTGCTTGCTTGCTTACTTACTACCGTCATCATATTCTTAAATGCATAAATTTATTCGACCCTGAGTGCCGTACACATAGATAATGTTAAAAGCATGTGGGTCGCGGGAAAAGAAGAAGGAAAAAAATGGATACATAAACCGTCATCAATCAGCCGCGATGGTAAAAGAAAACGGGTGCAAACGTCATCATCACGAGAAATGTAAGAGGGTAAGGGCAACATCTGGCACTTTTTAAACACGAAGAAACTGTTGTTGTTCTTATAGATAGCGTTATAGGGCATCGGGGATAACGTTACCGTCTTAGTTATCTCTGGGTGTGTTCTCTGTGTCTGTTGTGTTGTAGTTAAGTATGTATGAAGAGTGAGACGGGTGTAAGTGTTTCAAATTGGCTTGATTGGAGTGTGGGACACTGAAATATTTTATCACGACCGAATCAGCTTAATGTCAAAGACGTAAAAATGCCACGGGATAATAATGTAATCTTATATTCCACTGTCTTATAATGAATACAACATACAAGGTAGACACCTCGTACTTATTGTTTTCAACCATAACGAGAGAGCGTATAAAATTACAACAGATTTAATGTCTATTGTGCGTATCTGTCTTGGAAATGTTTAAATTCAATTTATTATTACATTTAGTTTTAATGCACTTCATTGTTATTTTTTAAAATGGCCTATTACTTATCTGCCTAATATAATATTTAATAATAGTAACAAATGTCTTTATTTTTGTTTACATAAAACAACATTAATAAAATAACAATAATATATAACAGCATAAAAGAGATTAGAGCAATAAGAAATAAAAAAACAAATGATAATAAAACGCAAATGAAAAGGTGAGCTTGAAATGGACAACCAATGAAGTTTTTGTTTGATTTTTAATCTACACCTTCAAAGATAATGAAAATATAAACAGAAAAATATCCTTATAAGTAGGATATTAAAAACTTAAACTTAAATTTATATGCAATGGCAATCAGATACTAAATAAATAAAAAGTGAAAGATGTAATGAATGAGAAAAGACGCGCAACTTAAGGAACTGCGCCCAGTACCTCAATTAGTTTCTTCCAAACCCTGACTTTATTTTAAAAATATTTAAACAATTATTTTTTGACATTATTAAAAAAAAAATAAAGAAATATGATAGCGTGCTCCTTTTTCCGAAAGAA
The DNA here is from genome assembly GCA_963170755.1 of Amphimallon solstitiale. Lineage (NCBI taxonomy): Eukaryota > Metazoa > Arthropoda > Insecta > Coleoptera > Scarabaeidae > Amphimallon > Amphimallon solstitiale. The sequence continues at coordinate 100,104,969 of OY720683.1, forward strand.
TATGTAGAAAAGATAAAAAAATAAATTATAGAAATATCCGAAAATTAACGACACTATCATAATTTAAGATATTCTAACTACATCTTTAAAAGAGTCGAAAAAATATTTTCGCTATTAAACCTGTGAATTGGAAAATAAAATAAATACTGTAAGACTAATTGCTGGAAAAATTTTAAAGTGAAGCATGGTACAGTTTCGACTAGCAGCGGCAAATTTTGAAAATTATTTTATAAATTACTTTTATTGTCTTAATAAATCCCTGTAGAAGCAAATACATACTTACAAAAAAAAATGCTTTTTGATAAGAGTAGAAGTATTACTTCCGTTCCGAATTTTAAAATTGTCTTTATACAAAAACAGTTGAAAATCTAACTCTAAACACTTTCGCACTTATAATAAATTTGTATAGAATGCATTATTTGCAAGCTATTCTGAAAAAAACTGCTATTCGATATGAGTAAAAGTGTTTACTTCCGATCCAAATTTTGTAATTCTTTATATACAAAAGTTGTTCTCGAGCTCCAAATAATTTTGTCTTCCAGATAAATCTGTATAGAATGCATAATTTGCGAGATATTTGCAAAGAACATTTTTTTATAAAATCTTTTTAAAATTCACATTTTAATACATTTGTATTCTATAGAAACTTGTCTAAACTTAGTACATACTTGACGAGATTTAAATTTTGATTTTTTTACTAAAAGGTACTACTTCCGGTCAACCGAATTTACTGAAAATCTGATCAGATCTCAAAAGAAGAATTATACTCATAAGTATAAAATAAAGTTTGGTATCATTAGTGCCTTGTAACGGTATAAAAATCTTAAGCTTAATTATTTCTATTTTTAATTAACATTTCTAATTAATCTTAGTTAAACTAGTAAACTATTGACTTGTTTTAAAAATTAATACTTTTCTCTTTTGCATATTTTAGTGATGGTAGCGTCATCTGTCTTGAATCATTTAACTTAAGTATGTTCGCTATTAATTCAGTAAACTGTTGTACAGATTTCTGTTGTACATTTCTGTTTCTCAAATAGAATAATTTTTAATAGTTATTTTTAAATTACTTGTTATTTTTCTTCATGATAATTCGGTGGCATTTTAAATTGAAATTCCAGTTTAATTAACTTAGCTTCGTTAGAAACTTTCTTTGCATATTGTTCTTCCTTACCGGCTTGTCAATAAAGTTCGTTAGCGCGAGGTGCCATATCATTATTCCTGTTCTGATCTCTTATCTGGTGATCTCGTGTGTTTTACAATCTCTGAACCATCTTTCAAACAATTTGGTAGCTTAATATATCTTAAGCATCGGATATTGCGGAATATTTGTGGCATTGGTTTCCTTCTGGAGAATAATTGCTGTTGATTAGAATTTGTTGGTGAAGCAAATTTTCCTGTTCGCCGACATGTTAGTCGGATTCAAATGAGATTTAAATCTACATGGTGAGTGGCATGGTATATGGCGGAATATTTATTATGCACATTGGAGGGATTTAAGAAGATCAGCCAGGTACTTATCTATCTTTCAATTAATTTGGAACTGTTAATGACTCATTTTCTTAACCTTCTTTAACTATTTAATCTTTCTAATTAGGGAAACTGTAGGCGTTAAATTTTCGTGCTATGAACCTTTCACCTTTTCTTTTTTTTTTAATTGGATGTTGGATAATATTATTTGGAATCTGAACCATTTCTTGTGGACCACGGTTCGAATCTGCCTTTTTCCGCTGTACCAGCTAATGAAGACTTCATTAGACCCAGCTAAGTTCATAGCTTTTTTTTTTGGTAATAATGATTAGTAAATTGTATTGCATATGTGTCACCCGTCAGGGTGTTTGCCTTTAAATTAAATTCCGTAATTTTTGACTTTCCTTCTGAGAGTATATTTAATTCCTTTTGTTAAGGTGGCCGTTTAATAGAAAGAGAATCGTCCCATTGCTCTATCCTTTTCTAACCATTAGGCGTGTATTATGTGTTGCATACGTGACTGTATTTTAATTAGCCATCTGGTTGCCAGTAGCAGCGATATTATTTGTAAAACAAATTTATTGGATAAAAGATGCCAGTAGTAACGCAACGTCTCTCTTAGATTGAACCAAATTATACAGAGACTAGCAGACCAGACCGTTGTTTTTTTTGTGTATGAGACAAAAAACAGAGTTTTTGTCTCATACACGATTTAATGGAATATGTGTCTATTTTGAAATCATTGATATTTACTCTAAATTGTAAAAATGCAAATTGCGTCCTTACAAGAATAATAGGAACATACTGTTACATATAATGTTTGTTTTGTAAATACCTATGTAGATCTGTCCTTTATCTATTTGATTTAGATAATAAACAGGTATTTTTTAGTGATTATTGCATTTTTGAAAAAGGAATATATAGGCTGATTCAATTTTGATGGTCACCATGGGCATTTCTCTTATTATTTGGAATAGAGAGTAGGTTTGAGTTTGGCAAAGTTGGTAAATTTTGTGTTTTGTTATGTAACTTGAACATGTACCATGTCTTAGTGGGAAGAATTAGATTAGTAGATGAGAAGTAACACTTGAGCGCGAAATACATAGTTACCGAGTATGTTGTCAATGGTTAGTTTTTTCAAAATGTGTAATGAATACAAAAGTATTCAGAAGTAAGTTTGGAACAACTTTTGTATAAAAAAATCTACTTTCACATTTTTATTCTTATAGATAAATAGTTTTTTTTATAGAAGTATCTCGCCAAGTATTTATTCAAATTTGACTAAAAAATGAACTGTTTATTTAAGAAACCCGTAAGTAGTGAACCTGTCAATGTAAGAAACACAAGGCCTATTGTGTGTGTAAAAGTAAGAAAAAGAGAAACAATCAATATGTTTCACATACCTATAACACTCTAATTAAATTGGTTAAATCTACATGTGTGCTCAGAAAGTAGTTTTGGATATTATAAAATGCCTCCTTTGTATTACTTTTGATACCGTATCAGCTATTAGAATGCCCGATTCAGTTGGAAAAAAATTTGAAAGACCACCCTAAAATTTATCCGACAGTGTGGATTTCCCACGTTCATAATAATTTACTAAAATATAATTAAAAACGAGATCTGCAGAATATTGAATTACATTTCTTACATATGTAAGTAATTTTTATTACAGGATTGAAGAAAATAGATTAAAAATTTTATATAGGTACCTAAATAACTTGCCTTATAATTAATACTACTGGTCGACCAGTGGCCAAAATTTGATCTTAATTCATTAAATTTTTAAGTTTGAGTTATTGAGGTCTTTTGTCAAAAAGTATACTTGTATGACCATTGCATACATTTTTTTTTCAATTTTCTATTACGTCAGCTGCGAGCGTGTAGAAATACGTCATTATGCATTAATTTTCGAGTTAATTAATTAATGTATTTGTTTGCAAAAAAAAATTCTCTCACTGTTTGACCATGATAGCGGCCAAACGGTAAAAGTCACCAATACCGAAGTGTATATTTAGAAATATAATCTCCCTCGGAAATCTGATTATATTTTCAGTGAAATCGATAAATCGGGAGTAGTACTTCATTTCAGTGAAGAAAACAAATAATAGCAATATCTCGTCAATTACTAATTTTAGGCAAATATCTAAAGTATAACAAAGTGATCAAGAGTAAATTAGAAAACAATTTTATAAAAGAATTCCTACCGGAAGTAGGTGTTTACTCTGATCGTAAAACAGGTTTTTGCGAATATATCGCAAGTCATGCATTCTAGACAAACATATCGAGTGTATGAAAATATTGAAAGCTCAATTTTGAATATTTTTGTAATAAGAAATTTCCAAAATTCGAACTGAAAGTACCTAGCAATTTTATTCTAATCGAATATCAATTTTTTGAAAATATCTCGATAATTATGCATTTTATACAGTATAAAAGTATTTAAACATGGATTTGGAATATTTTTGTAAAAAAAAATTCAAAATTCGGACCGGAAATAACACTTTCGACAGTGACGGCTGGTGAGAACGATTTAGAGAAGCAATTAGACAGACAAGACTGATTCGTTTATTATCGGTGATATGTTCGGCTACTGGGAGTATATCAGCAATAATAAACGAATCAGTCTTGTCTATGTAATTGCGTCACCTAAACGAACTCAACAGTCTGCAACTGACCTTCACTCTTATCGAATAGCAGCTTTTTGAAATATCTCGCAAATTTGCTTTTTATATAAATTTCTTAAGGGTGGGCTTTCTCTAAGAAAAATTCTCGAACGGCGTATGTCGGGTTGCCTGAAATATATTGAATAATTTTACGGAGTTTGATATGCCTGTACCTTTTACACGATACAGGTATATGACCAGCAACATGAAGCAATGCCTGGTCAACTGGAAAGCAAATAAATTTGGGATATTTGTCTCTTGCATTTATTGCATGAAAATATTGGTGCATCTCCTTTGTTCGAAATTTGTTTTTGCTATTTCTGAATATTCTTTTGGCTTGCATTTATTTAGTTTTATTAAGACTCCCGTTTTATGTAATTTGTAATTATTTTAATGATATTTGCCTGAATTAATTAGACATTAAATCTTATTCTGCAATAAGTATATAATTTTATTACTATTATTTATGATTATTAATTATTTAAGTTGTATTTCATATTATTTCTCACTATGATTTGTATTTACTTTATATGTTGAGGCTTTGAAATATGAGTAATGTTTTAGAGAAAACTAAAATCTGATAAAAAAAATCTATTGTTACAACAGTGCCGGTGTTTCATATAAAATGCAAAAAATATTTATATTCTTCACAATCGACACTGATATTGTTAGTTAGCGAAAATAAATTATAAAAATTTCACGGGTACGTGGGTACGATACGAACTGTGCGGACTCCGAACTAATCATTGTTAGAAGACAATGTTAATATCACAACTTGAAATCGAATGTTATTGATATTATCATTTTTTTTATTTATATCTTGCCTGTTTAATTTTTTTTCAGTAAAGCTTCGGTAAAATTTTTAAATAACCGTTATGTGGCAGACAAACGTCAAACGCAATCCTTTCCGCACCACCTTAGAGGTAGTGTTTTTTGTCATGGTATTTCCAGTGGGCCTAATTCATGTTTTCTACAACAAATTTTTTTTACAAAAGTATAGACGGTGTAGAAAATAAACAAGTATGGCCAAGTAGCGTTTTGTCTAAACGTATCACTATCAGTAGGTACATATTAATTCTCCAATTTGACGTTTCTAATTTCTCGATTTCTCAAAATACGAGGATCCATAATTTGAGATAATAAAGCGAGAAAATAAAATTCCTCTAACTTAATTACCATTTCTGGTCAGAGTTCTACATCTACCTATGTGTATTGTCTCATACCAAGTATCCTTCTTTAGATCCTTGACAAAAGTAAGAAGCACAATCCGAGTGTTCACAAAAAATATATCTTGGTCCATTTATAATGTCACACTGCAATTTCACTATCTATAATTTGTTATTGTTAAGTTCGAACTTTTGTAATGTTCAATTGCTTTTGTCACGGCCGAATTGAATTTAAGTTTTTTTCAAACAGTCCCTAATTTTATTTATATAATTACGTAATATATGATTTCGGCACTCGATTTTTTCAATAATTTTTTGGAGACCGTAAGGGGCCGTTTCACTTAGTTTTCTAAGAACGATGCTATCATCGTCCCCTATTAATCTACCATAAATACACCGTGCATTTCACGAGAAACCTTCCGCAATAATTGTCGACTCCATGACTGTTGACGACGAAGACTAATTTTTGTAGCATATCTGATCTTTAGATTTACCAAATTTTGCACAAATTAATCAAAATTTGTTTTTTACGCCTACATACAATTTTATTTTTCGTTCGCCATCCAATAATTGCTGCCACTCCTGATAAACCGCTGCAATTAAACTTATAAGCTCGTTTGGCCCATGCTCTTTTACTGACTCACATATACAAAAAAAATCTAAAAAAACTGTCCTGGAGTCAAAATACAAAGTATAAATAAAATAAAAACATGAAGGCATAACAAATTCAGATATTAAAATAAATGCTTTTACCATCTAGAAAACTGAAAATTGTGTAACTTCCTGCCACTTAGTTTAAAGAGTCCGGCAAACTTCTAAGTTCGTATCTTATAAAGACATAAAGTTGTTTTTGTCAGATTTTAGTTTTCTACAAACATTAAATTGTTCATATTATTAAAAAGCTTCCTGCAACTTTATAATTAATAATAATAATGTATATTTATTGCCGAAGAAAACTACATTTCTGAAATGCCATAAAGCTGGAACCTTGTCCTTGAAAAATAAAATGCATTTTGAAAGTGAGAAGAATATTAACGAACAGAAAAAAATGTCTAACAAAGTAGATGCATCAATGTTATCACGTAATCAATCATAAATGAACACCGAAAAATATCTGAAATATATTACAATTTGCTTGTATATACCAACCGCATGTAGTTTCTTTTACAAATATGTTTAGTGTATACTTATTATTATAATAATAATAACATATATTTATTCCAGGCGAAAAATTAATATCTAATACATTCTGGCAAATATCCTTAAAATAATTACAAAATAAAGCCGATATATGAATGAAACATTCGTTTACTTGAGGTAATAAAAAAAGTTGAGAATCCGAGACGCCTGAGTTCTATTTTCGATTTTTTGTAATTGAAGAGCATGTTGTTTGTAACCTTTTTTCTTTAAAGATACTCTTTTGATGCCTGACAAACACATATATAACGTAACTGAGTATGACTGAGTAAGCAACATACAAGTTTGTCGAGTCTATATTTCCCGTAGTCAACTTGCCTAACAATAACTGATCGTTGGCAGCGCCCTCTGTTTAAGAATTGCTGCACCTACCACTCTGATTATAATAAACGAAATCTACTTTTCCCATAAGAATATGTCTCTTAGATACAAATCAATGGGAATTTAGGGGTGAAAACATTTAAAAGCACAAGACAGCTATAAAATACGCTTAATTGCTTTGTATCAAGCATCAAAAGAAAGAGAATTTATTTCTCCAGTGGGTAAGCTATCTAATATCTGGCAACTATCTATATATTCCAAGTAATTATGAAATAAACTAGCAGATTTTTGGTATAAAAACTTCCTGTTTTTTAACATTTTTTCCCACATTATTCGAACAAACTTCCGTTATTAAAACTACCCAGTCCCCTGGAGATAAGTTTGTAGATTATGCTCGTATTTTTTTTTTGTAATTTCGTGGCTTACTAATGGATTCTGGTGCAATATGTTCGCAACATGTTTGCAATGTAATTTAGATGGGCGAGATGGCCACCTTAATATAAAGAGTGAATTTAAATTTTTATGTTCATTCTGTGAGTAAATTTATTTTCTTTTGTTAATATACGGAGTGAATTTAAATAGTCGTTGTATATGGTATACATTTTGTAATTTTATATGAGTAATAAGCAGGAATAGTCACTGTGAATAGGACTTTAGGTAATTGATTAGTATTTTTAATTAATTAAGTGGTCGTTTGACCTACATGCTATTTACTTTTTTTTGTAAGCGGATAAATTTGCTAATTTTCCGTAACCTGCAGAAATATTTCTCTGATTGTAATATCTTTAACTATAGGCTTGCTCTGATTATCGAATTTGTTAATTTTATCATTTCTGCCACTTGCATAACGGTTTACTTGATGAAAATTTTCGACCTCGAGATTTTTGCAGATGTCCACGTTTTGAGGTCCCCTGATACCGAAAAAGTGGTTTTTAAAAAATGTCTGTGTGTCTGTCTGTCTGTCTGTCTGTGACCACGATAGCGGTCAAGCCGCTGCATATATCAATTCCAAATTTTGCTTTTACGTGTATAATCTCCCTCTGGAGAACTGATTAGATTTTCAGCAAATTCGGCTGACCGGAAGTAGTAGTTTACTTCAGTGAAAAACTTGAATTTTGCCAATATTTCGTCAACTACTAAGTTTAGACGAATTTATAAAGAATTTATATGTACTTAAAATTAAATTTGAGAAGAATTTTATTAAAAAAATTGTTCGAAATTCCTACCGGAAGTAGGTTTTTTACTCTTATCGAAAATCGGTTTTTTGCAAATATGTCGTAAATTATGCATTCTATATATATTTATGAAGAGTACAAAAGTATTTAGAGTTGGATTTGGAATATTTTTTGTATAAATGAAATTTTAAAATTCGGACCGGAAGTAACACTTTCATACGTATAAGAAAGTCGTGTGGTGGCCACACCTCATTTTTTTAAAAATGTACTGCAGTTCAAATTTAGTATATTTAAAACCCTTTTTTTAAGGAAAAAAATATATAGCGTGAGTCGGCTGGTGCACCTTTGTTTTTTTTTATATCCCCACGGATTTTTGCTTAATGCTATATTTTGATATACAGATGTACCACCACGATCGCTGTATGCTTTAGAGGTATATTTCAATTTCTATTTCATCTTTATTTTATTTGAAATTTAATAATACTAAATTTCAAATATTTCACATTTGACCATTTGTTTATGACTTCAATTTTGACTTTTTTTTTTGTATAATTATATATATTTGAATATTCTATATCCTTATGTGGTAATTAAATTTAGATCTTGTGATTTGAATTTGGTTTGTTTTAATGCTTAGTTGTTTCTACCTATTTCCACCTGTTTTTTCATACCATCTACAATCCGCATTCGTTTACTCCGATAGGCTTTAACTACGCGGTGGCGCACTATTGGAATTAGCTTCACGTCGCTTCGACCCATCCCATCTTCACTGAGTTGCGGCAGCTTAAGTGACGAGTATAGCAGGTAGAAAGACATAGAGGTTGTGACTCATTCGGAAGTTTACTTATAACTATTTTGCATTTGAAATATTTAATTTACCCTTACAATATCAGCCTCAGGCTAGTTTTAAACTGGCCACCGTGGGAAAGTGCCCTTCAATGAGGAAAAAAGAAAGAACACTTGTTAATTAATTTTTTTTTCAAATATCAATATGTATTCCTATATTTTATATATTCCTATTTCACTTAAGTACTTTTATAATGTTGCAAATCTAGTTTAATATTAAATAATAATTTGTCTCTATGTTTTGGTGATTGGAATACCATGTTTAAAATTTTAGTCGTGTCGTTTATTCTGAAATAAAGTGCAAATCGAATAAGTTTTGATTTTATCCTTATATGAAGGTAAAATCTTACAAACCACGTATCTAACGATGAGTTCAATTCGAACAGTAGCAACAACATTAAAGAAGCAAGTAAACATTGACACGTGCTGAGCGCGTTTACGAATTCTAATTTCAGTTTCTCAATTACTTATACACAATTGTTTAACTGGAGTGTAACGCGGTCGTACGAAAGGATCGTAAAACGAATCGTAAAACGTCAAAAGACCCTTCAGTTTTCATGGGCGAACCATATGTCAGTTGGACGGTGAAAAAATGAGGAAACCGAAGCAAGAAATCGAGATTTCGGCCGTCGCCCTTGTCGTTTGGGTCATTTCAAATAAATCGTGTGACATCTATTTACGGAGAATAGGAAAAGACGAAGAACATGAAGGCTTCCTAATTGGACGCCAACGCATGAGGGAATTCCACAAAACGGCGGGGGTGATGGCGTCTCAGTAATTTTAATAATTCACCATGTTAATGAGGTGGGATCCCAGATGCATATTTATAGTACACGTTACATACCTATATACAGAGAGAATTCTGACTTACAAGCGTACCTAAACACGCATATATACAGAGAGTTAAAATTACACCCATTTATGTTCTGATATATTTTTTTCTACGATTACTCACGAATTTGATTTGATAGGTTCTTACAATGCAAGAATAAATATTTAAAAAAAATAATAGCGCTTTTTTAAGAGAATTTGAGGTGTGTCGCAAACGACCCAATGGGCAAATTAGTGTAGAAAATCTTCAAATGAACCTCTCCAACGGTAGATGCTTTTTATTATATAATTAAATGTTATTTAATAAAAAATTATCTTAATTTATTATTAATATTGATAGAAGTACAAATATTTATCGTGTAAAGCCACTTCACACTTATCACAAGACATATTTGTTTTATTTCGTTTTGCTCTTGCAGTAAGCACATCTCTTAGGTCACAATTAAATGTTTACTGTGGATGTAAGACCTAGGGGAACGAGGGCCTGTGGTGAATGGTGGTTGCCCATACTTTTGTAGCAGAATTACTGCAACAATTCTCCTGAAGACCAAGATGTCGAGTTACATTCCAAAACGTTTATGCAATACGCAAGCATTCCTCATATATACTTCAAAAGTCCAAAATAAGATTGGCATATTAACAACGTTGTTGTCCATTTGGTCAATGTTAAAATGCTATTGTCTTTCCATATCCATTTTTATTTCTGGTATCAATTGCGCTATCATAGAACCCCCTGGGTTTATGACGCCCTTAAACCCTATCTTAATAGTGAAGCACTCGTCAAAAAGATATCAAAAAAGTAAATGAAATTTTTTTTTAATGCCACAAAAATGTAGAACAACTAAAGCCTTTATTTCAACTTTTTCGGTCTCATTTCCTTGAACTGCGCTGCACAATTAATCCCTTATGATGATGACATAGCCTTAATAGCTAGAGACATAAATAAAATGACATAGAGATAAAGTGACATAACTGGGAAGAAAAGCATTTGACTCAAACTAGAAATTAACCAGGATAAAAGGTAATAAACATTTACAACAAAACTATATTGAAGGTAAAATCTATAACAGCATTAATCTGACAGTAGTAAAATACATATTGGGAACAACATGTTTGACAAAGAAGGACAAAGAACAACTGAGAGTATTTAAAAAAAAGATTAATGAAGATTGCAGGATCAAAAAAAAATAACAGAAAACGAATACAGGAGACTAATGAACTATGAGAGTTTATAGACAAGGGAGAAGAGTAATTTTCATCGAATCTCAAAGGTTACTTTGATTTGGCCACCTTAAGAGAAGGAAACGCGAATAAAGTAAACGATGATCACAAAATGGAAACCGATAAGAAGCGGGCCACGAGAAAAACCAAAAGTTAAATAGAAAGCCAAGTTGATGAAGGCGTAGCAAAATTAGAGTTGAGGGATTGGAGGACGATGATCGCAAATCGAAAGCAGTAAAGTTCATAAAAGCTCAAAAGTTGTGTTAGTTTGGTCACATTAAGAGAAGATAACGCGAACAAAGTAAACGAAGAGCCACAAAATGAAGACCTATAAGAGGTAGACCATGAGAAAAATCAAAAGATAAAATGGGAAAACCAGGTTTATGAGGATATAGCAAAATTAGAGTTGATAGATTGGAGGGCAACGATCGCAAATCGAAAGGAGTCCAAATGACAAAAAAAAAAGTTAAATTTTATAGAGAAGTGAGAAGAGGAAACCAAACGTACTGATTCAATTGATAAACAATGTCAGAAGAGCCCTAGAAGAAGGAGTCGGTCCTATACCAAACAGGGATATACATATATTGTCAGCATCAGCAGACTTTGAACCGTAAAACTACACAATTCAAAGTCCGGTGATGATTGAAAAATTCAATTATTGTAAGTGACTGTGTCCTATTTGATACCTGTAACACTTACTCTAATAATTAGCACGTAATATTGAAAAGGACGGTGTTTAAATGTTGATATTAATTAGTGCAGAAGCCTGTGTCAGATTGATAATGAGTCACTGTATATTTACACGAATATAGATGCACATAGTCGGATATTTCCTCCCACCATTCGCGTCTCTTCGCATCCAGAACGTCGCACCAAACAAACGCACGCGTTCATCATCTCCCGCTTCATTGTTTAAAGTGCTTAATATATGAAATCGAAAAAAAGCGCTCTGCGGTCAAAGAACCCTGTGTTGCCTTGTTATTGTTATTGCCTCATTTGCATCCATAATGCTATTATCCCGGCATTCGATGGGCCACACTGGCCATTACATCGTGACACTGTCTGGTGCGCGGGTATAGCTAGGACGAATTCTATGTCAATATGTTGTGAACAACATCTGCACAAGCGGTTACTATAGACAGATAATACCAACATTGAGGGTCGGAATAAAATAAAAATATATTTAAATTTACCCTCACTATTGCGTAAATTAACATATTAAAGCACCTTGATTTCTTTTAGAATGCGCAAAGAATAACATTTATTCATGTTAGTTTTGTATGCCGTAAATTTGCGAATATTAAATCACACTGACGGGCCTATACATATAACCGTAGGACATACATGCGTTTTACTGAAATCTGTAGTCGGTATTTACCATACTAATACATAGTACATAAATGATTTCATTCATGTTTGATTCAAAACAATTTACTTAAGTATAATCCAAGAGATATTGTTTTCAAAATGATTTCTCTAAAATTTACATAATTTTTATAAAATCGATGCTATATTATCAAGAATATGTAAGGTTATCTTTATGCTATTTTATTAATGTGATAACATTATAAATTAAACTAATAATTATATAATTTATTTTTCCAGCACATTGGAATTGGAAAGACAAAAATATCCTTATACCAGAGAACAACGACCAACGAGAAAGGTGAAAGAGTTTAAAGCGTGTCCCTGTTTCATTGGTGGTTGTCTGCGGGATCGTCTGTCTAGACGAGATGTTCATAAGAACCAAAATTGTTTATTTTGTTTAATACACAAAGAGGGAGTTAAAGCTAAGGCAGGTGATAAAAAAGCTGGAGGAAACTAAAAATTCTTTCTCATATACAGGGTGTCCCAGATAGTGTGCTCACCATTGGGATCTCGTAAACGGTAAGAGATAGAGAGTTGGTTAAATGAGACAAAATGTACGTGACACCTGGGTTTACTTTTTTAAATAAAAAAACTTTTAAAAAAATGAACGATTCGTGCGCTATAGGGGAAACATTAAAAATCGGCAATTTTAATTTCGTCGTTTAACTTATTTCATGTAAAAGATACCGAAATACTATTTTGACATTATGAAGGTACTTTCTTACGCAGAATTCAAATTTGGTATTGCAACCTCTGAAGCTTTTATACGTTTCGAGATTTTTATACAAACTTTCTTATTTTAAATACAAATCGTAGGCGGCTTTGACTGTATCAAAAAGAGCATAATTTGCTGATTTCAATGATGTACAACACTTTGGGTTTATTTGTAGAAATAACAAAGTTACAAGAATAATTGGCATATTTTTTAGTTTTATACTTACCTATTCCTGGAAAGAAAATACAAAAATGACTGAAAAGTAAATAAAACACTAACTTCACATACCTAACTATTTATTTACTATTAGTAAATAGATAAATTACATTAAATGCTCAAAAAGTCCTCCATTGTTATTGATACATAACTGAGCTCTTCTTAGTGTGGAATTAATCACTTTTTCTAGAATACGTCCATTTATCCGATGAAACTCTCTTAAAACACAAGCTTGCAGTTCCTCCACATTATTAAATTGTGTTTTATACACCTTATTTTTTATGTAACCCCAAAGGAAAAAATCCATTGCGGTTAAGTCTGGGGAACGTGCAGGCCATGAAATGGGTCCTCGATTACCAATCCACCGATTACCAAATCTATTATTTAGGTAATTCGTAATAATGTGAGCATTATGTGCTGGTGCCCCATCCTGTTGGAAATACATATTCTTCTTTTCACCTTGAAGTAAGTTCAAATAGCGTTCACTCGTTAAATTGTTATTGAAGATAATAGGTCCAACTATTCTTCTGCCGATATTACCGCACCACACATTGAACCCAAAACGTTCTTGATGTCGAGCTTTATGTAGAGCATGGGGATTTTCTGTCCCCCAATAGTGAATATTATTTCTGTTAAATAACCCATTGTTCGTAAATCGAGATTCATCTGACCACAACACATTAAACAGAAATGTAACATTGTTGTTATTCTGATTAATGTACCAATGACAGAAACGAGTCCGCCTCTCTGCGTTTTCTGGTTAGAGTCCTTGGCTAATGTGGACTTTGTAAGGATGATATCGATGCTTTTTTAATATTCTATGGGCTGATGTTCTAGGGATTCCGGTGTTGTTTTCTATTTCTCTTGTGGAAACTTTTGGATTTTCACGCACCTGATTTAATACAATAACTTGGGTTTCCTCATCTAATCTTTTTCTATTTCTTTTCGGTTTACTAAAGGCACCGTATGTTTTTAAATTTACTTCTAATCTTCGAAATAAAGTTTCGTGTGGTTGCCGTCGATCTGGGTACAACTCCAAATAATGATTAGCTGCATTCCTTGAATTTTTGTGAGCCAATATGTAACTTTGAAGCATATCATATTTCTCTTCATTATTAAATTTCTCCATAACGTGAACAACAATAAACAAGTAATAAAACGAACCAAAACAACAAATGCGGTGATTTTTAAATAAACGAACAAAATAGCAGACTAAATAACACAAAAATAAACCGATACGTAACTTGCTTGTAAATAAATTTGACAGATGCTACTTATTGTCTTAATAATTCAATGCTGCCTCTGATGTATAGCCTATGCATTCATAAGGATACCAAAAATTGCACAAATATCATTATAACTTTGTTATTTCTACAAATAAACCCAAAGTGTTATACATCATTGAAATCAGCAAATTATGCTCTTTTTGATACAGTCAAAGCCGCCTACGATTTGTATTTAAAATAAGAAAGTTTGTATAAAAATCTCGAAACGTATAAAAGCTTCAGAGGTTGCAATACCAAATTTGAATTCTGCGTAAAAAAGTACCTTCATAATGTCAAAATAGTATTTCGGTATCTTTTACATGAAATAAGTTAAACGACGAAATTAAAATTGCCGATTTTTAGTTTTTCCCCTATAGCGCACGTGTCGTTCATTTTTTTAAAAGTTTTTTTGCTTAAAAAAATAAACCCAGGTGTCACGTACATTTTGTCTCATTTAACCAACTCTCTATCTCTTACCGTTCACGAGATCTCAATGGTGAGCACACTATCTGGGACAGCCTGTATAATCTTATTTATAATAATTAGTTTTTTAGCAGCAGCGGCAATATGATTAGTAAACAATAACAAAATGACAAATTGACTGTCATCTAAAGAAATACAATGACAAACATAGAAAGAATATAAAATCAAATATGTATAAGTAAAAATGTAAAATATATCCATAGGACAGTCGGTATGACTTATACAGACTTGCCAAAAGGGTTAGATCTACCATAAGCATGCATTTAATGCAACTACACAAACAATAACGACGCAAACTGCGTAATTAAAATTACGAGTAGAGTTGTTGAATAGTATTCGTGGGAGTCAATTAGAAGTCCAAGATCAATCTTTGGCGAACGATTAATCCTTTACCAATAATACTAACTATATGTCTAAGATAAAACATAGAATTGTGTAAGTAAATCAAAACATGAAAGTGTTAATATGTGTTAGTAGCTATACACATATATGTTTTTACATTGTTTAGTTTCGTCAGTGTAGCATAACTAATAAGGTGTATGTTAAAACAATAATATGTATAGATTAAAAAAATATATGAAGTACTACCTTAAAATGTAAATCCAAAGAGTGTAAAATTTTGGTTAGCAATGCACTCAGAATTGTGTAATGCATAATCTCAGCCGGGCCATTAGTAAAATATATTAAAATGCTTTGCCGAAATATATAAGTGTATTAAAAAATAAATTAGTTTTCTTGTCAGTAGCGGCAATATGATTAGTAAATAATAAAAAAATGCCATTTTGCTATTGTTTATTATTACCAGCGGTCCTTTCAGTTTAAATATAAATACGTTTTCCAAGTGGTTTGGTGGTTGCTTATCAATCTAATAGGACGAGGCAAAAGTAGGACACAAAATATTAGACGATTTGACTATACTTTTGCTTCTCGTTGATCGTTGTTTTCTGCTTAATTATTACTAAATTATCAAAGATTTAAATGGTTATATTCATGGTGTATCTTTGCAAAGTGACATATCCTGATGAGAGGCAATCTTGGAAGAAAGTTTGTTCTGAAGGAAGGAGTTAGAAATGTAATAAATCAGTTCCCTAATAAAAATATTTTTTTTTGAAATAGTTCCATGGTAACATTAATATTGTCCAAAAAATGTGCAAAAAATTATAAATTGCCGTTGCTAAAGGGTATGGCATTTATATTATTAAATTATTATATATTAAAGTTTGTCGTCTGTTTATTTTTGAGAATTTATTGAAAAAATCGTATACGTTAATGTCAGGAAAAAGTCGTAAATATATATTTTTCAGTTGAGTACGTAATATCAAAGTTATTCTGATTTTTATCCTATAAAAATACAAATTTGAACAAAATTATATGATTCTGTAAAATTTTCAGTTTAGGTAGGTAATTGGGCAAATCTAGATTTACACAAACCCATCGAACCATTTTTCGCCTCCCTTTATCTCGTCCCTCTTAGACTAACACAGCTGATTTCTTTCATAGGAGTTAAGATTACCATATTTTATTATTATCTAGGCTCAACAGTCACTAACTGACTGACTCATAGATCATCATAAATCTAAGATACATCCTATATAAAACTTGGCAAGTTTCATTAAAGATATGAATATTATTGAAACCTCTGAAAACTTGCCAATTTTGGTTTGGAAATTTACCAATTTACACTGAATTATCTGTGCTTATCAGGATAATGCAAGGAACGTGTAGGTGAATAACCTGGCATAGTTTCTATATTTCAGTTATTTTTTTAAGATAATCTAACACGCATGGCAGGTTTTTCTACGTGTATGTTTTTGGTGGGATATTTGGTCTTTCTTCGATGACTGTAAGGCAGTGTCATATATTATGTAGAAAAAGCTGTTAATAAAAGTAGTTTTTAAATCAGAAGAAAAACATTCGAAAATAGACTATACCGAGTTGATAAATTATTCGTTTCGTGCGCTAAATAAAAAAGGAAACACTGTCAAAATAAAGACCTCTTTAAAATCAACATCAGCTTTTTTGACACTTAAGCTCCTATTATTTATAACAAATCCTTCTCCTTACACTACTTTATACGCCAAGGATTTAAATACCATGCTAAATGGTTATTAAAATTGCTGTATCGTATAAATAACCTTCAAAACCTCAATGTGTGTACAATTAACGAATATTTATGTAGAATACTCCGCTATTAAAACAACTATAGATACGGAATAGTAAACAAAATATTAAGGAAGCCGAAATACGCACGATTTTATTTACACAACGCGGAAAACTTATCCGCACTCGGATTAGAAACGTAAACAGAAGCCTATTGTGTTAAGATAACGTACACTTAACAAATGTAAAATAAACATGGTTTCGTATTGGTCGGGTCACTCGATCGATCGATTCAACACGACTGGAAAAAGTCCACAGATACAATTAACATTCTAAATATTTGGTTGAAGGGTATTAAAAAACGTCAGTCAATTATGACGACGGATCAGCGGGCCTCTAATCTCGAAATCTGACTGTCAAAATATTAGTGCAACAAGTCTATATCTGGACAGACGGTGAAGAGAACAAGTATAATATAAATAGATTAAGATGCTGCACAACGAGTGGAAAGTTTAGAATTGTAATTAATTTATTACTATTTTTAATATTGAAACATAAAACATAATATACATCTTGGACGTTTAAAATTTCGTAATATAAATAATAATCGCTCTGATGAATGTTAACTATTAAAGAACATACTACAAAGTAAACAGATAAAAGTCGAAATATTTTTTAAATTTCCTAATTTTTCCACTAAGCTATGATGTTAGACTTCTTGTATCTAACTACTTTCTACCGCTATAGGTATTTGTTCAGGCCAAACCAAATTTAATAATAATTATTTTCCATAATGTTTATTTATTTAGTAAAATGCAAATTATATTGTATTGTATAGGTACTATTGGAAGGTAATTTTAATCATGCGTTCAAATAGATACTTAATAGTTTTACAGCTGGACTTCGCCACAATAAAATAATTTATACTTTCATATCACAGATATTGAAAGGACTATTTTCTTACCGCCAATATACAATTAGACCCTCTCATTTGTGATAAGGAAATGTAAGAAAAACCAAACGTATTGTGATACAGAAATAATAGGTCATTTTATTGTTTCTCAAACTTTGTAGAGGAAGATTATTTTAATTTTGACCAGGGGGAACGATGTAGTCCGTTAAACAGCAATCATTACCAATTTAAAATTCACAGAAGACAGTCGATAGCATTGGAAGGCGTATTGAGTTCACGAAGTATCAACATTCCTCGGTAGCAACCAATAGTACCTGAAATCGCGACAGTGGTTTATATTTTGTTATTCATACGTTAATTCAAAATTATCTGTATAGTGTAAATAAAAGTATTAATTTAGCAACAAGGAAGTGTTTATGTGAGTGAACTCAGTTTTAGATAAGAACTCTTTGATAATAGCATAACAGCCGAAACATATTGCCGTGAACTCGCAAAATTTGTAGAATAAGAATAGCTTTAGAGATTAATTTAAGAATTAGTTTAAGCTTTGAAATAAAAAAAAATAAAAATAACAAATATCCTATTTAAATATTATTGGGTAAAACTATGCAACAAGAACTACATGAAGGTATACAAAGTTGCATACACATAGTCAATTTATAAAAGTGATTTTAAAAAAAAAAACTATTATTATTATTCAAGTAAATAATGAGAAAATACAAAATAAAGTTTATTAAATAAATATGAAACAAAAGATGTAGAATAAAAATTTATTAAGTAAAAATATGAAATAAAGACAAAATAAATATAAGTAATATATTTCTTTTGTAAAAGAATACACAAAATGTATGGTTTACATATCATGAAAAAGATGAAATACGATATGCAAGAAATATAAATAAGTAAATTATTATGATTTATATGCATAAAGCAGTAAAATCTTATGAGAGTTTAAGAATTAAATTGTATTAAAAGATAAAATTTACCTTAGCTTATAAATAGACTAAGAAAGGATATAAAAAATATGTAAAACGTAGAAACAATCAGCAATAACATTTTTGTATTTAAAGGTAGCTGATATCATAAATAAAAAGTATATGTGTTTATGATTTGTTTGTAACACAATGCTTCAGGGACTGGAAACAGACGTGTACGGTTTAATGACCTACAAAAGACAACAAAATATATAAAACATGTGTAAAGTCTATTGCAGATTGACATATTACCAATAGAAAGATCTTGGATACAGGTACAGGCAGTGCGGGAAGAAAAATAATGGTTATCTCCAACATGTTTCCCATTTTGCCAAGTCGCAATCCGGCTAAAAGAAAAGTGAAATTGACATTAATAAATGGAAAGAAAAAAATATGTATCGAACAATGAACAAGGCAATAGGTTCATTGACGAATACAAAGAAGGATGGTATTAGCGACAAGAATAAGCCTACCGTTGGAAATGCTGTGCGAGGCAGAGGGGACCTTTGAATTGGAAAGTTGTGTTGACGTTTGGTAAATTGTGAACTGTCAGAACAATATGTGTATGTGTGCGTGTATCAAGACGGCAACATGCGGACAGCGATTTCACGGGAAAGTGTATTCCAGTACCAACCTAAATATGGACTAGAGGGCGCAATGGTCAACATAGAGTTTTTTTTTGCCGCTATAAATACGAAAACAAGACTCGACAAGAGGACTTCTGATGACAACTCCGAGAAGGAGACTTCTCATAACACTTCCGAAAGGAAGATCTCTTAAAGAATAAGACGTTTTAGATTGTTACATTGTAGTTTTCATTATTTCTTCATCACGTATAGTCATAGTAGTTTATTTTATTTTAATACATTTGAATTCACTTGAAGCGTTCATAATGGACATTCAAAATAAATATTTTGATAGCAAGTAAGTTTATTTTTTTTTGAAAAGGAAGTTATACAAATTGTTGGACAGACATTGGTTTTTACGTGCAAATGATTAATCAATGTATTGTTGGACAATATAGATAAGTAAATATTTTATCCTGTAAGGTTTGTTTTAAATTCATATAGTTGGAATTACAACCAAATAGGATTAATGGTGTTGGTCAGTTGGAGAGATGCTACGTGCAAATGAGCATTTTCTTCTTCGTATTGTCTAGGCATCATTAATTTCTTTCAAGTTAAGCAAATAATTAATTAAAATTTCACAAGGCAAAGATTAAGAGCTAGATACAACACGTGCAAATGGTTGTCTAAAGCAATTAATTGAAGCCAATACATAAATATAATTACATCGATAAGTATATCCATAAATGTACAATAAAAGTTTACATTTGTTTATTTACAGGATAAATATTTATTTTGTTTGGCAGAATAAATAAATAAATAAAAGGTTTACATACATTACAACCGGCATTAGGTATAAATGATATGAGCATTTTTCAATTATGTATCTTGTTTAGAGCATAAAGGTGTGTATATAAAAATTATTTTTGAATCTATAAATTACAAAATAAAAGATATATGATTATGTTGTATAGACATACAGTTTTTCTTTGAACAAAACTATTACCTCTTCCCTATTATGAGCAAGAGAAAAATCATCAGCAAAGGAGAAGGAACCACATACATTGCCAGGACCCACAATAGTCATAAAGTACATGCTCCAACAATATAAGATAAAAAATACAAAACCAATTATAAGTTCTTGGTGTATAAAGAGTAATTTTAAGAGTACAGCATGTACAAAAGACTATACCCTACGTGTGGTAATACACACAAATATATGTTGTCACAGCATATAAATTATATGGCGATGCCCAACGTATGGCAATAACATTATTTAAAATAAATATTTATATGCCACAGCAATATGTAAGAAAATTCTAATAAAACTCTGTGAAATATAGCCAAGTGTGTTTTTCTCGACAATTAAATTTATTTATTGAAATGTTTCACCAAGAAGTGTCTGCAACATCAATTAAGGAAATACAGAAGTACGACACTAGGCTCGTATACGAAACAGTAATTAAGGTTTGAAATAAAAAAAAATACTTATGCTATGCACTTAGAATGTAAAGTATGGTATCCAACCAACTACACCTGGTATAAATCAACTGCAAATTTTAATTCAACCAAAAAAAAACGAAAACTAGTACTAGATAATTTTTACCTCTAAACTAGTACCTACTGATACTGTGCTTCAAATCTAGCACAAGGTAATATAGTGCTCCAAATCTAGCACTTGGTCTCTTAAATAAATTGAAACTATTTTACAACCGTAAAATTTAAAAAAAAACAGCAAATGGCGGTAGCCTTATTTAAAAATTCAAAACTTTTAAAAAAATTACCCGACGACAGAGGAAAATTAATTACGATCCAGCTTAGATCGAATATAAAAAAAATCATCTCTTCGGAATATTCGTGGACCAGATGCAACTGAGTCACAGAACAGATTCGAGCATTCTTATTCGCAAAAGAATCAATTGCAGACAACGACTTCCATTAAACTCTAACAGCAACCTCTAATACTATTTAAATTTGCATAGCAGCAAATCCAAACTGAAACCAGATCTTTACATCTTACATCCGTGGCTAGCAGTCAAGTGTACTTAGCCGAATTGCGTCTGCGCGGCTAAATATAATTTACTAAAGGGAATTCAGACAGTAATTACTAAACGAAGGACTATAAAAATGATCAAAAACCCATATTAGAAATTACATTTTCTAACAAAGAAATTTAGAATAACTACACTGCCTACTCACAGGTGGCGCCAGTAAAATACCAGGTCAAGGCCAACTGTATCCCGCTATCGCTGCGCGATATAAGGCCGTCACATATCTTGGATTTATATTGATGAATTTGATTTTGGTAACATGAAAATATTGATCCTTATGTACCGCTATCTAGTACTAACCAAGTTAAATAATTTCTGAATTTTTATTGAAATAAACTTTTACAATAATTAATATTAATAAGTTTAAAATAATGAAATACAACGAAATAAAATTAAAAGTATAGCTAAAAATGAGTTGTTTTGTTAGTTTCAAGAATAACAATTTGACATAGATTTCTAATTTTGTATAACAATTCAAAAGCTAACACTAATTAAAGTTCAATTACAATGAAAAGTGTTTGTTTGGATTTGTATATGGCTTCTTAGATTTAAAAAAAAATTGCGGTACTAACGTAATCGTATCGTAATAACTGTATTGGAAGATTTTAAAGCTTTACTATTCCACATCGCAATATTTGCTCATAAAATATTCAACTACTCTGACATCGGTAGTATCATTTGTACCTCCTTTAAGCCTAACATGTGGAAACATTTCTTCTACATCGTCGGAACTAAATGAACTTGTTAAGCCAAAAGTAACTTTGTTGTATAGTGTACTCAAATATTACAATTAACGGATATACATGCATGTACATTTATTAAAAGAAATATAGAATATTTCCAAATAACTGGTTCAAAAGGTAATATTCACTAAACTCTTTTTTCTGTGTATTTCGGTAGGTATTTGGTGTACTTTTTTCCATGTTGACACTATTAAAATTTGGTAATTTAGTTAGTTACAGTGATACACCGCCTACACCAAAACCTGTTTGTATTCTACGCACATATTTCAAGACAGACCAGAATTTGGTTTACAACACTAATGAGTTTCTTCTTGGCACTTCTCAACTTTACGATGATAACAAAGTGCATTATTGGAAATAATTAGAGCATTTTAAAAATTACTATGGCATCTTTATTTACCCAATAGGTGCAAGTCTAATTACGATCAAAAATTGACAATGTTCAAATATTTAAAATAAACTCATTTGTATCACTTTTAAAATTGTAGTAAATCAGACCTCAAATTCCTTAGAGTTCACATATTCAGACTTATTGTTAATATTAGTGACCAAATAACGTCGAGCAAAGCTGCTTCACTTCAGCCCGGCAATTTGTTCATTAGAATTTTATACACCTACAAAGATTAATATATAAATTTAACCTAAAAATGCAAGAAATTATAGCTATTTACGACGAATTTTCCTCATACTACATTTCGAATACTCAATTCTCATTTTCCGAAGTAGCTTGCGAATTACTTGTTTTAGCGCAGACTATATTGGTAAGAACTAAATGACCCATAACAGCGACGTTTTTTCCGCGAGAAAACTAGTTTTCTACTGGTACACGACGTAACTTCCAAAATATATCATAGTAAATAAGTAGAACACATTTAATGAAACAACTGAACGTGTGTAGTATTAGAATAATTTAAGAAGAAAGGAATATTGAATAGACAAAATAAATGTCAAATCAGTCAAATGTCAATAAGAGTAAGAGGCGCCATAAATTCTCAGCCTGGCAGGTTTAGATAGGTTCAAACGTGTTCAAACTCCGTCACGTCATGCATGTATATACACGAGGTGTACAATAAATAACAAGCCTAGTAGTTTTTAGTAACCAGCCAACCAACATGACAGCGCACGAAAATGTCTGAAGTAACGAAAATTGAGTACCGCGCGGTCATTAAATTTTTAACAAAAGAAGGGCATACACCTTATCACATTAAACAACGTTTAGACAGCGTTTACGGTGATTTATTTCCTTCGTATTCAACTGTAAAAAAAAGTGGGCAAAATGTTTCCGTTTGGGACAAGAATCCCTGGAAGATGCTAATCGGTCGGGTCAACCAATTGAAGTGATACGCCTCAACAAATTCCAATTATTGAACATTTAGTGCTAGAAGATCCCCGTTTGAAAGTGAAGGATGTGATAACAAACATTTCCGAAACAAGTGTTTGCCGAATTCTCCATGATCATTTGGGTATGAATAAAATTAGAGCTAGGTGAGTACTTCTTTTTGCTCTCCAACCTGAACATCAAATCGAATGTGCGCAGTCGTTTTTAACATGTATGGAGACGACCCTAAACTGATTTTGGAGTCCATTGTCACAGGGAATGAAATAATGGTTCTGTTTTACGATCCTCTATCGAAAAGGGAGTCCTTGTAATGGTGGCGACCTGATGAACCTCGTCCCAGAAAGGCCACAGTCGTTCAATCAACGATAAACGTGATGCCCACAATATTCTGGGATTGTGAGGGCATTTTGCTAATTGACTTTAAAAAACGCAGTACAAGTGTGAAAGGCACATATTATGCGTCTTTTTTGCATAAATTAAGGGACAGTATTCATGCAAAATGTCGTGGAAAATTGACAAAAGGGTGTGCGATTATTGCACGACAATGCACCCGCCCATACTACCGCCATTTCACAAGCTGCCATCCGCGAATGCGGCTTTCAAGAATTGGAACATCCACCGTATAATCCGGATATGGCTCCTTGTGATTTTTTTTTTGCTTTCTAATTTAAAAAAAAAGACCTTAGGAGACGTAGTTTTAAGAACGACAGGGAGTTGCAAGCATCTGTTATAGAACATTTTGACGGAAATACTTCAGATTATTTTTACAAAGGCATCGAATTATTAATTAATCGTTGTAATTAGTGTATAGAAGTTAGGGAAGATTTGTTACACCTTTTTTTTTGTCTTGAGTTAAATACCATATGAATTGGTACACCTTGTTTCTTTTTTTCCTTTGAGTTAATTACAATATGAAGTGTTACTCTTTGTTTTTTTTTCCTTGAGTTAAATTCAATATAAATTGTTACCCGTTGTTTTCGATCACCCTGTATGTTCTATCTTTTAGTGGTGCTTACTGTTACGTGTAGAGTGTTACTTTATTGCTTTTTGACGTTACTGTATATATTTTGTATTTCCGCAGTTTGGAATTTAAGCGGACATTGCTGTTTGTTTTCCCTGCGATTGCCTTATTATTTTCTGTGGGTCGCAGTATTTTATTTGGCATTTCTCCTTTTTATTTATTTACCTTACAATATGGTGTTTCTTAATTTCTAATGAATATTGGCTTAAGTTATGGGTTCCTTTCCTTTTATTCGGCGTAGCAACAAGCTGGGACATCTTGCGGTGAGTGTTTAAGACTGACTTATTATCTATTTTGTAGAGTTCTACCTGTTGTGGTTCGATTTAATTTTATTTAGGGTTTATGTTTTCTAATTTTCTTGAGTTAATTCTTCATCCACTTCCTTTATCAGTCACACTCTGTTTGTACCTTTCCGTTCTCGTAATTATTTGTTGTCACACGGTTAATTGTTCTGTCTTACCGGCCGTTTACTATTCAGCGGCGTGGACGGTTCTGATTGGTTGATTCATGCCGGGAACGCTGCGTTGGCTCTCCGAAAAGAGCGTTGAGATATTCGGTCGTTGACAGTCCATGTTGAAGCAGTGTTAAATGTTCAAGTACCTTTGCACAGTTTGATGTAATCTTTTCCGTATTTAGTGCAATCTGGCTATTATTTAGCAGATGATTTAGTAGAGGTGCTTCCGTTTACGTTTTAAATATCGACATTGGTTCGGATGAAATTTTGGATATTTACACACTGGTATGATTTCTGTTTTAATTTCGACCGTTTAACTAACGTTTTGTCTCGTTTATTATTCATTGTAGCTTCTATTACCGGATGGTATCCTGTAATTACCGAATGGTATCTTATATGAACGGATGCTGAGCTTTTATTACCGCTGATGCAATTTCCCTGTGCCGCCATTGCCACGTGCTCTTTGCCGCCTGTGCTCCATTTTGTTGGACATCTTGGATGTAATTTCTAATGTGATAAGGGTCATTTCCACATCCTCATTGTGACCGAGTGGTTGTTTCAGCCCCGGCTTATATTATTGGTGGATGTCTGCAGGGATACTGCTCTTTAAACTTCCAGTTCCGGAGAGAATAAGGCCTTATAGAGAAGTTACTTTTATATCTTTTGTATACAAGATAATTAATGAGATAAATATGAAATTGTAAAGTTAATGAAGCCCAGAGAGCCAAAGCACTGTTCATTGTCAATGTTTTAAGTTTTGTAATCAAATAAATGTTAGAATTAGCCCGATGAAGTGGCATCGGATGAATTAGTCATATTTAGACACTGGCAAAAATTTTCTAAGATATGTGTTACCGACTAATTGTTATGTACTTAATGTGCTGGTTGGAAGCTGATGCATGTAATTATTTTGTAAATTATATACGATTTGTCTTAACCTGCGTTGAAGAGGTTAGGGATCGTTCAATTTAATGCTGAATCTGTGATTTTCACTGTTATCAGATCTATTTAAATTAGTTAACTGTAATCAGAACAGCCTTAGTTGATTGGTTGGCTGTTGTAAATGTTAATTTCTTAGTTATATGGTAGGTGTTGTTTATATATATATATATATATATCCACAGGGTGTTGATCTGTAGAGCCCTCATGGTGAAGCCTGTAACACAAGATCGTGTACTCACCACCTCACAGTAGAGCATTTTGTTGTTGTTTACCTTTTACAGTTTAAATGGGGATATTGTAATTACTGGGGAATTTAATTAGTTTAAGCTCAGATTTAATTTGCGTGGGTTTATTTAATTCTAGTTTGCTTATGCATCTAGGCAGTAACTTATCTTTTAATAATTTAGATTCACTTATATTATTACTACCTTTAATTTATATACTGGGTGATCCATCCAGTCTGTTAATGTCATGAATTAACTTATCTTTTATTAGTTTAGATTCACTTACATTATTGCTACTTTAATTTATATACTGGGTGATCCATCCAGCCTGTTTATGTCATGAATTAGGGCTTTGCTGTTACTGGCCTTTCAATGTTTTAGTTTTTTTTATAAATTTTCTCAGTTTTGTTACCGAGTGGAACGAACTGTGATGCTTTATTCTTGGTACAGTTGTGCAGTAATAAATTGTTTGTTGATATCTGAGTGTTGGTTTGAATTATTTTGCGAACTAAGTGCTTTTAATTGATCATTCTCTTGGGTCAATTCACTTTGGGATAGAGATTAATTTTCAAAGAGATGGCGCCGGGTACTCCATCCACCTCTGTCTCGACAGAATCTATGCCCACACACGAATGAGCTAGCGGCATAATCTCTGTCTTTGATTTTCATCGCACTTGGGAAGCAAAAAGGTAAGGTGTCTGAAGGTGGTCACACAGTTTCCGAAACGCAGTTTTAAGTTTTACTTGTGGATTAATGCTAAAGTTGATTCAGTTTATTTCGACATATCAAAATTACCGCCGGATGGAATTATAGTATGCGTATGCGCCATATTTGACTGCGCCTCTGGCCTGTTTGGTGTTAGGGCTAGATCTCCCGTTCACAGGCCCGGGTGTAGCAGATTACATTGAAAAATAAAATATCTTCTATTGCTCCAAGTTTCTTTTTTGTATATCAGGTGGAGAATTTATGGCGCCTACCTCGTAGGTTTAATATAATCCATTCATACGGCATATTTTCAACACGTGATTTTAAAAGTGTTCAGCGATTACCGGTAGTACCGTAGTTTATAATGCTTTGGATAGATGGCGCACTTAAGGATAGATATTTTGAGATTATCAGAATCTTAAAAATGTAATTAATTACGGAAAATTCATAAATTAAGACCAAATTGTAAAATACATACCGTTAACGTATTGAAAATTACTAACCAACAATTAAACAACAATATAACAGTAATATGTGACTATACAATATTATATTTATAATTAAAGAAACTTATACAAAATAAAGGAAATTTGACAATCGATCGTATACAATATATACAGATGCGCTGAGAAAGACAACCCAGAATTTAAAACAAAATGCGCCTAAAGGAAAAGCATTTCTCTGTTTCTGTATTAGAACAACGTTATTCTAGCACCCATTTTTGTGTTAGAATGGACTCCATTCTTAAACGATTTTTGATAACTTTCTATTTTGAGTGGAAGTAGGTAGGTGACATAAATTTTGCATATTCTTTTTTATAATTGCTTTTTGATTTACCTGGTAGTAAATTATTTATGGAGTTGGAGGCCACGTCCCGCAATTCTGGTGGAGCAGATTGATACTCTTCGTTTTACATTCCGTCCACAGATAATATTTCTAATTTAAGCAAACTTTTCAATTCAAATTATTCTTACAAAATTCAACTGTCAGATACCAAGCGACTACGTCACGTTATCAAAATTTCCCTTAAGAGGGGCGTTTACTAACAAATAGAACCTTATGCAACTTATATTACTCGCGGGACGGGTAGATGCAGGGAGGCGTGAGTAGGTGGAGGTAGACGATATTCGGTCCTGTCACAGCTCTTCGGTTTTATTCACAGATTCTGTTATAGATAAAGGAATACTATAGATGGGAAACATAATGTATAAAGAATGAGTACTTACGGAACTGTTGATGTTTTGCAATAAGCCAATTTTCGCTTGCCCATAACTTATATTATTAAACACTCGAATATTATAGGTATATATGACATTTATTTTTAATTAGAAACTGTCACTCTGATTTAAGTCTGGAATAGCCGACCGATTCCGATAGATTTTCGTCTTCGCTAGGACCGGTAGAGATACCGTAAAGTGGGGATAGACGACGCAATTGCTTGGAAAAACCTCGTGTGAAATGTGTGTGACAATGTTTACTATTTAATGTTTTTTTTTCTTCAAAAATAATTACAGAAAGTTTTTTTTTATATCGTTCATCAAATGTGCAGCTGGCGCGTGGAGGTTGTTTTTTTATTTTGTGTATCAGCCTTAGTTAGAAGACATTAATTAAATTCATGCATTTTTGTCGTTATTTCTAAGACACATAACTTTTTTAAGAAAATAAATTAGTACAAAATCTGACCTTGACATTATAAATTGATACCTTTTGCATCACTAACCCAAATTTGAGATTCTAAAATTACAAAATAAATTCAAAATACGCGAAACGGCGATGCCTTAGTTTTCGATAGGTAAACGCTCCTCTTAATGTATATTTTTAACAATTTTTCTATAAATAAATAATGTAAATACAATTCTAAACAGAGAAAATAGTGTGAAACTCGTAACAGAAGGCCATTCCAGCATTCTTTCCTTTGGAAATCATGCTGGAATGAAAGACTTTCAAGTTACTTGTATTTTAATATACTATTCTAATGCAACTAATGCGTATGAAAAATGTTATATATAGAGGCCGATCTATTGTCCCGCTTATATAAACGTTTTTTGGAGGCAGAAAATGAAAGACATGGATAAGGTCGACAATCCAGTACTTGTGCTGGAGATAACCGCTGTCTGCCTAAACGCCCAATGTATGAAAGTGTTAGAATTGAGGTGTGGGCTAGAATCGGTACAGGCAGCAATGCTGATTTTGTTGTCGTTGGAAAAGAAATTTTTCACTGCAGGTTCCTTAAATATTTAATTGTTACAACTAATTATTATCTTTAACTCAACTAATAATGCGAAGAAGGTTTGTTTTGTATAACACAGTTCGTGTTGTATTTCCAAATCGAAAAATATAAAAACACTTTTTGCAGCTTCTCGTCAATCTTCTACCTCACGAACCGCCACTGTCCCACTGGTGCAAGTCTCCGTGTACATGCATTAATCGAAAACAGAGGAATGCGTCGAGAATCCTTCTTAACCAGAGATATCACGAAAACCCAACACGATCCCGCAGTAAAAATACATTTCCCGGAACGTCTCACGTTTTGATTTAAGCGTCTGTTAAATAGCCGATTTGTTATTCAATGTGAATATGCGGCCGGAACCCCACCGGAGAGAGTGCTGTGGTTAACGATGCATCCGGTCACGTCGGTTGCATACCTATTATCACCATCTTCCTTACTTATACGCTTATACTCGTTGCCTACCTATCGTTTTCTATATAATCGGTTATTATTCGTGTTGCGTTGGTGGTGGCCCTTAATTGTTTAATTATGCATCGTCTCCACGTATCCTTATACTAGGACCGTGTTATCCTCACAACAATAACAATAGTAATAATTCGAGTGGTGGTGTTGTTCCGTATATGAAAATTGTTCTTTTCATCGATTCGTTCTAGGAATTCTTGTACAAATTAACATATGCATTACCATATTTGTGTTTATGTATTATTTCGGTACACACACGTTTTCGTGTTTGTGTAGGCTCCAGTAATAAGAAAATATAAATATAAATAAATTATTTCGTGTAGGTAGGACATTTGATTGTATAACTCTGGTTATTATTATTGTGTAAGCATTTATTGTATTTCGTGAGAATTTCTCTGGATTGGAAATATTCCGAGAATAATTTATGGGAAAGTGTAGAATTTTTTAAATTATTTTTCCGCTGAAGAGATTTTGTTCCTTCCGGCGTCTTGCTTGATTTAAAACTTTGATGAGTTCTTATACCGTATGTGTCAATTTTCATTAGGTATAGGGATTCAATGTTTACGTGCGATTTATACGTATACAAGTAATGCGTGGCAACATGGCACCCCTACTGTCCGTCACCAATCCCGGCAACAATCGACATCACAACGATTTTCTCCGATCTTCCCACTTCTCTCCACCAGATTTTACATTCAATGTTTAGCTGCGAACACGTTGCGATCTAGTCTGCAATAAAAGCCGTCTTATTACTGGAACGGGAAACATCAAATGGTCGCCGCGATCTCCTGATCTAGTAGTTTGTTATTATTTTCAGAATCCTCTTTTATTTACCTTATTTTCAATTTTATTAGAATTACGCTTTTGTTTGTGTCATGCAGCGTGAATCCAGCTTAATAATTCTCTGCATTTACTGAAAGGAAAAAGAAAAAGAAATCCTTGCAACTCGTAAATATTATTTCTGAACGCATTACAAACACCCAAGCCGGTGGTCGAATAGTTACTGCTAACCACGCTAACTTGTATTTACAAGCATGCATCGGTCGTGCTGGCATTGGAAACGAAAGAAGGGGTACTGTGTTGCCATGTACTGTATGGATTAATCGCCTATGGCTAATGAAAATTGACACATGCTGTATAAAACGATAATTGTTGTACACTAAAAGACTTTTACTCTCATCAAAATACTCGGTGTAATGATTCTAAAACAAGCTTAGTAGGGTAAGGTAATGGTAAAGTTAGTATATGTATTACAAGAATAGAATTATCACACAATGCCAAGATCGTCTAAACTTATTATAATATAATAACCTATGAAAAACAAAATTCAGAAGGAACTCGAAGAACTTCGAATTAGAATAATAGGAAGTCTGAATCAACGCGATTCGTGCAGAACGTATTTTATTAAATTAACGATTTTGACTCTGTCCTCGATTTTTATCTATGAGATCTTATGTTTCGTTTACAAAAATATGAGGTCGTTCAAATTTAATAAAAAAAAGTCATCCGGATGACACCAGAAACAAAGGTCAACTCTTGCACCTGCGCATCGCTCTGTTCTTTTCCGGAAACATCTGGACCATTTGCGGTGTCAACTGTTTAATCGTTTGCCTCCGGACATTAAAAATCTAAATACTTTTATTGGCTTTAAGAAATCATTGAAACATTTCCTTTTGACAAGGTGCTCCTATAGTATCGATGAGTATTTGAGCGTATTTTAAATGTAATTGTTCTTGTTGTGGTTTGTTTTGACAGTTGTATTCCAGATTTTGCTTTTTATTTTTATTTTATACTATATAATTTAATTTGAATATAGTATAACCGAGTTCTATACTACTAAAATTGACATGCTCAGATGGATCATAAGAAATTAGTTTCTGGGTGAATATTACTCACTGATAAACTTTTGGAGGGGTAGCGACAGTGGCTCACAAATTTTAACATGTTTTTTTTTGTATTTTGCTGTATTATATACTATTGTATATTGTATTATATTATTATTGTTACTGATAATGTCCGCATTTCTTTGAAATTTACGACAAATAAACTAAACTAAACTAAACTAAGCTACCCAGAGATTGAATGCGGTTCTCAAGCACCATCTCCGATGGAATTCTTGTTACACGTTGACTGAATTTTTTAACACCAGTTTTTTAATCAGTCTCTTAACAATATTGCCTTTGTTATATAATTTATCTTGTATTATTGCATTTTCTTTTATATATGTAATATAATGTTTCTCATATTTCTTTATATGTATGTATTATGATGTACTGACGATGTCTATGTTTATTGTAAATAAAGTATTATATTTATTATTATTATTAACTATTGGCATAGGGAGGGAAACATTCTACATAATCTAATAAATCACAACCCTTACATGTGAACCCCTAACAGCTAGAAGACTTTCCAATAGTACGCATTAAAATACGTATGTGAACTAGCATAAATTTTGATTTCTTATTTTTAAGGCGTAATTTCTTGACCTTTTATTTTTGGAAACCAGTGTACGTTAATTTGAATTTAGAATCATATTACTTATTCATATTACTTATTTTGCTTATTTTGTGTTGGCTTCCTGAACAAATCACGGCATCTTCCGGTAATACTCTATAGTTATCAGTATACCGGGTGTACCGTAAAAAACGCCAACAATAATAACTCTGTTATTCGTAAATTAATTTTGATTGTCATTTCTTTCTTAGTGTTTTTATTCCCTGTTGTGCGATTACCGTTACGAGGCTGAGTAATAAATATTATTTATAAGATTTATGCTGTTATGTATATTATGTTCATGTACTGTCTATTATATGGAATTATTTGTAAATAGAAATTATATAGTGGCCTGAAGTATCATATCGCAGTTCGAACAGTCAAACTTAATGGTGGTCTACCTGCCCGAATTTATTAAAATCATTTGAGCAACTAATCCACGAAATTCTAGGGTTGGTGTTTTTTTTTTCTATCCGGACCAATTCTTTATACAAAGTCCATGCTTTGTGCAGGCTTACGTCCAGCGACCAGGAAAGAATATTCCAATACTATTTTTCTCTTCTAATTGAGATGTGATATCGCTCTACCTTCTCATCCATCGGGTCAATTCCTCCCACAAAAGTGTTGTATTCCCCAGTCACTAAAAGTGTGAGAACTTGGCTCAATTCCTTTTGCGCTTGAGAATATTGTTTTACTAAACTGAATTGACGTACGCCCTGAGTAGTGGAAGTATAACCTTTACTTCCAATACATACGGCACGTCATTATCCATCGATTTGACTACGAGAATGCCTTCTACTTTAGATATATTGGCTTGACAGGTTCCATGATATTTTTTGGCCTTTGAATTTTTTCAGCCAATGTATAAAATAACCATTTCCTGAATTGGGACACCAAGCTTTCAACCCGAAACTAATCGGCTTGTTTTTAATAAACTGTTTGCAACTATGTCAGCCATAACATTTTATCATCGATCCATCTAAGTTCATATGTTTCAGTGGTTGGTAATTTTTTAAAAAATATATTTTGAGTTTCCCCATCAAAGGACGTAATTTCCTCATCTTATCAGGATCTATTTCAGTGTCATCTGCGAAATGCAAAAATTGCATAATTTGTTCAAATCTATTTTGGGGCATTGCATGTTTTACCATATTGACGTCTATATCATCTTCTTGATCCCAATAATGGCTTCTGCTTGGAAGAGCATAATATCCAGAAAGAATCAGTATACCAAAGTAAAATTTGAGTACTTCTATCGTAATGAATGGATCTGCGCAATTCCTATGCAGGTCATATTTCCTAGATTCCTCAAAAAATATACAGGAAAATGTAATCAACAACAAAAAACTTGAACAAATCAGTAGGTGATGTATCGCGATATGATTCATAATTAGGCTTCGTAAATTTATCGTGATTTTCAAATCTCCGGTTATCCAGATTCTATCATCAACTGTTTCTTTTTCGTAGTATATTGCTGTTATCCCTTTCGAGATTTTTGTAATTTTGTTTAGGTACGTTGCTTTTTTGTAGTAGGTTATGCATTTTGTGATTATTTTTCTTCTTCTTTCTCTTGTGTTTGTTCCACAGTTTCTTGTGTTTCTTTTCTTGCTCATCTTCTTATGTTTCCCTTACCCAACAAATATCCGCTATTATAGAAACTTTCCAACCAGTTAATGGTAAAACTGCCAATGTCCGATTTAGCTGAATCTTCATCAGAAGCAATATGAGGTTCTGGAAGGCATATCTAAATAGATGGTGATTTGTCGTAGTTCTTATCATTTTCATGTACAAAACGCAGGGCTTCTTCTAGAGTAAGCCCGAGCTTAAATATTTGGAGAAAAACGTTAATTAGGTCACTGTTTTACCATATGGTAACAGGAGCTTTCAGTCATATTCATCACCACTTAATGGGTTAAATTTTATTCCAAATATACTATGGTCTTAGTTACTGCTCTATAAATGTATTTATTGCATTACTTACTCAAAGAGCACATCCATATTTTTCGCACAAACTGGAGATCATTAGAAATTTGCACTGATGACGCCTGCAAGAGCTAACTTAAAATATAGACACCTTTTTTTTATTGAGCTAAAGATGTCTCTCAATTAATTATACATTTGTTTTGCAGCTTCCTGCAACGCTTGTGGCTAAGAAATATTTGGTAGAGACTTTATCATCAAACGTTCACACAGGGCAGAAATGGGTTAAGAAGATAAAAATACTTAACACTTAATTTAGAAAAACGTTTGCATAACAAATTCAGAACGCACATACGTAAAAGAGAGTAGTATGGTGTCAACACCTCATTTTTCTAGCGTAGACACGTTATTGAAGTATTTAGCTCATTTTTATAGTTCAAAACGAATTGTAGTTCATATTTCATACAAGAATGCTTAGAATGAACAGTTTGAACAGATTATGTAAAGAACATCACAGCAACCATTAAAACTATTTGTTATAAAGCAAAAAGCAGAATGATATTTCACAAGTTCGCATTTCTTTAGTGTTGGCGTAAAATAACAAAAGAACATTTCAAAACAAAGTGTTCAAAGGAAAAGGGTATCGTCATCACCAGATCAAAGGAATACATCTCCGAACTAATAGTCCCGAAAATTCGGTCAGAACGTCTATCTCTCCCAGTTGCAACGGTTTTTTCACGATCGCACTGTTCCGATCATAAAGAATGTCCAAGCGCCAAAGCGGTCACAATTTATTTTATTGGAGCGCAGAGTCGACGGACGGGGCCGGAGGACAAGAGAAAAAGAGGCGTCCTCTTCATCGCCACTGCGGAGTTCCAGAGTTTAAAGTTAGAAATAATATTGGAACGTGGCCAAAGTCTCCTCAGTCCCGTCGCCAAATCTAAATCAAGTTTTATGTTTGTTTTTCATTCTGGGACCCGGGAGCAGCGAATTCTCTTTGAACTTACTACTGTCCATTTTTTCCCAACTGAATCTAATCCAGAGCGTGTTGTTAATATTTCATTTCGTTTCGGACGTGTCTTTTTTCTCCTCTCTCTTCCCCGGGTCGTTCGAAACGAATTCGAATGTTGTCGGTACGTGTTTTAACGTGGATTTCGTAAACGCGGCCGAGATGCACGGACGTGATGAATTTTATAGCGAAGATGATGAGATTGTTCGGATATTTTCATGTGCGTTTGGCTCGTGTAGTGGTGACAGATTTATTAAATTACTGAGGAATGAATGCGAATAGAGATGGTGATCATTTCTTACGCTCAATTACATTCATATAAACGCATAATTTCAATTTTGATGAACGCTGTTGGCCCCGGTATAATGCTAAGGAGGCTTACGCAGAGGTGCCGACTAACTGCCGTGAGGTAGGTCGTAAGGGGTTGGCGCCATATGCGCTAATGTAAATTCCGCCGATGTATGGTATTCGTTAAAATAAAACAAACAGCAGACATTTTTGTTTTTCTTATTATGTTTTTGCATTAAATTGAATACAAAGGATTAATTAAGACTTCGTTGGGAGTACTTTCTTATAATACAAATTATTTACTCCTACATTTCACTTTCAAAGTTGGCAAAATTTACAAAATCATAACACAGTTTCAGAAACTTTATTTTAAAAACTAATTCCAGTCGAGCATGCATTGAGCCTTTGTTTATTTGTGTTTTAAATTTCGTTTTGATATTTCGTAAATAAAAGCGGTAATATTGTTATAACGAAACCTTGTAAAGTCCAGAATTTACATTAGCGCATATTGCGCCACCCCCTTACGTCCTACCTCACGGCAGTTAGTCGGCACCTCTGCGTAAGCCCCCTTAAGTTGAGTTTATATTTACCCCATTGTTTGCACAATGATGGTAAATCCAAATGTACTTGAATAACGTATGTCCCAATAGTTTGACACAAAATATGTAACCATATTTCTTTGTAATTGGTAAATTTATTTAAACTTTTATTATTTGCTATAATTTACGGCTTAGTAATTAACAAAACTATTAACTTGAACTAAATAAAGAGTCGCAATTTTCTCCGAACATCTCTCATCAGGATTTGGACGTGTATCTTTCTGAAACTGACCTTTTTTTCTCATTTCCAGCTTGCTACCATCCATCACATACTTTGTGAGATAAAAATGCCCAAAAATCTTCAATTGGGCGAACCTGAGGTATATTAGAGGGGTTATCTCCTTTTGGTATATTAGGTGATTTATTTTGGTGAAGAAATTTTGAGTTACTCTTGCATAATGGCAGGATGGTAAGTCGGGCCAAAACATTATTACGTCTCCAACAAGATGGCATACAAAATTAACGAATTTAGTGAGACACTTGTTAATATACTTTTCACAATCTACAGCTTCGTCCCTTACTAGGCCCATATATACATTTGGATATACCTCTGTCAAAATTGCACACCAGACCAGAACCTACTCAGCCAAGTTTGCTTTTTCTTTATATTTTACATTGTTAGGGCACTCTCCTATATTGTCCGCATAAAAACCATCGTTTCCTTTGATTTCCGCGTTGGCAAGTGTGACGTATTTTTCAGATTCGCAAAATGTATCCGCCTTAGTTGACGAGAGCATCTTTGCATTCGTGCTAATTGATTTAGGGTATATTTAGAACACTTTCGTCTTTTTCAATATCTCCGACCATTTCTTATGCGATACGATATCCTTTGAAGAACAGAATTCGTTCTCTAATTTTCTT
Source organism: Amphimallon solstitiale (assembly GCA_963170755.1). Classification (NCBI taxonomy): domain Eukaryota; kingdom Metazoa; phylum Arthropoda; class Insecta; order Coleoptera; family Scarabaeidae; genus Amphimallon; species Amphimallon solstitiale. The sequence continues at coordinate 100,141,806 of OY720683.1, forward strand.
ACGAAAACACCAACTGTGCCTTTTGCTCTTCTTGCTTCTGCTCTTTTTCGGATAAAAGTTTTTGGTTTTTCACTTTCTGGGAGATTTGGACATGGTATTCCTTCTTCACATTCCACTATAGCACGGTAAATGCTTCTGAGCGAAATATTTTGGTTTTGAAAAACGCGAACTACTTCAGGCTTAGGGACCCGTTCAACCAAATTATAAATGTCTCTTAATAATCTCAAGAAAATAAACAAGTTTGATATTTTAGCATTACAACTTATTTTTAGATCCTTAAATTTTGAGCCGTAACATTTGAGACATCCGTTTTTATGTTCTATTGTGACTAGTTTCAAGTATATGAATGTTTTTTTTCAATTCACGAGTCTGCGGTATCAATTGTCTGATGCTGATGTAGTTTTACTCGCATTCTATAAGAAATGATTTGAATTACACTATTACCTCATTTTACGTTACTTATCAATATGTAGAGATTATCAATATTGGACCCTGAAAAATACAGTTTTTATAGTCTGCATTAGACACAGCCTTAACAGATCGACGACAAAATGGAGATCCTGAGGGGGCGAATGGGCTGAAGGGTTTAATTGTAATGCGGTAATGGTCCAATTCATATTTCCTATAATAGCCAACCAAGAGAGATGTTATTAACGGCACGTGTTTGACACATAAAATATTAGTTAAAACAACACATTTACAAAATTGATAGCTTAAGCACCGCTCAACGCGTTAAAATTGTTCAATTGTCAACAGCACTAACAATAAATTCCAAGAAAATTATGGTCAATTTAATCAGCATACTGAGCCTACAATTCGCAACGTAATGTAAAAGCTTGAGGAAACAGAAAGTATTGGGGATAGGGTAAGCCGTGTGCATCATGTTCAGCCGATAATATTTTTAGTGTGAGTATTTCTGCTGTGTTGAGGACCGGGAATTTTCGATTCGTCGCCGTTCGCAGACGTTGGGTCTTTCATATGGCTCCGTTTGGCGCATTTTACATAATAACTTACACCTACACCTGTATAAAATTCGGATAACACAAGAACAGAGATCAAGGGCGGAGAAGAGTTCACGTAGATTAGCTGTTTAGGGTAGCAGGAAGTTGATAATGATTTTTCAAATTTTCTTCTCTGTTGAGGCACATTACAACTTACTGGGAATGGTAATAAACAAAATTGCTACAGATGGGGTAAGAAAAATCTTCACGTGAGCATTGTAGTTAGGCGACGTAATTAAGCCTTGCGTTTTTGAAAATGGTGAATGTCAGACACTAACAGTCAAAGAGAGGTGCTATAGGCGCGTCTGAACTGATTACTTTTGACACGTAATCGAAAATATTAATATTGAATACGTGGTTTCAGCAAAACGGGGCAACTTGCCACACAAAGCCTGCAACGATAGGTGTTTTGTAAGAAAACTTTAGAGGTCGCATTGTTTCACGTAGTAGTGACGTTAATTGACTGCCAAGATCACGCGATTTAACTCCATTATATTTTCTTTGCGGGAGTTTTCTAAAGACCCGCCTCCACGCCAACAAACGTACAACGTTTGAACACCTGCAAACTAACATCCGCCAATTTATAAGCGAGATTGACGACGAAGCTTACGAAAACTCATCGAACACTTCCTCAAATCAATAAAATGGTGCAGAAAGTCCTTGGCGGGGCATTTGTTTGACATAATTTTCCATTTTTCATAAATAATACCAAATATTCGATTAATAAAAAAAGGTAAGTAAAAGTTAGGAAGCTCGAATTGGATCACCAATTACAGATAAACGAAAATTACCCCAAAACAGCTTCTGAAGCAAAGAAAACAAATTGTAAAACAATGACAAAGGCCAAAAATAAATTACACACAACCTAACTACAATTCAACAACTTATACTTAAATGGCCTTTACCATCAGGAGCAAGACAATAAGCGAGAAACAATGGTATTAGAAAAGAATACTGATAAAGAAAGAGCACAGTGCGAAAGATCAACGAAGACAATGTTAGGGAATTTAGAAGACAAGGAGTCCTAGGAACGGATAGTCATATTCCCACAAATTCAAGAAAACAATAAAGGAAAATAGAACACAAAGTTAACGACCTGCGCAAAGAAAACATCACACATGAGACTAGAGACTGCCCGAGAACTCTAAACAATAAAAAATTAAAAAAATAATAATGAATATCGAGAAGAAATACATAAATAAAGAAAAGCAGAACACCTAACATTAAATGTATAGGTAAAATGGAGAAAATAGCAAAAGAACTGTACAACACAGACATAGCAGCGATGCAAGAAACAAAATGAGGAGGAACGGGAAAAATAGCTAGGGAGAAAGACCATAGGTTTCAATACAATAGTGACGAAAAATAGGGCAGTAGGGAAATAGGATTTTATATAAATTAAAGGTTATTGTGGTGTTTTAAAAAAAAATACTTAAAACACCACAAAATTTTATCTTTTTTTGACAAAACACAGCACAGAACTACCCTAAAGACGACGAAAAAGTGCCTGCCGAAACATCAGATCTTCAAAATCCAATCAAGGATAACAATAGCCCAAACATCAACTCAAATTATACACCATCATCTACCTATACCTGTAAATAAAAAGTGTAGGGTTCTATTACATACATAAAAGAAATTAATATTATTTTCTTATACGTATAACTTTTAACCTTGAGTTTTTTACAGATGTCCCCGCTAATAACAAAAAAGTGTATTTTACGAACATCGGTGCGTCTGTCAATCTGTTGGTTCTCTCTGTTTCTATCTCTCTCTCTCTTTGTGCGTGTGAATACTATAGTGGCCAAACGGTTACAGCTCGCAACACCAATCTTTATATTCGTTCTTCTCGAGATATGATTAGATTTATTTACTAGGAGTATAAAAATATTTGAAATCACTTTGGAATAACTTTTGTAGGAGCATATTTTAAAAATTCGGATCGAAAGTAACACTTCTACTTTATCTAAAGCGGTTCTTTCCAAATATTTTGCAAATTATACACTCTACAAACAGAATGATTTGGGACAATAATTTTTGTAAAAAAAAAATTTCTAAAGTCACAGCGGAAGTGACATTTTTACTCATTAAGAGCATGTTTCTTCCAAATGAAACGCAAATTGGCCTTTCTACACAGATTTATTAAGAGTATAAAAGGGTGTAGACTTTAATTTAAAAAACTCGGGCCGCACATACGTATAAGTCATGTGATGTCCACACATCATTTTTTTAAAGGCAAAATAATTACAAGGGTAAGAGAAAAGATATACAATATATAAATTTTAACTTCAAAATTTTTATTTCTAATTATTAAAGCGAATTGAGTTCACATAAATATGTAAATGAAATGTATTTCCTTAAATTACAAAAAATATTCACGCTTTTTCAATAGTTATTCGCTACAAGTAAGTTGTAATGAAGCATGCATATATTTCTTTTGCGATTTCTCGAGCTTTGTTGAAATTTAACAAGGAGCCCTTTCATACACACCGCGATACCAGACGACAATTACAGTTTCTTCCCTTAAACTTCTGCATTAATTTGCGGAGAGCCAAGATAGTCTTTGGCGAAGTTCTTGCATACAAATCATGTAAATTCGAGTTTCGATCGTCGCGTCGCGTCGGCTAGCTTGCGTGTAAACTTTTTCCCTTGACGCGAAAGAAAATCCAACATAATAATGACTTTTCTACTTCGAGAAGAACGTCATCAGTGAACGCTGCTGAAAGTTCTTGTAATTTGTTTGCTAAAATTTTCCTAATTAACGGAATAAATCAAGAGGTTTCTCGAATTAATTGACGTATTATATTTCTTCTTGGTTGAGAACTTATATTTGTCGGAATTTTCACGAGAAATTAAATATCTACCATAATTTTAAGGAAATACTACAATAATCTAACATTTGAAATTATATTCATCGTGGTTTGAACACGTCATTGTAATTTAGAATAACATATTATCATTGAAATAGATTGTGAAATTGAAATGCATTGCAGAAAGGAGTAACATATTTCCGTGGCAATATCTCCGCAATAATGCTCCCATTACGAAAGAAAACATGCTAGATTATTATTTTATACAACACAAAACACCAACACAGCGAGCAGAATAAACTATAAAATATCAGGAGATTAACTGTCCAATGGATTGCATCGTTTAAAGTCACTTGGAAAAACCATTCTACGATAGAGCATAAGTTTGTGATATTAATGCTGGAATCAGCTGCCTCAGACACATATACCTTCTGCAACTAGACACTGGCGAATACTATTAAAAATTTTAGGTAATAAAAATTGGGGGTATGTTAAACCATATACCGTAGTCGACATATTTTAATTCTGATACGAAAGTAGAAAGAGGAAAAGAGCGCGACGAAATAAACTAAAGATAAACATAAGCGAGGCTGCCAAGACAGTACACTCGACAAACGTTTCCTATGATATGTAAGGCGTGAGGGTTCCCCGACACTGCGTTGCTCTCCCACCACTGTTAGCAAGCAGGCATTGCTGCATATTATAAGGTCATCTGCATGGGATAGAAGTGTAAACCGAAATTAAAATTTGACGACTACGGTATATAACCTTATAATTGAGAAAATTTTCTTCATTTCCAAATAAATTTTTTTTTAAAAAACATCAAAATTTTTCACGCCTTCATGTCATGACTCATAACTTTTAAGTTGGTTGAAGAATGCTTCATCTAAAAAATATAGGCTTTCACTGGTATACTTTTTATTTAGAACATAGTTCCCATAACATATTTTGCGCACCAACTCTTTACAAAACTCGCCGCAATCGGCTCGTTTTCTCAATTCAGCGCCGTGCCCAAAAATCATGCCTTATTAAACTTGTATTTTAATATACTAATATTACATTATCAGAAGACTTAAAATAAAATATACCTATCTATCGTAATTTGTTAGGTTATAGGTGCCACATTGTTAAAGCAACATCTGCCACGTTTGATGTGAATTGTTCAGTAGTGTATGGCAAATCAACATGAAAGATTAGAGCGCTGAACAGCATGTGCAAATCGTCAAATTTTATTTTCAAAATCAGTGCTTTTTTCGAGAAATTTTCCGTGATTTTTACTCTCGCTACAATCGACCTGCCGAGTCAACTATTCCACATTTGGTGGTCAAACTCGAGTCAACCGGTTCGATAAAGAATCAGCCAACACTAGTACATCACCGAAACGTAAGTTCTGCTGAAAACGTCGCTGCTGTGCGTGAGTGTGTACGAAAAAACACGAGAGAGTTTTAATATATTTTTTAATAAATGTTAACAACAATTTAAATACATTAAAAACAAGCAATTATTAATGGCATTCTACTTCTATTATAGGGAAAATATAATGAATGAACTGATTTAGGCGGTCGGTAATATCGGCTCACAAATCTATCTAACATGTCATTATTGTCTACTTTTATCTAGATTTTGCAGTACAAATCGAAGCTAAATGTTATGTAATGGATTAAAATAAACATCAATTTTTATGATTTTCATAATTCCAGTGGTTTGTATGAGAGTCAGTTTCTTGTCGTTCACAAGAACTTGGCCATTCTGCGACTTAAACTTGTAGAATTTTGTGACGGGGCTTGGGTCTGCACCACTATAAAATTCAACTGTTCCAGGAACTTAAGGTAAACGACCGTAGGCAACGCCATGTTTTTGCTTACTGTGCTTTAGAGCAGTTGGAATTTGACCGAAATTTTGCAAAAAATCATCTTTAACGACGAGGCTCGTTCTTCGATGAATGAAAATATGAGTACGCAAAATTATCAGATTTGGGAAGTTATCAATCCACATGAGAGACACCAGCACCAAATTCATCCTGAGAAAGTCACTGTTTGGTGCGGATTTTGTTCTGGCGGAATCATCGGTCCGTACTTCTTCCAAACAGAAACTGACAATTCCGTTACTGTCAACAGCGATTGGTATAGATCGATGATAAGCAACTTCTTGTGACCAAAACTAGATGATATGGGTTCCAATGACATATGGTTTCAAGAGGAAGTTGCTACGTACCAGACCGGGCAAGCCACGATGAACAATCTGCGCGAGCGATTTGTGGCCATAGTTATCTCGCGTGGCTGCGACGGGAACTAGCCACCGAGATCGTGCGATTTAACGCCTTTAGACTTCTTCCTTTTGAGCTATCTTAAATCGCGAGTCTATACTAATAAACCGCAAACAATTGATGCCCTCGAAGCCAACATAAGGAACGCCATGCAGTAAATTCAGCCAGATTTATACGACAAAGTCACAGAAAATTAGACCGCCCGAATACGTCCCACCAAGCCGCGGACATTTGAACGACGTTACGTTCCATACTTAATGCCATAAAATTTTTGGATTTTTCTTGTGGCAATTTTTAGCTAATAAAATTAATGACAATTTGCATGGTAATAACACAGGCTTCAGTGGCCATGAGTTATTAAAATGCCACCTAATGTCATGCTTTCCTGCGATGGTTAAAGAGTTTGTAAGATGTGGATTCTAGGACGTTCGGAATATGACTCGCTAGTGCAAAACACGGACCATTATCCCATTTTATTTTTAATTATTTGGCGGACAAATTTGTCCCAATTCATAATTTTAAAATTTAATATTATTTCTAATTTACATAAACAAGCCTTCGTATTGCATCATCTGATTACGTGTATGATGGAAAAGTAATTTAAACTCACCCTTTCGCAAACGTCTCTGCAGGAACCAGGAGCTTGCATGCAGCACATCAGTTCTGGAATTAATATATTCGCTATTAAAACACATCCTACGTTATAGTGCATCATAAATTACAATAAATAATCAAATTTTATTACCCCAACCGCCATTCATTAGAAACGATCTAATCTCGGAGTGAACTTATTAAGTTTATTTTTATATTCGACACGGATATTTTTAATGAGAGGGAATTAAATGTCTTCTTAAGTGTAGTCTAGTGACATCAACCGAGCAACGAGAGAAATATCTATACAGACATATGTATATGTATGTGGTTAATTATAAATTCTTGGTATGTCTTCAGTGAGTCTAACATGTACCCAGATAATTGATCATCGTGGAATCGTTGTAGTTGTATTACTTATCATAGTAGTATAACTCTGGAAGTGTCCACACTGTATATATATATTTCTCAGTCATATTACGGTCAATTTAACAATAGACACTAATTCAATTTTTAAACAATGACTAACCAGCTAATAAAAAAAATAAGTGAGCGTTGATAAATTAAAGTTGTGCATCGGCATGAAAACATTAATCTGAACGGATTAGCATGTTTTTTTTTTACGATCAGGGTTGACTGCAACGACTGCTAATGGAAATTGATTCACGCGGAAGCTATTTATGAGTGTAATAAACTGTCAATCAAATCCGATTTTGTTTTTCTCAATTTGTTTGAATAGAAAGAGATAATAAACCCGTATGTAGGCACGGTAAAGGTAAACTGTTTTATACATTATTGAACCGTCTTGTAAAAGTTAAATAAAATCAATTCCCTATTTTTCAATTATTATGGATTACTAATTAACACGTATCTTTATGCATAGGGCGCAATAATAAAACTGAATACTTAATAGGGGACGAATAAGTTTATGAAACGTAGGAATAATATACTCAACAAAAATTCAGGAAATTTGAGATAGTTGACAACATGGTTTTCTTTTTCTGTAAATTAAATGCAATAAGCGAATACTTGCCTTTTCTGCAGACAATTGCAGTGGAGGGGAAAGGGGAAAACAGGAATAAATAGTTTAGTGAACTTTCTATGTATTTTGTATTTTTTATTTGGCCTTAAGTCAAATAAACTCTAACAGATTACGGAAAAAAATTCTAGTATAAGAAAAGACTTACAATAAAATGTCATATGGGGTGAATGTGATAATGCGGCTAATTCAATAATTGCTATATAAATACATATTTATAACCTAGATCTACTGCTGTCACTTATCCTACAACTACAAAATCTTGTCAACGAATAAATACAGTACTAGAAGAACTAATTTGCGTGGTATACTAGCGTAAGTGATACGACAATGATTAGTCATAATTACAGAATACAAGTTGAACATTAGAAGTGATGAAACAAAATTAGTATTTGATGAGGTAAGAAAATATTTTAAAACTTAATCTTTAATATTATACAGCATGTGTCAATTTTCATTAGCCATAGGCGATCAATTCATGCAATACGTGACAACGTGGCACCCCTACTTTCCTCTCCATTGCCAGCGCGACCGATACATGCTCGAAAATACAAGTTAGCTTAGCAGTAACTATTGGACCACTGACTTGGGTGTTTGTAATGCGTTCAGAAATAATATTTACGAGTTGCAAGGATTTGTTTTTCTTTTTCCTTTCAGTAAATGCAGAGAATTATTAACTGCGTTCAGGCTGCATGACACAAACAAAAGCGTAATTCTAATAAAATTAAAAAATAACCCTAATAAGGTAAATAAAAAAGGATTCTGAAATTAATAATAAACTACTAGATCAGGAGATCGCCGCGGCTATTTGATGTTTCCCGTTCCAGTAATAAGACGGCTTTTATTGCAGACTAGATCGCAACGTGTTCGCAGCGATGAATGTAAAATCTGGTGGGGAGAAGTGGGAAGATCGGAGAAAATCGTTGTGATGTCGATTGTTGCCGGGATTGGTGACAGACAGTAGGGGTGCCACGTTGCCACGTGTTACCTGTATACGTATAAATCGCACGTAAACATTCAATCTCTATACCTAATGAAAATTGACACATGCGGTATAGTGTATTTATAAATCATATTGAGTTAGTATTTCTGCAGGTCAATTTTTTTTAGACAATATCATATTTGCCAAATAGAAAATGCTTACTGCGGTATATGTGATATATTACTTTGGAAAAATGTGAGATGTATAATAAATACCCTGCTGTTCTAAATAAGTCATGGTGGGAATCTACAAAAAGAAAAAACAGTGTAGCATTAATTATAGTAAGGAGGGCTTAACTTTGGTAATTTTCTAAAAAATTGAAAATACCTGATGTTACAATTTACAGTCGTGATAAAAGTATACGGAGAAGAAAGAACGAAAGCAAAGAACGTTTAACAAGTATTCCAATCGCAGAAGAACGGAAGCCGAATATTTGAGAACCCTTTGAGAAAGTAGGGATTCGGGTTATCAAGAGAAGTTATGGAAGTCGAAACAGTGTACAGAAAACCGAAATAAAAGTGTGGAATATAATATAAAACAGCTTTATACCCATTCATTATCATATTTTACAACAAGAAAGTATTACAGAGTTTCAGTTTCTTGACAAACCTTAGAAAATTTGGCACCTAGGCGAGGCTAATCTAAGCATAGACTACTAAATGTCAAAAGTTTTTGGTGCAGTTAATAAGGAATTTTTGAGATAAATATGTTAACCAGAAAAGGAACGCTCAACTATTATCCTAATATGCAATGCAACTGGCTGCAAAGCCCCACCATTGATATTTTTTAAGAGAAAACACACACGGGATCAATGACAATAAAAATTATCCTGGTGCTGTTTACGCTGCCTAATCTAAGCATAGACCCCTGAAAGTCAAAAGTTGTTGATGCGGTTAATAAGGAATTTTCGAAAAAAATAAGTTCACCAGAAAAGGAAAAACTCAGCTATTATTTTAATATAGAATGCAACTGGCGGCAAAGCCCTACCACTGATATTTTTTTAAGAGAAAACACACATGGGATCAATGACACAATAAAACTTATCCAAATACTCTTTACGCTGCCTAACCTAAGAATAGACCCCTGAATGTCAAAAGTTGTTGGTACAGTTAATCAGGAACCTTCGAAATAAATAAGTTCACCAGAAAAGAAGAATTCAACTATTATCTTAATTTGCAGTGCAGCTGGCGAGAAAGCCCCACTACTGATATTTTTTAAGAGAAAACACATATGGGACAAATGACTCCTCACAATACAACTTTACGCTGCCACCAGGAAAGACTAGAGGGAAGATGAAACTTACAAATTACAGACTTTGATACCAGCACGTGGTCCGGACGTCCTGTTAAATTTAGAAATACTTCATGCAGCAATTCAGGACAACGTAACAATTGCCCCCGCTCAGTAGCCACCTACTACAACTTTTAGACATCTCTGTTTTCTGGAGTTTTAAAGTAAAATGAGATATAAAATTAATCTCTTGATAAATATTTCACAGTAGTTTTGTGAAACTTCGAAAGCTTTTTCAACCAAAGTTTTAATGAGTTCCAAAAAGATGAAATTTTCCGGCTTAGTAACGTTGTTATTCCAGAGGACTTTTCCCCACCAGACACTCTACAAAGATGGAAAAATCAAAAGTCTAACTTTTTTATAACCCTATTCGCCATTTATATTTATAATTAGGGTACCATCATAACACTAACCTATGTTAGTCAGATTGACACATTAGAATATGTTATGCCTACCTCGCCGATATTAGTAAACAGGACCTTGTCTTTATGTCAACTAGCCTCAATATAAAAAAAATCCTGTTAATGCAAAAAAATTATTAAATTAATAATAATAGATGTCATTTTGTGACATTTATTATCTCACACAAAGTATGTGTTATGTTAGCGAAAAATGTGAGTAAAATATAATAATCACAAATTTTTTGTTTATTTATTACATTTAAAATTCAATTAAATTCATGATATAAAATACATTAGTCCTATTTCCAAGTAAAAAATGAAGTGGGGGCACTACACTACTTTGTTCTTCAAGAGCCAAAACGGTTTACAAGACAGTATTGTAAATAACAAAAAGAAACATAAACGAGAATACAGTTGTCAGAAAGATACAAAATAAGAAACAGAAAAAACAAACACAAATGCTTAAAAAAAATTAAACAAGTAAAGCTAAATTAACGCAAAGAATCCGGATATTTAAATTACGGACGTTATAGGGGCTTTAATAAAACATTGATATTAAATATAAAAATGTCGCTAGTTTCAACCGAACGGGCGTTGTAAGCAAGAGTTGAGAAGTGTATCTGTGAAAGTAAATATTGAGTGATAATTCCGTTTTGTAAAATATGAAATGGTAAAGGTGCATTTCTTCGTTGCGAAATAGGAAAGTATTCCAGTTGTTGATTATAAAATTGTGTGGGAGGTTTAGATAAATATACCTATATATGCCACCGTTATCCTGCACATGAAGATCTGAGTTCTAAACCGTAAGAACCAAGATAGAACGGAGATTTGGAAGAGGAATATCCTAGGAAGGGTCTTTGATGAATAAAAAAGCTTGAAGAAGAAGAAGAAGAAGAAGAAGAAGAAGAAGAAGCTGTAGGGGAGTTTGTTAAAACCACTTAAAACAAATAAGTAGTAAAAGAAATGTAATGAATAATTTTTTGAAAATCTCTGACGAGCGAAAGAAGAAAAGATGACCGACAAGGGGGTGGATAGAAACAATGCAAAATAGTCTCAAGAGGAAGCAGAAAAAGTAGAAAGGAGCAACACAACATGAAATCTGAATTCTTTGCTGCATATATAAATCTATAGTAGAATAATTTTAGAATAAGCATATTTTGCAAACCTCTATGATCTGATGGCGTGATCATAAAACCAAAGACTTGGATGATGTGCGGCATTTAGAATTAATAGTGAAGTTAAGTAAAAAGACGATGTGTTACTTGATATCCACATCTTCTTCCGTATTAAGTTGAGGCCACACATTTAATATATAGCGAGTGCCTATTTTTCATTTACTGACGAGCATAGGCTTCTTAGCAAACTTGTCTTTAATGGAATGGTAACTGTCAAATTTGACAGTATTTTTCCATAATAATAATAATAAAAAATAATCGTAATTCCCATGGTCTTTATAATAAACCTAATTAGAAGAGTACAATGATTTGCGTATAATTTTGAGGAGACACTTTCATAAAACATGAACTTCTTGGCGATTAATCAAAGTAATCAGCATGCGTATTAAACGTATGTATGTACACATGTATGTAACGGAATTTAACATAGAACTGCATATTCGAAAGGAGAAATAAAATAAAATAACTAGCGCGGAACGACTCAATCATTCACAAATATTTATCTATTTCCGAACTATTATCTGTGCTATTATGGTCCCGTGATTTAAGAGAATTTAAAAAGTAAGTGTTGGTATGCTTTTCTCTTTGGAAAACTAGTGATGTAATAGTAAAATTCTTTACATATTACACCACTATTTGTGTTGCGAAATTAAAGTATCTAAGTTTCTCTCTTGCAGTGTTGAAAGACAAAAGAAATGTAAAGAAAATTATTTACTTGTCGACAATTTATTTTTCTCATCAGAAAAATTAATGAAAAGTAAATTTTTATTTATTTGTTACATTGCGTGCATGAGATATTCTCTAATTATGAAAATCTTTATTTACAGATATAATTTTCGAATATCTCGACATTCTATTTTATATCGAACTTGTGATCTTTTAATTTTCTTTATATTAAAGTATATTTTCGTAATTACACACATATAAAATTGTTTTACTTTATTGTAAACATATGGCTTTATCGACTTAATAAAATTTCTCACAGTAAAATAAAACCGTTAAGTTGTATGCAAATGTCCATTATTATAAATTTAAGTAATCGTTTCGGTATTTTTTTAAGTAATTAGTAAAAGGTGCTCGTTTTTCATTACATGTATGTGCAAGCCGTCATACACAAGAAACATTGATTAAATATGCATACGGAGAGATATACATTCGTTCAACTATGTTGGAATGCGGATTGAAAACTGTTAAAAAACTTTACTCGGAATTGTATGAGAGCATCGTGAAACTACTGCGAATAAATGTGTTACCAATTTATACATAACTTTATTAGAAATTGGCTGAGATATACAATTACAACCAAATAATAATAACTATTCCTGGGATGGTATATCCTACTTCTCTTATTTTTCCTTATTGGTAGTAAAACATAGCGAAATATTAAGGAAATTATATTTGTTAGCAGATATGCTACTTTGTACCTAAGAGAACTGCAAAACGACCATCAGAATAAAAATAATTATTAATTAATTATTAATTAAAAATTAAACAAAATAACTAAAATTTTCACTTGCTTTAATTTCCAAATTCTCTATTTTGTATCCATTTTAAAGATTTAGACTTGTGAGCCAAGTTTTTACGCCATCGCTAAAATGGATCTTATTTATAAAGAAAAAACTAGCAAATTTTGTGTAAAGTTAGATTGTTAAAGTTAGATGTACACTATATACTTAACAAAAAATTCTGCAAAACGTTTAAAATGTGTCAGTTGCATCCAGAAAAAAAAACATTAACAACAACTTTTATTTTTGAAATCGATTCTTTTTCCATTATTATGATGCAGATAGTTCTTGAAATATATTCATCTAAATTAAAATTAAAAATTTAGCTTAATTTTCCTTAAATTTGAAGTTTAGTGGAAAGCATTTAAATTCCATTTATAATTTACAAGTTCGAATTTTATTGGAAGATACCCCTGCATTTTTGCCAAATTCAGAGGGCGAAACTGCAAGAACAATTTGGAGAAGGATCGATAAGCCGAAAAGGACCCATTCTCTGATCAGCGAGGTCACCACCATTTTTCTTTGGGGGCACGATCAAACAAATAATGGTCTACAGAGAATTATTCACGACAAGAGAAGGTATGCGAGGACGTATTGTTAATGCTTTCCAGCAATTAAATGATTAAATGTTGCGACAGTGCAAAATAACTTTAAAACACCTCTACATCTTTGCATAGAGCGAAAAGAAGAGCTCATTTCGAACACCAGATGTAATGATTGCATTCCATAATCTTTTACAATGAACTAATGCTAATTTTGACTTATTTTCCTTTCAAAATATTACAACATGCAATAAATCCGGGATAGAAAGCCGACCTCCATAACCATTGTCGCCAAAATTTAAGAACTCCAACTAGAAACTTTGTTCACGACCTTAAGCGTTAATGTTTAAAAATGAAATGCAAATAACTTGTTAATAAAACTGTGTTATATTTTTAATACTGAATATGTGTCTGGGTATTTTTAATCTAATTTTTCGTATCTGGAGGTGATATAATTTTAATTGAATTGAGGTAATTGCCAATATCTCAAGTGTATCTATTGATACAATCACACATGAAATATAAAAAATTTAATTTTATAAAGAAGGGTTATTTTGCTGTTGGCAGTAATACTTGGGTTGCGGCGGAAGGTTGTTATGGTTCCTAGATCGTAGCTCGCTGAAGTCGGTATCGCCCCAAAGATCTTCACCATTTCGTCGAAAATATTTGTTAATAAACGGCTATAAATAACCAAACTTTAGTGTGTCAATCAGTGCAGGCAGGTTGTAAATTATAAATGGAATTTACTAGCTTTCTACTAAACTTCTTCTTTTATGAGAAAGAATTTCATTTCCCCAACGTTATTAAAGTATTATAAATATCATCTGCTGTTGATGATATATGTAGTTGTATTCCAAGTTCCTCTTTCTAGCATCATATTCATCACAAACTTTACAAGTATCGTTTCTGGAATAACAAAACAATGTATAAGATTTTGTATAAAATATAGTTCTACATCACCACCCACACCCCAATTGCGCGTCGCTTTTGCATAACAGAGGTAGCTGAGATATTTTCAAAGACATCGTTATGTGAAGAGAGGATGTTCGGTGTGTTGGAAGCTCATTGACCATTGCAGCAAGCACGTTGCACACTGATGAAGTCATAGTAGACTGAAACACGGATCTGTGCATTGTCTGCTGTAATGTCGACTCTAGTATAGACTGTGCATCATCTATTTCTTGCATGCATATATACATTTTTAATTAGTATATGTATGTGTATGGTTTTATAGTTCTGCAGAATTCGTATAATATTTGGTTACCTATTTGGAAATCTTTTTCTAAACATTTGATGCACTTTTGAAGTGTAAACTTCTTTAGGCGCGTTACGCTGATTGTAGGCAGTGAACAAGACTGACCTGCAACGCTCGGATATGTAACGCTCGGATATGTGTAACGCTTGGATATGTGTAACGCTTGTTCGGGTAAAGTCGGCTAAGGGAACAAGATAAGTATATCATACATATTGAGGTATTTAATTTCAGTTAAATTGAAATTTAAATGAATAAATAAATTCATGTCCCCGAGCAGATTCGAAGCCGAGCCGAACGGGTATTACCAATGTATGACGCCGGCACCTTGCATCAGACCAACGCGGGACACGTAATCGATTATTCCTATCGTGTATATATATTCGGCGACCGTTACATGGGAGAGCATGACGCATCAGTCGTATAATACGTTACTGAATATTATACGCGTGTGTACATGTGTAAATGTAATAAATGTGCGAATACGTTTTATTTAATACGTTACTGAATATTAAACGCGTGTATTTCGTATTATTAACCTCACCTTGATGAAGTTTACACTTCTGCTGTGTGGTGTTAAGCACACCCATTTTCTTGTTAAAATATTATGATCTTCACTAATTGCAGATATAAACGAACTGGTCTGGGTTATCTTTGTCAAGCTTTACGCTCTTACGACCTTTAAATAACAAAATGTATTTGACTACGCAATTATACGTATTATCCGACCAATTTTGAAGATGATCAGACTGCTTAACATGAAGATAACGATGGCCTGCAGTCATTCTAATTTCATCATTGTTTTTGTGAAAAATAAATGTACTTTAAAATGAATGGTAATTTCTACTACTCTACCTTTTCTTATTATACTGACTCGATAAGAACAATGATTATTTATTATGTAACCACTGCCTCATTTTCATCTTCTTGTGACTATCTCTTTTGAATAATTTTAATTGTTATTATGCCGCGCAGGTATCATTTTGTTCATACCTAACTTTTAACCAATTAAATAGTATCAATATACCTTTGCTAGTTTCATTTCTTATTCTCAAAATATTTTGGGCTTTTGCATTAACAGTAATCTTCCACGAGTTGTTGTGCTTTAGCAATTATTTCGCTCAAAGCAGAAGGAACCATAAGTTTAAAATCTCTTAGATAGAGAGATAGTATCGACAAACCTTCAAATACAAATTTGCAATTTAGCATTTTCTCTAGTTCTGTATAAGGTAATCGGAGGGAAAGCAAAATGAGGTCAAATGCCAATTAACAATTAGTCAAGTGGATGTGAGCGGAATGCGGTCTACATAAATTGGCAAAGAGATCACTTAAAGTTAATGTTAGCCCATGGTGACGTTTGCAGAATTTTTTTCTGTAAGACAGTTAAACAATGAAAACTACAAAGTAACGCTGTTATTAACCGCTACAAATTGTTAGCTAAAAAAAAGGTATTTTCCTTGTTTATTCTTATTATTGTTCAAATGTTCGATGTCATGATTCCCTTAACTAGTGTGGCATCTTTCCCAACAAATTGGGGTTACCTAGCAATTTTTTGTTGGGGTAAGATGTTATAAGCTGAACTTGTTTCATGTGTATTTCACACTGCCATAAATCTTTATGGCAAATAAGCAGAGACTGTGGACGGAGGATGATATTGGGTTTGCTGCATTAGTGTTAACAAAGGAAAGTAGAAATGCTAATTCTGTTGCAAAAAGAATTTGAAATTCCGCTGTGAAATCTTCTTAGGCGTGTTAGTAAAAATCGCTTGCATCAAGGACGTTTAGGTTCCTATGGCTGCCTTGGTAAAGAAGCGAAGATGTACTGGTGAGATATATTCAAAAGTTGGCGCTGCTCCAACCTCTAAGGATGTTACACATAGACGACAGTCGATTACAATTATGCAAGAAGACCCGTAAAATTATTGCAATAAAAGCAGCCAAAGAAGTTAAAATTCCCACTATTTTCGAAAAAGGAGAAACCACTATTATTTTCGTTTGCTGCAATGCGGAAAGACATTTTCTTGCACCATAAGAAGAAAGAGTTTGAGGACAATATTCCCCAAGAGTTAGTTTGTGCTGTCCCCGATTCAACTTATGTTAAAAGCAAAATTATTCAATATTAAATAAAGGATTATTTTCTATCCAGGAAAGAACTGGGCCCCGTTGTTTTCATTCTTCTCGGCCATACCTTCCCATTGTAGAATTATATTTGTTATCAGAAAACGATATTTGCGTACTCTGTTTACCGAGACATAGTGCACATTGTTTGCAACCCTCGGCAAGACCAGCTTCGAGATATAGGATTTGGTCCCATCCAAGACGCAGAATTACCAGATACCGATTAGGAGAAATCTTAAATCAAGCCTGGAAAGAGGATACTAGAACCAGAATGCAGTGTCAGAGTTTGGAAGTTGTAGGCTAATATTTCCTTACAACCCTCACAAAATTCCAAAGTACGTCTATAAAGTAGCTAATTACTGTGAAACTGCAGCTGTAGGTAATATGAAACATCGCAGTAGTGTTGGTGAAAATAAATGGAATTTGCACTCCATTTGAAAATTCAACTATTGTGACGGAATAAGATGAAAAATACTTTTTCTCTGTTAAGCATTTTTTTCATTGTTGTATTAGTGGTGAGTTGGTATTAGATTCAAGATATAAGTCTAACTCAACTGTTCAGTTTGATTTGGATGTAGAGCATCTTGCCCCCATAGGTTAGGGTAAGAAGCCGACAATATTCTTTTGAATAATTTTTCTTATACTTTAAATCCTTGTTTTTGTTACATATTTAGTGATTGTAAAACATATACCTGTTCCGTATTAAACAAACATATTGTGGCGGAATAAGATGAAAAATCCTTTTTTTCTGTTAAGCATTTTTTTCATTGTTGTAGTAGTGGTGAGTTGGTATTAGATTCAAGAAATAAGTCTAACTCAACTGCTCAGTTTGATTTGGATGTAGAGCATCTTTCCCCCATAAGTTAGGGTAAGAAGCCGACAATATTCACTTGAATATTTTTGAAGTATAGACTTCTATGGGCGCGTTGATTGTGGGCACTGAACGAGATTGAGCCGTCACGCTCGTCTATGTAACGCTCGAGTCGCCATGGTTACCAAACGAACCGTAAATTCGACAAAAATCGACAAAACTGTGCAAAGAACTCCTCTCTGGATACTCGAAATTGAAAGCTGCCCTTTGGCATTGGTGTACGGGCGACATTGAATTTCCGGTCGACGGAGAGATTTTCTTCCTTAGTGGAGCGGTTGTAAAGATATGGACTTTTAAAGAAAAGCGTGCACTCGATTTTATAACAGTAAAATGGCTTACGTCATGACGATTCACGTGACAATCAAAAAATCCCGAGAAACGTCAAACTGACAGGCGAACTGAGTTGCACCACAGATTCATTTTTAAGCGTGAAATACGAAATTTTGAAGGTTGCGAGGGCCCATCAAGACTCGGGGTCTTAAGGAACCGGCTTTTTGGGACCTTTTGTATGCTTATTTTGAGTCGGCAGTCGCACGCAATCGAAGGTACCGGCAATTTAATGGTCGTTTGCAGAAGGATTTGGTAAGAAAAATGGCCGTTTATATGTGCACTGATATTAATGTATTCCGGACGGGCGAAAAATAAATATCATATTCTCATGTGCACTGGCGATCAATGTATTACGGTCCGGCGAATTGCATCTCCACAAAATACATAACGGTCTCCCACATGACTTGATATTTTTATCTATACATGGGTCGATTAATATTTTAATAATGATTTGAATTAAAATACGAAAATTCCAGAACGTGGTGTATTTCCTTAAAGGGGAAAAAGAGGATTGCTTTCGACATTTATGTGCCCCTACTACGAAATAATTTTATTTAAACGATTACACAAACGTGCACAGTGGGCGGAGCCGGCTGAAATCAATTTCTCTCTCTTCTGATTAAAATTAGGCACTTGGGAGTTTTTACGATCGCCCATGACTAATTCAAATGTCGAAAGAGAATAAAATGGCCGAAGGATTTTTTGAAAATTGACATATGAAAGTGAAATTTTAGATACGGGGGTGTCTTAGGTCGCCGATCACCAATCCATAGTCAAAATGTCAAAAAAAACAAAATGGCGGACGAGTTTTTTTGAAAATTGACGTATGGATGTGAAATTTTAGATACGGCGGTTTTGGGTGTTGCCGATCACGATTCCGAAGTCAAAATGTCAAAACAAAAACAGCGGAAGATTTTTTTGAAAATTTACGCAAGAATGTGAAATTTTAGATACGGGGGTATGGGGGTCGCCGATCACGATTCCAAAGTCAAAATGTCAAAAAAAAATGGCAGACGAGTTTTTTGAAAATTGACGTATGGTTGTGAAATTTTAGATATGGGTGTTTTGGGGGTCGCCGATCACAATTCCAAAGTTAAAATGTCAAGAAAACAAAATGGCGGAAGAATTTTTTTTAAAATTGACGTATGAATGTGAAATTTTAGATAGGGGGTGTGTTAGGTCGCCGATCACGAATCTAAAGTCAAAATGTCAAAAAGAACAAAATGGCGGACAAGTTTTTTGAAAATTGACGTATGAATGTGAAATTTTAGATACGGGGGTGTCTTAGATCGCCGATCACGAATCCAAAGTCAAAATGTCAAAAAAAAAACAAAATGGCGGAAGAAATTTTTGAAAATTGACGTATGAATGTGAAATTGAATGTTGAGGTCGCCGATCACGAATCCAAAGTTAAAATGACAAGAAAACGCAAGATGCCGGAAGAGTTTTTTGAAAATTGATGAATGTTTGTTAAATTTTGGATACGGGGGTGTTTGTGGTCGCTTATTACGTCTTCAATTTGGCGATTCTTTCGGCGACCGTTACATGGGAGAGCCTTGAGGAAGTTTTCACTTCTGCCGTGTGGTTTTAAGCACACTCATTTTTTTGTTTTCTTATACTTTAACTACTTGTTTTTGTTACTTATTTAGTGATTGTAAAACATATACCTATTCCTTATTAAACAAACATATTGTGACGGAATAAGATGAAAAATACTTTTTCTCTGTTAAACATTTTTTTCATTGTTGTATTAGTTGTGAGTTGGTATTAGATTCAAGAAATAAGTGTAACTCAACTTTTCAGTATGATTTGGATGTAGAGCATCTTTCCCCCATAGGTTAGGATAAGAAGCCGACAATATTCTTTTGAATAATTTTTCTTATACTTTAAATCCTTGTTTTTGTTACTCATTTAGTGATTGTAAAATATATATTCCTTATTAAACTAACAAATATTTTTGAATTAATGGAAATATTAAAAATATTTTTTTTTTGAAATTATGATAAAACTGTATACTAAAGATTTAAATCTAGTAAATTCTATATTAACATGTGCATGTATTGTAAATTAATACAAATAATCAAAATAATGAAATCGCAAAAATAAATTGCTTATTGGTATTAGAAGACAGCAATTTGATTTTCCTATTATTCAGATTTTTTCAATTAATTGGTCTCCAAGCATACTAATTCCACAATCTTGGAACTATATATCAGACTGATCCCACTGTATTACGAGCAAGTAAACCTAACGATAATGTTTCAGCGTTAACCCAGAAGCATTTTCACAATCAATATTCGTTTACCGAACATACTATATACCATTCGAACGGAAGAGGAACTATTTAATATGCACCCGAAATCCGTTTGTCGGATTTAACGCAAAATCGGGAGAGCTACAGCCAGAGCGCTCTCAAGGAGCCGATTAATTTCATGCGCAAAGAGAGTGGATCTGGTGGTTTTCGTGCCGCTCGGTACTCTCGGTACGCCCATCGCATACAAATTAAGGGATAATCAGTACGGCGCTCTGCGGTACGTCGGAGGTGTTGATTGCCTTTCAACGGGATATTTGAAATTCACTTTACATCAGGGCTGATGAAAAACCGCAGGGAAAAAACAAAATAGTAAGAGGGTAAAACGCGCTATATATTTGATGTGTTCGGCGAGAGAAAAGGGTAAACAAAGGGAAAAATATAACACTTGACATCGTTTACAAGAGTAGTGTCAAACGCGCGAACTCAAAAGTCTAGAATGTGATCAATGCCAGGGGCACCAAAAGTTTAAAATAAATTTTATTAAAGTTATAAAACGAACATTTTTATATATAAGAAATATATTTTTGATAATATATTGAAAGAGAAAACAGCACAAATCTTCTAAAAACTAGAATTATTTAGACAATTTAATTCATCTGTCAAAACCATGACATTTTAATACACGCTATGTTTGCAATCGGATAAACTGCTATAGTCCGTCTCAACCCCATTATGCAGTACAGGTCTTATGGCAATTGATTTCGTGGTTGCCAAATCATCTGATGCAATACACCAGTTAATGTAATTGCTAGTATACTAGAAGACTGAGCCTATAGTATGAAGAGAAGAGATGGAGCAGACTACAAAGAATACGTTCTCAAAACTGTCATGAACACTACTGCAAAATGTATTCAAGAACAATATTTCAATAAATTTGGCATAATTTTTGACCCATTTAAGGATATTATTTCTCAGTTAGCTCGCAATGCTAAAAACGCAAAAAGAAAAGAACTACACAATCGCAATAAAAGAAAAAAGAGTGCTACTGCCTTAACTAAGGAAGAAATTATAAAAGTGATGAACGTATGGGACGAGAAGACGCCAAATGGATTGCAAAAGAAAATTTTCCATATTGTTGCATTTGAATTAGCTTGGAGAGGGGGAGAAGCTTTACAGTGTAATATTCATTATTTTAGAACATAAAAAAATAATGACGGAACATCTACAAGTAGGGTACAATCCGATATTTTCGAAAACAGCCCAAGGTAGAGATAAGAAACATAGTGATAGTAAGTGGCTCACGGAAAATAAAAAAAATCCTGATTTATGTCCTGTTAGATTGTTTTATAAAATTTTAAGCAAAAGAGGACCAAACATTCTTACTGACCGATTGTTTTTGACAGTGAATCAGTATTATAAAACAGGAGGCAGCAAGGGATGGTACAAAAATATGCCTATTGGTCCAAATGAACTCTCTAAATGGACCAGAGATTCAGCTATCAAAATTCACCTTAATTCCAACAATAAATATACCAATCATTCAAATCGAGCAAGTGCAGTTTCAACATTAGCCAAAGCGGTAGTAAGTGATCAGTAAATCACTAAAATAACAGGCCATTCAAACACAAAATCCTTAAAAACTTACCTCCAGTTTGATCCAAATCATCACTCAGACATTGTTACAAATCTAGGAAACAAAAATAACCTAAATAGTGTTCAATCGGCCACGAATAATAGTATATTATACTATAAGGGAGAGAAATGCGTTATTTTGGCAGAGGTGCAATTTGAAGCCTGAGGGCTACAATGCACCGAGGACAAAATAGCATCTCTCCCGAATGGTATATACTATTTTTTCCACGGTCTCATTAACTTAAAAACACATATTTTGTCATTATGAAGTAAGTAGCACCAGAATTATTGTATTCGGATTTGAGCATTTATTTAGTAGTCGTTGAGTTATTGTCATAACTACAAAATAAACAAACAAAAAGAATTGTAAAATTAAGGTGCTAGTTTGGTTTAGTTTAAAGTTTGTTTAGTGCACAATGAATAATTGTGAGTCGGAAGAGATTGTGGAGGCTGCAAATATTGCAATAAGCAATTTGCTGCCTACGAAGTCAAGATCTTTATACGATATAGCCTACAATCGATTCAAAAAGTGGTGCGCCGAGAAAAATGTTCAGTATACAGCGAGAATGTTTTGTTGGCATACTTCAGTGAAAATGCAAAGAATTACAAGTCTTCCACATTATGGGCGCAATATTCTATGGTTAAGTCATGCTTGATAATTTACGACAACATAGATATAAGCAATTTCCCCAAGCTGATCGCATTTTTGAAAAGAACCGGTGACGGATATCAAGCGAAAAAATCGAAAATATTGACAAAGGGTCAAATCGACCGTTTTCTATCAAGTGTAGATGACAAAGAATTCTTAATGATTAAGGTAAGATTACTTTTGTTGTTAGGTATTTCAATTATTAAGTATTTTGATTTTTTATATTTTTTATTTTTTATAGGTTCCTTGATTGTAAAAATTCCAAACACTAAGACAAAGATTCCAGGAACCTTTGTGGTTACCGATGTGGAAAATATGCTTGAATTGTTTCGAAAATACCTGTCCCTTCGTCCTCCCCACGTCAAGCATAAGCGCTTTTTTTTGGTACTACAAAGCAGGAAAATGTAGTTCGCAGCCAGTTGGCAAGAATACCATGGGAAAAATTCCGAGTGTAGTAGCTTCGTATTTAAAATTACCTGATGCTGCATGTTATACTGGTCACTGCTTACGAACATCTTCAACGACATTACTGGCAGATGCTGGTGTGAATATCACGACAATAAAGCGTCATGCTGGTTGATGGAAATCGACGACAGTCCCTGAGGGTTATGTCGAGAACTCCATTGAAAATAAGACCAAAATTGCTAATCAGGTTTTAGTAGGTACCACTACTAGGGCAATCACAAAAACTGTAAATGTAAGCGAAAGTAATATTCCTTCTAATATTAATTTTGAAAATTGTACAAATGTAACATTTAATTTAAATGTCAATAAATAATTTCAATGTTATCTTTTTTTTGCATGAATCGCATACGTTCTCCATAATGTAAACGCCCTTGGGAGCATTATACTCCCTTGGGAATAATCGACTACTTCTGTTTTAATTTTGATGTCATAGAAACTGATTTCTACTCCCGACCGTGGAAAAAATAACTTATAATAACTGTACGTTTTCTAACCGTACTTTTAGTAACGATTAAGCTACTATTTACCTATGTATTGAATGAAATGTTGTATTTTTTGCGTTGTTTAAATAAAAATATTTTTGTTTATTAATGTTAATTAAATGATTCATTAAATTGTCTTACAAAATACCATTCGAGCTTGCGTTTATTTCCGCTTAAACGTAACACGACTCGAACAAATAACAAAAGGGAAAACCGCGGTTTTACCATGTTATTTGTTCTCGTCAGTTACCAAGCAACAAAGCTTTCGTTCAAAATGAAAGTTTGTCCGGATAAGCAGAAACTAGAGAATTATATAATTTGATACTGATACCGACAATATTAGGTGTTATGATCATGTACTTTGAGACCCCATCTCTCGGATTAACAGTTATATTACAACATTGGCTGAATTATTATCAAATTGTATCTACTTTCATTTTATTTGTACCATGGTGCCGAAAAACTGAACTACAGGTGAAATATTGTTCTAACGGCGTTTTACCTGTATTAATCACAGCTTTTCAATTGTGTAATACCATTTATCTCATTTATATACATCCACAAAATTATAAAAGTTAGTGATAAGCTTAGACATTTAAAAAGTGCATTTATTTGATGAATTTGTTATGTTTGTTGTTATTAATGTTATGTATTATTGTGCCAGTGCCAGGTATGTAATAATATGTAATGAGATATAAACTTAAAAACAATACACTAATAAAATTTATTACATATTATCTATAATAAAGCAACAGCATGATAAAATAGGTGCTGACCAATTTGTATAGCACTTGCAATAACAATGATACCTTTTACATATTTAACAAGATGCTATTGAAGTTTACTATCTAGTATGTTCAAACTTTTATCCGTTAATTTACACGTTCTATGTGAACTGCAACAGCAGCCATTTTGGCGTATTCCTTAGCAAAAATTCTCTTTACAGTTAGAGGTCTCTCCCTCCCTCCCTCCCTCCCTCTCCCTCTCTCCCTCCCTCCCTCCCTCCCTCTCCCTCCCTCTCTCTCTCTCTCTCCCTCTCTCTCTCTCTCTCTCTCTCTCTCTCTCTCTCTCTCTCTCTCTCTCTCTCTCTCTCTCTCTCTCTCTCTCTCTCTCTCTCTCTCTGGTAGGGGTTCCCAAACTGTGTCATAAAAGGCGCCACTCATACGTTAAGGTCTATCAAGGTCAAGCATATATGAGACCTGTACATGACAGATGAGGTAGGGAAGTAGGAGCAGAAGTCAAATGATAATTGAACCAACACTCAAACAACACAAAAAAAATAAAATCGGATACTATTCAGGTTCCAAATAACATGAACTTATTTCAAATGTCCACAATAATTTGACAAAGATGTTGCAATCATTTACAATAAGGAACAATTGATAATATTGTAATTAAAACAAAATAAAGAAGTTGTAACTAGTTGCAAAGAAGAAAATAATAAAACTAATTAATAAGAAAATTTGTTCCCTATCTCAAAAAAAACTATAATTGGATGTAACGAAATTAAAAGTTGGAAGTTAAATGTCACACTTTGAAATAAAATATTCAAGACTAATTAAATTTGATATAACCTACTAAATACACAATATTTATACAAATTATATATAGAGAGAGATACACAGTGTCTATTCAAATAATACTTCTGTAAATAATTAAATAAAAAATTGAACAAAGGCAATTTGAGTGGCTTGAAGAGCCGGAAAAGCTTTACATTCTTTTGATCAAATTTTCGATTTCCATCGATCAATATTCATGAATTAATTCTACCACTTTCATAGATACTAAAACTTAAATGTTATTGTTTAACAAACAACCTAGTATAGTTATTTTAAATTTACTACGTTAAGCGATAGCTTGAATGGTACAAATTAATAATATATACACAGTCTGCTCATATGTTATTCCGTCATTACGATTTAAAATATTAAAGAAACACGTTAACATTTAGCTTCCTAAAGAGGAAAAAAGTAAAACTCTGGAACAGACTAGTCTCAAACCAACAGCTTCAGAAATAACATTATCTGACAATTATAAAGACACTGGATATCCTAAATAGTTTATTCTTCAAACCAGCATAAATAATTTGTGTTTCTAACTGACACTAGTTCCCGGAACAATTCAGAAATACGAAAGTTAACTCCACCTGTGGTGAATTAAATAATTAACGCCCTTCGGGAAAAAGATAGGTTACCTCAAATATTAGCAATTTATACATCCGAAACCTGTTACAATAGCGGCTCGCAAAGGCCATCAGCCTCTAACGCCTATACGATTCTTTATGAATAAAATTTCAGACAATTATCCGACACACAGTCATCATAAGAAAAGATATGGTAGTTAATATCTAAACTTCTGCAGAATTTTCTCAATGCTAGACGACTTTAATGACCCGAAACGTCAAACTTCTCAATTCAGACGACTGAGCTAAAATAACCACGTACTTAGACAAAGGGTCGTGAAAATGACCGGGAGAAAGACTAAATCTACGTAAACAAAATTATACTACAATTAGTGACGAAATTTATAAAGGAATTATCTACATTTCAAACTAAAATTTTTGGGAAGAAAATCATTAAGACGACCTATAAAAAATTAATTAATTCTAACACGAGAAAGCGAAAAATAACTACCCAGTCTATCTATAGTTGACACTAAGTACACCAAAGGAAGATAAAAACAAATAGCTCAAAACAATAGTTTCAAAAGTATTGCTAGAATACTAACGAAAAAATATATTAATATATTAACGTTCGTACGAATAAAAATGTATATTACCTAAGCATCAAGTAAATAAAGCAACTTTATAATGCACACACTATACAGCAAGCGCCAGAAAAAATTGCAAAATTTTCAATAAAAAGGAATTCAAAACCGTTAAAAAAAGAAACAAAAGCAACAAAAGAGTATGAAAATAATATATACAGGACGAACTTTTAGGCTTTAACAACAATTAACAATTTCGGTTTTATATTACTAAAAAATTAATATTATTTCAATTGAAACTGTAAGAAATGAAAGACACAGTTTTATAGAAATGAAGTTATTTGTTTACTTTTATATGGTATATTCTTTCGAAAAGTTCAAATTGATATGGTTATTTATAATTAAGTCTACGTATAATTTACATGAATATTACTTACTATGAATGATTACGAATTGTATTATCTCTTTAATTCTTAACAAGGTAATAATCACAACACAAAGTAAATAAAATTACTGTTCATGGGATATGTGAGCTCAGAGCAGAATTTCAAAAATTCTCTAAGAATAATTTTTGTCCACGCCTGTATACTAATGTGTACATTATTCCTTTGATTCTTCAATTATAATTATGTATAGTGGCGAGCAATAAATTCTGGTCGGCAATGTTATTTTCAATGCAGCTAACAGCGCTCTAGTGTATATCTGGTTTTGGTATTATTTTTTCGAACGTTTGTCATTATTTTCCATTTGTCAGATACTTGTCAAATATGATACATTTTGGTATAATAATACAATAAAGACATTAAATAGTAAATGCAACACATTTTATTAGAATAAAAAATAAAACAATGTGTTAGTAGTTAATTAATTCGCCGTTTCCTTGAATAATTTTATTTCGGCGGTTGGGCATAGACAAGCATAAATTTCTGAAATAACTTTGTAGAAGATTATTCCAAGCTGTACGTATAGCGGCCAAAAGTTTCTCGCTGTTTTGAAAATGTAAACGCTGGTTTTGTTTACGTTTCAGCAACTTTCCCTACGGTTTCTATAGGGTTCAAATCAGAACTTAAACTCTGTCACTCAAGCATATTTATATTGTGGTTTTGGAACCATTCTGCTACCTTATGAGCAGTATGGACTGGACAATTGTTCTGTTGAAATATAAAGTCGGCCTGTGAAAAAACTTTCATCACTAAAGACAACATCACATTTTCCAAAACCCTAATATAAACGTCACCTATGAAACGTTCTTCTAAAAGAATTCCCCACGACTTTTCGCAAAAATCCATGCCCATATATTTACCTAAAATCGGCGGCTGGTTTTAACCTTTTGTGTATATTTTGCATAATACCGCCGACTCCTTGGTTTATATACTCTAACTTGGCCAAATGGGGTGACTGGAAGGTCTCTTCATAATTAAAAATTACATTTTCCCAATGGACTGTAATAGAACACCCAATCTGGCTTGTATGTGTCTAGCTGTATGTTTGATCTTTCTAGCAGAAGCGAAATTTTTTAAATTCGCTTCCCGAAACGACGTCCTGCAGTGAAAACAGATGCTACGAAGTTAGGATGAATGATTGCCTTTGTTGCTGTTAGAAAGGGTTATTTCTTATATTTTGGACCAACGTAAGTTCGTTCACCGCAGTTGATGCTTGATGTCGTCCAGAACCCACTTGTCTATCCAGAAATCATCTCTCTCTCTCCATCGCTGAACAATTAAATATGCCGATCTCTTTGCCATCTCTAACTGACTTGCTACATCAGCTTCAGATAATCCTATTTCTACTAGGGAAATGGCTCTAACTTTATTAAACTAAGAAATTGGTGACATGATGACAAGAAAATTTCTTCACAATTCAAAATAATATTTGACAGCTTGTTGGTAATTATTGACAAAAAAGATACAAACAATCAGCTGAAATGTCTAGTTTGTCAAAATATGACAGAATTTTGTACGGCATTAACGGCCAAAATTTATTGCTCGCGGCTGTATATTATCCACAATGCCAGTAAATAGCGATTATTCACTACTTTTATCACTACTCATCCAATATGTTAAGCATTGTCGATTGCATTTTTTACCCAGCCACGGCTGTCATCTAAAAGTTGAATTTTCAATGCAAAATAATTTATGAAATATTTTACTAAAAACTACCAACAAAAAAATAGATTCGGAAAATAAAAATAAGACGTCTTAACTCCGTCAGAAGTGAAAGAAGCAGCTGAAATTGCATTACTGAATTTATTGCCAAAAGAATCAAGAAAATTGTATGAGGCGGCGTATGAATCACTTTTAAATTTGACAAAGGAAAGAAACATAAAACAATTTTTACGTTTTCAGAATCTGTTATGTTGACGTATTTCACAGAACTATCAAAATATAAATATTCAACACAATGGACTCATTAGTCATTGCTTAGAATTACTATTAATATACATCAAGGAACAAATTTAGAAAAATATACGAAAGTGAGAGCGTTATTAAAGCGAAAACGTGAAGGTTTTCAACACAAAAAATCTAGTGCTTTGGAGAAAACATTAATGATTTTCTTACGAAAGCATCAGGCGACAAATACCTTGCAACAAATGTAAGATATTGATTAAGGTTTTTCTTCATATATTACAATTAGGTATTTACTTTTTTAAGGTTGCACTAATAATGGCAATAATGGATCCTTGTCGGGCTAATGAGATGTATCGCATAAAAATTAGTGATTTACAGGACTTGGTATCAGCTTTTTTTAGTAAATGTGCCAAAAACCAAGACAGAAATATCTCGAAAATTTACCATTGCTGGTAATTTTTATGAAATACGTAAATAATATATTAGCAATAGTGCAACCTATATTAATGTAATTTGCTATTTTTAAACTCTCAGAACGGTAAATTCACTGCCCAAAGAATTGGTATTGATAAATTTACCAAAATGGGGTAAGAAATTGCTGCATTTTTAAAAATATGAAGTCTGGGAAAACTTTCTGTACCTACACAGTTTTCGCAGATCTTCAGCAACTCGACTTGTTGATGCAGCGGTAATATAACCCCTTGGCGGAAGAAAATCATCAGCTCTTTAAGAAACAAAAGAGATACCGCTAAAAAATATCAAGCTCCATACAAATAAATAATTTTAATAAAGTTAGATATCAAAACATTTCTACAAATAATCAGAGTATTAATTTAGACGTTAATTCTATTCCTGCAATTAACCTAACTAATTGTTCAAATATAACTTTTAATATAAATGATTAATGTTGAATTCTGATTAGTTATAAATTAATGTTAATATTTTTCATTTTTGGTGTTATAAATAATAAAAATAATGTTCCATAAATATTTGCCTCAATAAAAGTATTTTCGTAAATACCTAACACTCATGAACGAAGTATAGTACTCTATTCGCATGTAATGGCTATTATTCACACGGGTGACTTCCTTGTGAATAATAGCCCTCACTATATGCTTGTTGAATAATATACTAATTATTAAATGTGAATGGTGATTTTCAACCAGGAAATATCATGTAATATCTACAATATTGTCATGTTTTAGTATCAATATACTTTGACACCTCTGGTAGAAGAGGCTCAGAATAAGTTGGTAAGTAATCTACTTTAATAGATAAATAGACACATGGCAAAGGGGAAAATCCCTTACCACAAAAATTAAAAAAAGATATAAAAAATCTATATACCTTACCATTTTCAGTAGAAAAAGAGAAAAGAGTGTTAAACGAGTTTTTGGCTAAGGTGTAACCTTAGAAGATATCTTCACCAAGTCATCAGTGGGATAACACTGATTTCTTAACAAACAGCATCGCTTTATATACTACCAAAATCTAGCGGTACAATAACGCAACAGTGAAGCGTGACAGACTATAATCACCTAAATTTAGAATAATTCGTACAAACTGGACTCGGGTTCATGTGTTCTTTGTAACGAGTTGAAATTGATGCCTAGTTTGCCCAACATATTTTTGTTTAGAATCTTTACAGGTTATTTCATAAATACCAGATTTTTGATTTACCTCAATTTTGTCTTTAGCGTTCCCTAAGAGTGATTTTAATGAATTGCCCGATTTAAATGCGATTTGAAGATCTTGTTCGTTAAAAATGCTGTTCAAATTTCAAGTGAATGATTGATACGCAGTGGCGTAACTACAAAGTTTGGGCGCCCCCCGCAACATACAGCTCAACCTAACCAATTATTACCTTGGTGTATCATACAAATAGGTGTATCTGGGCTCGCCCCCCCCCGCCCCGCGGGGGCATGCGGGGGTATAGTTACGCCACTGATGATCGGCAAAGAAACAAACGTTTTTTGCGGATATTTCGCAAGTCATGCCATTTAGACAGGTACGTTACGAGTATAAAAGTATTTAGAAATTAATTTTCAACACCTTTTCCATAAAAAAATTTTCAAAATTCGGACCGGAAGTACCACTTTTACTCTTACCGAATAGAGATTATTTGCAAATATGTCGTAAATTATGCATTTTATATAAATTTATCACGAGTACAAAAGTATTTAGAGCTGGATTTGCAATATTTCTTGTATACATGAAATTTCAAAATTCGGACCGGAAGTAACACTTTTACTCTGAGGGAGTAGCACTTTTTTTCGAATATGTTGCAAAGTATGCATTGTATAGCGATATATTAAGAGAATGAAAGTACTTAGAATAGGATTTTGAATAATTTTTGTATAAAAAAATTCTTAAAATTGTATAGTTTGAAACTCTCATACTACAGTAGCACCGTTAGCATAATTATATGAATAAAGTAAATGTATTTTTGCCACACATTGGGCACTGCCTTAAAATATATGCAGTGGTTTTGTATTAATTGAATAATGACGATAATTATGCTATAACCCTGCACTAATGATACGAAAACCATATATATTTATTTATGAATGTAGAGATTATAATCATTTAAATTATAACTACTCCAACAAATATTTTAATCTTAATCCCTCTTGTAGGTTCTAGCAGTGATCCTTCCTTTATTCGTCAAGAACATTTCTTATTTAAACTTAAATAGGATAAGGTTAATAATAAAAAAAAATATTTTAAATCTCATAAAACATTTGTATTGATCTCAATATTCAATAACAACAACAACAGTAAAGAAATTCTTTTGCAACATGTGGCTGTTAAAAAAATGTCCTTTTATTATTCCAACCACAAACAAATATATATATATATATATATATATATATATATATATATATATATGCGAAAAACACATTGCTTTTAATCTATTACATGGATTTAAGTAATAATATTATTTTTGCTATCTTCAAACTATTAATATCGTATAATTTCAAAGAAATAAAATTTTTCCTTACGACGCTGAATTTTATTTCAACAAAGACATTCATTTGCACGTAATGCCTCTGGAGATCTAAAATCTCGCAAAGTAGAAAACATCTTGATAAGACCCCCACCAATTGCCATATGCAAATATTCGCACGTTGTACATACCACAAATTGGCTATTTGTCCATCAAAAATGCTTATACCTTTACGTATTCAAAATGCTTGAAATCTTTATTAAATTTAACCTAATAAATTGTTAATAATGCACAGTAAACATCGCTAGCAAACATTTTCACGTAGTACTTTTACATCATTAACAATTCTCCCATGATTTACAAAATTAATCTACTTTAGCAAAGAAAATAATATTTTATTCAAAATATTGACGATGTTAAACGCATACACCATCAATTATCTATTATGAATTTATTTCAAGAAAAACTTACTTATAATATTGATATACATTTCAAATTCCTGTTGGTTTATATCTACCATTTTGATAATAAAAAAAATATGAAATCAAACAATGTAACAATGAATTAATTATAATGTGAAAAACTAAACTACTTACTGAAATCAAAATAACTTAATACATTCAACTAAAATGATTTTATGCAGTGTATTAGTACGCCTGCAATCATTTGCGTACGGAAACAATATTTATACGTTCGGTCAATTCAAAAGATCGGCAGCTTCTTCCCTTCTATCGTCGTTCGCGCCTTTTTATCACCTAGATCCTCGAAACAAAACACGACTATCCGTCTGCAGCGCCACAACTCACACACTGATGTTTATGTTGGTGTTGTCCTGTTCATATTTGTTTTCTTCAAGTTTTCCCCCAGGTTGAACTATACCTATACAGCTTTTGACAGTTACAAAAATGCACAGAATGTACACACACAAATTGTTTATTACTAAAGTCCGTGCACATTCGCGATTCTTTGTCTTGAGTACGTATATTCTTCTATTAACGCAATCCCTCATTGTATTTGTAAATGAATTTGTTGCCTCTTTCATCATTGTTTAAATACTTCCTTTTCACATTATTTAACACTATCCGTATTTTCTTTTTGTAGATATCTTCGTTGGAAATAATCGGAAATACATTGAATACAGATGAGATTCTTCCTTTTATGATTACATTATCAGGAACACGGACCCCGACAGCTTTATCCCTGTCTTCCAGCCACCTTCTCTCATCTTCGTGGAGGTTGATTTGCACGTAGCTGTCAACAACGTTAACATTATTTTTTTCTTTGTAGATTTATTCAGATTAAATCAGATTTATCCTATTATTTCTGAAGCTTTTCCGGATTAAACCAGATTTATCCTATTATTTCTGAAGCCTTTACTTTATTTAAATCGTGTCGAATAAAGAACACTTTTTTGTATATTCTTTTTTAAAAATACTATTAAATATAAGTATCAGGTATTTATTGTATTGTTAAATGTGACCATAAAATGTCTAACAGATAACAATCTTTTTACAAATTTATTTACTACGTCTATTCACTTTGAAAGATGTTTTCATGTCGTGCATGTCTAATTTTACCTTTTTCATACAATTTTACAGCATTCAAATGACTAACTCTTTTCACTGTTCCATCTTTCATCATCACTCTCTCTCTGTGTTATTTATTTTTAGTACATTGTTAAGCTTGAAAAGTGGTTCACTTCTCAATATATTTAATGCCACTTTTACACAATGCGAAAAGTTTGGTTCGGCCTTTGTATACTGAAAACACATCTTGTGCTCGTCGTTTCTATAAATATAGAATATATGAATTTATTTTTTTTGTGTTTATTTCTATACCTTTCATATAAATTTATTTCAATCTCAAATTATCATATACCTTTCATCATAATGTTGCGCCTTAGAGGTTATGCAACTCATAATTCGTTTTTAGCAGTTATGTTTACAACTAAAAATTTATTTTCTTATTCTAATACTTAATTGTCTAACTATTTTAAAATGCTTAAACTATAAGGATCACGGCAATACGTATAAGAAAGTCGTGTGATGGCCACACCTCATTTTTTCTATGATAGTAAATCTCGCATTCTATAAAGTTCGAATAAATCTGTTGTCGGAAAACCGGAAATTATTGATTGTCGCACTGAATATCTACCAAACGAAATTGCCGAAGCGAACTGTTTATGTTTACACGCTTGGAAAATTGATTCTACCCGTATACTGTCCGGAACATTTTCAATAAAACCTGTTTACTTTTTCGTACGGGCGAGCACTTAAATAAGAAAGAACTCGCAGCTCCCTTTTGGACGTATTACGGATCACATATAGATCTGAAACGTACTACGCCTGTCGCCGTATCAATTTCATTGCGATGTACTGGAAATAGAGATTTCGACTAATAACAATTCCATATATCGCGTAACTACAAAATAAGATTTCTATTTGCTGGTTTGTATTTACCTGACAAATTTAGTTTTGATAAAGAAAAAGGTATAACATAATTTTTCTATTTCGTTACTATGAAATTCACTTACGACTCCCGTTTTGGTTGTATAAAGTCAAATATAAATGTTAATGTAACAACCATGTGAAGTTGAAGTTGTACAAAGAATTACACAGACACAATATAAAATTTTATTTAGACCAATTAACGACATAAATCGTTAGAGTTGTATAATTCTAACACTTTCGAACAAGTATGTCTCTTATTTTAAGTCTTTTGAATATTTCATTCCCAAAATTAAAGATTGGTATAAAATGTTCGTCTCATATGACATTTTGCGTGAGCGGCTTGTTTTCGAAATATGAACGCGTACGCAAGAATCATATCTCTTGAAACTTGTATTTTAATATACATAATAGACATTGTTTTTACTAACTTTCCGTATGGTCTGACTACCAATGCATTTGACACTTTCTTGTCTAATCACAGACATACATATATCAGTTCATACTAACATTACTATTAAGTGTTTCAAAAATAACTCGCCTTCTTTCATTAGTACACGAATTTTTCAAGCTGAAAATACAAACACAATGATAAATTATCTACAAAATGAATACTGGGACAACATATACGCTGCCTCTTGTTTCAATAATAAATTTGATGCCTTTCTGAACACGTTCTTATTTTACTACCGCTGCAGAGATAGATCATATTATATAGGTAAATGGCGTAACAATTCTGCCTCTGGCCCGTATGACGTTGTGACAGAAGTAATAAAACAGGTACGTCACTCTCTGGTGATTCCACTAACATACCTTATCAATGCGTGATTCGATGCTGGAGAATTTCCGTCAAAATTAAAGAAAGCAGTTATTGTCCCAATATTCAAAAAAGGCGACAAAACTATGATCAGTCATTATCGTCCTATTTCTTTACTATTAGTATTTTACCCCTACCAATACCCTGTCACCGAACAAGCATAGTTTTCGAATGAATAAATCTACTACAACAGCTCTATATGACTTCTTCAAGTTTATACTTCGTTAAATTGAAGACAGACGTAGTTCTCTTGCATTATACTGCGACCTTACTAAAGCTTTTGACTGTGTACAACACCGCCGCCTTCTAGATAAGCTTAACAGTTATGGAGTCCGGGAAGGGTCAGATGAATGTACCCCTCTTATCTGATGGCGCGTTTACACTAGTCAAGTGAGTTGATCAAGTCAGATGAATTCAAGTGACCTGCATTCAATTTATTGTTTACACACATTGTCTAAATGAATGCAAGTGATTTGATTTAAAATGGCGACAGTGGAAGTGAACAAAGCAATTCTCCAGACAGTTTTAGTTCTAGCTAGGAAATTAGAAGAAAATATGCGAAAGAAAAAACAACGAAAGAAGCGATTATGGGTTAGAGATTGGATTAGTCGCAGGGGGAGGCTAGGTGCCTCCAATAACCTCCTACGTGAACTGAAATTAGAAGAGCCGACGGATTACAAAAATTTTCTACGGATGAATGGGCAGCAGTTCGACCAGTTACTAGAAAAAGTTAAATACAGAATCAGTAAAAAGGATACGGCAATGCGTGAAGCTCTTTCACCCCAGATAAAGCTAGAAATAACGTTGCGATATTTAACTGGTGTACTGCTGCGGGGAGCAAAAGCCTTCTTCCTCTTCAGTAATAAAAGTTTGTTGTTGATGGGAAGACACAGGTGTAGCATTTGCCTTATGCTTCTCGTTAAGATCTTCCATCCTTGCATTGACAAGCAAAGTATTTATTCTTGCTTGTAGGCCCATTGCCCTGACAATGTTCATCTTTCTTAATTGGTTGGCAACATATTTGCCGTAAATGTCAAATTCATCCTCTTGGACGCCTTCACTAGCAGTTTCACAAATTTTTTGTAATTTATTTATCGCATCTGCAGTTGTGTCATTACCAGAGCGTTTCAGGCGCTTTAAATTAGGGTAGGAACGTGATGTACTTGGCGTTGCAATGCTTTTGGCTGGAGCATTTGATGTTGATGCATCTGGTACAATGTCTACGGCACCTTCTTTCTCATTTCCTACTTCCTGAGCCGAAACATCGGCTGATTGTTCAGTTGCAGATGAACTGGAGTCTCCAGTGACTTGTGTCGTTGATTGTGCACTCTAAAATAAAAAATATAAAGAAATAATTTGTTCCCAAGTTTAATATTAAATTTGTGAATACTGTTTGAAATCGCAGACCATTTTGTTTTTGTTACAGGTACCTATGACAGAATGAGTGGCAAAGTATAGAACAGGACTTTGCTACGAAATGGCATTTTCCAACATGTGTAGGTGCCCTGGATGGGAAACATATTGTGATCAGAAATCCACCACATGCAGGTTCTGATTATTATAATTATAAAGGTACATATAGTATCGTGTTGCTGGCATTGGTTGATGCCAATTATTGCTTCACTTACATAGATGTTGGTGCACAAGGAAGAGCTTCAGATGGAGGACTTTTTCAAGAAAGTGCCTTGTATGATGGGATAGAACATTCGCAGTTAAACATGCCACCAGAAATGGTAATTGTAGCAGATGATGCTTTTCCGTTAAAACCTTATCTCATGAAACCATTCTCAAAAAGAAATTTGTCATTACGGGAAAGAATATTTAACTACAGACTGAGCAGAGCTCGCCGCATAGTAGAGAATGCATTTGGAATATTGGTATCTAAATTTAGAATTTTTGAAAGACCCATTGCAGTTTCTCCAGAAACAGTTACTTCGATAGTAAAAGCAACTACAGCTTTACACAACTGGTTGCGCAAAACTTCTGCAGCTACATACATCACACCTGGGTTGGTCGATACAGAAGATTTAGAGACCGGACATATAACTCCAGGTTCCTGGAGAAACCTACCATCAGCACTGCATCCATTACAGCACCAAGGCACTAATAATTATTCTCGAAATGCTGCGAATCTTCGTGAGAAATACGTGGAATATTTTTCTACAAATGGGGTAGTGTCATGGCAATTAAATGCAATTAACAAATGATGTATTACTTAATCCCTGTTATATTTTACAACATATATGTTACAGTTACAATGAAATATAGCATTGAAAAGAACCAAATTTCCTCGAAACGGTTTTTAAATCTTACTTAATTTGTTAAACTCAAACTTAGTAAATGGTTCACTTTACTCACCATGTTTTGAAAAATGGGCCGAAGGGATACAATGTGGCGTAAAAAACGGTCAGCGTCTTTGAACCACGCACAGGTAGGCTGATACAAATCATCAATGGACATTCCAGATTTTGCAGCCTTTTCTATCTTGCGCAGTTCTGCCATGTAGGTAGTACGAATTGCTTTGATTCTGTTCCTAACCTCATCTTCGGTCATGTTTATGCCTACTTCTTCCATGTTGCCTATCAGATTTCTAATAGCAGCCCCCCTAGTATCTCGGTTTCGATATGCATTACTTTTGGTGTTCCACAAACACTCATATTTCTCGTAAACAGCGATAAACTTGCACGACTTTTCCTCCGACCATCTACTTGCCGCCATTTTTAACACGTGATTTTTTATTCACTTGAACGCAAAAGTTGAACATGTTTCAACTGAGAATGCAATCAATTGACATGATCATATGAAATGAAAAGAGGGGTTTACATGTTCAATTCGCTAGCAAGTCACTTGAATTCATCTGACTTGATCAACTCACTTGACTAGTGTAAACGCTACATGAAGGAGGGAACACAGTGTGTCAAATTACACCATACCCACTCTAACAACGTCAAAAGCACTTATTATTCTGCCGAGCTGCCTGTCAATATTGGTGTTCCTCAGGGATCCATATTAAGTCCAATACTTTTCAGCCTCTACATTAATGATTTGGGGTCTTTCCTTGCACAAGCCGTACCTATTATGTACGCGGACGACACAACCATCTTTTAGCAAGTTCCTCACTTACAGACACAATAGATGCCACCGGGTCCATCATTCAGAATCTAAATAACTGGTTAATGCGAACAAATTATGTCTAAACGTTGATAAATCATATTATACCGTATTTCATCCCAGATAACGCGCAATTGCTAATATTCCCCCTAAAATAAGAAATGTTACCCATAAGGCTACAGTCAAATTCTTAGGTCTCTCGGTAAATAATACTTGAGACTGCTAGAGATGCAACCGTTTTGGGTCGCTACATAAGCAGGTCTCTGTCGACATATTATTTAATGTGTATTATGCAGAAATTCAGTCTCGGCTGTCGTATGGGATTATCTTTTGAGGACTGTCACCAGCGGCAGAAAGAGTATTTCTTGCGCAAAAGAGACTGATTAGAGCCATAGCTGGTATCCGTCCTATGGATTATTGTAAACCGCATTTCACGCAGCATAGAATTTTAACACTGCTTTCATTATTTATTTTAGAGTCTGTTATATACACAAAAATATAAACACTTACAGAACCGTAGGTTCTGTCCATTCATAGTGTACAAGGAATAAGGACGATTTGCGTTTGCCTCACTTTCTTACGAAACTAACCTCATCCTCAGTTGACTGGGAGGGAGTCAAGTACTACGATCATATACCTACAGATGTAAGAAATTCTAATATAAAAGCATTTAGAAACAAATTCAAACAAATTCTCATAAAGGCATGTTTGTATAAAGTCAGAGACTGCCTAAATGTTACCGACAATAAATATCGCAGTGATCTTGAGTCTGGGACTGAATTGTAAATAAGTTTTATCAAGATTACTTCAAGATTTCATTTAATTAAACACTATTTTATTTATTTTATAATGATCATTGTATATAAATATTTATTAAGTTAGGATTTTAGTAAATTTCACCTAATTTAAGATAAAATAATGTAAGAGAAGTATTATAAATTTTATTCATGAAATTAATATTAAAAAGTAATTATTCATAACAAAGTGTTTTCCGTAACTTCAGCGGGGAAAAGATATGATGCCGGAGTTCGTTCGAGGGATTGGCCTGAAGTATATCGGATATATGCTATCAACGATTACGAACGTGTAACACATAAATGGCAATAAATACTTAGATTATATATTGTATATAACGTAATAATTACTTGTAACATTTACATATTGATGTCTTTAGAACATTTTGTACATTACAATTTGATGTAAGCAAGTCCACATTGAAATAGATGTTTGTTTACATTTTTAAGTAAGTAATACATAACTTGACCGAAAGGTGCAGCACTGTAGTTATGCATTTTTGGAAGTGGAAAAGATAGCGGCACAGAGCAGGTCTAAGCTTTTTATGAAGAAAAATGTCAATATAAGGGCAAAACGTGAGAATTTAGATTAGATTGCTGGTGGAAATCGCTCTCAAAAATAAAAAGACCTTTAGAAGCAGGTGTGAACCGCTTTTAAAAATAGAAACACGGGGCCTATACTTATAAAAAATTAAATAAAAATTAGAACTTAGAATAATTTTGATAAATCGGGACATATAATATTTTCCGAGATATTTAATAATAACTTAGAAATTTTTTCTATAAATTGGGACTTGTAATATTTTTATGAATTGATTTTATTTTGAACTTAGAATAATTTTGATAAATCGGGACTTATATTTTCCGAAATATTCAGTAACAGAGCCCTGGTTTATCAATTTACGTGCATTTTGTTTTTCGCGATATTGTTTGGGAACGAGAAAAGGCGCTGGGCAATATGTACGTCAAAAGAGAGTCCATGTGTATATTATTTGGACCGTGGGAATTCATTATATATTTTATTTATATTTATTATCCAGTATAAGTCATGACATTTAACAGAACTTTGATTTGTTGATTGTTTTCAAACTTAAATCTTCATGAATTAGTGTATAACGAATATCTTAATGGAATATTTTCTGATTTATCTATTATCATAATAATTTATATAATTACTGAATTAGTTTCTTTTATTATTATTTTGTTATTTTATCATACGTAACATGTGAGGGATTAATTTAGTATTTGAGATATATTTATTTGTAAATATACCTATACTTTAATAAATTATGTTATAAGGTTTTTCTTGTATTTCTATTTATTTTATCTGACCTGGAGACAACTTAAGAGCATTCACTTTGGAGAAGGAGCATTGTTATTAATTTTCTGCCCCTGAGAGAAAATATCATAAGCGCAAACATATACTGGTTGAGCTAGTGAAGTGTGAAATTGCTTAACCTACTTTTCTGCAGAAACTATAAGATCCTAGTCTAGCATAAGGCCTAGCACTAGGATATATGCTTGATTCTGCCCTAATTTAATATTTAGATAATTTAAATAAATCTACATAACTGTTAATTTGCAAGAGTCAAAGCAATATGTATAACATAAATATATTCGTGCAGCAGATATATCTGCTGAGACCCTCTGTTTAAAGAAACGGAGATATTTCTTTCCTCTCCATTGCTTGTATTATTATTTCTGTATTTTATTTGGCATACTCTATACATATTTTATATATGTTAATGGAATAAAGGCTTTATTATTATTATTACACTATTATAGAAGAATCTAGTTGTAAATATGATCTAAAATAATGGTTATTCGGGAATGTGTTTTATACTACTTTTGAAATATACAAAAGAATAAGTACTAGTCACCTTAGAAAAAATGAAGTGTGGGAACCACACGACTTGTGCTTATAATAAATCTGTATAGAATTAATACAATAATTTGAGAAATATTGGCAAAAACTGATATCAAATTAAAGTCAAAATACTACCTTCTTCGTTGCTGGGTTAAAACCGCGCCGTTGTCTCTGCTTCTACTGCCGACATTTCGTACACTATTCTAAGGACCATTTTAAGGACGTGTACAGTGCGAAAAGAAATCGGATCGTTTGGAATGGGATCTAAATATATTTTTCATGGTGTGTTTGCCGAAAATGTTGTTGATGTGAACGGTTACATCGTGTATACAATGTAAGTAAGCTTGTAGAGAGCGCTGTGTGTGAGTCACTTTGATTCTAGTAGTGGGATTTAAATGCCGGTGAATGAGTCTGTTTATGTCTTTTTTGAAATAGTAGTTTTCGATTAAGGATTTTGTTAGTGCCTTCGATAGTGCGTCAAGTTCGGACAATGCAAAAGCCCTGTTTACTAAGGAGTCGATTGTTTTTGGAAAAAGTGGTGGAATGGCTATAGAGGTATCTGACATTGTGTGTGGGTTTAGGGTTTAAAGAATATGCTAGTTTGTTGTCTGATCGACGACTTACTAGTACATCGAGAATAGGAAGGGAACCGTTAGTCGCAACCTCCATGGTGAACCAGATATTGATGTGTTGGGAAGTGAGACATGAACGAAAATTCTTAGTCCCATCCATGCAGCCAGATTACGAAAGTATAGTATATGTATCTGAACCATTTATTATGTATAAGGTTATAGATTGAAAAGGATTGTTATTCGAAAGCGTCCATAAAATGTTTGCGATTACAAGGGATGGGTGTACTCTAGGCAGCACCAATGGTTCTTCATAGAAGCTATCACCGAACTGGAAGTACGTAAGGGATAAGTAGGTTTCCACGCGCTTACCAAGTCGTCCGTTTGTTTGTGTTCAGGCAGGATTTGTCTGATGGAAATGGTGTTCGGGATTGATACTTTGGTAAATAGAGAATCAACGTCGACTTTATATTAGTAAGTTTCTTAAGGATTAATTGTAGTCGGTGGATGAAATGCCAGTAATTTAGAATGAAGGACTTACTGTTACCAGCGAGGATCAACTGTAGTCGGGGGATGAAATAACGGGAATTTAGGATGAAGGACCACTGTTACCAGTGTAGGGTTTCAGGTAATAGGATAGGTATTTGGATAGAATGGTAGAGCTGTTAATGGTACTCACAATAGATCGAAGAAGGACATTCGGTTAGTAGATTCTTGGTTTGCGGTACTGGGTAGAAGATGTTTGTGAGGTTCTTGAGATATAGAAGAATATTTGACAATATTGATGAGGTGGAACCCCAAGGTTGATAAGGTTGAAACCCCAAAGAGCGAACCAAGACAGAAGTTACTATCTCCATTGAACTGCAACACTAAATACAATACAAAATATCCCCTGCCAACACAAGGCAATCTGTTTCAAGTTATTGCAGTAAAAAAAGCCCTGAAGATGTCCCTTAGGATAGTGGACAACACACAACATCAGCAATAGACAACGACAACCGTGAAAGCCTTATTAGAAGTACTACTTTCGGTCCAAATTCTGAAATTTCTTTTATTCATAAATTATTCCAAGTACTATCATACTAATGCATCTGTCCAGAAAACATGATTTGCGAAATATTCGCAAAAAAAAACTGTTTTTCGATAAGTGTAAAATGTGTACTTCCGGTAGAAATTTCAGAAGTTTTTTTTAAATTTTTTGAAGTACTTTTGAATTTTTTTTGGTAATTTATCTAAGGGCAAAATTTTTATTTTCCACTAATGTAAACGACTTCCGATCTACCGATTACTATAATTTTTAGTACAGGATATGGAATTGCTAGCTCTGGGAGTTTCTCTGTTATTGTGGTTACGGACACAGACACACACAAAAACAGAGTGAGAGAGACATTTTTCAAAAGTAACTTTTTTTGTATCGGGGGCTGCCATCATCTTACCAATGCTGTAACCAACCCTTTCAATCAGTCGTTTCGGAATTGTTTTCGAAACACTCTTTAAGGTGGACAGACTTTTAATATGTAAATGAATTACATGAATTGTAATGAAACTAATTCTTATATTCCGCAGTATAATGTCTACTCACCACAAATGTACCAAATTTTTATTTTACTAATTTCCTTATTATTGGAGGTATGAAGTTGGTTAAATCAGAAATTTTGTGTCATTTTCTCTTTTAATTGAGATGGTGAAAATGTTTCATTATCAATACATTCACAAAAACACATTCTGCTTTTAACGGAACTTCTGCTGTATTTTACATATTCTGAAAATTATTCATAATGAAATATATAATATGAAGGATGTAAAAAAATATTTTGTGAATAATCTCGTAAATGAAAATATCAATTGTTTTTACGTTTTTGCCATCTCATTCAAAACAATAATTTACCTATTCGCTAAGTTAAGTAACTTTATAACTTCAATGGTAACTTGACCAAAATCGCAATTTTTTGAGTTTAATCCTTTGGAAAAAAATCGACAAAAATCTCCAGTTGTATATTAAAAGTATATTAATAGTAGGTGTATGAAATGAATGCTTTCAATCAGTAGATTACGATTATGTAGTCTTTTTGTACAAAACAAATGCCTATTTCGATATTTTAAGCTTTTCTGAACTTTTAATTGGTGATCATTTATTTTAATTTCGATGGATGCTAAAAGTTACCCCCTTCGAAACATTTGTATATACTTTTCCGTGGCCATTGGTAATTTTGCAATTTTGTATGATTCAAGCCCTTTATTATGCGAATTGCACGCTTCTGCAATATAAAAATGCTTTGTATGCCC
Organism: Amphimallon solstitiale; assembly: GCA_963170755.1. NCBI lineage: Eukaryota > Metazoa > Arthropoda > Insecta > Coleoptera > Scarabaeidae > Amphimallon > Amphimallon solstitiale. The sequence continues at coordinate 100,185,352 of OY720683.1, forward strand.
TCAAAACAACCCTAATGCTCAACACCGTATTTCTGAAACATGCGAAGTATTATGTTCCTATTAATTCAATTGAATTGATGTTTTACACGGGTCAAAATAATATACATATAGAGACCTGACTTTATACGAATATACATAAATAACATATAATATATGCAGACATTATATCGGATGTGTATGCTTTTATCAATATCCTATTCGATAAGAATAAAATTTGTGTCGTTGTTTCAACTGTCTACATTAGGTGATAAGCTTATCTTATATTCTAAATTTTCGTTGTTAAAATTATTCCAAGAACTTACAAATACAATACCAACATCTTTTAAAGATTTTAATTATACGTAGTATAGGTTTTTATAAAATAAATAGCGTGACTAATTATGCCCGTGTACAGAAAAAGTAATTCACGACTGATTTTTACTTTCGTGTACATAATATAAGGGAGTATTGCGATGACGAACACTTTCGACATCGAGATTTTTGCATATATCCACGTTTTGATTTACCTTGATACCGAAAAAGTGGTTTTTGAACATGTCTGTCTCTCTCTCTGTGTGCGTCTATGTGTGTGTCTATGACCACGATAACAAACGAAATGCTAAAGCTGTCGAAACCAATTATATTCTTTAAGGGTATAATGATCCTTTCAAGAGCTTATTACATTTTCAGTGAAATCGGCCGACCGGAAGTAACAACTTACTTCAGAGCAAATTCTAACAATACCTAGTCCACTACTAAGTTTGGGTAAATTTTTAGGAAGTGCAAAAATATTCAAAAGTGAATTTAAATTTTTACTCTGATCGTTTAAGAGTATTTAAAAATTAATTTGGAACAACTTTTGTTTACTAAAATTTAGAACACTCATGCGTATATGAAAGTCGTGTGGTGCCCACACTTTATTTTTTACTTGCTTATTTGTAGTGATAGTGAAATATAGTGATGATGAAAATTTTGGACCTGGAGATTTTTGCAGATATCCAAATTTTGAAATCCCTTGACGAGAGAGCTTTTGCAAAAAAATTGACAATTTTTGCAAAAATGTCAATACGTTTCTCTCTGTGTGAGTATGGTAGCGGCCAAACTGTTACGCCTATCAATACAATACCTTATAACGACGTGTATCACCTTCCTCTCAAGATCTGATTTGACTGGAAATCTTGATAGAGCGGAAGTAGTAGTTTGCTTTAGTCGTCAACTATAAAGTTTAGACAAATTTCTAAAGAATATGAAAGTACTAAAAAATAAATTTGAGAAATGTCTTACAAATTATACATTTAACACAAATCTACTGCTATATATAATATAATATATAGAACTTAGGTTGAAGCAATTCTTTTATAAAGTAAGTTCAAGATTTGTACAACTACTATCAAAATGCACTTTTTTGCAAATATCTTGCAAATGCTTTCCACACAGATTAATTAAGATATAGTATTTAAAACTAAATAAAAGGTAGGGCAATTTATAATTATCGTTTAGTGAAGAAGCTATTTTTAATAATTCCCAATTCTTTCATTCGTTACATTTCGCAAACTTCTTAACACGGACAAAAAATAAAGATGTCCTTTTTGTAGAAAAATCCACGTTGTTTAATATCATACATAAATTCTCCCCTGATAGAACAACGGTTTTTGAATTATTTAAGAAAAATTAGAAAAAAATACCTCTACCCCGCTATTTTCGATTTCTTGACTAGACTGCAAAATAAAAAAAAGGTTTGGCAAACATCAGATAAGAAGAAACTTCAGAGCTTCTTGTAATTTCAGATCCTATAATTTCTCATTTAAGTAAACAGACTAACTATTTATTTTGTATATTATTTGTGTTTTAATGTATTGATGTTTGTGATTTTTATTCAATAATGGGTGGAGACTGTGGCTGAAAATCTGAAATAAAATGCAAAATGAAAAATCCCTTACCACAAAAACAATATAAAAAAAACTATATAGGTATTTTGGCAACTAAGTTGCCACCTTCACTAGAAATCTGTACAAAAACCAAAAAAAAGAGTGTTAAATGTAGTATTTTTGGCTAATGTGTAATCTTAGAAGATATGCTCTTCACAAAATCACCAGTGGGATAACATTTATTTCTTAACAAACAACATCCCTATATACTGCATGTGTCAAGTACCACTAGGCATATAGATTCAATGTTTACGTATGCATGTAATACGTGGCAACGTGGTACCCTTACTGTCCGTCACCAATGCCGGCAACAACCGACACCACAACGATTTTCTCCGATTCCCATTCTTCCCACTACTCCCCACTCAGATTTTACATTCAATGTTTAACTGCGAACACGTTGCGGTGTGCAACAAAAGCATTCAGTAAAATTAATTTATAACACCCGCTGAAAAGCTTTAGATTGTAAAATGGTTCTATGATAATAACTCTGCAACAACGTGCATAATTATGTTTGCTCTGACCTTTGCAGACCGTCCTGTACCTTGCAAACAAACAATTAATAATATTATTAATACATTTGAAGAATGTTTCTGTCTGAATAACTGCACGAAATGCAAACCAAGACAGATATCCCCACAAAAAATTGAGGAAAGTGAACAGCGGGATGTATTACTTTGTAGTATTGTGGAAATAGTAAACACGATATCAACTAGAAGTGCTGCCGAGAATTTGGGTATAAGTAACAAAAATGTTTCACGTATTTTGAAACTTAATGGTTTGAAATGTTTTAAGTATTCGAAAACCCAAGATATATTTCCGGAGGACCGTTGCCGAAGAATGGAGTTTTGTTAATCCGTTATGGATAAGGTACATCGAGACAATAATTTCGTTAGAAGTATTTGCTTCACCGATGAGTCAACTTTTCCATTACACGGAAAACACAATCCCACTGTTCTTCGATATTGGGCTACGGAAAATGAACACCGGCATTTTGCAAACCGCACCCAATATCCTCAAAAAGTAAACGTCTGGGGAGGTATTTTAGGTGACCATTTGATGGGACCGTTTTTTATTGCTGGTATATTAAATGCCGACAAATACCTCCAATTATTGCAAAATCAAATACTTCCCGCCATTCAAAACACTGGAATAAATTAGGAAATCGTTTGGTTTCAACACGATGGCTGTCCAGCACATAATGCAATCAAGGTAAAGGAATTTCCAGGAAATAATTTCCCTGACCGTCTTATTACTGAAACGGGAAACATCAAATGGCCTGCGCGATCTCCTGATCTATCTTCAAATGATTTTTTTTGTGGGGATATCTAAAAAATATTGTTTATACCCATGAAAAAATAATTGAGGCTGCTAATTCAGTAACTGCTCACATGTTAGAAAACGTAAGAGTAAATTTCTACGACCGCCTAGCGCAATGTCTTGCTGTGCAGGGAGGAGTTTTTGAGCCACTTGTATAATTTATTATTGTTTGTGTCATGCAGCGTGAACGCAGCTTAAGAATTCTCTGCATTTATTGAAAGGAAAAAGAAAAACAAATCCTTGCAACTCGTAAATATTATTTCTGAACGCATTTCAAACACCCAAGTCCGTGGTCCAATAGTTACTGCTAACTTGTATTTGCGAGATAATCGTTGTGGCATCGGTCCTCGCTGGCATTGGAAAAGAACGTAGGGGTACCACGTTGCCACGTATTGCATGCATTGATCCCCAATGGATAATGAAAATTGACAAATGCGGTATACTATATATGTAGTATATACAGAGTGGTTGGATTTTCATTATACACTCAATATTTTCATTGAGAGTATAATATTTAAAAAAAAACAAAATGTGTCTGATACTATTTTTTGCCCTCTTTCTAATCCTGTGAAGTAGGATAATGTCGTTTGAAAAACAAAAGATAATCTAATTTATTTATTTTTTTAATTGAACACCCTGTATATTATTGGACATTTTGATAGCTTATTCAATTCTGAATATAATATCATTATTTTTTTTTCGTTGGGCAATGAATAACGCCATAATAACAAAAAAATAAAAAAACATTATGTATTGGTTAAAAAAAACAATGGAAAAAAAATAACACGAAAAAGCAAATATCCTATTGAAGAAATTGTTCAAAATGGCCACCATTTTGGTTGATACATATCTGAGCTCGGTGCAATAAATTATTTTTGGATTTTCTTAACATATCCGGGGTAATTTCCTGTGCTGCCAATTGTATTTTATTTTTCAGTTCTTCTAGGGTATTCGACAGACTGCAATATACCTTATTTTTTATAAATCCCCAGACAAAAAAATCTCATATTGAGAGGTCAGGTGATCTCGGAGGCCATAAATGTGGCCCTTTATTCCCAATCCACCTATTTTCAAATTCTAATTGTAGAAAATTCGTCACTGATTGTGCATTATGCTGTGGTGCGCCGTCATGTTGGAACCACATTTGTGAATTTTATAGGGTTTCATTTTGTGTTTTTTAAGGACTTTCATGATTTTATACCTGTTGATGCCAAGCTCTTGTACAGCAATTCTAGTTGAAGAAGTGGGGTATGCTCTAAAATACACCAAAATATTTACTTCATCATCTCCTTCTGCATCGTTTTGATTTATATTTCTATTTCTTACATTTCTTATTTTTTTAAAACTTCCGTACCTCACTAATGAAGTGTGTAAATTTAGAAATGTATTCCAATGCGGTTGCCTTCGATCAGGGTATTGATTAACATACATACTTGCAGCTTGACGGCAGTTATCATTTGATAAATAAAAGCATCGTAACATATCTGCTTTCTCTGCATTAGTAAATTTCATTTTTAATAAATAATCTAGAGAAACTATCACTAATCACTAAACTGTGTCACCTCATCAACTGGTATGCGAACTGACATTTAAATAATATTTTGTTTTTTACCTGGCCATATTTTCAAAGCATACTTTTTCTTTTTTATTTTTTGTTATTATGGCGTTATTCATTGCTCAACGAAAAACAAAATAAATGATATTATATTCAAAATAGAATAAGCTATCAAAATATCCAATAATATACAGGATGTTCAATTTAAAAAAAATTACATTATCTTTTGTTTTTCAAACGACATTATCCTATTTCACAGGATTAGAAAGAGGGCAAAAAATAGTATCAGACACGTTTTGATTTTTTTTAAATATGATACTCTCAATGAAAATATTGAGTGTGCAATGAAAATCCAACCACTCTGTATAGGAATATATCCCACTGGTGATTTGGTAAGGAACATATCTTCTAAGGTTACACCTTAGCCCAAAATACTACGTTTAATACTCTTTTTACTTTCTTATACGTAGTATAAGGAAGTATTGTGATGATGAAAATTTTCGACCTCGAGATTTTTGCAGATGTCCACGTTTTGAGGTCCCCTGATACCAAAAAAGTGGTTTTTAAAAAATGTCTGTGTGTCTGTGTGTGTGTGTCTGTGTCTGTGTGTCTGTGTGTCTGTCTGTGTGTGTGTGACCACGATAGCGGTCAAACCGATGTAGATATCAATTCCAAATTTTGTATTTACCAAAATAATCTCCCTCTTGAGAACTGATTAGATTTTGAGCAAAATCGCCAGACCGGAAGTAGTAGTTTACTTCAGTGAAAAAATCGAATTTTGCAAATATTTCGTCAATTACTAAGTTTAAACAAATTTATAAAGAATTCAAATGTACTCAAAATTAAATTTGAGAAAAATTGTTTTAATAAAGTTTTTCGAAATTCCTACCGTAAGTAGGTCTTTTACTCTTATCGAAAATCAGTTTTTTGCGAATATCTCGCAAGTCATGCTTTCTAGGCAGGTACATTACGAGTATAAAAGTATTTAGAATATACTTCTAAATATCTTTTGTATAAAAAAAATTTCAAAATTCAGACCGGAAGTACCACTTTTACTCTTATCGAATAGCGATTTTTTGCAAATATGTCGTAAATTATGCATTCTATATATATTTATGAAGAGTACAAAAGTATTTAGAGTTGGATTTGGAATATTTTTTGTATAAATGAAATTTCAAAATTCGGACCGGAAGTAACACTTTCATACGTATAAGAAAGTCGTGTGGTGGCCACACCTCATTTTTTTGTTTTACTTTCTTATACGTAGTATAAGGAAGTATTGTGATGATGAAAATTTTCGAGCTCGAGATTTTTGCAGATGTCCACGTTTTGAGGTCCCCTGATACCAAAAAAGTGGTTTTTAAAAAATGTCTGTGTGTCTGTCTGTGTGTGTGTGTGTCTCTCTCTCTCTGTGTGTGTGTGTGTGTGACCACGATAGCGGTCAAACCGCTTTAGATATCAATTCCAACTTTTGTATTTACGAATATAATCTCCCTCTTGAGAACTGATTAGATTTTGAGCAAAATCGCCAGACCGGAAGTAGTAGTTTACTTCAGTGAAAAAATCGAATTTTGCAAATATTTCGTCAATTACTAAGTTTAAACAAATTTATAAAGGATTCAAATGTACTCAAAATTAAATTTGAGAAAAATTGTAATAATAAAGTTTTTCGAAATTCCTACCGGAAGTAGGTCTTTTACTCTTATCGAAAATCAGTTTTTTGCGAATATCTCGCAAGTCATGCTTTCTAGGCAGGTACATTACGAGTATAAAAGTATTTAGAATGTACTTTTAAATATCTTTTGTATAAAAAAAATTTCAAAATTCAGACCGGAAGCACCACTTTTACTCTTATCGAATAGCGATTTTTTGCAAATATGTCGTAAATTATGCATTCTATATATATTTATGAAGAGTACAAAAGTATTTAGAGTTAGATTTGGAATATTTTTTGTATAAATGAAATTTCAAAATTCGGACCGGAAGTAACACTTTCATACGTATAAGAAAGTCGTGTGGTGGCCACACCTCATTTTTTTTACAGATTTCTACTGAAGACGGATTGCCGAAATACGTATATAGATTTTTTTTATGTTTTTTTGTGGTAAGGGATTTTTCCTTTTGCATTTTATTTGTGATCTTTGCACAAGATGTCTTGTCTTTAGTGCTTAGGTTTCAGTTTAGTCAAGAAAATAATATAGTCTAGTTGTAATCGCAATACCTCCTATTGTGTGGCTTATCCAGTGGATACAAATTTCTTCATTGCAATAATTTACTTGCTTTATTATTCTTTTATTAATTTTCGCTTTATTTAACGCATCACACTCGATATAGTTTATTAATGAAAAGAACTTATTTCGGGTGTTTATCTATTATATGTGCCTCAACCCTTGGATGTGTTTTGAATCAGATTGTTTGTGTGTATATAAAATATTATCACCTTTTCTGAATCACTTGTATATGAATGTATATTTATAAAAAGCAAGTGTGTTATCTTTAAGATATGCAAACGGTTGGATGTCTCACAGTTGCATGCAAGAAACACTTTTTTATTCGATATGTAAATCGTTTTCGTAAATACATATGTTTAATACAAATAAACTTCTGACCTCAATTGCAAATCTATTACTGTCGGTGCTCACCAAAAGGAAGTGTTATTATTATTCGGGACACAAACATTTACCAATTCTACCTCTCTCTTTGATGTCGGCCCGGTCCCGAGTGCGATCATGAATGTTTATGTCGTCGAGAACCGTTCGCGAACTACGTATAAACGTAGAAACACACATAACAGTAAGGTTTGATGTCATTATTCATGCGGTTCCGCTGTAGTGTGTGCTCTCCAGTTCTCTACTACACGGACAAATTATTTGTTTTAATTGGCGCAGTGGTGATGGTAATGGTAGTACTGTAATAATGCGCGATCCGGCTGCTTGACGTAGTCGGCTGTGGAAAGCAAACGTCCGACCCTTTCATGCAAGTAATTTTTTTTTCAAAGCGACACCAACCGGATGCCTTGGGGATCGCGACCAGATATGAATTTTAATAGTCATTTTCATTTGTTTTTATCGTGCACTTTCCATGACCTAAATTATTGTTTTGATTTGAATACGTACCGATAATAATTAATGATAAATATCAGTCGGAACATTTATATACTAACCGCCATAAATAAAAATAACTCAAACGCTGTGAAATTTTCAGCAAATGCCTATATTTTTCCAAACAATAAATGAAGACATAAGTGGATAAATGTGTCATCACATTTTTCACACAAAATGAATTAATGCGGTTTTTGGGCATCTCTGGTGTAAATTTAACCTTCAATAAACACGGATTTCATATTTTCTTTATTATCTGATAGTCTTCATGTGATAAAGACATTATTCAGTGGATAAGAGAGTTATGTCACATTTTTGTTACATGACACCTTTATTAACTCGAAAATCGAAGGATGCAGATTATTAGTGAAGTGTCATGTATGTATCTTGTGAAATTTTGAGGTTATGTTCATCCTGTGTTATATTCACTGGACAGTGTTTACGCAATAGTTCATGTAAAAAAGCGGTTTTTAACCGAGATATTAAACATACGAGGGCGTATTTTTATGTTATCTACTTAGCCATGAGAAAAAGCACATAAGAGAACAAAAAAAAATATTTTTCTACATAACTCCCTTCAACAATAATACACTTATTCCATCTTTTTTCCAGTTGCCCCATACCCACAGAAAAAAAATGCTTCCGTAACCCCGCAAAATATTCTTCAACAGCTTCTTTGAGTTTTTCATCAGAAGCAAAACGCTTTCCTCTGAGATGCTTTTTTAAATTTTTTAATAAGAAGAAATCTGACGGAGCTAGGTTGGGGTTATAAGGTGGATGCCTTAACTCCATAAACCCACAGTCATTGATTATCTGCTGAACTTTGTTTATCTTATGAACCCAACAATTGTCGTCCAGCAACAAGTTTTTTTGTGGATAAGAATGCGGGAGTTTTTTCTCCAGAGCAGTTTTTAAATTTTTAATTGTGTTTCCGGAGGCCTCTCCATTTATGGTAGATTATTCAATAAGTAAAATATTCTTTCAGCATCCCGGAAAACAGTTGCCATTAGTTTTTTTCCAGAAAAATGTGTCTTGGTCTTTTTTGTTGGTGTAGAGCCTTTATGAACCCAGTGCATGGATTCTTGTTTAGTAGGAGGGTCCCAGTAATATACACAAGTCTCATCCCCGGTAATAATTCGAGATAAAAATGTTTTGTCCCTCTCCAACTTGACCAAATTTTCTTGAGAAACTTCTTTTCTGCACGGCTTTTGTTCAGGTGTAAGCAATCTAGGTGTCCACCGTGCAGACACCTTCTTCATACCTAAATCATCATGCAAAATTTTGAGAACACTTGTTTCGGGTATACAGACTTCATTGGCAATGACAGAGATCTTTACACGCCAATCTTTCAGTACCAAATTTTCGACTTTTCGCACATTGTTTTCAGTTCGGATTTTTGGTCATCATTGGTTGACTCTCGGCCCCATCGAAAGAGTTTAGACCAATATTTTACTTGGAAATAAGTGGTGTAAATCGTGTATGTTCCCCATATACAGCAACCATTCTTTCATGAATTGCTTTTGGACCATTGCCTTCATTTGTTAGGAACTTTATTACGCTGCGATGTTCAACTTTAGTTTCACTCATTTTATCGAGAAATGAACCGTCTCAAATCCCTATACACGGCATAAACTAAACACAACTTAGCACATGTACTTCTAACAGTGACAGCAATTTTTCAATAATATGTTTGACATCGTCACTCTTTTGTTTCATGGCTAGGTAGATAACATAAAAATACGCCTCGTATCATTTTTGTAACAAATATTATTATTTAGGGATCATATCGGATATATTTTCGAGTTTAGAAAATAAGGCAGATAACGACACAAGATCACCAACTCAAGAAAATATCCAAAAAGCAGATGTATCCTGTCATTTATATAATCCCAGTACCAGTGGAATTTCGACGCCGAAGAATACTGTTCGCAGCAGTAAAAGTAAGTGCCTTAAGTCTGTAAAAATCGATCACGAGCGATTACGTTCCATTTAGCAACGATGTCGATTCTAACAAGTATTTTCGAGTTATAGATAATAAATTTTCAGAACTTGGCCACAGCTTCCGATCGAAATTTTGGTCGTATTGAAAAAGTACTGAGGAAGCACCAGAACATTTTCACTCCAGGCCAACATCGGGAAATCATCAGATCTGCAAGTACTAGCCATAGTTTATATTTGAATATGGAACTTTTTTTTTTATAATTTCGAAGAACTACCAACCAAATTTCATATATATACCGGGTGTCTGTTTAATATATGAAACTAGTCTTAATCCCAAGCAGAAAAGAAGAACATATTAATACTGTTAAAGTTACATTCATATACCTATTTACTTTGACATTCCTCATTATTCTCATATTTCTTTCATGTTCGTAATCAATTTATGATTTTTCAATAAATAAAATAGTTAGAACTGGAAAGTGAAAGCTGTTGCATTTTATCCTATTGCTTTTTTTCTGTATCCTCAAAAAATACTTTTAATTAGAAGTTACAAGGCACCTTCATTCATGGTAAAACAGATAATACTTGGAACTCACAATTGGTGGATGAAGGTGTTATGTAGATACACTATAAGTTCATGTTACCACAAATGGATGTTTTTGTTTAATATGAAAGTACAATGAAGAAAAGAAGCCCTTTGTATCTTTTTTTTTAAGTTAAAATCATTTAAATCAAAAACTAAATAAAAAGTTCCAGCTTAAGATGCGTTATGCTAATTTATTAACCTTTAAAAATGTGAGATGAGACCTTTATCCACTTGTCTTCAAATGATGAATATTTCAGCCAGAAATATGACTAGGTCAATGTAGGTGTTTTTATCTTGCAACTGATCACATTTATATATATATATATATATATATATATATATATATATAAATAAAAGGAATTATCGCGGATACATGAAATACAAAAAAGAGAAAAATATTGGGTAAATTCCGCTGTAGAGCAACCGTAGACACGTGTTACGGTTGCTCTACAGCGGAATTTACCCAATATTTTTCTCTTTTATGTATTTCATATATCCGCGATAATTCCTTTTATTTATCTTTCCTGGGTTCTCGGACGGCACGCGGGTTGACATTGTCTTCCTCGTGGCGACGTTAGTTGTTGTCGTCAAAACTGAGGATCTTCTAACTGAAGCTACAAATGGTGGTCTGTCTCCTGATGGTCTTCCGATTAGCATACATCTCCAAGGTTATCCCACCTTATTCCTTGGCTACACCGTACCGATGACGACCAATGAGTCAGAAACACGTGTCTACGGTTGCTCTACAGCGGAATTTACCCAATATTTTTCTCTTTTTTGTATATATATATATATATATCTCAGCTTTTGCGTTACAGGCATTATCTACTTTCCCTGTATAGTTATCAAAAAACTTTTCAAATAAAAGTTACTTGATATTATGATGTGTCGAAAATGACAAATAGAAGATTTTATTTGCTCGTGACCTTGAAGGAGATTTTAAGGTAAACTTTGTTTTTTTTAATGGATATATGTATTTTTTAATATTGCATCTTATTTTTCAAAAGCTAATAAATAACTTTTATTTGATGCATTTTTTATTTTGCCGTGTCAGTTTTGACACAATTCAGATAAACTTGTCAAAAGTAAAAAGTTGTGTTCTGTCAGTCAACAACTGTCAGTCTTGCTTAAATCACAAAGATTTGACTTGCGTTATCCGCAGCTTTTTAATATGCCACTTACATACAAGTCCAACGAATATGTAGATATGTTAATAGTCTACGGAGAATGCAGAAGGAATTCCCGAGAAGCTGCAAATTTGTGTCAAGAAAGATTTCCGGAACGTCATCATCCATCACATACAACATTTAATAGAGTAGAAGCGAAGTTACGAACTGATTCATTTCCCTCTACCGTAAAACATGCTAACCATAATGCTCCTGCTAGAAATGAAGAAAATGTAATCAACATTTTGGCTTATGTAGCTGTAAACCCCCATGTTTCACTTCGACGTTTGGCAGAAGAAATTGGCGTTAGTAAAGCTACAGTACATAGAATTTTAAAAGGGCATCGGTACCATCCATTTAAAGTTCATTTATCACAAGAATTAAGACTAAACGATTTACAAAGACGCCTGGATTTCATTGCACGATTGCAAGTTCTAGAAGATGAAAATCCAAATTATCTTAATTGTATTTTGTGGAGTGCCAAAAGTCGCTTTCACAATAATGGTGTTGTGAACAAACATAATGCGCATTATTGGTCCAACCAAAATCCGCGGTGGATGGAGGAAGTACGCTTTCAAACAGTGTGGGGAACCAATGTGTGATGTGGAATGTTTAATGGGCATTTAATTGGACCCCACTTTTACGAAGGAACCCTGACAGGACAACGTTATTTACATTTTTTACAAAATGTGCTTCCCGATTTAATGGAAGATATTCCTCTTAATGAAAGACGCGACATAATTTGGCAACAAGATGGTGCTCCGCCCCATAATGCGCAAATTGTGACGAATTATTTAAATGCGCTGTACCCCAATTGGAAATAGAGGTTCTATTCCTTGGCCTGCTCGTTCCCCGGATTTATCGCCTGTTGATTTTTTCATGTGGGGTTATTTAAAGGAATGTGTATATCAAGTTCGGTCGGCAGATCTTGATGATCTGAAAAATCGAATTCGCATGGGATGCCGGATTATGACTCACGGAATGATACTTTCATCTTGCAACAGAGGATTAAGACGTCGTTTGGAACCTAGTGTCCACGCTGATGGGAGCCCAATTTGAACATTTATTAAATTAATGCCTCTTGTTTTGTTTTCTTATCCAACTACATACACTAATTTGAGATATTTATTATTGAAATACTTACTCTTTATTTTTTTAATTTTTTTGCACTGAATTACTTACTTATAATTATCGTATTCCTTTAAGTTAATAATAATTGCTTTTGACAAGTTTATCTGAATTGTGTCAAAACTGACAAGGCAAAATAAAAAATGGATCAAATAAAAGTTATTTATTAGTTTTTGATAAATAAGATGCAACATTAAAAAATGCATATATCCATTAAAAAAAACAAAGTTGACCTTGAAATCTCCTTCAAGGTCACGAGCAAATAAAATTATCTGTTTGTCATTTTCGACACATCATAATATCAAGTAACTTTTATTTGAAAAGTTTTCTGATATCTATACAGGCAAAGTAGATAATACCTGTAACGCAAAAGCTGAGACGCCCTGTATATATAGTGTTCTATTTAAAAAAAAAATAGACAAAATGTAATACGTACTACGTTTTTTTAAAAACAATGAATGTCGAAAATTTTATATTTTATACCATCTTATTGCTTTTTCACTAAGAATTTAGCTTGGAATACTAAAATATAATAATATATACCATTTAAAAAGCTACAACTTTGATCAGCCACAAACTTATGGAACAGAATGTATAATACAAAATAAATTTAAAATTTCCTGGAAATTAACGTATATCATAAGAAAAAAAACCGCTTCAAATCATCTTTATCCATAAAGGCACTATCTGTCTTTCCCACAGAGACGATTCACCCTCTATGTTTATATTTTGTTTTTAAATTGTTTTTTTTACTATGTTTCTTTGATGTATTCAACACATATATGTTTGTAAGTACTTAATGAATACAAATTTTATTATTATTATATTTATTATTATTATGCTGTGTCGCTAATTAATTAATTAAACTAGTAATAAAGAAGTATTTACAATACTTTCCATCATTTACATCTAACTTTTATACTCAAAAGAATGTAAATTTTAATTACTTAACTTGAGTCTCGCTATATAGAAAAAAAATCATTAATAGCATTAGTATGCATCAACGTATTATTATTGCGTTTTGTACCGCAGGGTGCATACACAACCACACAATGTGTATAGAAAGCAATACCGATATAATACTACAAATGAATGCATGAATATGAGTACTTTGTAATTGACGTTCAGCGAAACTGGATAAAATTAATTGAATAATTAAAAACTCAGCTGGTCATTGTCGTAATGGATAGTTATTTGTGGCACTTGCTAATTAAATAACTGAAAGTCAAGTTTGTCGCTCCGATGTTGTTGTAGGGAAGTTCACTGTTTCTCTGGCGCCTCGCCTCCTTCTATAATGAAGTTCTCATTTTTACGAAGAACATACATAACCTATTTATTATTGTTTTTAATTTCGTTTGATTTATATGCCGCAGAAGATTAGTTTTTTTTAACATCTAAACATAATATTGGCAGTATAGAAAACATGGTGCAAGAGCGATGCTATGAAGAACCCATTTGATTTAAGATAATATAATATACTAGTTATAACAAACTTATTTCTCATAATGTTTTGTTCCGTGAGAATATTTTGAGGAAGAGCAATTGTACGAGGTAGGCGCCTTAAATTCTCGGCCTGATATACAAAAAAGAAACATGAAACAGTATAAGAACTTTTATTTTTCAGTGTAATCTCCCCTAACTTCCATACATTTATTACAACGATTAATTAATAATTCGATACCCTTGTAAAAATAATCTGAAGTTTTTCCGTTAAAATGTTCTATAACAGCTGCTTGCAACTCAGTGTCGTCTTTAAAACTGTATTCCCTAAGGTCTTTTTTTAAATTAGAAAACGTAAAAATCTCAAGGAGCTATATCCGGACTATACCCGGTGGATGTTCCAATTCTTGAAAGCCGTATTCGCGGATGGCAGCTTGTGAAATGGCAGTAGTATGGACGGGAACGTTGTCGTGTAATAATCGCACACCTTTTGTCAATTTTGCACGAATGCTGTCTCTTAATTTATGCAATAAAGACGAATAATATGTGCCGTTCACACTTGTATTGCGCGCTTTAAAGTCAATTAGCAAAATGCCCTCACAATCCCAGAATATTGTGGCCATTACCTTTTTCGTTGATGGAACGACTTTCGCCTTTCTGAGACGAGGTTTATCAGGTCGCCGCCATTCCATAGGCTCCCTTTTCGATAGAGATCGTAAAACAAAACCATTGTTTCATCCCCTGTGATAACGGACACCGAAATCGGTTTTGGATCGTCTCCACACATGTTTAAAAACGACTGCGCATATTCGACTCGACGTTCACATTGGACAGCAGAAAGAAGTCGCGGTACCCATCTAATTTTATTCATACCCAAATGGTCGTGAAGAATACGGCGAACACTTGATTCGGAAATGTTTGTTATCATTGCTAATTCCTTCACTTTCAAACGGCAATGTTCTAGCTCTAAATGTTCAATAATTGAAATTTGTTAAGGCGTTATTATTTCAATTGGTCGACCTGACCGATCAGCATCTTCCAGGGATTCTTGTCCCAAATGGAAACATTTTGTCCACTTTTTTACAGTTAAATATGAAGGAGATGAAACACCGTAAACGCCGTCTAAACGTTGTTTAATGTGATAAGTTGTATGCCCTTCTTTTGTTACAAATTTAATGACCGCGCAGTACTCAATTTTCGTTACTTCAGACATTTTCGTGCGCCAGTCACGTTGGTTGGCTGGTTACTAAAAACTACTAGGCTTCGAACAGTCATATTTATAGTGTACACGTTTGAACCTGTATAGGCCTGTTAGGCCGAGAATTATGACGCCTACCTCGTACATCCTAGAATTTATTCACCTTAACACCCATCAATAATTCACCAGATTTATCCTGGATGCACAAGTTTTCTTTGACAATCACAGACTTTCTATCGCGGCCTCCAAATCTTATACGTATGCTTGTGTAATAGATGAACTTACTAAATCTAGCCGAAATGTAATAAGGAAGAAAAAACACAAGATAAAGGACGAAAGATAATCGATAGAAAAAGATATGCTAGACTAGAATAGATTAGAACGAAGCGAGCAGATGATTATGAAACCAAAAATTAAAAAATAAGCTACAACGATGATAAAACAAAAGAGAGGACAATAGATTGTCAAAATGATGGACGAAATAGAAAGCGACAATAAAAACAATATGGCACTGTATAACACAGTATAAAGAGACAGAATACAGAAGCAAGAATAATAAATAATGAATACGAAAAATTACTTTAAAACTCTCCTTAATAGTGAAAATGAAGAACTAACAGATATGGATATAATAATATCGTGAAACAATGTGTAATAATAATATATTTAATTTAATTTTTGATTTTTGTTTATCTACTATTCGTTTGTAATTTCCACTGTCGCTATTAAACGCAATGTGATTAGTACCAATATCCACTTTAAATTAAATATATGTAGCAATTAGATTGTAAGTATATTATAGAAAAAGGTTTACTTTCTAAATAATTCATTTGTACATGTATATACATAGTATATAATAACATTAATAAAAATGAATTGGAGGCACCCCAAGACTTTCTTATACATATACGGCTCAAATTTTAAAATTTATTTTTTCTAAAAATTATTCCAAATGCAGCTCTAAATTCTAATTATAATTTTCTAGTTTTAGCCCTGATAATTATTTAATTAGGTAAGTTTTAAAAATTTGCTTAATAATTATCAGTGCTACAAGCAGAAAATTATATATAGAATTTTCAACATAAAGAGAAACTAATTTTAAAGTAATATAAAATTTAGTATCCAGCTGTCAATATTTTTATAGTTTTAATAAATCTGTATAAAATAAATAATTTACGAAATAATTGCGAAAAAATGCTCTTCGATGAATGAAAACTACTATGCAATAAGAGTACAAGCGTTACTTGCAGTCCGAATTTTTTATATTTTTTTATGCAAAAGTTATTCCAAATCCAGTCCTAAATGCTTTTACACTTGCAATAAATCTATACATAGTGTATAGTTTGCAATATATTTGGAAAAACTGCATTTATATAAGAGCAAACGCGATACTTCCGGTTCGAATTTTGAATTTTCTTATACAAAAATTATTTAAAATCAAATTTTATATATTTTGATGCTCTTAATATGTTTTTCGATAAAAGTAAAAGACCTACTTGCGGTAGTAATTTCAAAAACTGTTTTTATAAAATAAAGTTACTTTTGGTAATTTTGTATTCCATAGAAATTTGTCTAAACATTGCAGTTGAGATATTGTTCAAAATAGATTTTTTCACTAAGTAAACTACTACTTTCGGTAGTATACCGATTTTACTGAAAATCTTATCATCTCTTAAGATCAGTGTAATCTTAATTACAAGATTTAATATGGATAGCTTTAGCAGTTCGCATGTTATCGTAGTTACAGGGAGGAAAAGGGCGCGCGCGAGAGAGGGAGAGAGAGATTTTTCAAAAAACACTTTTTCAGTATCAGTGGACAAACCACGGAGAAAAGTTTTTATGAATTTCTTTATTAGGAAGGCTCGAGGTCAAAATTTTTTATCTCAAAATACATCCTTCTTCTATTATACTACTTACAAGAAAGTAAATGAATAAAGCAACCAGGTTCTGACAACATAAATGTAATTAGTCCAGTCGAATTAAATTAAGTTCTATTCTCGAATATGGTTTTGTCGCCGATATTTTTATAGGTACATTGGACCCCCACGAATATACCCGGAAAAATGCCAAAAGTTTAAGGTCCGGGTTTGGCCGTGAGAAATTGTTAAACAATTGAAAAGGGACATTTTCCGGTTAAACTTTTTTCCTGTAGGTTAAATGTGAAAACTGTCCGCACCAAAGTTGTTCGCCCCATCATTCTCTAAAAAACAAGCCATTGCACGATCGAGTATCATTATTTTTTTAGCTGCAAAACGCATAAAACCATGGCAATTTTGATTTTTTATTTTTTGCATTCAATCGATGAATAATCAACGTATGGCTTTGGACCTCATGGTGCAGGCAATATAAAATGTCCCCCAGAGAACAGTGCAAAGTTCACTCACCTGTGTTGTATAGTTGAGCTACAATAAGCGACAAGCCAAAATTCCTAAATTAGCTGCCCCTTCCTTACATATTGTCGCACATGGTTCAAAACAGAAAAATCATGGTTTTAATTCATTGAGAGTACTTCCCGAAAATGGAAAAAAAAAGGGACAGCTAATTTAGGAATTTTGGCTTGTCGCTTATTGTAGCTCAACTATACAACACAGGTGAGTGAACTTTGCACTGTTCTCTGGGGGATATTTTATATTGCCTGCACCATGAGGTTCAAAGCCATACGTTGATTATTCATCGATTAAATGCAAAAAATAAAAAATCAAAATTGCCATGGTTTTATGCGTTTTGCTGCTAAACAAATAATGATAATCGATCGTGCAATAGCTTGTTTTTTAGAGAATGATGGGGCGAACAACTTTTGTACGGACAGTTTTCACATTTAACCTACAGGAAAAAAGTTTAATCGGAAAATATCACTTTTCAATTGTTTAACAATTTCTCACGGCCAAACCTGGACCTTAAACTTTTGGCATTTTTCAAGGTATGTTCGTGGGGGTCTAATGTACCTATAAAAAATCGGCGACAAAACCATATTCCAGAATAGAACTTACTTGATTTCATGTCTAATTCGACTGGACTAAATGGAATGATTCAAAAAAGCGGAGAGGTACTGAAGGACAGAATTTTTTAAATCTTGTTCGACGATTTCAAAAATATGGGACAAAAGGAATAATGCTCGAATACTAGACACGCAGCTTAATAGTCCCGCAACTAAAGAAAATAAAATCCCTTGCACTGCAATAATTATAGAGAAATTGTATTACTCAGCGTCACCTACGAAATACAAGAGAATATGAAGATTATATAGTAGTAAGAAAATTTCTGAATATCAAAATGGATACCAAACCGGGAAATCTACTATACCTGCGATTGGTTGATAGTGTATTAACCAAATAATTGAAAATGACAAGAGAACTTTGCTGATATCCCCAGATACTTTGCATAGGTTTCAAACAAGCTTTTGTCAGGTTAAGAAGGAAAATAATCATAAATGTGAAAAACAGAAACACTAAACAACCTCATCATCAAACTAATTCAGTTGACAATTCAAGAATCAAAAGCTGCCGTCATTACTAGGGATGTTGGATTCGGTTACTTTTCAATACTTGTAACTATCCGTTATTTTCGAATTCAATATCCGTTACTTTTTATTCGTTACTGAGTACTCGCTCAGATGTGCGGTGCGGGAATGTATATAGTTAATATAAAAATATGGTACAAACAAAATGTTCACTTATATACTAATTTTATTATATATTACGTTAAATAAATAAAATTCGTTAAAAGTATCACACAAAACATTCCAACTCAAAATTAAAAGTAAAATGCCAAAGCCTAAAGTATTTTTAAGGAGTCCCCATTTTGTTTACGATAGGCGAGATATTCTATCATAAAACCATAAAATTCCCGACTCCGATATTAAATCACACAAATAAATGTAGAATGTAGTACATGGCACAACATTTATTTTGCATTGCATCAATACAATAAGTTCAGACAAAATTTTTATTATGAAATCGATCTACGCGAATACAAGTAATACAATGATTGGTTAAATTCAAATATTTTGTACAAAATCATTTACTCTAAATTATATTTTTTAATAACATATTTCAGACAAGAATGTATTCTTAAGGGTGGGCTTTCCTTAAGAAAAATTCCCGAACGGCGTATGTCGGGTTGCCTAAAATATATTGAATATATTTACCGCCTTTAAAATGCCTGTATCTTTTACAGATGCAGGTACCGGCCAGCAATATGAAGGGATATGTCTGGTCAACTGGAAAGCAAATAAATTTGGGATATTTGCCTCTTACATTTATTGCATGAAAATATTGATGCGGCTATTTTCTTCGAAATTTGTTTTTGCTCTTTCTGAATATTCTCCTGGCTTGTATTTATTTCGTTTTATTAAGACTTCCGTTTTATATAATTTGTAATTATTTTAATGATATTTGCCGAAATTAATTAGATATTAAGTTTTATTCTGCAATAAACATATAACTTTATTATTATTATTTATGATTATCAATTATTTAAGTTGTACTTCTTATTATTTCTCACCATGATTTGTACCTATTTATTTTACATGTTGAGGCTTTGTAATAATATGAGTAATGTTTTAGAGAAAACTAAAATCTGATAAAAAAAACAGTGCCGGTGTTTCTTACAAAATGTAAAAATGTATATTCTCTAAGTAGCACATGTTTTAAATTATTGAAAATTATATTCTTCACAGCCGACACTGGTATTGTTAGTTAGCGAAATCAAATTATAAAAATTTCACCGTGGGTAAGATACGAACTATGCGGACTCCGAACTAATCATTTATAAGAAGTCAATGTTAATACCACAACTTACAATCGATTGTTATTGATATTATCATTTTTTTTTATTTATACCTTACATTCTTTAATTTTTTTCAGTAAAGCTTCGATAATTTTTTTAAATTACGGTATATGGCAGACAAAACGTCAAACGCACTCCTTTCCGCACCACCTTAGAGGTAGAGTGCAAAGCGCGCTTTTTTTTCTCATGGTATTCCCAGTAGGCCTAATTCATGTTTTTACAAAAAAAAAATGTTTACAAAAGTATAGACTGTGTAGAAAATAAACAAGAATGGCCAAGTAGCGTTTTGTCTAAACGTGTCACAGTCAGTAGGTAGGTATTATCCAATTTGACGTCTCTAATTTCTCGATTTCTCAAAATACGAGGATCAATAATTTCATGTAATAAAGCGAGAAAATAAAATTACTCTAACTTAATTACCATTTCTGGCCAGAATTCTTCATCTCTGTATATTGTCTTATACCAATTACCTATTCTTCGGAATCCAGATTATGAAGTAACATACATCTTTCTGAGCTATGTTTAACTGTCCCTATATTTGGTACATGTTGGTGCCTAGATTTTAAATGTAATTCGCTGTTCCAAATTTCTAAAAATGTAATTATTTTTTTTCCGTACTTTCAAATGCGCGTTTTGATTAGAAATTATTCCGTTCGAAGATGCCGCTAAAAATCTATATACAGGATGAATAAAACGACCAAAAGACTCGATTTTTAGATATGCCAAACATTCAAAAGCTTTTACAGCTTGCTCTTCTTTTTCATTACCGTGCAGTGTCGCATTCGTTCCTATAAATTCCTGGTAAAACGACCACAAGACTCGAATTTTAGATATGCCAAACATTCAAAAGCTTTTACAGCTTGCTCTTCTTTTTCATTACCGTGCAGTGTCGCATTCGTTCCTATAAATTCCTGGTATAATAAAGACTTCACAGTATTGGCCGTAAATGTGGTTCTCCTCAATTTCATTATCTTGCCAAAATTGTTGCTGTTAATTCTTCAAAAATGTATCTTTTTTTTCTTCGTACTTTTGATTATCTATATCTTCAATAAAATATGCATTTACCTCCGGCCCATAGTCGCGATCGTCTGTAGTTCCTGAATGTGTTTTTTGTTTCCTATAAAAAAATTTTCTTCTCATACCGTTTTTTTTCAGACACTGTCGTATACATCCATATTTGGTCTGAAGCTTTGAGTGATATTTGCCCTTACAATTAAATGAAACTGCTGCCGCTTTGCAACGTGCATTGTAAGAATTACGTTGAATATAATACAATCTTTTACCTCCTACAAATTTTGCAATGACTGAATTAAAAGATTCTACAATGTTAGCATCTACGTTTCCTATTAAAGATCTACTATTAGCCTGAGCCGATTTAAAGCGTTAATAAAGTTATCATACATATTAAAATTCTGAAATTTTTCAAACATATTAGATCTCACCTTCTTTAGATCCTTGACAAAAGTAAGAAGCACAATCCGAGTGTTCACCAAAAATATTTCTTGATCCATTTATAATATCACGTTGCAGTTTCACTATCTGGTTTGTTATTGTTAAGTTCGAACTTTTGTAATGTTCAATTGCTTTTGTCAAAGCCGCTCTGAATCTAAGTAAATTTTTTGTTATTAATTTTCCTATGTCCGAATTGAATTTAGGTTTTTTCAAACAGTGGCTTATTTTATTTATATAATTACATAATATATGATTTCGGCACTCAATTTTTTCAATAATTTTTTGGGGACCGTAAGGAGCCGTCTCACGTAATTTTCTAAGAACGCTGCTATCACCATCCGCTATTAATCTACCTAAATTACACCGTGCATTTCACCAGAATGTCGAAAACCTTCCGGAATAATTGTCGACTCCATGGCTGTTGACGACGAAGACCAATTTTTGTAGCATACGTGATCTTTAGATTCACCAAATTTTGCACAAATTAAACAAAATTTGATTTTTACGCCTACATACAACATTTTTTTCGCTCGCCATCCAACAATTGCTGTCACTCCTGATAAACTGCTGTAATTAGACTTATGGGCTCGTTTGGCCCATGCTCTTTTACTTACTCACATATACAAAAAAAAATCTAAAAACTGTCATGTGGTCAAAATACAAAGTATAAATAAAACAAAAACATGAAGGCACAACAAACTCAGATATTTAAATAAATGATTTTACCATCTAGAAAACTGAAATTTGTGTAACTTGCTGCCTAAAACCAATGCATCTTAGTTTGAAGAGTCCGACAAATCTCTAAGTTCGTATCTTACAATGACATAAAGTTGTTGTTGTCAGATTTTAGTTTTCTACAAACATTGTTCATATTATTAAAAAGCTTCAACATGTAAGGTTAAAAATAACAATAAGTCGTGCAACTTCATAATTAATAATAATAATGTATATTTATTGCCGAAGAAAACTGCATTTCTGAAATTCCATAAAACCGAAACCTTGTCCTTGAAAAATAAAATACATTTTGAAAGCGAGAATATTAAGGAACAGAAAAAGAGTCTAATAAAGTAGACACATCAATGAACACCGACAAATATCTGAAATATATTAAAATTTGCTTGTATATACCAACCGCACGTATTTTCTTTTACAAATATGTTTAATGTATACTCAAACTTATGTATGAAAAAATGAATACAACTTTATGTGGTGATAAAATTTAGTTCGAATCTTACCTGGGACAAAATATTTTATAATTTAATTTTGCTAATCAACTCCATCAATGCCGATTGGGAAGAATATAATATTCAACAATCCAAAACATCTGCTTATTATAAAATATATATATTTACATTTTATTAAAAAACAATTCATAATAATAATAACAACATATATTTATTTCAGACGAAGAATTAATATCTAATACAGTCTCGCAAATATTAATTAACGCCGATATCTGAATGAAGCATTCGTTTACCTAAGGTAATAAAAAAAGGTTGAATATACTCTCTGTTTATTTGACGTTCGCCTTAATACAGTTGACCAGGTATATCTTAGATATCGCTGGTCTTAAACAAAAAAACAGTTTGAATTGTGTGTTGCCTATTTGCCATTTATGAGTGCAGAATATGTGATCATTCTCATTTGTTTCAAAGTAATTTTTTGTAGACCAGGGTTATTTTGAAAGTAAAGTAAATACATTGTCGTGTTTAGAATAAAAATATCTAGGTACTCACGATTCAAAAAAGTACTTTTTAAACACAGTAAGCTTTATATCGCTATAAAACGAAAAAATTCAAAGTGCTGTATTTTAACTATTTTTTAATATAATTGTAAATTTTAATCGTCAGTCGCTAGAACAAATATTCGTTATTTTGTTCATGTAGCGGCAACTTTTTCAAGTGCCTTGATTTTTGCGATTTTTTGCGTTGAAATTGACCATTTTGTGGCATACGCCGATCAAGTAAAACCCCCCCTTAAAGTTATATATTATGAGAGTATCTGTTTGAAAAAGTAACGAATATTATTTGAAACCAGTATTCGTTACTTCGGATCTTATTGAGTAACGAATACTTTAGTAACGGATAGTTACATTTGCAACACCAATAGTCCTTGCCCCAGCAGAAATATCAGAGACACTTCAATATAAGAATAAGACAAAGTGTTGGACTATCTACATTGTTGTAAATAATAAAAAAATACAATCTCTCAAATAATCGTATACCCTGATGACGTAGTAATAGCAAGAGAGACGAAAGACGTCATTAAAGCAGTAATAAATATCGAGGAAAACGCAAAAGAAATTAATTACCAATGAAGATAAAACAAAATACATGAAAATCCATAGAACTGCCAACTAGAACCTAGCAAAACGACAAATAGGAAATTTCAAATTTATGAAAGTTGAAAACTAGAAGTAAATATACATATATAATAAAACAACAGTCGCCTTGAACTATTACATAGAGTGCTATCAACATACAGTCCATTTCGTATTGAAGACATTCATAAGAAATGAGAATATAAGCAAGAACCAAAATTAAGACTATATAGAAAGGCAATAAAACCAGTCACAGAAATGCGTCCGAGGCAAAGACTAACCAAGAAAGAGTAAGAAACTTGAAAGATATTTGAACAGAAAACGATTAGAAAAAAATACGGACCCAAATAGATAGGAGAAGGATTAGAAATTTTACAAACTTTAAAGTGAATGACATACTACACGAAGAAGACGCAGAAAAGTACATAAAAGCGCAAATATAAAAATGGTACGAACATACCCAAGAAGGACTCATCAATATTGAAAAGAATTTCAAATTGAAAACTAACTGAAGGGAGACAAAAGGGGAGACCCAAATTACGATAAGAATAGCAAGTAATGGAAGACATTAGAAATACAATAGGTACTGGACAATTCAAATGCAAGGTAGGAAGAAATTGACAAGAATAGGGACAAGGAGAAAAAACACTAAACTTTAGAATAGTTTGTATATAATAGAACTAGCTAAGATAAAAATATTATGTGTATAAACAAATAACTCGAAACATGTTTTCTAATCGGTATCGGCTCACTTGCGCTCGGCGCACTTGCGCTCCCACCTGAAATCGACCTATTTGCGCTCTGACCCTAATGACAAGAAATTAATGATATCTTCGCCGGCCGACTTGCGCTCCCGTTTTCTCGGGATATATAAATTTATAAATACATAAAACTTAGGATATATATTGTACATAGTGCCTTTCATATTAGATGACCTACCTTATTCAGGCGAGTATATTAAAATTACTTATTGTAGGTTTTTATAAAATATATATACTAGCTTCAATAAGGTAGGTCAGTTAATATGGATGTATATATACATAAAACTATACAAAAATTATTTTTTTATGTATCTCTAACCTGACCAAAACTGTTTTCTACTTCAATTCCTATTTTTATTATATAATTACGTGACTATGTATAGAATAACTCAAACCATTTTTTCTTGTGTATTTTGCCAAATTAATAATAATAATAAAACAAGCAATTAAACAAGAGAATTATAATAGTCAGATAAAAGTTAATAAATCAACACTTTCCTTCACATCTCATCCAGACTTAGGACTGGCAAAGTTTAATACATAAATATAAACTTTGGTATGTTTAAGAGTGTGTAATATGTCTTTCTTTTTTGAATAAAGAAATCGTCAATATTTATGCATTTTGTAGAAAAACATGTCATTGTATGTAAGTAAGTAAGTCTTCCTTTTTGAATAAAGAAATCGTCAGTATATTATATGTAAGTTTGTAACTTTATTCTAGCTTTTGAATATAAGCCATCGTTTTTAAGAATAGTCCTATGTCCTTCGTTTCTTCATATTTTTTTTAAGTTTTTGAAATTCTGCAATCAACTAAAACATATCTTCTTTTGCGCCGTTGTCCTTCTAAATTTAGAGTGCTTCTGTCGTATATGTGATCGCAATATTCTGTCTCTTTAAGTAGACTTTTTATTAGTTGGTATATATTGGAATGTGGTTTTATTAGCTTATTTAAGCGATTATTCCATCTTTAAACATACCAAAGTTTATATTTATGTATTAAACTTTGCCAGTCCTAACTCTGGATGAAATGTGAAGGAAAGTGTTGTTTTATTAACTTTTATCTGACTATTATAATTCTCTTGTTTAATTGCTTATTTTAGTATTATTATTAATTTGGCAAAATACTCAAGAAAAAATGGTTTGAGTTATTCTATACATAGTCACCTAATTAAATAATAAAAATACTAATTGAAGTAGCAAACAGTTTTGGTCAGGTTAGAGATACATAAAAAAACAATTCTTGTATAGTTTTATGTATAAATAATTCTAATAAGTATGTATATATACATTCATATTAAATGACCTACCCTATTGAAGCGAGTATATATATTTTATAAACACTTACAATAAGTAATTTTCATATACTCGTCTCAATAAGGTAGATCACCTAGTATGAAAAGCACTATGTACAGGGTGTTTCATCGGTTGGGGTATCGCGAATTAAAGTGCCTAAATATAAAGAGCGCAAACAGGTCGATTTCAGGTAGGAGCGCAAGTGCGCCGAGCGCAAGTGACCCGTATTCTTCTAATCAACCACAAGGATATGGTTTGTAAAACCCAGCATTGCATGACTTTTACTCCTAAATGAGTGTTCAGCATATTACATTCAATAACATAAAGCGTTCTATATCAAAAAATGAAGGAGCTCCTTTAAAAATGTATTGGAACTGATTTTGTATTCATGTTTTTATTTTTCAACTGTAACGTTCTGATATAGTTCTTTGTCAAAGTAAAGCTACCTGATCTGTGAACGGTTATAAGTAATTCAAATTAGTGTTTTAAATAAAAGAAAATTAATAGGTGTCCTGAGAATAAAAGGTGTCGATTCGATATCGTTTAATTCTAATGCATATTATTAATGTGACAAATCTAGAGAATGTGTGTGCTGATGGCACTGAAGAAAAATACATTTTTTGTTTGTGTAGTAGTGAAAATATACTGCTATTACTACTGCTACTAATATTTCAGTATATATATATAACCCATAACGACTTATTGAAGATAAATAAAGCTTAGGAATTACAATGTGGGCTTTGTAAATCAAATGCGTATACAACAAAAAAGCTAAAAACATGTTAACCTATTTAAAAATAGAAAAAAAAGTAAAGCTTGAATTTCGTGTCTTTGAAATCAGTGCCAGAATGTATAAAACGGTCATTTGACAATTAGTGTTCAAATATTAGCACTGAAACGAAAGCAACATTCGATCCTACTTGCTGAGTAGTAGATTGGTAAAGAGTCTGAAGTATATTCTTACAACATTTGTATTTAAGATTTAACTTTGTTTATTTCTTATAATTTATTGTCTCTATATTTAAAATATATTTATTGTATATAACAAAACGTAAGGTTTTCTATTTCTGTTACAATGATTAATTAATATTGCCAAATAAATAAGCAAACTCATCGACTTTATTTAAAATTTGATATACCCACATCATAATCTTACAATTGTCGAAAGATGTAGTACCACTAATGGAGATTCCATTCCATGTTTGTTTTTTAAAATCATTTCTTGTTTCCCCTAATAGTAATTAATATTTTGTTCACTTATGAATACGGTATATATTGCTAATTTTTAGCATTCAATGGATTTAGTTTGATGTTTAATTCTTTTTCAAAATAAGAAACGAGATATTAAAATATATATTTTGTAAAATGTTTGTAGTTTGCTAGTTTTAAATAAGTAAATAAGTAAGTAAATATTTAACATCGAATACTACTTCTACTTTTAGTTTGAGAAATAAATTCTTGTTCAGATATTGGTGAATTTTCTTCATAATATTCTCCAAAAGTTCACTAAAAATCAGAATAGACAAAATTAAAATCAAACTGAAAAATTAAGACATATTCCATCATAGCTAATGTCTCATTTAACACTATTCCTTTGAAATAAACATCAAATTTTGATACTATTTTATTAGCTTCAATAATACACATTTTGTATTTTAAGGTTAATAAAGAGCGCTACTCGCATGTATATACATACTTGCTGATGCCTTCAAAATGATAATCGCTTATACTGGCTGTCCCAGCTAAGACTTTCGGGTCATATATCTCCATTATTATTGAACGATTTTTTTTTGAAATTTAAAATGTAGATACTTTATTGAATGAGGATTGTTCTGTTACTTTTGAAATTAGTGAAAGTTAAAAAATGTAATTTTCACTCATCGATAAATGCTAACATTATGCGAAACGTAATTAATAATTTTAGGATTCATTTAGAGAGATGTTTTGAAGCGGATGATGGTACATTCGAACATCTACTATGACGTTTTTCTCTGATTAATGTTCTCGTTTTTTGGTCATTTTTTCTTATCAATTTTTGTTATTAAATTGACTACTTACAGACATTAAAGTCAAAGTTTTAACGCTCTTGTTGCCCCGAAAACCCTATTTAAACTTTATTGGCAGTTTAGTGGAGTATCTATGAATCTAACTGTTTGCACACTGTAAAGACATTAACAATAAGATTCACTGAAAACTGGAAAGTCCCAAACCAGTATCTTGCATTTAATAAAGTATGCTGCCTTTAACTCCCCTGAATATACAATAACAGGAAATAAAAGCTAGTTGAATTCACGTTTTAAAGACTATGGTTATTTCAGTATAGCGCAGCGATTCTTCACTTAATAAATTGTCTATATTCCAAATTTTATAAAAGTTCGTTCAATAATAATGGAGACATATGACCCGAAAGTCTTAGCTGGGACATCCTATATATAAGGAAAGCAGTAACGGGAACAACACACTTCCGTATCGAATTCCACAGTTTAGAGTGACTACCGTTTAGAGGTTCAACTCTTCTCCTCTTTGAATATAAGTCGTTATTGTGTACAACATAAGCAAGACAGTAAGCTCGTTTTCCTATTAATTTGCCATGATCAACGGGGTTATAGGTCTTTGTCACGTCCAGATACGAGAAGACATTTTATATTATGTCACCTAGCTATGAGAGAAAAGAGTTTGGAGGAGAGTAATATTTTATTGAAAGAAATAACAATCACTCGGTGCCAAATCTGATGGAGTGGATATTCAAGCTCTGCGAAGCAACACTCCTCCATTATTTCAAGAATTTGGGCAGCTTTATAATGTCTGCAATTATTATAAAGGATCATAACCTTTTCATCACAGTTGTGGACTTTTTCTTGTTCTGTGCAGTTTTCATCTTTTAGATTATTTTCTTACAGACTTCTCCTGTTATTGTAGAGCCTATTTTGATGTATATATGGAATTACAGCAAAGGTCATTTAAGGTATCAAACCTCGATGTGCTCTTTATACGGATGCAAATGGTAAGTTAGGACAAATTATTTAATAATATATTAGATGTAAATGTTCCTTTTGATAGTTCTGTTCAGGTTTTTAATATGTATTTTGATTTGTCAATAACACCCAATATAATCCGAATGGGATGAACTTAGAAATCTTTTCTGTCTGTTGTGTTGTCGAAGGAAGCGTGAATATAAAAAAGCAGTAGTGCATGCCAAAATGGAATTTCCTGAAAATCTAATTTTTAAATCGATAAGCAGCAAAAAAACAGTTTGGCAATTTGTAAATAGGAAGCTGGTTCGTAATAAGAAGAATCATATAACTTGAAAAAAACTGAAAATCAATAATAGCGAAATTTCTGATCTGAATATTGTCAGTAAACAATTTTGTAGTTCCTTCTTGAACTTAAAGTAAAGGAAAGAGTTTCTAGGTTCACTCATGCTAATACACTCTGCACGTCAATGCTTGCTATCTGTCGTAGTGTGGCTTGTTATAGTGTCACGACTGATGAAATAATGGTTGCTATGCCTAAACTCGAAAATACTGGGAGCGGTGGTTTGGATTGGGTTCACGTGCACGCTGTTAAAGTCTGTATCAAAATTCATGGCCGAAGCGCTAGCGATAAATCGTTGAATAACTCGCGGTAAATTTTCGAGTTCCTTAAAGTTTTCACGCGCTTTACCCATTCTTAAAAAGGTAACCCTACCGAAATTAACAGCTGTAGGTCTAGTTCAATTGTCAGCAAGCGCTTTTGATAGTCTAAACATCGATTTTCTTATTTACAAGCTGGACATATGTGACATCTGGGCTCCACTACTGAAGTGGATACAATACTTTTTAACACACAGGAAAATGTCCGTTGTTCTATCCGGTACAAAATCAGATAGTGGTGTGCTGGAGGCCAGAGTTCCATATTTTCTCATAATATTTGGGTTTGTGGGAGAAAACAAAATCTCAGAAGCTTATTTTTCGTTTGATCTTCGGTCTGGAAACAAGGCGGTGCTGTAGGGGTGCATCTCGATTAATGGGATTTCGACCTTTGCTTCGGTTTATATCTATAAATCAATAATTTCTGTTAGAAATAATCCATATGTTAGCTAGCCCAATTTTGTAAGATTGACTGGGTTTGGAAAGGCTCTTTTTAAAAACCCATAATTAATTAATGGCTTGGAAGGACTTGCATTTAAACACCATCTGCAGGCCTTTCACATCGAGCATGCTTTCTACGCATCTGACGACATTGTCTCAATGTAATTTAGTTTTTATTTGTATGTCATGTTTTTTAACTATATATAATGTTAATGGATGAATCTAATGACAATGTCTGTATTCCCTAGTGGAAATTCCTGACAAATAAATTTAGTTATTATTTATAATCAATCATGTTCCTTCTAAATATACCAAAACACCGTCGCTCTAAGCTTTTTGATGAATTCTGGACTTTTGTAGTTTTCCTTGCGGTGAAGATCTCTTTTTAACTCAATGATTCTTGTTGTTTTGGTGGATTTAGGTTATAAACTCGTGCTTTATCTCCACTCAGCAGTTAGGCTACTATGACCGCTGCTGACGGTTCAACGTTGCTTTTCGTTATTGCGCTTGAATCATAGATGTCGATAGGATCTTCTCATAGGCATTTGGTACGCAAGTTGACAATATGCGGGTGGTTTATATCTACGCGTATTGTGAACAACACGATCTTGCACTGACGATATCTATGTAAGATCAAACACGTGTCTGCAGGTTGTTGTTCGCAATGCCAGCTTAGTGTAAATGTGCAATAATTCATTCACATACGACTTAATTCGTGTATCTATGTTTTGGGTGATAAAATACTCTGGGTAAATTTAAGAATGACCATTTCTCTGCTCCATCCATATACTATAGTATACATATCGAACAATAGATGGATTCTACTGAAAATAACCATTTTTAAAATAATAGATATCTGTTTTGCCTAAAAAGTTAAATTTCCTTTCAATTCCCTCAATCTGTTTGAAGAATCAATTGTCAGACAAACATGACCAAGAGTATTTCTTAAATACAAAAATGAAATGTATTAAAAGAGCAACTAAATTATTATTATTATTTCTAATTTAAGTAGAACTTTTTGAACGTAAACGACTAATTCCCATAAATTTAATTATTAGGACGGGGCTGTGCATATAAGTTAGCACAATTAGGTTTCCAACAGTTATCGGCACAAACGCAGTTGTCAAAATCCAATAATAAGCGACACAAAGTAAACAGCAGAATGTACTATATTAAATCTATATTCAATCTTTAACTTCTTCGTCTTAAATCATCTTATAATTTTCAGATTACTGAAACCCTCGAATTTAATTAAAATATACGACAGTGAAGCTTGTTTATCAAGTAGTTTTAATTATGTAATAAAGATGTTAGTCCTGCAAAATTGATCGTGCTTCAACTAAATCATTAACATCTTTATTGACCTTTAATTACAACTAAAAAGCATTGAACAAATGCAGGTCTCAGTTGCCAAGGTCAAGCAGTCACAAGTTTTGTTCACTATCGCAAAGAATATCTTCAGTGCTATTTGTAGATGCTCATCGAGTCGCTCTAGCTTCAAGTTACTCCCTTTCAATAGTGAACAGAATCTAAGACTAATTGACGCGGCCCCAATTCGGAAACCAAAAATCTACATTTAGACAACGATCGCGAAAGCCTACACCTTAGATTACGCAGTGATTCATTTGAAATATTATAACTTACATTTTCATATAAGTTCTAATATAAGTATTTACTAAAAATATGCAATTGGAACCTGATAGGTATATTATACAAATATTCTTCTTCAGTTTTTTAGAATATACTTGTTTAGATATATTTTAATACACTGCTGTATACACTGACAAATTCTTACTTCAGAAACTGTTTTAAACTTCTAACTTCCTTGTAGACGAACAACCATCATACAAACAAGGAGATGCAATATGCATGAATGACAAACTTGTGTCGTTAACTGTTGTTGAAATGCAGACAACTCCATGAAAACATTGTTATAAATTATTTATATATTCCGAACATATACACTTACAAATAGTAGATGTATGTGTATAGTGCAAGAAGAGAATAATTTGTGTGTGATAGTATATGTACGTATAACACTGTGTAACCATGGAAAAAATAAGTTTTCAATATGTGTGACATGTGTTCACAGGATGTGATGGAATGTAAAGCGATACAGTTCGTGTAGTAAACACTTTTTTCCTAAAATTCAAGTTATTCATGTAGCCACAGATCTGCTATCCTGTATTATTGAAGACACGTACAATGATGATCGCACACATATAAAATCGACACGCTACGAGAAGGATTTGAAATTTGATGTCTAAGGGAGATAGGGGAAGCTTTTACTGAAACACTGAACAGTTTCCTGGTAAACGATTGATGTCACTGTAAAATTATGAAAGACAACATTTATTCTTAACGCATTAGTTTCAATGTTGTAATCGATAATGAATGTGTTCAATTTTTATACTCTATACCATATAATGAAGTCACAGGAATGAGTTGGTTAGAAATGAAAAAATAAAGTCTTAGTATCAATAACCGCCAATTTATAAAACAACTAAAAATTGATAAAATAGTTTGTCTGTTTCTGGAATTAACATACTTTGACAACAACAGACAAATATCTGCCTTGTAAGTTTTGTTTCTAAAATGTATCAAAAAGTTATATCTTTAGATTGAGTATACATAAAGCCATTTATTATTATTACTTTTTTTTATTAGAATATTTAGTTAAATCCCCATTCGGCCTTTCTGTTGACAACTGTCAAACATACTTTCTTATATATTGTACAAGTATTGTGATGAATATTTTCAACCTCAAAATTTTTGCAAATGTCCACGTTTTGAAGTCCCCTGATACTGGAAAAAGTGTTTTTTAAGAAACCTCCCTCTCTCTCCCTCCCTCTCTCTCTCTCTCTCTCTCTCCCTCCCTCTCTCTCCTTCCCTCTCTCTCTCTTTCTCTCTCCCTCACTCTGACCATGATTACGGTCAAACGGCTAGAACTATTAATACCAAACTTAATTTTTACGAGTGTAACCATCCTCTACAATATATCTCTCATTCTCTCCCTACCTCTCTCTCTCTCTCTCTCCTCATCTCTCTCTATCTCTATGCCGATGATAGCGCCCAAACTGCTACAGATAACAATTCCAAACTTTATATTTACGAATATAATCTTTCTCTTGACAACTTCAGTAAGAACAATCAAAGATCTCGTCAACTACTAAATTTAAACAAATTTCTAAAGAATTAAAAAGTACTAAAAAGTGAATTCTAGAAAGATTTTATAAGAAAAGTTTTTCAATATTCCTAACGGAAGTAGACCTTTTTGTCTTAGCGAAAAACAGTTATTTGCACATTTCTGGCAAATTATGCATTCTATACCGATTTATCTAGATAACAAAAGTATTTAGAGCCCAAAATGAAATATTTCTTGTTTAAAAGAAATTCCAAAATTCTGACCGGACGTAATAAATTATGCGTTCTATAGAGATTTATTAAGAGAGTAGAAGTACTACGAGCTAGATTTAGGATAATTTCTCTACCAAATGATTTTTTTAAAAATTTTCTAAATTTGAACCGGAAGTAGCACTTTTATTCAGAGGTATTAAGAAGATAAAGAATTTAAAACTTACTTTGGTACAACTTTTGCATACACATTGCGAAACGCACGTGCGTAAGTCGTATGGTGCCCACACCTCAATTTTTATTACATCTTACACATAACTCTAGAGAGCAGCTAAATCATGAATCCTAAGAACTCATGATCGACATAGAAGAAGTCAGATATCAGCGGCACATTGCCTTATGTTTTAGCTGTGGCGTGAATTGAACAACATATAAATGTGTCGGCAATTATCACCAAAAAGAACGTTTGGGTTGCAAGTTGTGGTCTTGGTGAAAAGTTGGCTCCAAAAGCGTATTACTTTCTTATATGTAGTATAAGGAAGTATTGTGATGATGAAAATTTTCGACCTCGAAATTTTTGCAGATGCCCACGTTTTGAAGTCCACTGATATCGAAAAAGTGGTTTTTAATACATGTCTCTCTCTCTGTGTGTGTGTGTCTGTGTGCCTCTCTGTGTATGACCACGGTAGCGGTCAAACTGTTGTAGCTATCAATTCCAAATTTTGTATTTACGAGTATAATCTCCCTTTTGAGATCTGATTAGATTTTCAGTAAAATCGGCAGACCGGAAGTAATAGTTTACTTCATTGAAAAAATCGAATTTTGCCAGTATTTCGTCAACTACTAAGATTAAACAAATTTATAAAGAATTCATATACACTCAAAATTAAATTCAAAAAGAATTTTATTATGAAGCTTTTCGAAATTCCTACCTGAAGTAGGTCTTTTACTCTTATCGAAAACCAGTTTTTTGCAAATATTTTGCACGTCATGCTTTTTAGACAGGTACTTTACGAGTATAAAAGTATTTAGAACTTAATTTTCAATAACTTTTATGCAAAAAAAATTTCAAAATTCTGACCGAAAGTAGCACTTTTACTCTTATTGAATAGCGATTTTTTGCATATATGTCGTAAATTATGCATTTTCTATATATTTATCAAGAGTACAAAAGTATTTAGAGCTGTATCTGCAATATTTTTTGTATATATGAAATGTCAAAATTCGGACCGGAAGTAACACTTTTACTCTTAATGAGTAGCACTTTTTTTCGAAAATTTCGAAACGTATGCATTCTGTAGAGATTTATTAAGGGGATAGAAGTAATTAGAATAGGATTTATATAATTTTGGTATAAAAAAATTCTAAAAATTGTATAATTTAAAGCAATCATACGTATAAGAAAGTCGTGTGGTGGCCACACCTCATTATTTTACTTTCTTATACGTAGTATAAGGAAGTATTGTAACGATGAAAATTTTCGAGACCACATTAATGCGCCGACTTCAAATGTCCAAAGCGCGTATTGGGCGCAATCACGTGGCACTAAATAAAAACATTTGAGCCGTAAGTTATGGTGCCAATTTCACGCACCTCCGGATCCCACTTAAATAAGACGTAGGATATTTACCTTAGATCTAGACAACGTAAAGGTAATACAAAAGTACAGATGTTGTTTATTAAGCTTAACATAAATCTAGTCAGATAAAGGAAATGTACACATTGATCTTTTACTTTATTTTTCTGCTAATATTACTGCGTTTGTCAGAGATGAAAACAAATCTGTAAATGTTGAAGAAGTTAATGACGATCAACCAAAACCACCATAATTACAGTCTTTAGCTATGCAGAAAGGCGTCAAAAGTATGAAAATTATTCGTCATTAGTTACAGTCTAATAGTGCGCCAATCAGTGGCGGCTGATGCAGGGAGGGCAACGGGGCACTGCCCCCCCGTAACAAATTTCTCTTAACAGATAAATTAGTTATAAATACCTAATTTGTATGTAATTTTTCTGATTTGTTTGATAACAAATTATATGTTTTCGGAAGTAACAGTCCGTCTTTTCAGCGCGTTTAAAAATCGCAGTCTGACGTAGGCTCCGGAGCATCTCGCGCGACTGCTCCGTCTGTATTAGAAATAGAGCGATGAAACTGTCGCGGGTAGCGCGCGTATATATGAAGGCGGCGGGGCACTACTCTATGGTGCCGGGTCCGGGTGGCGGTCCAGTATGTAATATACAGCAGTGAGTGTATGTTGTAATTTTTATCGGTGCAAATGCAACTATGAATTGCGTTAGTAACATTAAGACAGAATTAAAAAATCTAGGCCTCCCTAGACCAGAAGACGTCCGAACCCATACGAAGTTGGCCGAAGTCAAAGCAAGGCCGCTACTGACATTCCGAAGACGTCCGAGCACAAACGAAGTTGGCCGAAGACAAGGCAAGGCCTTCACCGATATTCCGAAGACGTCCGAACCCATATGAAGTTGGCCGAAGTCAAAGCAAGGCCACCACTCACATTCAGACGACGTCCGAACACAAACGAAGTTTGCCGAAGCCAAGGCAAAGCCTTCACCGATATTCCGAAGACGTCCGAACCCACATGAAGTTGGCCGAAGTCAAAGCAAGGCCACCACTGACATTCCGAGGACGTCTGAATAATAATAATAATAATATATCTTTATTAGCAATACGCTATTTACATACACTTACATTATTTATATAAATTTATCTAAAATATATAATGACAGTTGTCTCTTAAATCTATTTATATTACTACAATGTTTTATTTCATACGGCAGGCTGTTAAACATTTTTAGCCCATTAACAAAAACATTATTAGCCGTTGATGACCTATTAACTTTTTCTATAAAGAAATCATTGATGATTCTTGTATTATATTTATGTGTGTCATGTATATAAATCAACTTCTGACTAATATACGATGGTGTAACACCTTTTTTAGTCTTGTAAATAAATAGCATAGTTTTGTAGTTTATTCTTTGACGCACATTCATTAATTTCAATGTACTCAGCATTAATGTAACTGGTGTATATTTGTTACACTTTAAAATTGTTCTCATAGCCCTGTTTTGTATTTTTTGAACACGTACGAAGTTACAGTTTCCATAGACGTTTTAATCATAATTACATAAACACCGCATATATTCAAATATTTAAAATGTTCGAACGAAACATGTCTCTCATTTTAAGCTTTTTTGAACTTTTAATAACCAAAATAGAAAAAATCAAGTGAACGGTGTTTTTCTACATTGAAGAGAATAAAAACATTTTCTAGAAATACCATGCGGGAAAGCAGACTATGTGCCTTAGCAAGGTGTTCCATTGAAAAACAATTACTGACATCAACACCAAACTTCAAGGAATGAGTTATTAATCAGTTTGCTGATCGTAAGGAACGGTGGATGTATTTTATTTGCAAACAAGTTAATTATATAGCATATTGAGTTTATTTTTTGTCTGTACTTAATTTTTGATATTAAACACTCAGACCCCCCCCCCCCCGGTGCCCTCCCGTCCCAAAAAATCACGCCACTGGCGTCAATATTAGTAATTTGAGTGCAGTTGAAACATATGGGAACAATATGCACATTAATAATGTGCAAGTTAAGTTGAAAATTACAAAATTGTTTAAATAAAACTACATATCTATTGTATTTTGATTTGTTTCACTTTAGCTGATTCATACCTTTATAGCTTTTATACATATATATTACACAATAAAGGTCGCGTAAAACACCTTGCGTTTAGGCTTTCATTGTCGCTTATTTCGGATATAACGAACTCATTTTGACGAACCCTTGAGGTTTGTTGTAACCAAGGTCTACTGTATTATTATTATTGTAGATAAATTCGATAAATTTTATTTTGAGCAAAAATTCATCAATTGAAGATAGATTTTTCCATAAATTGATACAATCATACTTAGAAGTGCCAGCATTTTTAATTCGTCTGCGTCCCTCAAATACCCATAATTTTATTTTAATAAGAGGTCATGTATATATATAGATGTTAAAAATAGGAGGCTTCGGGGCACACTAGAAGTTAGTAAGATAAATGGTATTATTTCAAGTAAAACAGTTGCTCTCTGCAATAGTTAATAAAGCAAAAGCTCAGTGACTTTGTAATAGAGTTACATTTAAACTAACTTGGATTTCCATCTTTCACTTGTCTACATTTCCTAGAATTTTGTCATGTACCAATCAGACAATTTAAAGATAATGATTTTGTCATGCTTTTTATCTTTATACTTACTTGTGCAATATATATTTGTCATCCCCAACACAATATATCTGAAGCAATAATTTCATTGCTTGCGATCATATAGTATTATATAAGACATTTACCATGAATTATAATATGTTGGAAAATTAGTTTATTACCCTTTTCTACTTCAAAGTTAACACAGGACTGCTTGTTTGTATTTTCTCATAAACGTTCACGAATTAAAATAACATTCAAACTTACGCATATTACATTATTCTTTATATAATAAACACTAATATTGTTTTTCTTCAAAGTCAGAATTTCTTTGTGCCTACTGTTTAGAGAGATGATTTCGGTACATATTTCATAATAATCGGTGCAGAACATAAAATGCGAAAATATTAGGGATCTTTGTTTGATGTTTAAAAGCACGTTCCGATATTTCCAGTTAAGAACCATTAATTTTGATTGCATCCAAGTCCAAAATATTTATTCGATATTGTTCTTTGATCTGTGCATGCCGCCCTATAAACAGTGTAGCACACTATTTATAATACATATACTTAATCAAGCATATGCATTGAATGCGTAACCGTTTACGAAGGCTACTGAATCGATTAACCTGCTCTTCTAATATGTTTACGGTTGTGTAGCGATTTCATTCAATAATTTAACAAATTGTGAGTGAAGATAATAACAAATTGTTGTTTTAATATGATAATTCATACACTTCCTTTGAGTTTGTCCACAATTTGGGTATATTTTCATAGAAAGGAAAAGAAGTAAAACCACAATAGATTATGATATTACAAATTTATCACACCTGATTCATTGTTTTATTTTGAAACTTCCTGAATAGATAGTGGATATACACATTTAATGCATTTAGGGTACCTATTCCATTGTGTAAATTATTATTATAAAAAGCGAAATTGGACGTCATGGTCCTATTTTATTTTTCGGAGGCTTAACATCAAAATCTATATCAATTTTTCAGTGTGGAGTCGATAGTAAATTTGTTGTCATTTCTTATTCAAATTTACAATAGACGTCCACTAGCTTATTGTCATTGTTGCAAGCGTGGTTATAAGTACTTATGCATTTGTGAAACTGCAGAGATATGTTTATATTCAAATAATTTAGTTAGTATTTTTCTGATAACCAACGGAAAATGTTAAAGGAGCATACGAAAGAGTGCTTTAAGTTCACGAAATGGGAGAAAATTAGAGGAAATAAAACTACTATATAATAATTTTTCTTTTTTAATATATTCACCTACAACTCTAATACATTTTTCAGATCTTTCATTAGCTTGTGTATGGCTTCATAAAAAAATGTTTTATCTTTGTCAAAACAATACGCAGTAACTGTGTTTTTTACTTTTTTATCGTTTCTTCCCGAGCAGCTTCTTTTCTGATCTGGACTATAGGATGGGTGATTCAAAATATTAAAGCCCACTTAAAGCCCACTTTAAGCCGAGCAGCCAGCACAACACGACTCTTGTGGACGGGAGCATTTTCGTGTAGAAGCAGTACACCTTCCGTCAATTTCCCTCTACTTTTTTCTTTAATGACTTCTTTTAATTGCTCCAGGATTGAAGTGTAGTATTTTCCAGCCTTTATTCAAAAT
Source organism: Amphimallon solstitiale (assembly GCA_963170755.1). Classification (NCBI taxonomy): domain Eukaryota; kingdom Metazoa; phylum Arthropoda; class Insecta; order Coleoptera; family Scarabaeidae; genus Amphimallon; species Amphimallon solstitiale. The sequence continues at coordinate 100,224,589 of OY720683.1, forward strand.
GATGAACCCAGGTTTGATCCCCAGTAAACAATTTAGCTCAATACACCATTCCTGCCTCATTACAGCGGTCCAAAAACGCATGAGAACGTTACACGCACTTGCCGAAATGATAATGGAAAATTTTAAAAAGGGTTGTATCCGATATTCCAGTCATTCCTGCAAGTTGGGTCTTCTTCAGCCTAGTATCTTCCAATAAATTATTAATTTTTCGTCTTTTTCAACAAATTCTGAAGTGGTCACTTTGATAGAGTGTGTGAAGTTAGCCCCCCTTTTTTCGAATATCGGAAATCTGACGGTTGTTCCAGGTTGTTCTAGGTTTGTTCTAAATTGTTCCAAAGTATTTCAAAAAAAAAGTCAAAATTGGCCGAGATAATTGAAAAAAACTACTTTTTCACCCAGCCCCCCTTTTTTCGAAAATTGAAATTCTAAAGGTTGTTCCAGGTTGTTCTAGTTGTTCTAAACATTGTTCCAAAGAATCTTGAAAAAAAAATCAAAATTGGCCGAGATAATCGGAAAAAACGAGTTTTTGCCAGCCCCCCTTTTCTTGAAAATTGTAATTCTGATGATTGTTCTAGGTTGCTCTAGGTTTGTTCTAAATTGTTCCAAAGTATTTCATAGAAAAAATCAAAATCAGACGAGAAAATGGGAAAAAACGAAAGCCAAAATTATGAAGTCGGACCCAGTTTTTGCAAAAATTAAAATTTTGACGGTTGTTCTAGGTTGTTCTAGGTTTGTTCTAAACATTGTTCGAATACGTCAAAACAGTATCTCTTATATATCAAAAGATATGGCAAAAAAACCAAATCCAAAAGTGTGAAGTTAGCCCCCCTTTTATCGAAAATCTAACTTCTGACGGTTGTTCCAGGTTGCTCTAAGTGTGTTCTCAATTGTTCCAAAGTATTTCAAAAAATAAATCATAATTGGCCGAAAAAACGGCAAAAAACTTTTTTTTTCTGGCGGCCCTTTTTTCGAAAATCGAAATTCTGACGGTTGTTCTGGGTTGTTCTAAGTTTGTTTTAAATTGTTCCAAAGGATTTCAAAGAAAAAATCATAATTGGCCGAGATAATAGAAAAAAACGATTTTCCCACGGACCCCCTTTTTGCGAAAATTGAAATTCTGAAGGTTGTTCCAGGTTGTTGTAGATTTGTTCTAAACATTATTCTTATACATCAGAACCGTATCTATTATATTTCAAAAGATATTGCAAAAAAACGTTTTTAAAAAAGTGTGAAGTTAGCCCCCCTTTTTTCGAAAATCTAACTTCTGACGGTTGTTCCAGGTTGCGCTAAGTGTGTTCTCAATTGTTCCAAAGTATTTCAAAAAATAAATCATAATTGGCCGAAAAAACGGCAAAAAACTTTTTTTTTCTGGCGGCCCTTTTTTCGAAAATCGAAATTCTGACGGTTGTTCTGGATTGTTCTAAGTTTGTTTTAAATTGTTCCAAAGGATTTCAAAGAAAAAATCATAATTTACCGAGATAATAGAAAAAAACGATTTTCCCACGGACCCCCTTTTTGCGAAAATTGAAATTCTGAAGGTTGTTCCAGGTTGTTCTAGATTTGTTCTAAACATTATTCTTATACATCAGAACCGTATCTCTTATATTTCAAAAGATATTGCAAAAAAACGTTTTTAAAAAAGTGTGAAGTTAGCCCCCCCCCCTTTTTCGAAAATCTAACTTCTGACGGTTGTTCCAGGTTGCGCTAAGTGTGTTCTCAATTGTTCCAAAGTATTTCAAAAAATAAATCATAATTGGCCGAGAAAACGGCAAAAAACTTTTTTTTTCTGGCGGCCCTTTTTTCGAAAATCGAAATTCTGACGGTTGTTCTGGGTTGTTCTAAGTTTGTTTTAAATTGTTCCAAAGGATTTCAAAGAAAAAATCATAATTGGCCGAGATAATAGAAAAAAACGATTTTCCCACGGACCCCCTTTTTGCGAAAATTGAAATTCTGAAGGTTGTTCCAGGTTGTTCTAGATTTGTTCTAAACATTATTCTTATACATCAGAACCGTATCTCTTATGTTTCAAAAGATATTGCAAAAAAACGTTTTTAAAAAAGTGTGAAGTTAGCCCCCCTTTTTTCGAAAATCTAACTTCTGACGGTTGTTCCAGGTTGTTCTAGGTTTCTTCTCAATTGTTCCAAAGTATTTCAAAGAAATAATCATAATTGGCCAAGATAATAGGTAAAACGATTTTACCTATTATCTATATTTTAAAATGAATAATAATACTCATTTGAGAATTAGAATAAACATCTATACAAGCAGTAAATATACATATATTTTCCCAACTAATATAATTCATTTGTTTGAAAACAATATTGTTACTAAATGCTGATGCTCCTAACATAAAATAATATTAGAACAGTGACGTTGGTTACATTATTAATGTAGATTAAAGACTACCTCATAAACATATTGGGAATGATTATACCTTGCTCATAAAAAGATTAGTGTTTTTCTCATGAGCTGCTAGGTTGATGTTTCTTTGTTTATTTTTATTAGAGTTCATGCTTTAGTTTATCCCTAAAATCTGAAATACATATTTTTTCTGTAAAATTTATTTATTGATATTATTATATTATTTGATCACAATGACATAAATAATATATTTTTTCCATTCCGGTGCTATAAAGTTCACTTTACGACACCCGTTTTGGTTGCATAAAGTATTACTTTATCGCACGCTAATTTTATTTTTTTGAAGTTGGTAACAAAAAAAATGGAACCAAATCGTATTTAAATGTCAAAATATAAGCCTTAAGTAACAAAAATGTGTAATAAAATTGTACAAAGAATAAAAAGCACACATGCTAACATTTCACTTACTAATTAGCATTATAAATTGTTAAGCAGAGTTGGATGATAAGTTTTCGGATGCTACTATTGACATTTACTTACCATGTTGAATAGTACAACTGTTATAAAAGTTTGTTTTGATAAATATGTAGAGAGTTTGTGGACGAAAGATTTTGTAAATTGTCGTCTGCTATTTTGCGAATCTCTGGGGGCGTACAGTTATTTATTTCGTCCTTTTTGTTGATAATTTGAAATAATTTATTGTATAAATCAGTCTGAATTTTAAACACAATTACATATAGCACAACCGATATTCAAATATTTAAAACGTTCTACTTAAAAATCAGAGTCACCAACTTCAAAACAGCAAAATTTCTAAAATATTCGAACAAAACATGTCTCTTATTTTAAGCTTTTTTGAACTTTTAATAACCGAAATAGAAAAAATAGTATAAAATACACGTTTCATAAGACATTTTGCGCACTTGTTCTTTAGAAAACGAGCCGCTAGGCGTGCGCAAAAATCGTGTCTTATGAAACTTGTATTTTAATATACTATTTTGTACCAGTAGTAAAAAATCATAGCATTTTTACACATAACAAAGCGCCACGAAATGACATTTCACGACCTGGAACTAATAAGAGGTAAATAATGAGGCTATTATTGACCTAGGTAAATAATGAAAACAAATAAAGGGAATGCCGCAACCATGCAATCGCAGTAGCATGTATGTATGTCAAGTTGTCAACCGTCAAATTCATTGCAGTTTATTTTTATTTAGATTTATACCACAAATCATACTCTAAAACTTATAAATGCTCGACCTCTAAGGTAAAATAACTAACAGTATTTTAACAATAGCAAAATATGTATGACAGAAGTATAATTGGAAACAAATATCCTAACAGGTAACTATTATAGATGTAAAGATATTTTACTTTCTTTACATATAACTGTATTTTAAGGTTATGTAACAACATAATATGGAAACAATATAACACGTAACTATTACAGATGTAAAGAATTTTAATTTATTTATAAAAATTGATAGTGCAATTATGGTATGTCAAATTTATTTATGGTTCAATTCTGATTCAGAGCTGTAGGCACATTAATGACAGTATTGTTAATTGTGTTAATTCCATAAGTACATATTTACGATATCTTCAGTTGAAATAGAGCCTGATTGTACTGCTGATGTTGATGGAATTTGGTTCATATCGAAAATTCCTGTATTTATTTCAGGTGTGTGTAAGTAGATGTAGGTAGACCTTGTAACATATATGCTATTTTTTTTTATTTCTAGGGAATCTTCCATATAACTTTCAGCTACACTAGATTTCCAACCACCATGTACAATGTTGTTTTAACTGAAGAATATTACCACCATTGACAGCTAAAAGTGTAGCCTAGGTTCTACGGAAGGGCAATTTCTTTTGGCATCTGTCCTATTGTGTTATGTCCAATGTTTTATCTAGTACATTTACCATTACGTACACTAATAAAGAATTTGCTATATCTGGAATTGGTCTATTTTTTAAATAGTTTTTAATTATTTTGATCCAAAGTGGCTCCATTATTACAAACTTTAGAGACGAACCATTTTTGCTATTGCAGATGTGAATAATAATTAAATCGGCTTTCATAATAACATCAGAAATTAATAAATTACACAGCTCATCACTTCGACATGCACCAGCAACACCAATTACAAGAGCAGTCTACAGGGTTATAAATTGTCAATAATTTTGAAGTATTAGTATATAAACATACTACCTTAGTTGCAATGTAACATGTATCGGGTGCCTCAGTAAGGAATTTTATAATTTCCTCTAGTAAATACTAATGACTTTTTGGGCTTATAATTTTCATTTTATCTTTTTAAAAAGGCAACTAATTTAGAATATTTTGATATGTTAATATTCTCTGTTAAGCCAAGTGTAGCTTTCAATATTGAATAATGGGTCCATAAAGTCGAGGCTTTTTAATGTTGTGTTTAATGGAAGTACGTTTTGAGAAGTTACTACTGTATTTTTGGAATTACACGATTTTTTAAATTCTGTATATGTTTTTATGTATAAGTGTTTAGATATATGCGGAAGCAAGTTCTCAACTGCCTGTTCTGCAATCTCGCGCATTGCAGGTGGTGTAATCTAAACTCTTCAGATATTATAAATGGAATGAAAAATAATCTAATGAATACCTACCTGACTTTTACTTTCAGCATTTATGTCAAAACTTATTTGTCAACATCAAAATATAGCCTACTTATTTGTTTATATGAAGTTTTATTACAAGGGAATTCTTACATGTATGAGTAAATTTATTCATAATTATTAAGGTTTCAAGATCCAATTAGACTACTGGTACAAAAAATAGTATACATACTACGGTTGAGAAGACTATTATTGCCCTTGTGGCTTAAATTCCTCGGCGCTGCGCGCCTCGGAATTTAATCTCGCCACTCGGGCAATAATAGTCATCTTCTCAACCTTGGTATGTAATATACTATTTTTATCAATTTGGTATTGTTAAACAGCAGCCTTTCCCAAATCGGCTACTCATTGAGGGATATACTATCTTATATTATCTAAATAGGTACCTATATAATATTTTTTCCAAATGAAGTAATAGTAGCCTTTCAATCGTTTTAGTGAGAAAATTAGACAGCATATTTCAACATGTTTACGAAGAGGGGCTACAAAAAATAAGCATACTTGATAGGAATGTCTACACGTGCTTGCATTCCCGGAGCAAAAACCATGAAAAAAAAGTGGCTCGGCTAGACCACGGGTAGAAAAAATAAGTCGCTCTGCGACGAAACAACGTTGTAGTGGTTTACTATAATTAAAATGTTGAAACTTTAAAATCAGTGGTTTATTTTTATTATTATTAGACAAAATAAAATAACAAAGGGAGCCTGATAGACTTCCCTATTTTGTTTAATTTTAGTTGGGAACCCATATCCAGCCCTTTTTTTTTTTGAAATACTTTGAAACTGTAAGAATTTCGATTTTTAAGAAAAGGGGACTGGGGAAAAATATCGTTTTTTCATAACCGATTTTGAGTTTTTCTTTGAAATAGTTCATCTCAGCATTTGGTAACAATATCGTTTTGTAATAATGAACATTATATTTCTTGGGAAAATATATATTTATTGCTATATTAGATGTTTATTTATTTAAATAGAACTGCATCATACAAAAACTTCCTTCAACACAGTAATGTTCGGAAAGTGCATTCCGCCCATTGTAAAATCGTTTTTTCCTATTATCTCCGCCAATTATGATTTTTTCTTTGAAATACTTTGGAACAATTGAGAACACACTTAGCGCAACCTGGAACAACCGTCAGAAGTTAGATTTTCGAAAAAAGGGGGGCTAACTTCACACTTTTTTAAAAACGTTTTTTTGCAATATCTTTTGAAATATAAGAGATACGGTTCTGATGTATAAGAATAATGTTTAGAACAAATCTAGAACAACCTGGAACAACCTTCAGAATTTCAATTTTCGCAAAAAGGGGGTCCGTGGGAAAATCGTTTTTTTCTATTATCTCGGCCAATTATGATTTTTTCTTTGAAATCCTTTGGAACAATTTAAAACAAACTTAGAACAACCCAGAACAACCGTCAGAATTTCGATTTTCGAAAAAAGGGCCGCCAGAAAAAAAAAGTTTTTTGCCGTTTTTTCGGCCAATTATGATTTATTTTTTGAAATACTTTGGAACAATTGAGAACACACTTAGCGCAACCTGGAACAACCGTCAGAAGTTAGATTTTCGAAAAAAGGGGGGCTAACTTCACACTTTTTTAAAAACGTTTTTTTGCAATATCTTTTGAAATATAATAGATACGGTTCTGATGTATGAGAATAATGTTTAGAACAAATCTAGAACAACTTGGAACAACCTTCAGAATTTCAATTTTCGCAAAAAGGGGGTCCGTGGGAAAATCGTTTTTTTCTATTATCTCGGCCAATTATGATTTTTTCTTTGAAATCCTTTGGAACAATTTAAAACAAACTTAGAACAACCCAGAACAACCGTCAGAATTTCGATTTTCGAAAAAAGGGCCGGCAGAAAAAAAAAGTTTTTTGCCGTTTTTTCGGCCAATTATGATTTATTTTTTGAAATACTTTGGAACAATTGAGAACACACTTAGCGCAACCTGGAACAACCGTCAGAAGTTAGATTTTCGAAAAAAGGGGGGCTAACTTCACACTTTTTTAAAAACGTTTTTTTGCAATATCTTTTGAAATATAATAGATACGGTTCTGATGTATAAGAATAATGTTTAGAACAAATCTAGAACAACCTGGAACAACCTTCAGACTTTCAATTTTCGCAAAAAGGGGGTCCGTGGGAAAATCGTTTTTTTCTATTATCTCGACCAATTATGATTTTTTCTTTGAAATCCTTTGGAACAATTTAAAACAAACTTAGAACAACCCAGAACAACTGTCAGAATTTCGATTTTCGAAAAAAGGGCCGCCAGAAAAAAAAAGTTTTTTTCCCGTTTTTTCGGCCAATTATGATTTATTTTTTGAAATACTTTGGAACAATTGAGAACACACTTAGAGCAACCTGGAACAACCGTCAGAAGTTAGATTTTCGATAAAAGGGGGGCTAACTTCACACTTTTGGATTTGGTTTTTTTGCCATATCTTTTGATATATAAGAGATACTGTTTTGATGTATTCGAACAATGTTTAGAACAAACCTAGAACAACCGTCAAAATTTTAATTTTTGCAAAAACTGGGTCCGACTTCATACTTTTGGCTTTCGTTTTTTCCAATTTTCTCGTCTGATTTTGATTTTTTCTATGAAATACTTTGGAACAATTTAGAACAAACCTAGAGCAACCTAGAACAATCATCAGAATTACAATTTTCAAGAAAAGGGGGGCTGGCAAAAACTCGTTTTTTCCGATTATCTCGGCCAATTTTGATTTTTTTTTCGAGATTCTTTGGAACAATGTTTAGAACAACTAGAACAACCTGGAACAACCTTTAGAATTTCAATTTTCGAAAAAAGGGGGGCTGGGTGAAAAAGTCGTTTTTTTCAATTATCTCGGCCAATTTTGACTTTATTTTTGAAATACTTTGGAACAATTTAGAACAAACCTAGAACAACCTGGAACAACCGTCAGATTTCCGATATTCGGAAAAAGGGGGGCTAACTTCACACACTCACTTTGATATGCCCCCGCATAGACCATGGTCACTTTCAGGTAATTCACTACCTTGCTTAAAGCGACTGTGCCACTTAAAAACCATAGTTTTTCACTCACATCACAATAATCCCATTAAACCAATGATATCTCTTCCAGTATAGTACGAACAGATCCTCCTTGTTTTTTAAGGATGTTGATAACGGAGCGGTACTTGATTTTCTTCCCGATTAAGTTGCTTGGTTGACGATAGTTTAAAGGCTTCTGGCGCGATTGTAAAACTTTATATTCATACTAGTAATGAGTCACTAAACACGATACTATACGAAAGAGCTTTCCCACTACCATTCAACTCGTCCATTCCGCCTTAAAAAGGTTCCCTTGTATAATGCATTTAAGGTACCTATACCATTACATAACGTTTTATTATATATAGCAATCGGAATTGATTGTCATGATCTTATTCTATATTTCCAAAGCTTAACATATAAATCTACATCAACTTTTCAATGTGAAATCATTACTAAATTTCTTGTCATTTCATTTTTTTATCAAATTACCATAGACGTCCACAACCTTTAAGTTATATATGATTTAATGTTAGTAGTTGTTATAGGTGGAAAGTTTGTGGTTCATGTGCATCTTGCTAACTTACTTGGATAAACATAAAAACAATCTTATAAAATCTCTTCAAATGAAAAATTTTGTTATGCATGATAATAATAAAAGTTAAGTTTGACAATTTTATTTTTAAATATTATTAGGTAAAATTTTGAAATACGTGACTATTACAATTGTTTAATCTAGAATCAACATTAATTTACGGTTTGAAGTTAGTTTTATGCTCTTGTATTTCAGTGGATAATTTATAATTATTGAAAACATACCTGTAAAATATGTATATTAAACATAATAACTCAAGCCAAGTTGTATTTGCTTCATTCAAATCTTGGTTTATCTTCTCTTCCATTACCCGAGACCCTTGTTTTAAAAGTGATGTAGCTGTACATTACCAATATCGAATACTTCAGATCTATGCAATTCACTAAATAGGATTTACATGTGTGCAAAAGAAAATATATGCTTCAAAATATATGTTAAATAAATATCTTTATTTACATTTTGGAAATGATTTTATTCATTAAATGAAACATTTATCAATACCTCAATTACAATTTTCAGTTTAGATTTACACAGATCATTAATGCATAGCCTCTCGATAGCATACTCTTACAATGAACTCACAAAATAAACTCTTTTGCATTGTATATTGAAAATGTAATTCAAACACATACAAACAAAAATTAAAACATCTTAAGTAGTTATGATTGCATTCAAAAATATCACTTTGCCTGAGTACTTCAATAATTGCTTATATTATTAATTTCTGGACATACCACTTTTCAAATTTATTAAATTCTGCCTTTTACACGCAATTAACCATACATTTCGTGCCGTCTCTTCCTTGGGAAACCTGTAATATTTAATGTGGTTATCTCTACTTTTTCGACTGTAATTACGGCACAACCAGGCATATTAAATAGAATATAATTTAAAAAAAAAACGATAAAAAAAAACTTCAAAATGCGTCAAAATAGCCCTATGATGTAGCCCATATGAGAACTGTCAATCTGACTTGCTCCGCAATGACGTCATTGACAGCTAAGAGCATACCGGTATAAGTGTATCGTGACTACAGTCAACATTTTTACTTCTTCCTTGAAGTCAAATGACATTTTTTGAATGTTTTGTGAAAACATTACTATATGTTTCTTTAATTGATTATTAGTTGACCGCACTTACAAAAAAATGATATTCACGAATTGGTTGATTGAAGAAATCGCGTAATAATTAGGTATATTACAATTATTATATAAAATGGAAACGTTTTAATATTTGTATGTGAGAATCCATTTTCGTTAAAAATTAAAGTGATTTTAACATGGCTAATTATACTTTCAATAGCATACCATACGAAATCATTCAATTAAAATTGTCAGTAATGTCAAAACTATTTCGCCTCATTTAAATTTATTTGATATAGCATACATATGCATACAATATCCGTTTTTATTATTTATTTCTGCTTTCATTTCTTTTTTTTTTCAATTTGTGTTATTCTATTACTGTTTGGACTAGTTTTCATTCAATTATTTATTTTCGATAAAAATGCCGGTGGTTATATATACGTCTAATCTAATCTAATACTGCTAATTCACGGTGAGTGTCGGAAAAATGCTAAACAGCCGCACAGATATTTCGAGATCTTTTACCAAACTCCTCTTTCGCAAGTTTCCAAACGTCGAGCAGAAAATGTTGATTGGTTCTTTCCCAATTCCGAAATTCTTTCGCCGTTATCGACATATCAGAAATGATCAGAATTCTATAAACATACTAGCTTTAATGCATAATAATACGCAAATGTCATTTAGAAATGTTGCTGATGAAATAGGAATAAGCAAAGCTTTCGTCCATAGAATTTTTAAAGACAATAAATACCACCCATCCAAAATTCATTTACTCCAGGAATTGCGACCAAACGATCTTAATAATAGGTTGTCTATTATTGCACAAATTCTAGTTAAGCTTTACAATGACCCAGATATTTATAATAAAATAATATGGACTGACGTTAGTACAATCACAACTGGACTATTTAGAATTATCTCTAGATACGGGACTCATATTTTCAGACCAGATGGCGCATCAATGTTTGGTGCGGCTTATTCAGTGCACGCTTACTTTGACCTTTCTTTCATGAAGGTAACCATGCAGGAGAAGGATACATGGATTTTTTAAGAAACACACTACATGCGCTTGTTGAAGACATTTCCTTGGCTGAAAGATGTACATCTTACATGTTGTATCTTGTATCCTTCGTTTTCGTAGCACCTAGGCTTAGCATTCTATCTCCTCCGTCTTCAATGAATTCCGGCTACTCGGTTCACTTTCGCCCAGGGTGAATTTATTTAAATTCTTGCGATGTCAATTCCACTTGTTGAGATATCTTCGTTAGTTACTTTTAAAATAGTCATGATTTCAGAAATGTAACTCGTTAGAAGTGCGAATACTTCTTGAAGGTTGCGGCATTATACTACCGAGCAGAATTTTTTGTAATCTTGCCAGAAGTGCGCCCAGTTAAAGGTGAATGGTTCGCCTGATTCAGGTAATTCTGTGGGCGGTGTCGCAGTGCTGTTGTTGGTGGATATTTCCATTTTCTCGGTTGGTTTAATAGTTAAACGGGTTAACTCTTCTGGAGTAGTTGTCGATATTTCATCGGTGGAAGTTCCACTCATTTTCTTAGGTTTTTTCTTGGGAGTTTTGGTCGTCTGTTTCGTACCGTTGCACTATGTTTGGCTCGGTGTTATGAAAGATATACAGTGTAATTGCAACATGACATTGCTCCGCCTCACAATTCGCACATAATTACTGAATACTTAGACATCCCATTTCATCGAAACTGGATTGAAAATAGAGGGTCATTAATTAATCCGCACGGTCACCATAATAGTTTTTCTATGAGTACATTTAAAACAGGTTGTTGATGCGGAAAGACCGGTTAATATTTTGAACGTACAAAACAAAATACGTCGAGTGTGCCAAGATATTATTCCAGATACAATAAGAAAAACATATATAAGCGTCTTTATAAGTACGAACATTGCCTAGCAAAAAATGGTGGACATTTTAAAAACGTCAAGTACAAAATTAAATGATCGAATCAAAAAGTTTAGTTCTTTCTCTTTCGCGAAATAGAGCTTTTCAAAATGCTATAATAATTGGAATATACTAAGGCCAGGAATCGAATACGAATAATTCAAATATTCGAATAGTTGAAATTGTGTCGTATCCAATTTCTAAATGTAACAAATAGCTATTACTTTATATATATATACAGCACGTGTCAATTTTCATTAGCTATAGGCGATTAATTCATGCAATACGTGACAACATGGCACCCCACCTTTCCTCTTCAATGCGAGCGCGAGACCGATACAAGCTCAAGTTAGCAGTAGCTGTTGGACTATTGACTAGGGTGTTTCTGCGCTTAAAAATAATATTTACGCATTGAAGGATTTTTCTTTTTCCTTTCAGTAAATGCAGCGAATTATTAAGCTGCGTTCACGCTGCATGTCACAAACAAAAGCGTAATTCTAATAAAATTAAAAATAAGGTAAATAAAAAAGGATTCTGAAAATAATAATAAACTACTAGATCGCGGCGGCCATCGGAACGTGTTCGCAGCTAAACATTTAATGTAGAAGTGGGAAGATCGCAGAAAGTCGTTGTGATGTCGATTGTTGTCGGGATTGGTGACAGATAGTAGGGGTGACACACGTTGCCACATATTATTTGTATACGTATAAATCGCATGTAAACATTGAATCCATATACCTAATGAAAATTGACACATACGGTATATATAATCATATCCCTTTTTACCCATTTAGGGTGGCGGGGTTTGATTACTATATTACTTACACGCAAATTGACGCCATTTCTTTCTATCCTGGGCTATCATTTTCGCTTCACTCCATGTTTTGCCTCTTTTCGTCAACATTTTTCCAATTACGTTGTCCCACGTTTGTCTCAGCCTGCCTCTAATTCCTCTACCTGGACTCCTTGATTCCCATACTGCCTTAACTGGAACACTTTTTTCCATTCTTTGTAGGTGCCCCCACCAACCTAATTGCCTTTGTTCAATAAAATCAAACACCGAATTGATTTCCAACTCTGCCCTGATTCTTTCATTTCTAAGTCTATTTCTTCTTGTCACACCCTTGGCTCTTCTAAGATATGTCTTCTCTGCCGCCTGCAACATGCTCTTCTGTCTTACGGATAGTAACCAGGATTCACACCCATATATGAGTATAGGCATGTATATTGTTTTGTACACTTTCATTTTTGTTTGTTTTGTTATTTCTTTCTTATTGATAAAACCTCTGCTCATAACGTAGTACATCTTATTAGCTTTTTGAATTCTTTGATTTAACTCAATATCGCTGTTCCCATTATCTTCCACTGTAGCGCCTAAATATTTGAATGTGTCCACCTGTGCCAATTTTATCCCACCTATACATATATTCATATTATCTCTTTCTCTTGCTACCATCATTACTTTTGTTTTAAGCTTATTTAATTTCATTCCTTTTTTCTCCAATACATCATTCCATAGTTCTAAATTCTCTTTCAATTTCTTTTCGCTATCTGAAATAATTACCACATCACAGTCTGTAATCTCAACATTATTCAATTCTCTATAGCCTATAATCATTGATTTGGTCCGTTGTCTGGTCTCATTGATGATGTCATCCATATAAGTTATGAGATCATTCTTAATTATGTAATTATTAGTTTCCTAATATAGGCATATGATTGCTTTTACTAGTTGATTGTTGATGTTTCTTTCCTCCAGGCTTTTCCATATACTTTCCCTAGGTATGCTGTCAAACGCTTTTTCCATATCCATAAAAGCCAAGTAGGTTTTTTTCCTTTAATTAGCCTTCTATTCGTTATTTCTTTAATTGTAAATATATGTTCTTGAGCACTTCTTCCTTTTCTAAGCCCGCTTTGCGACTTATTGAGTGTTGGTTCCATCATTTTTCTAAGTTTTCTTTCCAAAATCTGATCATATACTTTTACCGCTGTATTTAATATAGTTATCCGTCTGTAACTGTTGCAATCTTTCTTGTCTCCGTGCTTGTAAATTGGTATTATAACACTAATCGTCCAATCCCTACGTACTCTTTCTTCCTTCCAAACCCTATTATAGATCTCCAAAAGCAAATCTACTCCAACATCTCCCATGTTCTTAAACATCTCTGCTGATATTTTGTCGTATCCTGGAATTTTTCCATTTCTTAAATTCCTGATTCCTTCTTTCAATTCTTCTTTATCTATGGCTTTGTCATGTGTCTCTATTATAGGCTTTATAGTTTTGTCGTTTTCCTCTGTTCGGTATTTCATTATTCTTACTGAGTTTAATAAGCTTTCGAAGTATTCTTTCCACCTGTTCATCACTTGTGTTTCTTCAGTTATCAGTGTACCGTCTGCATTTTTAATTGCCATTGTTTCACGTTCTCTACTGCTTCGCACATTTCTTAAGACCTTGTAGAATAGTTTCTGATTCCCTTTACTATCTCTTTCAAGTTTTTCTCCGAATTTGGTCCACGACTTTTGTTTAGCTTCTTTTACAGAGTATTTAACTCGCTTACTCTGTTCTTTGTATGAATTTAGGTTTTCTTCTGTTGAATGACTCAGGTATTTCTTACATTTTTTCTTTTTTAACTTGTTGTTTTAATTCATCTGACCCCCAGGCCGTTTGTTTCGCACTTTTATTGTTACACATACCTCTTTTGCCGCCCTCAGTATAATATTTTTAAAAGCTTTCCACAATTCTTCCAGTTTTACTTTATCTTTATTTTTATCAAATTCGCCATTTCTTTGTCCACCTTTTCTTCAAAATGCGTTGTCTCTTCTCTTTTTGCCCGATAATTACTTTTAATATTTTTATATTTTGAACCTGGTTCCACTTTGAGCCTTGCTTCTAATTGGTAGTGATCACAGTTTATTATGTTATTCCTTTTACTCTCACGTCCACTACTGATACTTGTTTTTTGCCCACGTCGTGACCGCCATATCTCTTCCTCTCTTTTTTTTTTTGTTTATACTGCATATGAGAAAGTATTGTGATGAACATTTTCGACCCCGAGATTTCTGCAGATTTCCAAATTCTTATAAAAAGTCATGCGTACTATACAGACCTATTAAGACTAATTTGGAGTATGAAAGTGTTTAGAGATATATTTTGAATAATGTTTGTATAAAAAGATATTCGAATTTTGGACCGGAGCACATTAAGTTTAGCTAATAACAGTTTTTTTTTGCAAATATATTGCAAACTAGACATTCTATACAGATTTATCAAGAGCACAAAAGTATGTATTGTGTTTAGCGTTCGACTTTTTTCGAAGTTAGTGAATATTATCACAAACATCCTCTGGCAGGCCGACGTCAGAAAATTTAGATCATAAGTATTGATTTTGAGCAAAATATTAGAGGAACCCCCTATTATTGGCAAATGATATTGTTGGTCATTTTAAGCATTCTAACATCGCGACAACTGCTTTAACTCACAAACAAATTCAATTGGGTTTAGAAAAACACAAACTCATTCAAGCAGTTAAACCCGTTGGAATTCAATATTTTTTTTATGTTGAAACAGATACTGGAATAACGTGAAGCATTGATCAGCGTATTATCTGATAGGACATTAACCACAAGAGCTGAGGCAGGACATTTAATGTCAACTGAAGAAGAATGAACGATCATTGAAAATATTGCTCAAATATTGGAACCCTTTGAGTTGGCCACAACTTTATTGTCATTAGAATCTCCACCGACGATTTCAATGGTGATGCCTATTTTGCAATATTTGATGGAGAATTTCCTTTCAAAGATTGATAAGAATGAATCAGAAGAGATAAAAACAATGAAATCCGTGTTGCAACGAAAGTTTCAATCAAGATTCACAAAAGTCTTTCCAATTAATGTTTTGATTACCGGTGCCTCACCAACTGAAATATTTAACATTTCCAGATCCAAGATCTCCGCTTAAAACAAAAAAGGCACCTACACGATATCTTGGAAAACGAAGGGGTGTCATCAGTTAAATTTGATGTAGGTAACATAAATCCAGCAAAAAAAAACGCTTTGGATGTTTCGTTTCCCAATGAACACGCAAATTGTGCCAAAAAAGTCGATACATATTCTTCGGAATGTTGTATACTAAAAAACATGGCGGAAAACAATTAAAAACGGCTTTCTCTAAAGCCCGTAATACCGAATAATGGAATGGATAATAAAAGTTCAAATTTTTGTGTTGGAATATTCTAATACCGAACTTGTTGAAATATTGAAATATTCGAATATTCGCATATGCAAATATTTGAATATTCAAATGCATATTTAAATAATTCGAATATTTGAATACTGAAATTTAAAAAATTCGCGACCATAGAATATACCTAATTGTTACGTGTAGGCGTATTTTTAATATTTGTAGCAACCGAAAAATCACGAAAAAAAATGGGGTCTAAGTTGATCAAATAAACTGGGGAAAGGAGCTCAAAGGATTACAATTTAACACAACTTTTCTCCATTAGTTTTCGAATAAAGACATAGGAAAACAGAAGCGGGATACTCTATATATTTAGTTCAATTATTATACAAATCAACTTACGTCATCTATTATGTAAAATCAGTATCAACAGAAATTTATTCCAAAAAACTTGTAGCATGTAAAATTCTAGTAATATTAATACTGACATTACAAATTATTTCGCATTTTAGATGCTGTCATTGAGACCCTTTATTAGTTTTATAATTTAGTTTTACTCTCATACTAAAAATTATAGATGAAATTTTATAAAACACGCAGGCGGACGAAATATATAGTCTCATATTACTTACAATACATATTCTCGTTAATACAGTCAAGAAGGTACATGGTGTATGTTTTAAGTCCACTTATATCATATAATTAATTATATAATTTGTTTTAGGTAAATATATCATACTTCAGTTCAGTCATTAATAAATATTTCTTCTACATCCGAATTGCAAATAGTTTGAGTGCTAGTTACTATTCATGTATGTTTGAAATAAAAATTTATAATCGGTGAAATGCTTGTTAGAATACAGAGATATTGTGGTCTAAAAGAGTAAGCAAGGCAAATGTAAATCTGCATCATCGAATGGTCTGTTTAAAATGTTTCAACTTATTGATTTTTATATGTTAGAAAGACCGCGGTAATCTAAAACAGCTGTTTCAGGTTATCGCAATAGTAGAAGCCTTGAAGATGTCGCTTAGGATAGTTGACAAAACGTCGGCAGTAGAAGCAGAGACGACGACGCGGTTCTATCCAGAAACAAAGAAGGTATCTCTATTATTCTCATCGGAGAAAACAGCGTCTTCGTAGCTACCAATTAATGACACTTCTATATATAGGAAGTTAAAAATTCACATCATTCCTTCACGGAAGATAATCAAAAGTGTCACAAATTGGTTAGCGCTCAAGATCTACCAAAATTGAAACATTAAACTCACAGAAGACCCAAAACTGAAAAATAGAACAAAACATTCTCGGCACAAGCCATCAGCTTGGTTTGTATTATTTGATATATAAGAAATCAGTGTTAATTAAACATCTTAAAAAAGAAAAATATTCATATAAGAGGTAATTTGCTCAAAAGCTGTCCGAGGATCATTCTGAACGAAGGGTATAATTTGGCGAAGAAATAAAGCATCTGTAAATCCCATGTTTACAAGACATTATTAATTACTGAATAATACAAAAGCTGTTCTATTCAAATTCATATAACTGCATGAAAATATTCCTTATGGAAATGAAAGCGATAAGAGACAACTTTCCTTATCAAATACTAAGAATTGCTTACTTCTTTTTACTGTAAGCTATTCTAAACTAAATGTCGATAGCAACATTAAAAATAAGGAAATATTTTAACCTCCATGAGTTAACTATCTAACTATATCGAATAAATATCAAAAAACCAATATATAAAAGAATCTTATAGAAATATGTACTACAGATGAAACTCTAATTGAATATTAAATGTTCTGTCATAGAATTTAATGTAAACAGAGCAATTATAAAAAACATTAATTTAATAAAAATAAACGTTCTCAGGTTACTGTTAATTAAAAAATTATTGTCAACTAACTGAGCATAGTTTTGCAGAAACCTATCAATCCTCGCGAATCAAGAACTGAGGAACATTTAAAATAAGGGTTGGAATTTAAATTTAAATTAAAGCAGTGCGGATAAAATTTTTATCCATCATTTGCATAAAATAGTGTTATTATTCGACTAGTGTACATGGATACACTGCCAATTGATCCAGGTTATCCATTATTTTGGCTGCACGAGTATTGAATATTGTAAAGAACTTAGTTAAAATAATGGATCGGTAATTTAATTTTTATTAAATTGTACTACATACATCATGACACTACTTAATAAGTGTCTGAAATTAATTTTCACAAACCTATCTACCCGTACCAACCATTTTGCATAAGACTAATAAGTGGGTCGGATGGTTTCTGAATAATATAGGTATGTTTAAAACTACGTTGTGGGTTGGTTGATAGCAAGATTATGCCGTTATGGTTTTGTGTATTTGCTGATAGGTCTCTGCATATCACAGAGTACAATGTAGTCTTGTGGTATGTTCATCTCAGTTATAGCAAGATTGTGGATTGGTAGCTTTTTGCATAACGATATCTAATTAAGAATTTATAAATAACTCAAGATGTACTTCATTTAACTTAATATCCTTAAAATACACAGTAAAATTGGGGACTACTTTCAATATTCATCTACATTACATGATTAAAATGGTGGATAAATTATGCTTTTATACAAAAATCTAGTACTTTGATTACTCATAACTAGTCATAATGAAAATAAATAACTTTCTAACTTTTAGTATTTTCCCAGATCGTTTGAAATTGACAATCGTGGCCCCTATTTTGAAAGGCGTTGATAACAACCTGATACAAGGCCACAAACCCGTTAGTATACTTTCATGTTCCGCTAAAATCTTTAGAAAAGTAATGTGTTATAGCACTAAAACCGTGTTTGAATAGAATAATCTCAGCATAGTTTTTTTAAGAAAAAGTCAACGGAAAGGGCATTGGTTGATTATATAAATAATATTTATCGAACATTTTGGCGTTAGGAATGTTTTTGCATTCTTCTAAGGTTTTCAACTAACTTAATCATAGAAAATTATTGCTAAAACTGCAACACTATGATTTGAAGTGGATAAAGCCATATCTACAAAATCGAAAAGCAGACAGTAAAATTTATTTCCAATGAAAACAATGTTAAATCGAATACAAAATACAATATTTATATTATTAACTTCTGTAAATTGTTATTAACAAGGAATATTAATAAAGCTATCAATAATTTCCTTTGAATACCTAGTGGCTAAATATTTATCTACCTTATAATGTGAGGCTGAGACGGTTTTCTATAAAATAAAACTTTGGACAATACAAAACAATCAAGATTTAAACGTGGACAAAACTGCAATATTTGTTGTTTTCAAAACAAAAAACGAAGTCTTGTATTAGATAATATAGCTATTGATAATTAACTTTAAACAATAATATTACAATTTTTATTTTTATTTCTTCCTGAAAATGTGATCCGAGACCCATATTCATATATGTATTAGTAAAGCAATTAAATTAATTCAATGACCGTAAAAGTTCTGAAAGTTTTAGCGCAAAACCAAGACTATGGGATATTTATTCCTAAAGAAAAATACAAACAATACCCCAGATTCGAAACGGAGTTTTTATAATTCAAAACAAAATTTTTCGGGTGTTTCTTTAGCATTCCATTTAGAGCATCATGTTATGCAAAATTCAGGTCAATCAAATTGTATGTGTATTACATATATATTAACGCTTAGTTCTTAATTTTAAAATGAAATTTAATAATTTCTTCTCTAATCACGATTATGCGACTCGGTGTCATGTTAAGCATATTTATCCAGTAGACAAATTTAATATGATGGAAAAGGATCCATCCTATATTCTAGCATACAACTTTTCAATGAATTTCCTCGACAAATTAAAGGTATATATTACGTTTAAAATTTGTAGATGCAGCCTTTTATCTATTTATTAACCTAGAGCGCTACACCATTAGCGATTTTTTAGAAAATTAATTTCCAGCTACAAGTTTTTCTGTTTATGTATTTAGATTTGCTTAGGGATTGATTTTCTCTGAGTCATTTAAATTACTTCACTTAGGTAGTAAATTGTATAGGCAGTTTTTATAATTGCGTCTGTAACTACGGATTATATATGTGCAAAATTTGAAAATGTAATTTTTGACTTGTTTAAACCCACTTAAACATATAAATAAAATTGGGCGGATCACGACTGATTAATATAGTATACAGTTGACAATTCAAAGGTTTGGCAGACGATTGGATTTAATAAATTAAAAAACTCTTATAAAATTTGTCAAACTCTCGACTAACTTCATAAGGACCATTTAATGAGTTTGTAATGAAACTGATTCTACAACGATTTAGGTATAGTAAAAAAATTAACATGTGACTTAAAAGATAAACGTAAAACCGTTTTTTTCAATCTGCAACGATTTTTATTGTATTGAGTTAAATACTTCTATCTCAAATTTAAGTATAGTACGAAACATCTCATTCAATGCTGACAAATTTTGTGTTGTAAAATCAATTTCATGACAAACTCATTAAATGGTCCTGATGAATACTATAAATAAATTTGAGTGCTTGAAAAATTTTAGAACAAGACTTTTTTAAATTTAATTAGTGTAATAAATTATTATCGTAATTAATTAGAGTTAAAAAACTTTAGACTTAAACCAAAGGCCAATAACAAAATTAAAAATCCAAAGATGATAAATGAGGTTCAAAAAACTTAAAAATATTGCGTTTATTCACTAGCGGTGGCTTACTGGAAGCGAAACCCTATCAAAATACTGAAAATCTATTTTCTGAACCAACACCGTTTATGTTGTGATCTTCTCGGAACTGAACCTTTTTACACGTTCACGAATAAATATTTACAAATCGACTGATTTAATGTGTCAATTTTTCATTTCAAAACGACTAATCACGAAAAGAAATGAAACGGAAACAAAAAGCGCTCGTGCACGAACTTTAAGTTAAACTTTTCTTGGAAATAAATAATACAAGATCAAAGAAATAGAGAAAAAACGTAAATTATACCTTGACTATTAATCCTTCTAATATTGGCAACAATCAACAGTAAATAAACACAAACATAGTAATAAAATATGGCACGATATCTAGTCCCAAGTAGCATATTGTCTTGTCTATTGTCGAAAAAGCACGTGGTTCGACCGGTTAAAGGAGCGTATATAACACTCTCATCTCTGCGATCGGGATAAGACTGACTGCCTTGGTCGTTTGCGCTCTTCGGGTGTCGCCTGTGTTACGATTGCTGCGAAACAGCGGTTTCAATGACTGTACATGTACGGCATATATAACAACAGATTCATTCCTTCGATTGGACCTGAAGCAACTGCTGATTGTACGATCATATTTGTATATGTATGTATATGTTATGTGTTCATGGATGTGTATTCGAATTGGACTCTGCACGAAAGAGCGTGTGCATGTGTTGACCATAGCCACCTACTACAGGGCTGGATGCCACAGTTACTACACGTTGAACGTTGTTGTCAGTATCCAAGAAGTATCTTCAGGAAAGGTAGTTCCATAACGTTATTAATAAGATCGTCTTCCAAAAAAAAATATTTACACTTTTCTTATTAATGTTTGATTGCTTTAAAAGTTATGAAATAACAAGAAATGGACTTTTTTTTAGATAGCGGCTAAATGACTAAACCCAAAAATGCATAATAAAATCGGTAAGCCGGATGTAGCAGTTTACTCCAGTGAAAAAATCAAACTTTATCAATATCTGGTCAACTAGTAAGTTTAGAGAAATTTCTGAAAAATACTCAAAAATAAATTTCAGAAAAATTTTGTAAAAAAGGTTTTTCTAAATTTTTAATGGAAGTACGAATTTTGCTGTTATCGAAAAATCATTTTTGGCAAATGTCTGGCAAGTCATGCTTTCTAGATTGATATTAAAGGTATGAAAATATTTATTGTCACATTTTCAATAATTTTTGTAAAAAAATAATTCAAAATTCGGACCTTAAGTAACACTCTTGCTTTCATCAAATAACAGCGTATTTTGCAAATATCTCACAAATAATACAATCTATACAGATTTATCAAAAGTACAATTGTAGCTAGAACTCAATTTGGAATAACTTTTGTCTAAAAATATTTCAAAATTCGAACCGGAAGCTACACTTTTACTTTGCTCGAATACGTATGTTTTGCAAATATTTCGCAAATTATGCATTTTACAGTTATAGTTTATTAAGATTATAAAAGTACTGGAAAAGAGCTGGACTTGGAATAACTTTTTTAGGAAAACATTTTAAAATTTGGACCCGTAGTAACACTTTTGCATTTAATATTATTAAGAAGATATAGAAGTATAACTTAATTTTGAACAACTTTTGTATACAAATTTCGAAAGTGCCTGGCATCGTATCCGATGTATCCATCAAACAACAACATGCAGGTTCAGCTTGATGCCATGTTATTCGCCACATACTTGTAGAGTATGAGTGTTTTGAGGATTTCTATGTTGGGACAACTACTTTTCATATTACTCATAAATCGTCCTTTAATAACTTATAGGAATGTGTACTGATTATTATTGATTATAGGTTTTTATACCTCACCATTGTATTTAATTGTTTGTTTAGTGATTTAATTGATTTTAATATCTTACCCATAACCAGTACAAATAGCAATTGACCCAGACTGCCATTTTATACTGATTATTGTCCTGCAGTCTGTATTTTGACCGCCGGCTATGGACTCCTGATAGTCTTCGTCAGATTTGTTGGCACTATTAAAAAACGTACAGCCATATTCAGAAATGAATATTTTAAATGAAAAGAAATAGAATTTGTAAGCATACCACGCAGACTTATCCTTTCATAATATTATCACATAATCATTAAAATAAAAATTATTTATATTTGATTATTAAAATAAGGAAGACCAAATTGCGATTATTATAATTATTATTTATCTCTAAATAAAGCTGATATTAATGAAGGGTGACTTTGCCTGCTGCGAACACCAAGTAGTTTTATTTATACGGTACACCTTGTCCAGAGGCTGGTCACGGGCTTTACCAATTTTGAATTTTTATTTTAGTTTCTATTACACACACTACTCGCTAGCAGATATACGAAATGGGTTATTTTTTTAAATTCTAACCTAATTCATTGATTCATAATCAAATTGTTGCGTTCTATTGTTTTGCATTATGTTTCATTAGTTATTTAGACTTGTAAGTTGTGATGAACTATGGTGGTAATCAAGTATTCTGTGATCACATGTACTGATAGCACTTCACCGAAACACAGGTTTCTTTCCTTATTTTGATGAATACATAAGTATAAATAGTGCACAAATGTAAAGAATTATTGTTCTATATATATTTACCAAATTATGCAGATATATATATACCGGGTGGTGCAATAGTGCGTCGGCGGAGCTTAGTGTCAAAACTAATAACGCTGCAGCAATGAGACTTTACGTACGTATGTAGTATGCGACTGTGCATTTTCTAAACAAATGCTGCATTCAACAAAACGGTGGCCACTTTAAACAGTTCTTTTGGATGTTATATTGTTAAATAAATATCTTTATGCTCCAATATCTTAGTAATAAATTAATTTGCGACATATGTTTAAATGGACTTTTTTGTTTATTTTATGTTGGAGAACAAGTACCTACAATAGTGCCGTACAATTCCGAACCACCCGATAATTTATAAGCGAACACTTTGGGCATTTGTATGATTGTGTCCTCAGTAAAATAACTAAGTAAAAACTGATAAGAATTTAGATATATATTTAAGTAAAATAATGATTATATATTTAAAAGTATATAACAGCAACAGATTAGCATTCTTTAATTATAAAAATAAGAATATAGCGCTGTCTTGTAAGATATTTAATAATAAATAAAATATGTTCACTCTTATTCCTTTATGAAACTATTAACAAAAGGTATATCTGTATAATATTTTGTATAGAATATCTCTCTTTTTATTTTCTTTAATGTATGTTATGTATTGTGTATGTTATGTATACAATAATTACTAATTTTTTGGATTTTTATTTTTTCATTCCCTATGTGTATATTTTTCATTTTTTATATGGATTTATTGGTATTTACGAAGTTCATTCAATGGTTAACACGCCGCAATTTGAATATGAATTGTTCATGTTAATCATTGTATAACTTTTGTAATGTTCAATGACTCTGTATATTATACAATAATATATACACTAAATAACATTATTACATTGTTATACTTAATTTTGGATTTGTATTACGCGCGGCTTAATGACGTAAGAGTCATAGTTCGTATTGCAACCACATAGCGCTGTCAAGAGTTCCATGAAAATATTAAGAATGGCATATCTGGTTAAATTTCTATATCTTTGACATTGTCATATAAAACTCTTATACAGGGTGTAACAAAATAAGTGTAAAACATTTCATAGGGTGATTCCTTAGCGAAAAAGAGATAGGGTCTTTCATATAAAAAAACTTCAATGGAGCATCCCTTGTTAAGATACAGCCCCATAAAGGGGGTACATAAAATTTGTTTTACAATTTTTCTCACAAACACTAAAAATGTAATTTATTTCCAATGTAACTTTTTGTCTGATTATTTGTTTACCATTTAAAAATCTATATCCAATACCCTGTTTCATTCGAAACAAAAAATGTCTCTTGAATTTTTTGCCCAAAAGTAGTCAGTTCGCAGCAAAAAATTATTTTACGAGCAACTACAGAGATACATCGTCATAAATGCGAACTGGATTAGTATTGTTATTTTGTAGTTACTACCTGCATCAAAATACATATGATTAAAGATGAATAAACAAAACTAATTTATTAATAACAAAACATAAAACATGTAGAAATCATAGTAAATGTTCAATATGTCCACCTTCAGTCATTACACATGCGTCTAGACGTCGGCGCATTGAGCCACGTATTCGCTCAAATATTCCTGGATTCTCTCTAATTACCCTGCACGCATCGATGATGCGGTTTCTTAAGTCCTCTACATCGCGAACAGGAGTAGGATAAACCAAAGTCTGTAAATGGCCCCAAGTAGAGAAATCGAGAGGATTGAGATCCGGGGATCGAGCGGGCCAATTCTGTGGTCCTCCTCGACCTATCCAATGATTTGGATATGTTTGGGTTAAATGCTGACGTGCTGCTTGACTAAAATGGCCGGGAGCCCCATCATGCATAAAAAACATATCCCTTCTGACGCCCAAAGGAACTTCCTCCAGCAGTACTGGATGCACTTCTCTTAAAAATTGAGTGTATGCCTCACCATTTAATCGAGGAGGTAGAAAATGAGGGCCAATTAAATAATCCCCAATAACTCCGAGCCACACGTTAAGAGAAAAGTGTTCTTGATGGTTAGCTTGTACGATAGCGTGAGGGTTTTCATCAGCCCATATGTGGTTATTATGAAACTTAATTATCTTGTCCCGAGAAAAAGTACATTCGTCTGTGAATTCGATCGTCTTCAGAAAGTCAGGATTTCTTCTAATCATTTCCAGCATCCAATTGGAAAATTCAAGACGGTTCGGAAAATCTCGCTGTAACAGTGCCTGTACTCGTTGCAGATGGTAAGGGTATAAGAGTTGTTCCTTTAAAATTCGAAATACCGTCATATGATCAACATTTAACTCGAAAGCAATCTTTCTAGTACTGCTAGTAGGTTGTTCTTCAACCAAATTAAGTACTGCTTCTTCAAGATGTGTTGTTCTAACTTCTCGATGGCGACCACAATCCTGCGTTCTTTTGTCGAATGAACCATATTCTCGTAATCGTTGATGAAGTCGGGCAAATATTCTATGCGAAGGAAGCTGCCGTTGAGGATACATTTCAGCATATCTTCTAGAAGCTTCTAACCCATTCCCCTGCGACAGACCGTAAACGTAATGCATATCAGCCATTTCCTCATTTGTGTATGCCATTTTAATAACAAGTGAATTATTAAACTAACAAATTACGAACATAACAACGACACACAATTAAGTATTAATTCAATTTCAAAAATTTATAAACTGACAGCGTGATACCACTACTAGCGGCCTACTAAATAAATTAGTTTTACATTTTCGTTTTATGACGATGTATCTCTGTAGTTGTTCGTAAAATAATTTTTTGCTGCGAACTGATTACTTTTGGGCAAAAAATTCAAGAGACATTTTTTGTTTCGAATGAAACAAGGTATTGGAAATAGATTTTTAAATGGTAAACAAATAACAGACAAAAAGTTACATTGGAAATAAATTACATTTTTAGTGTTTGTGAGAAAAATTGTAAAACAAATTTTATGTACCCCCTTTATGGGGCTGTATCTTAACAAGGGATGCTCCATTGAAGTTTTTTTATATGAAAGACCCTATCTCTTTTTCGCTAAGGAATCACCCCCTGAAATGTTTTACACTTATTTTGTTACACCCTGTATAGAGCTTCATATATTTTATAATAATAAAACGGTCTCCTAATTAATACTTTTTAATACTTTTGCAAATAGAAGAGATTTTATTTTGCTACTATTATGTCTTAATATTTCAAAAATTAAACCTATTGTAACTGATCGCACGCCTTAAATGGTTTAAAAAAAGGTATTTTACTAGTCGTGTATGTAATTGCACAATAATTATGTATTTGAAAACGTGAAACGAAGATAAGTGCTTGCCTTGTTAATGGAAATTACTCCCTGAGGGCTGTCGACTTTTCAATACTTGCTAAACTAACACGATTCTACTAGAATATCAAATATTAATTACGAAGTTGTAAGCTGCTTGGAGTTTGGTGATAACCGATCTACAGTCACAAAATGTTGACTATTTATTACTTACTATAACTTAATATTTCAAAAACAAAACCTATTAAAGTTGGTGATCCATGATTTAAAATCATGGATAAAATTGCACAACAAATGTTCAGCGTAATAGAAAATGTAAAACAAAGAATAGATGCTGGTTTGGTAATGGATGTTATTACTTTTAATGTTTATTTCCTATATACTAGCTCTGCAAGTTTTTGAAATAAACATTAAAAACAAGTTTCACGCTGAAAGCTACTTAAAAGGGCAAGCCAGAATGGCGCAACTAATCTCAAAAACCTATCTATTTTTTACAAGCCTTCTATTCTAGTTTTCACTTGGGAAAAATTCAGCATTCAAACATCTCAGTTACTAAATGTTAATTACTCTTACGTAAACCCTAAAAGAATGTGATATACCTGGATAGTGCAAAATTCAATAACCCTTCAATTTAAGACGGCCATCATTCAAAAGGTCGCATAAGATACCTCGATATACCACTCCACATAGACGAGAATAGTTGCCGATAACAACTATAATAAACAAAATGAGTAATTGAACAAATACAATGCAGAATCAGAAAATAATATATGAAGTAAATGTGATAATTTCTGAAATAATTAACTACAGTGTTAAATGAGAAAAATAACAGGGATAAGAGAAAAATAACAATACATATTATTAAGAAGCCTATTCGATCTATGCGTAGGGATAAAGATATGACACCTAAAGAAACAACAGATGGCGCCTTAAGCTTACAGTGCCCACAAATTGAAGACTATTCAATATTATTCAAAGAAAATAACCAAATTAGTGAAAATTATCCAATAAACAACTATTTGATGCAAAAATACTGAACTAACCTAAAATCCATAATAAAAACACCGAATGAATTTTAAATGTAACAAACAACCATAATAATTTTTGGAATAATACTGTATCAGCAGCAGGTAAGCATATTTTCTATCTAATATATGTACCGATTGGTCAACTACGAATGATCGTCGCCGACTATATTTCAGGAACTAAAAAATTTGTCAAGTAAAGTAAGTAAAAGACAATATTGAAAATTATTTTCCACTTTGTAATCTTTATACATTTCTTAATACTTTTTGTCTTACTATTTTTTTTACAATTACACACATGCAATACTAGTTCTATAAAAACTCACGGTTTTCAAACCCTATGGGCAAAAATCCTGTCTATGAAACCCGAATATTAATATACTATTATAGACACGAAGTAGAAATAGTTATTTAACCACCAACCAAGTGCGGGAAAACTATGTTCCCGTATGAGCGCATTTTAAAAGGACGAGCGACCGAAGGAAGCGAGTGTTTTTAATTGCGCGAATGTGTTGAAGATGTCTTCATGCAAGTGGTATGTACAATATTTTTTGTACGAGCATTAAATTAAACAAATATTATTGATTAAAGCAATTACCTAACCTTAAATAGATTTCCTAATTAATTTAAGCATTTCATGTACGTATCTATTACTATATTCTTGCATATGACGTTTTTATTCTTATATTTATAGTGGATTTACCGCTTTTTGGGTTTGATTACAAATCATTGTCAATGTGAATGTTGTTTGCGAGATCGTCAAATAGCTGGGGCTTACAAATTTTATATAAGAATTTTTAGTAATTACTTCTATTTCGCTAGTTTTTAATAAGGAAAAATCCAGGGATGTAGTATTTTATAGACTAATTTAATCAGTATAAAGATAAATTTACTTTTTGATGTCCCAAAGAGCCAATGTTCTTTGAAATTTTTGCAGTCGAGTGGATCGGGAAACACTCGTTGCTAGCGATGCATGCTCGAAATGTCACTTTACAGGCTGTGAGTACAAAAAAAATATTATCACATCAGCCAGAGCTTTCATTGTTAATCTGTTTTTATGACATGTCTTAAATAGCTTGAATTACTAGAGATCATCTGTATTATTCAAATAATATTAATAGTTTACTAATGCAATAGACCAAGCTGGCATAGGATATGTCACAAGATACGGTATTAATAAAGATCTAATATCTTTGATATGATGGGTACACTTCATCGGTCTGTATTTTTTACATTTGTTATCATTATTTCATTAGTGAAGTGCTTTATGAGTTTTGTATTCATCCAGAAATAACTCGACTTTCTTCAAGTTTTTTTTCTTATGCCTTACCGATTCTAGGATATATTTAAAAACAAAGCACGTCATCAAACTATATAAGTCTCGAGTTAATTAAACTATTAATCAATTTTGACATTGTCTCTCTTCTTTAAAGCAAAAACATCCTAATTGCTTTTCTAGATTTATACTGATTTCCGCGAAGACATTGCCGATACCGTTCAAAATAAACCACAGCATAGAATACATACGTACGTGTATTTCGTTATACTCTTTCAATTTAGAGTTGGATCGAATCGCTAGACCTTCTGTATAAGCACCTTGGTCTTTTTAATTAAGAGGTGGGCGGAACAATATTTACTTAAGAAGTTAAGTATTCGAATCTGTCAAGTTATTTACATAAAACAACACCAAAAAGTAAGTAGGAGAAAAACGATAATTAGATTTTCTCTCCACGCGTTCGTTTAAACAACCCGTCCGCTCCGTGTTTGTATATTATAATTATGTTGGAATAGTGAAAAAAAAAGATTACCGATTCTATCAATTGTATATTCGTCATTCGATGGGACCGTATATGCTACAAACATTGACGTAAGTAATTAGATACAGAGTATTATAATTTTAGTTTTGTAATATAAAATGATATACGACAAAATTATATAAATATATAAATAAATTATTTGCTTTCCATTATTATTTCAATTACATTATACAGGGTGAGTCATTAGTAGCCGCTTCTTCGATTGCTCTTTTGTGTTTTAAGTAAAAGAAAAAACAATTGGTGGAAGATCCATAGTTGCTTGTGGCGCATATTGTAAAAATACTTTAAGCTCTGACGCACTTCCGGTTTCACCGGAAATGCACGGAACTTAATTTTTTTCAATGACACCCGATATATTTTTGGATTTTCTTGTACTGCTTTAAATTGTCTGTTCGACTGTTTTTTCTTTTTCAAAATTGAGCCAATAGTTTTTGAGTTATTAATCTTTTTTGAAAATATTTGACCAAAACACGTGTTCCGAAAAAAATCATTTTCACATTGTTTTTAAAAGTAAAAACATTTACTTTGGTGGTGCTTGTAGCCAAGAAAATTCTGCATCATTTGGTAAAGCTGCACTCGACAATACCTCAAAAAACTTTGTTTTTTCAAAGCTTAAGAAATATTCACATACCAAAAACTTATTTTTTTTAATGGAATACCCAGTATTTTATTGAAGCATTTTGTTCCTTTTCTTATTCTCTTTCATTTTTGTTAACAATATCCTATACCTATCTTTTGTAATTTCTGAGATAATCACTATAGGAGCAATTAGCGGTCAATGAAAGAACTGCGGGCGCTGTTCTATGCACCTAAATATTCGTCCAATAAAGACTGGAATGCGACAGACTGCCTAAGTCAACTGTTAAAGAAAGTCGGTTTACATTTATGTCAAACTTATAAAAGCATCCCTATTAGTTATTATTCAAATAAATTATTCTTATGCAGAGTTAATAGATATGATTGAGGCATTGGGTGAATCTGAAATAAACTCTTTGCTAACATCCACACACTATGCACAGCGATCCCTGGTAGAAGTCAACCCAAGCCAGAAACCTTCAAAAGTATAAAGGGACGGTTTGAGTGAACAGAAAGTATTGAATATGAAAGAAAGAGCGGAAAAAGCAATAACTGGTGAGAATAAGACGTTTATGGTACTTGCGGGTATAGTCGAACACCCCCATACCAGTACTACGAAAATTAGCCGTTAGTTAGATGTAAGTCAAATTTGAGAATCCACAATAATTAGGAAATATGAAATCACCCGTAGCATATTCATACACAGGGTTAGATGAAAGAAATATTCAGAATCGCTTACATTTTTGTCAATTGGCAACAGAAAAAAAATAATTATCCTGGCTTTCTCAATTTTTTGTTGTTTACCAACGAAGCCACCTTCTATTAAAGTGAATACGTTCATCGTCACAATTTCCGTTATTATAACACATAAAACCCCCCACCTTATCACACCTGTAAACTTTCAAAATCGTTGGTCATTAAAACTGTGGGGAGGAATAGTGGGCAGGTACATAATTGGACCTTATTTCTTTGATGAAAATGTTAATGAAGGAGAGTATCTTCGCTATCTACGGACGGATTTTCAAAACATTTTCAAGACATCTTCAAATATGTCAGTAAACATAACCTTTATTTTATTTCGATGTTAACCAACAGTGTCAAAAAATTAAATACTGCAACTGGACATTGCCGGAATTAAAAATTGAAATGCGATGCTCTTCATTCTGTAAAATTCTTACTTTTGGGATAGTTGGATTTAACATTACTTTGTTTGACAGTTGACTAAGGAAGTCGGGCGCCATTCCTGCCTTCCATTAGTTGAACGAATATTTTGGTGTATAGAACAACAGCGCTCGTAGTTCTCTAATTGACCGCTAATTGCTCCTATAGTGATTATCTCAGAAATTACAAAACATAGGTATAGGACATTGTTAACAAAAATGAAAGAGAATAGAAAAAGGAACAAAATGCCTCAATAAAATAATGGGTGTTCCATTTAAAAAAAATAAGTTTTTAGTATGTGAAAATTTCAGGAAGTAGACTTTGAAAAAACAAAGCTTTTTGAGGTATTGTCGAGTGCAGCTTCACCAAATGATGCAGAATTTTCTTGGCTACAAGCACCACCAAAGTAAATGTTTTTACTTTTAAAAACAATGTGAAAATGATTTTTTTCGGAACACGTGTTTTAGTCAAATATTTTCAAAAAAGATTAATAACTCAAAAACTATTGGCTCAATTTTGAAAAAGAAAAAACAGTCGAACAGACAATTTAAAGCAGTACAAGAGAATCCAACAATATATAGGGTGAGTCATTTAAAAAAAATAAGTTCCGTGTATTTCCGGTAAAACCGGAAGTGCGCCAGAGCTTAAAGTATTTTTACAATATGCGCCACAAGCAACTATGGATCTTCCACTAATTGTTTTTCTTTTATTTAAAACACAAAAGAGCAATCGAAGAAGCGGCTACTAATGACTCACCCTGTATATACAGGTTGTTCATTTCAAAACTACCCACCCTATTCTGGAAATCTATGAAGAATTCCTTGAAGCACGTAAGAAGTATTATCGTTGGGGCCATTTCTTGATGCAAAAATTGACTCACCAACTTTAACCTCCTGCCCCCGGGAGCTACCCCCTTAAAAATCTTAAATAGAGAAGAGTATCAAGAAATACGTCATTTTAAAGGTCTTTTAAAGCAGTACATTTTGGCGTTAATTTTTTGTTAATTGATCGATTTGTTTTGAAGATTTTTTAAAAAATCTTTTGGTTTACGAGTATTTAATTCTTTGTTTTTTGTTTTAGGCTTAAATATCTATTACTCAAACACTCTTTAACTGCTTAAAATGTTTTATTTTTGTTTTCAATGTTTCAAATTTTTTTTTCCAGAAAAATTCAATCCAGTAATTGTTCAAAATGTCCGTATGAAACTATATATACGACAGGTACAAGAAAAGAAACATATAAATTTTATTACAAATGTAGAAATATATTTAGAAGGGCCATAACTGCAGGGGGGGGCTCTAAAACACTGCACCATTTGGTCTAGGATGTAGGAAAAAAACCCGCAGAATAAAAAACCTACATCACAGTGCCACAAAACTAAAGGTCTTTAGTTGTTAAGATCCAAGCAACAGCCTATAAGTTAAATTATGTAAGTCCATGTATCCAAAATCAAACTTAGCTAGAGGACATTTTTCAACGATATGTTTAACTGTTTCAATCTCAGCTCCGCAATGGTGGACTCGCGATCATATTCCACTTGAATAATATACAATTCTCCTCTTGAAACCAGTCAGTCCATTTATGCTACATGAATTTCATTTGTCTTTGGATATACCTTCGATATTAAGTTGACAAATCTTAACAACTGGACCAATATTCCTTAAAGAAGCACAATATGAATTTAAACTTGAAAAATGATACCTGTCATATGACCGTGAGGATCTTGGGATCTTGTACGGTCTTCCAAGTGATGGTTATTATGAACAACATTATATTCTCCATTTCGGACCGTCGTAAAGATGGTTACCATCGACCAAAATCAAATAGAATTAAAGAAATATAGATTAAAACAAAAAAATAACTAGTAAAAAAAATGTCCGTTGATCGCTATTACATACATTTTCAAAGACATCTTTTTGAATTCCATGGCAGGTTGCATTAATCCTCTGATAAAGTTCTTCTAAATTTTGAGGTGGAGAGGTAAATACAATAGACTTTATTAAATGACCCCATGGAAAAAAATTTCTAGTGGTGTCAAATCAGGCGATCTGGCTGGCCATTCCATAGATCCTCTTCGCGAATGGTATGTAGCTCTAAAGAATATGTGTAGGTTCATGTTATAGAATTTTAAATATGATTAAATCCGATTAAAAATATGAGTTGCCATAACTTGTAACTACTATTAATCGAAACGAAGCAATTGCAAATCGACAAATACAAATTTATGTCAGTTTAATCAGCTCTTCAAGGGCTATTATAAAATGTAAAAGAATGCATAGCATTCCATTTGAAAAAGAAACATAAGTTTGTGTTGGTTCTCGTTGCGGAACATTCTGTCTAAATGAAAATATTTTTAAATGTAGAGCTTATGATTATTTACAATTTTTGTATTAAATATTACTCGCTGCCTGCATTACTATATACCAATAATGGACTTTGCTGCTGCGCTGGGACTCCGGGTATATAAATAGGACAAATTTCGAATTATTCCGCTGTAGTGCAAACGCAGACATCTATTTCAAACTCGTTGGTCAACGTGAATACAGCGTATCCAAGAAACACCATCTAGAAGACAGGCCAAAAATGATAAATCAGTGAAGAAAGTATCGCAGATCCATAATAAAGTAAAAGAATGTCGTATTATGCCCCTAGAGTGCAACAGCAGACACATGTTTCAGACTCGTTGGTCATCGTTAGTACGGTGGAGCCAAATAATAAGATGGGATATCTATAAAGATAGAAACAAAAGGAAGACCATCGGGAAGATAAACCACCAATTGCAGTTGAAATGTCAGAAGATCATCAAGTCTGAATGACAGCAACCGACACCTTCAACGGAATAACCCGACATTATGTCTCTTATGGGCTGGATAACCCACGGGTTACCAATGTTTGCCTCGCGGCAGTGTCGGCTATTGTCACTCAGACCTAAGGATCGTCTGACATTTAAGCTGCAATTGGTGATACATATAAATACATCGTACTCCAAATTCTATATTATGATTTAACTCTATCCCCTGTATAATCTACGATTAACCAGCACCTTTATGATTGCAGTGGTCGCGCTTCCAAAGAGACGCCTTTATGGAGGACTCCAAAAAAGGGTAGGCGGACACACAGAGACGATTCAAGCTCGAAGAGATTGATGGAAGTTAGTACTACGCTGATACCAACCTAGAACAAAGATTTTGATTATATTAGTCTTATGGTCAACACAGTTGCCATCCTGAAATCTGAGAAATAACAGAAAATAATCATAATAACTTAAAACCTAATACACAGTATAATTGTTACACAAGTTAATTAAAAATAAAAACATATTTAATAGATATTCATCTTTGAATTATTTGTATATAATATAATAATAATAACAATAATAATAATAATAATTTTATTATCCAACAATGTAACACTAATTACAGGGTAGTGTTATTGTTAATTACAGCACCCACATGTCAATTACCTACTTTAGTCATTAGTCCTCATTTTTGAAATTTAATATCAATTTTAAATGTCCCCTTTTATGGAATAAAGAATACGTTTCTCACTTGTTTTCAGTACTAGTTTGAGTAAGGGATATACCCTCTCCACTTTTGTAGTTCCGAACGTGGCCACCGAGGTTTTAAAGATGTCGCTGGAGGCGGCGCTCAAATAAATATATACAGCTCACAGACTGAGACTTGGCCGATCAGATGCCCCTCCCACAAGGTACGCAGTGAATCCTTATAATATTAGGATAAGCACGAGCAGTCTGGAAAAATTGTCAAGCGCTACACATATATGTATCTCTTTTCAGTATATTACAATTTCTTATCTGCATTTACTCGTTCGTCCGGCTAATGTATGCGATGACGAACAAATGTTATCATTTCTTTTTTCCGAATACCTTCTCTGTCACGCACTGACCTATAAATCTGCGCAACTTATAGGTCGAGGCTTCTCCCATCGGCCAAGGCTCAGTCTGTATACTCTGTACATGGTATTCTGTGACGTGTTTCAAAGTGAGGATCCAAGATGGCGAACCAAATCTAAGATGGCGGGCCAAAATCTAAGATTTGAATTTTAGTACATATACAGTCTGGTTCCTGATGATGTAGTAGTCAAATATGAACATACATGGTGTTCCAAAAGAGTTGAACAAGAGTGTAAGGTTTTGAAATAAAAGACTAACCTCTTAGACCGAATTTATTTTTATATATACCAACATACAGGGGTCGACATATTTTAATTTCTGATACGAAAGTAGAAAGAGGAAAAGAGCGCGACGAAATAAACTAAAGATAACCATAAGCGAGGTTGCCACACTCGACAAACGTTTGCTATGATATGTAAGGCGTGGGGGTCCCCCACCACTGCGTTGCTCTACCACCACTGTTAGCAAGCAGGCATCGCTGCATATCATAAGGTCATCTTCTGCATATGATAGAAGTGCAAACCGAAATTAAAATTTGACGACTATGGTATACAATTAAAAACACTAAACTATTTTGAGAAAATACTCTAGCAGTCTAACATTATGTAATGCACAAATACAATATTCCTTAGTATAAAAAAATTTTTCTATCTACCTGTAAATACCAGCTATAAACAAATTTATTCAAAATATTCCAGTTAACATATATCAAGTAGCACATTTATAGAGTATACAGAGTAATCAATCGTCGCTATTGCTACACCAATTATAATTAGCAACATCACCTAGTTTCATTTTTTCAAAATCATAAAAGAGAGTAGTAAAAGAAGTATATAATAACACTTCCAACATTAGAAAAGCGTTTAACGAATTTGAATGATCTACTATTAATTTAAAAATATTGTTATATAGATCACCTCTTAAATTTATACGTGATATCGACAGGTTATTACAGAAATTCGGAAACTCGTTATCAACAAAAAATTATAATCTACATTTAATAAGTTTATTTATTTATTTATTTATTTACATATGATTTTATATGTTGATGATTCGATTTGGTAGTTAGGACTGCAACCCTCGGTTTTGCAAAATTCTTCCCATTCTTCCAGTGTAAAGAACATACAGTTTGTCGGGGAACGAAGCTGAATCATAGGTGCCAATCTCGCTGCCGGACTAAGTCCAATATGGAGCCACTTTGAGCCGCTTTTGTTAAGGAAATACGACGATTGCCCAATCAACTGTTTTTCTTTCACAATGTTCTCCCCCATATCTTTAGGTGAGTTGTCGATAAATTCATTATAAGTGTCCGAAAAGCACCAAAAATATGATTATCACTTTATATATAATTTTTTTTCAATCTTACTAGCTTCCATTTTAATGATTAAAGGTATATGAGAAATTAAACACTCGTCCAAACTGATACTTGGACAAATACTGGTATTGTGTATAGAGTATTATATTAACTACTAAATATGGTAGTAGGGATACTCACTTGGATTGATGTAGCATAATAGCCCCATGTGACACATGCGCATAAGACCTGCTAAAAACAACACTCTGTTTTGTTCTATTGAGTAGATGATGTGTAGTTTTGATTTATGCATGTATATGTTTTACATACATATAGGTAGACATGAATATATAGACATATAAATGAACACATATGTATTCAATACAGAAGTGGGCATAACTATAAATACTATAAATCTCAATGACTTTGAAACAACAAATGATATCCAATTGGACGCGTGTAATTTGTATTTATTATATTCACATTCAACATGATCTTAATTGCATTAATACCAATACGGAGGCCATTACAATCTTGGTGTGTCTGATAAAAAGGTCAATTGTGTAATTGAATGCTTGATAATGTTAGAGCTTGAACATAAATACGTACTTAAAGAAGATTATATATTCATATTTACATAACGTATACTTACGCTTGCATGTATGTATGTATAGAAATGAAGAACGTTCTAATAAAGCAATAATAATGGTAATAAAATAGCTATAAATCGCTCCCTAGTATTATAGTAAACAAAGTAAGCATCCTGAATTAGCAATTAGAACCTGATAAGCCGGACAATAAACACAATATCCTAATGAAATAATACAGAATAATAATAAGCAAACTCAAATAAAAACATATACGAGGTGCTGCATAAAAGTTTTAGAAATTTAAATGAAAAAATAAAAGTTTATACTTTTAATCAAATGTTTTTAGAATCAAAGTAGACAACGTTTGCATCAATACAGTGTTACCAAAGCTTTGTCATAAATGCGCAAAACCTCAAAGCCGGATGTAATAAACACCTTTTTGGAACTCTTGCGATTATCACATTGACGTCACTTGGGTTTGATTGTCAAATTTGGAAACATAAAAACCCGCAGCCTGGCGATTACAGTGCTTGGGGGACAAGTGGCATCAAATTTAAGTCAAAAACAAGCGACAAACAGTTCTTTTCGTGTTAAATTCACCAGAAAAAAGCGTTCACAAATCCTATACAACTTTAGCAATATTAAGGAAAGCTTTTTAGTCTATTGTGACGAATGATTTCACTACGAACAGTGACAATGTTTTCTGGAGTGATGCCAGTTGATGACCTAACTGAGTGCTGATCGGCTTCAACAGACTCGCTGAATCACTTGAATTGTTTAAAGTTACACCACTCCTCTGTTGAGTTTATAACAAAATTTAATGCACATGTTTTATGCTTCAACCGGCACCATCTCAAAAATTACAAATCATTCAAAACACAACAATCAATTCTCTGTTGTGCGTATCTCCATAATTTCCAACTAAACAAAACTAATACTAATAGGATTACCTACTACAAACGAAGGCTTCATAGCTCTGGCGTAATCAACACTTGGCAATATACTGAGAATAATAACACAGAGAAAGGGAGCGTGCTTTTATGACTTCTTCTTGTGATTCCCAAACAATGTGTGTCCATACAAAAAGTTAGGTTAGGTATAAAATGATTTTGAACAAGTACATTATGAAATGCCGGTATTTATTTATTTGGCAGGATATTGTTGCTATAACACTATAAGAAATATTAAGTACAAATTTTGTAAATTTAGATTAGTATATGATAAGAATGTATTTTAAAATTAAGCAACAACAGTACAGCAAACACTCTGTTTAATAACTATTGCAGAAAATACAATAATTTAAAAAAAAAAAATAGAAAGGAAACTCGTGACAGTTTCAAATATTTGGTTAGCTTATTCTGGCGTTATTTATAAATTTGTAAAATGTTTCCTTCTCAAAACATTCTAAAAAGCCTTGTAGTCTGTCCCGACAGAGCGTAAAAAACATAGAGAAACATTCAATTTTAGAGCAGTTTAATTGCAATAATTCTAGGAAAAAAGTTGAGATTAATAAAGTATACCTGATATCGATATACATCGTGAACAACTAGATTGATAAAGCTGGTATATAGAAACTAGATTGATCATTCAATTTTCTGATGGGAATCCAGTATAAACAACCAAAAATATTTGGCATCTCAATGACATGGACTGGATTAGTATATTAAAACATTTCCTGAAAAACATATCTTATTCCTCCTTGACAAGAATTTGCAATTTCTAAAGCAATCGTGGTGGACTATTTCTTTCAGAATTACATCTTCCAACAACATCCATATATGCTGGATTGCCATCCGAACTATTGAATGACCAATCTAATTTCCATATACCAGCTTCATCAATCTAGTCGTTCACGATGTATAGGTATCGATGGGATCGAATATTATCGTTATTCAAAAATGAGGTGTGGCCACCACACGACTTTCTTACACGAATGAGCATTTCAAACTATACAATTTTAAGAATTTTTTTCACAAAAATTATTCAAAATCCTATTATAAGTACTTCTATTCTCTTGATAAATCGTTATAGAATGCATACTTTGCAAGATATTCGAAAAAAAGTGCTACTCCCTAAGAGTAAACGTGTTACTTCCGGTCCGAATTTTGCATATTTGCCATTTAAAAAAAATTGACTATCGCATGTTCAAACTTTTTGTTCCTAATAACATTTTGATTATGCCAATTGATAGTATTTACTTAACCATTTTATTTGAAATTTCGATTTTTAAAATTAGATAGTAAATAACGGAGCTACAGCGTAGGGCGTTTTTTGTCAGCCACCCCGTATGTAAGTTATATTACAAGAACAGAAATATATTTAGAAGGGTCATAACTGCAGGGTCCCTTTGAAACACTGCACCATTCTAGGATGTAGGAAAAAACCTGCAGCATAAAACACGCACATCACAGCGCCACAAAACTAAAGGTCTTTAGTTGTTAAGATCCAAGCATCAACCTCTGGAGTTAAATTATGTAAATCTGTATATCCAAATTCAAATTTAGCTAGAGGACATTCTTCAACTGTTTCAATCTCAGCTCCGCAATCACAAGCTAGACTTGCAATCACATTTCACTTAAATAAATTCCATTTCCTTCGCCAATCTCTCTAAGTAGTACATTTGTCTTTGGACATACCTTAGATATTAAGTTGAAACATCTTAACAATTGGACCAATATTCCTAAAAGAAACACAATATGAATTCAAACTTAAAAAGTATACCAGTCATATGACCGTGAGGATCTTGGGGATCTTGTACGGTCTTGTTGATGTGATGGTTATTATGGACAACATTATATTCTCCATTTTGGACCATCGTAAAGATGGTTACCATCAACCATAAATCAAATAAAATTAAAGAAATATAAATTAAAACATAAAAATAACTAGAAAAATTAAAGTGACACTTGTAGTATTACTAGCCAGTTATGGAGTTCATTTTGCATTACGTAAACCACTCCACCACATATACTTTCAAATGGTCTGAGATGACTAGCAGCTGTTGAAATAGTGTAATAGTGATGAAAAATGTGCGATCATCCCATTTAAGTAGTACTTTACTTCTCACTATAGACGTTTTGTCTGATCCCTGTATATGTCTACCCATACGACAAGAAAAATAAATGTAATATGTATTAGATTTCGTAAAATGAGAAAAGCTTTGTCATTGTCTGAACAGGGTATTGAATTCTATTTATTTCGGTGTAGGCGTTAAGAAACGTATTGGGGAGATTTACATTAAACGAAAAGACTTATACATCTGACAATAACATCTATACCTCTAACAATACCATCTATACTTGGGTTATATGTGAACGCAATACGTTCAGTGTTAGTTCCAAAGCAATTTGGCTATAGATTGTGTACGTATGGTCGATTTTATCGTTATTTGTATGGATGTATATTGCTCGGCATTGTAAAAATTAACATCTGTATCAAAGCTTCGACCGCTAATAATTTATAGGAATACGGAGGTGTGTTTAAAATGAACGAGAATGTGTTAGGAAAAGAAAAGAATATTTATTTCTATGTAACAAGAGATTGATTAATGGAATCGATTGCAATAATCTCCAGCATTCTACAATAGTTAGTTTTCAACTTGCAACTAAGAAATTTACAGGCATATAAAGAATTTGCTGAAATCTTATTTAACGCAGGTACAAAATCTGTTAATTGTAATTGAAGAAACCAGTCCCAAAAAACACAAGCGAAATTTCTAACAAAACCTTTACGATAAAAGTTGTACTAAGAACTATTGATTTATTGATGATATTTTTGTGTTTTCTTACATAGAAGGGCACTATTGCTAATAGATATTCCTATTAATTTTAAATATTTCAAAATATCTTACACTGAAGTTTTCTTGTCTAACGTGGGGATAAATTTGTTAAAGATCCACTTAAATTTCAGGTGGTAACAGTAGATATATTTGGTAAAGATATATTTAAGAAAAAGAAATCAAACTGCCAGCCAAAATTTGTAGATTTATATATGTATATCAAATGCACTCTGAAAAACATATAAGACATTGTGT
The DNA here is from genome assembly GCA_963170755.1 of Amphimallon solstitiale. Lineage (NCBI taxonomy): Eukaryota > Metazoa > Arthropoda > Insecta > Coleoptera > Scarabaeidae > Amphimallon > Amphimallon solstitiale. Next base: position 100,265,366 of record OY720683.1, read on the forward strand.
CTGCATAATTGTTACCCAGCGTGTGTGGCAAGAGTTCTTTTAGTTCTTCTCTCGTAATTTGGCACCCAGCGTGTGTGACAAGACTATTCTTCATTTCTTATCTCTTAATGCCTTATACTATTGGGAAATTTTTATGCAAGAACTGTAAATAATCTTGTGACTATATCCAATTACAATTACAATTTACGTTGTTATAATTGATTCTATGTAACACCATTTAGTAGTGGTATAATAAACATAAAAAGAATGATTTCTCAACTTTTATTGAAATAAACTTTAAAATAACACTTTAAACTTTGTAATAAACCCACTTGTTTTCTTCTGTCTTCTTTAAAGATTAATTAAATAATACCTCAAATCGCTTGGATCTTACATATTTAGACTTATTGTTAATATTAGTGACCAAATAACGTCTATCCATTGTTACGCCGGAACCACGTCGCACTAAGATAGCAGACTAAATCAAGTTAAAGATAACGGGGAATCACAATAGGAGATGATTGAATCTGGAAAACGCAGGGCCGAGCTAACTCTGTCGCAGACGGCGTGACGGTTCAGATAAACTTAAACACCTAAAAGTAGAGGCAACGACGCGAGCGACGTTGTCCGGGCACCAGAACACTATGCTACCTTAACGATAACCTACCTGCGCCTCCTATGAGCATCCACTGGCTGTGTTCCTCCAGCGGGTTTCCTATTGATCACCCTGTATAATCAATTGCACCTAACCTTACGCACGTGCTTGTCACAAAATTATATGAGATATGTAGAGGTAAAATAAAAGAAAGGGTATTGCGAAATGTAGCAAGATTTAATTAAATTTTGAATGTTGTTAAAGATTATTTTGTTTTTTTTTTTTTTAAAAAAAAGAAGTGGTTAAAGTATAATAGAATGATACAAAGTGTAACAAATCTGTCTGAACAATTTAAAAAAAAAGATTAGCAAACGTTGAGTAAAATTGAATTACAAAAAAAAAGAAATGAAAACTAGACAGTTTGATAATTAGAAAACAAAGCGTTAGGTAATAATAATAAAATAAAAAAACAAGTCTTAACACTAGATCATAATCTCTGCGTTTCAGCAGAAGATGGTTGGTAGCAGAAACGTTTTATTACCTCACAAATTATATTTACAATGGAATATCATGGAAAACGCCACTACGGCAATGTTAACACAAAATGTGATTTAATATGTACGCAAAGAAAACTAATATAAGTTAGTACTTAAGACTTAGGCTAATTAAGTGAAAATTTGTTAAATTACCAAACACAGGGTTTGATTACATGATCATAATTAAATAAAATGAAGGTATCTTGTTATCAAATGTCAAGTAATTAAAGGTAAAATAAAAAGGAAAATTTTAGAATTTACGCATAAAATACACTGAGCTTACTGAACAAAATTTACACTTGCAGGGATGAAATTAACTAGCTCAGATATTAAGACAAAAGTCTGCAAGAAAAGTTAGTGTTACAGCGACAAAAATTTACTAGTAATTAAGTAAAATAAAATTCAGTTACATCAACGAGGGCCCTCTATAAAACTGCTACTTAGGGTCACTCGGTATACGGCAAAGCAAATTTACAATTTAGCAAAAAAAAAAAGAAAAATTAATATGAAACTATTGTGACCACACATGTAATAGGTGGTACGACAGGTATCTTATAAACACCCTAAAAGTCTCAATTCAAGGACTTAAGAAAATTAAAACTGTAAAATGTCCAGTTCTCTGGCTCTAAATTTTCATCAAAATAGCCGAAATACACATCGGAAAATTAGGTACATGGTTGTACTTAACTGACATCTCAAGATGGCGGGGGCACGCTAACTGGAGTTAAGATGGCGGAGGTCTCCTAGTTGAACGTTGTAATTCCACCCAAAAACCAAGATGGATAGGTATGCACAACTCTTACATAAATCAAAACGGCATCTACAGCGGCCAAACCAGCGTATAATGTCTGAAGGCTTAGCCCCGTACTAACATCCTATTAAATTCAAGACAAAAAAAACAGAGTTAGAACCCCGTAAATTAACAGAAATTTACTCACTTACCCCTAGTTAATGGGGATGACGAAATCGACTCCACAAGTCGTTCAGAAGCACAAAATTAAAACAATTATAGCCCTCCAAGAGGGTGTATCGTAGATCCAAAAAAAAAACGATAAATCGATAAATCTCACTAAATTCACCTACGTTTAGGTATCGACAAACACTGCTTATTTATTAAAAAAGCCGCAATAATGCGAAATGTCCACTTGGACAAAGTAATTAATACTCAACGGAAAATAAGCAGAAAAGCGCTAATGTTCTTACTAGAGATTGACTTGCATAAGTGAAATCCAAAACGTGGTTTTCGAACCCGACGGATATCATCATCACGCAGGCCCACAAAACCGAAACAAACGAAAATTACCCTAGAACCGCACGAAAGATTTGGACCTTCAAGCAACCACAAAATGTATCCCGAGGGAAGATTGACAGTAACGTGTCTCTAATAAATCTCGAAGTTCCTAATTACTAAAACCTCTCAATTTACAACAATGACCGCGACAGCAGCAAACTTAGCCTGTCACAGTGATCCGAAACCATGTGATTTCAAAGTGAATAGTTACGCACGCAGTTGTACGGTTGGCGGCATGAACTAACAAATCTAACAACAACGAACATTGGGTGACAATGACAACAAAACTTAGATAAAGACCAACTTGATTTAAAAGATCATCGAACCTGCAGATAAATATATAGACGTCCCAAGCTCTTAATATGCTGCGAGAAGACGGTTAGTAGAACCGATCTGAACATATATTTCAGGGTAACAACAACACATAACCCCTACAGCTGCACCGAGGGAAAGACCAACAGATGTTTTCACTACATTGAATATCGAAGTCGGAGCAACAGAGCGAACTGCAAATCAATTAATAGTATGCCCAAAATTTAAGGAATTCCTCATCTAACATTTATTACATTTTTAGTGAGAAATGGATGATAGGAAAACATCAATCGGAAGCAGCATGTGTGTGTTCTAAGAGACGTATGAATACAAACGCCAGTGAACACAATAAGCTGGACTGTTGTCTCAGAGAATGTAAAACTATGGCAACTACAGCAGTCCCATAAATGCAACAGGTTAAAGGCATTTCTCAGACATCGGAAGATATAGCTAAATAAATGCAAACAAGGTTTGAACAGGCATGTAAAAATAACTCATATTGCACATGGTTGTTGTCACAGGTAGGATAAAATAAGTTAGAATTAAGATAATTAGTTTGCGTGTCATAAGTTACAAATTCACACTCACAAAGAGGGTTTTTAACCGAGACTATAGCATACACAGCTATCTAAGGCATTTCACATAACTCAAAGGTCCGAGGACAACCAATTATGTATAAGACACGCTCAGATTAACAATTAATGGTCATTGTCTTCCAGGATACTGAGAGATGTACGAGGTTTGTTCGAAAAGTCACGCGCTCTAGACAATTCTTTAAGTAATTCAAAAAATACACATAACGTTACCAGGCCCAAATACAAAAGTGAATTCCAGGCATAACACCATGCTGCTTCAGTTCAATCCGGCAATGTTTCGTAGTGATGCAGAGCAGGGCTATTCCTCTGTAATTTTCCGGGTTGGTCTTTGTGCTTTTTTAAAAATTGGTATGCTTATACTCTTGTTCCATTCTGTTGGTGTGTTAGATGTGGTTATTATTTTGTTCAACAGTTCTGTCAATCTCTTTGCTAGTTCTTCACCACCGTATTTTATGAATTCATTGGGGATGTTGTCTACTCCTGGACCTTTTCTGTTTTTTAGCTTTTCATATTCAGCTTAACCTTCTCCTCCGTGACTGTCATTTCATCCACCGTCTCTTTTTTTGCTTCCTGTGTTTAAACTTCCGGGTTATCAGTGTTGTCATATAGGTTTCTAAAATATGTTCCCCACTCGTTCAGTGTCACCTTTTTGGTCCGGGTATACACGTTTACTGGTTTGTTTCTATTCTTGAGCTTCTTCCATACTTTCCTCTGGGCTCCATAAAGGTCGCGCTCCATGTCTGTGGTGAATTTCTCCCAGTATTCTCTTTTAATTCTTCTAATTGCCGAATTAACTCTATTTCTTGTTTCCCTGTAGTCATTTCAATTTTTTTCTGTCGACATACTTCTATATCGAAGATATAGAAGTATGGAAACTTCTTCGTCAGGGGTGGGTCGTATTTTGCGAGTTTAGATTTATATTTCTTTATCCCATTGATTCATTGGCCGCCTCATGCATGCATCTTTTAATTGTATTCCAGCTGCCTTCTACATTCTGTCTGTTAAATTTTAGCATAAGTTTTTCTTAAGATCTGCTTTTGTATAGATATTTGGTGCAGTCGTTATTCAATGATTCTAAGTTGTGTTTTTAATCATTGCTTGTTTTTGCCTTCTTCGCAGATGCTTCTCCATGATGATTTTACCGAGAACTAAGTTGTGATCTGTACCAGTGTTAGCAAAGGTTAGTACCCTTATGTCTTGTACTTTATTAGGTGTGGAACATCTATTATATAATCAATGATTGATTTTTGACCTTTGGTGTTGCAGAAAGTGTATTTACGTTGGTCCTTGTAAGGAAACTGTGTTGTTTTTCCGTAGCTTGTTTCTTGCGCAGAAATCGTTCAACAAGTTTCCGCTTTTTTGTTTATTATGGGCTCGTTTCACTCCAGGGATTTCCTCTGAACCAATTCTAGCGTTAAAGTCTCGGAATGGTACTACTTTTCCATTATTGTTGATGATTTGGTCAACGGTGTTTTGTAGCTCTCTATAGAAACTATCTAATTCCTCTCTTGGTTTGGACATGTATATGCTTGCAAGGTGGAGTAGACCCCCGTGAAAGGTGAGCGTGACCTTCAGTATTCTATCGCTTACATACTGAACATTTTCTTTTATGTCAGTGTATCTTTCATGTTCTTGTTTTTGTTTCCCACTGTAGATAAGAACATAGTTTCCATACTTTTTCATGCCCTGACCTTTACATTTTGTCCCAGAGCGTCCACATATGTCTATCTTTTGTTTTTTCGTCCCTATGGGTATTTCTTGATCTTTACCCTTCCATGAGGTAATATTCCAGTAACCCACCCTAGTAATCCTCCGTTTACGCCTAATCCTTTTCTGCTCGTGGGTTATTTCCGATGAGATCCTTCCGTTTTCCGAGGCTTGACCTTCGCCTCTGTGAGCCGTAGGTTTTCTTTTTACTTTACGCAGGGAGCTAACTTAACCTAAGAACCCTCCACACTTTATCCGGACATGAGGCCAGCAATGACCGCAGAAAAATTACTCATTCCATCCTGCTCCTTGGTCACAGGCTAAATACCGCCTGTGACCAACGAGCAGGATGAACTGCCAAAACCAATTAATTCTGTCTTTCTCTACAACATATTTTGCTTCTAAAATCAAAGGCTTCATCTGGGTTTGATTAAAAAAAATTGTTTAATACTTTTATTAGAAAACTCCTCCCACTCCTCGTTGAGACAAAAGAGATTCAATTAAAAGCTTTCAAAAGCTATTTCATAGAAGAAATCTTCAACCGAGATAACAAACAATGGAGGATTATAAACTACAGCTACATAATTTACATGGTTATTACAGTTTGGATTAATACAAATCAAACAAGCAGGAAAATGGCATTTTAAGTCCTAACTTTCAAAATGACTAATCATTGTCAAGGGAAAAAAGAAGTTACCATTTGTAAGAGGTAGAGCATTTTATAGAAATATCTTACATTCCTAAAAGCTTATACAGGTGGGGGGATATTACTAAAAACACTATGGTAAAGAGCGGCAAAAAGATGAAGCCTTAATATTTTTTAAAAAAGTTTTTCAGAATATGTTGGAAGAGAGCCAAACAACTGTAGAGGAGGGTAAATGCGAACATTAAGAAGGTGTTGTTTTGTGTTCATAAAGAAGAAAATATATTTTCAATATATTACATTGTGTTCAATTTTGGTAAAAAAGAGCAAACTCTGACATGTCCAACTTACTGTTCATCTTATCGAATGGTTTACGTTATGTTTTGTATTATTTTCTTCAAAAATAGCGCACATCATGAGCAATAGCAGAAATATTTAGGAATTTCTACGTTTCCTATTTGAACCAATTCATAATAGAAACAATTCCTAGAGAAAGCATATATTTGGTAGTTGTTGGACGAATGTCGAACGTCTATTCACTCACGCTCTTGCATCGTTGTTTTATTAAAATTTGCATTTTGTTCATACAATTTCATAAGTCGTTTTTAATTGTTACAAGTATTTATAATCGGAAGAGGCTGCTTAATTTATCTTCAATATAAATAATATATATTTAATACACATAAAAATCAGTGTAGAGCCCGGAACGTTTTTCCTGACTAGCCCAGCTATATAAATTAATAAATTAACCAGTTCCGTTTCGTCACAGAATAAACACTATTTCATATCTGACAAATAATCCTTACTTAAGTAAAGCCGTATGCACCTGCCCCCAATATTTATAATCTTTGAAACTGAAATAATTTACCTTGAAAAAAATATTTTGATTAATACAATAAGGCCATAACAATAAACATTAAATCACACATTAGAGTTACGGATATAGGTATATATAATTTATCCGCCGTTCTTCGTCAGCTATTCACGTTTTTGTTCTTCTATTTGTCAGAATCAAGAAATATACCTTCACCTTAACAAGTTAACAGAAAACCGTTTTTCTGTCTGAATGGCTTCCACGCTTGATTTAATACAAATGTGTATGGATGAATCTATCTATGTATGTACAGCTCCATCTTTCAACTTGACCGTAGCATGTGTATACCTATACGTATATAACATAAGACAGTGGACAGCACAGTGCGAGTTAGAGACCCCCTAATAAATTTCAAAGTCGTTGCTCACAACAGGCAAATTAAAATTTACGAGGTTGAGTATACGTTGAGAAAATAACGTATAGTACATGGGTCCATATGCTTACCATAATCTCAGGATATGCCAGATTCTACACTTATCAGTGCTTTCATTATAAAATTACACTTTCTCATATTTAGAAGTGAATACTATAAGAGGAAGAGGATTAATTTTACTACATAATAACGTCATTAATTAGTTTCATTATCGCTCTAAAGACTAACTGAACTTACTTTAATTTTAGGCTTGGAAATAAATAAGGAAAAAATTACCTACAAGTTGTTAAGAATTCAAAAAGTTAACATTAAAAGCTATAGGTTTAACAAAGTGGCCAACTTTAAATATACAGGGGTAGGACAGTGGTGATCTGAAGAAATTAGAAGCACGTCCATCAAATCTTTCAATTTTCGCCTTTCTTGAATATTTTCTGGTATGACTTTCTTTAAACCTTTTTATTACTTTGTGTTTAGATCCTAGAGTATAGTTTGCCAACTGCCCAAGAAGAAGAAATGAATGTTTTATTATTGTTGATCTATGCACAAGTATAATTGATTGCATATAATAGTGCTCTAAATATTTATCGAGTGTATGTAGAGCATAAGTATTAAAAGCTTTGCATTCACATGAAATTGCTTTCAATAATACAGAAAACATTATAGTTAAACATTCATCGATGCCAATAAGCTTGGAATTGAAAATATAGCAGATGAGAAAGCATGGCAAAGAAAGAGTAGAAAAACGCCTGTAGGAAATATTGCTAAGCAGAAATACGGCATAACAGAGATGGATAAAGCTGCAGATGATCTAGAATCGATGGCAAGAGAGTGACATAAGCTGCTACTGAAACTGTCCAAAGCAGCAAGCAAAAACAAAATACATGTTAGAATCAGAATGCAATATCGCAAGAAGTCAAAGAATTAACATAAAAGACTACAGCAACGTGGCCAACTTCAAATAGTCATAAATGAAATCAATGAACTATCAACAAAAATAATGAATAGCACAAAAACAGAAAACAAAATATAAATCCTGAAATATCTGAGGGAAATAAGGCCCATCTAGTAGAAAATATTTTATTTAAAAAAAAATTGCAACATTTTAATCGTAACCAGTAACACATAATATATCGACAGTTTCGTCGGCACTTATCCATAGCTACTAATTTGAAAGATGTCTTCTAATGCATTCTTTGCAATAAAATTCGGAATTCTTAATCCAACTCTCCATTGTTTCACGATGCCATTATCGACGTTCTTCCATATCATAGTAACATAAACAATGTTCTAGATCTAAATAAATGATAACAAAAGTGTATGCGTATGTTATTGAAACTTAACGAAATCCAGTGAACATTTACATTGGGAGAAGTAGATACAATGAAATGCTATTACAGTCAAAGCAATGAAAAAACGAAACTAATATAAGTATGAATTGGTATATACATATATAACTTTATTTATCTTACGAAATATAAGGCAAATATAATAAATTTTAAAAACTCGTCACCCTTCTACCTACGCCGATGAAGAAAGAAATTTAGGAGTAAAATGGACTTTTTTGCTGCCATTTTCGCGACAACAGATGTTGCAGTCCACCATATCAATAGTGCTATTCAGTAACTGCGTGTTAGTTCCGGTCCAAATTTTGATTTTTCTTTTTGTACAAAGGTATTGAAAATTAAGTTCTAAATTCTTTTATACATTATTTCTTTGCTCCATCGTAATTTAAACATGGTACGTCCGGTCTATAGTGATATAATAAGAGAATAATTTAAAGCGCCCATTCAAAACGATCACCATTGCTCAAGCAATGAATAGCAAGTATATAAAGCACATCATAAGCTCTACCATTTTCCTTCATTAAAATGCTTGGATAGTGCAAACTGATTAAGGTTAGAAACACCATCTACATCATTTTGAAATTTAAGAATCACTGATTATATAAGAAAAATCCATCACACATTCCCGGAAAACATTTGTAGAAAATACTATATTTAATTTGGAAAGGTAGGTGTTTCGGAGTGAAAACCGGAGAACGTGTTAAAAAAATGAGGTGTGGCCACCACACGACTTTCTTATACGCATGAAAGAGTTACTTCCGGTCCGAATTTTGAAATTTCATTAATACAAAAAATATTCCAAATCCAACTTTAAATACCTTTGTACTCTTCATAAACATATATAGAATGCATAATTTACGACATATTTGCAAAAAATCGTTATTCGGTAAGAGTAAAAGTGTTAGTTCCGGTCCAAATTTAGATTTTTTTTTCTACAAAAGGTATTGAAAATTAAGTTCTAAATACTTTTATACTCGTAACGTGCCTGTCTAAAAAGCATGACTAGCAAAATATTTGCAAAAAAACAATTTTCGATAAGAGGAAAAAACTACTTCCTGTAGGAATTTCGAAAAATTTCTTTAATAAAATTCTTCTCAAATTTAATTTTAAGTCCATATGAATTCTTTATAAATTTGTCTAAACTCAGTAGTTGACGAACTATTGGCAAAATTCGATTTTTTCACTGAAGTAAACTACTACTTCCGGTCTGCCGATTTTGCTGAAAATCTAATTAGTTCTCAAGAGGGAGATTATACTACTAAATGAAAAATTTGGAATAGATAGCTATAGCGGTTTGACCGCTATTGTGGTCACAGACAGACACACAGACACTTTTTAAAAACCACTTTTTTGGTATCAGGGGACTTCAAAACGTGGACATCTGCAAAAATATCGAGGTCGAAAATTTTCATCATCACAATACTTCCTTATACTACGTATAAGAAAGTAAAAATTAATTATTTATTACAGAACTTTAAATATTTGCACTATTGTTTTCTCACGGATACATCGATAAAGAATTAACAAATAAAGCTATTAACATTTGCATCAATATACAGACAATAGATAGAACAGAAAACAAACGTCCATTATAAATTCAAACAAGCACCTCATTTTGCAATTAAATATTTGTGTCCCATTCCATATCATAAATCAAGTCTCCTAAGTACTACGACATGCATCCTCTCTCATATTTTTGTATTCGTTCGAAATGGTAATGAGAAAGGAGATCTGGTAGGGCACAGCAGTATAGGAGAAGGTATAAAACTAACCTCTTTGTCATGCTGACAGCACGCAGAGGACTTGTTTATAGAATCACAATGAACACGGCTCACACACGTTCAACCTTTAATAACTCATTCAAACAAACACACCTACCAATATCGAGGCACTCGGCTCGCCACGGGTGAAGGAGGATGGTCGCATGGACACGAGCAGGACGGTAAACAAGAAGAAGAGACACGAGAAAAAATCCCACACCGCGAGCGCTTGTAAATTTAAATTATTTATTACACTTAGCAAGTTATGGTCTTGTATATTATTCTGCGCGATACGGGAATATTCAAGCAGTGTGTTGCGGATACGCGTGGGTAATACCGATGGTAACTGGAGGATGATAAAATTATTATGGTCGAAAATAACAGATTAACTGTTTGAAAATTAATCATTGATGGCGGTGATTGAATTCCATCATGATTTGTGTATCGAATAAATATAGAAAGGCGACAGTTTTAACATAAATCAATAATAACTTTGCATAGCTCTGGCGTCATACGAAAAAAGCATGATCAAATTATATTATTACAAGCAGTGATATTTCAATTTCTTTGTATGCTACTGATAACATTTGCGTCAAACGTAAACTGGTAAAAGCATTTTAATCGAACTAAGACCAGAAGAGAATCCAACCAGAAAAATCTTGTTCAACTTCCCATTAACTATGTTGCTGCATGTAGACTCGATCATATATCTGAAAGTTTTGAATTAAGTTAATATTTTTTTGTAGCGTCCTAAAATTACATGCGGAATCAAGTCATAACGATATTAAAAATACACTAATAGTAGTAATCAAAAACCCTTCTTTAAAATGTCATTTGTCGTATATGTTTCCATGACGCAAAGTTATCTTTTAACACACTTTGATAAACTATGACTTCGTGCGCTTTAGCCAACGGGTGAACTTAGCAACAGACTCATTAGTCGCGGGCTGAAGTTAGATCTAGCTCTTTAATTGTAAAAATTAATTAAAATTCAATCAAGTTGGCTGACACTTGCCATGAGTCTGCCAAAATATCCCAACGTGGTGCGATAACTTCGATTATTTTGCTGTCGTAATAAAAGTATAGTAAAAAATTCGTTTTAATTACACTTGCTCCGCTACGCTTCGCTCGCGATTAATAAAATTCGTGAGTAAAATGGTTTATAAAACTTGCATAATATACCTACTATTATTTTATTAATATGGGTAGATGCCATGTCATGGTGTTCCATAATAGTTATTTACCTACCAATAGAGTAAAGTAATATTTTACAGTCAAAACATGGATATTGTAACCATGTTGAGACTGTAATATTACTTTGCTCACATGTTGCGTACAACATTTTTTCGCCCGCGTCATCATTTTTACTTAAAAAAATGACATATACATGAAATTAAATGATATATTATATAATTACAGAATGTATTACTAAGCAGAACGGGATACAGTTACTAATAATCACTCATTGTAAAGATTAGGAAAAGAAACAAATTCATAACTTTTTAATTTTTGACAGTCACTGATTTTTTGTCGACTGTCAAATTGAATGTAAGCAGCCGTAATGAATGTATTTGTAATTGTGTTGATTATGTACCACAATATACACTACAGCGGTTGTTATTATTTTTCTTTCTCTCTGTACTAAAACTTTGTATCTATCTATCATTGTTCAGCACGGGCATGTATTTGAGGAGCTTTTTTTCAAAACGCAATTTCTGTAAAAATTTCGCTATAGAGTTAGAGATAGCGCTGCTATCGTTAGCCATAAAGCTGTACATTTACAGTAAATTTGACGTTCAAAACGCATTGTATCGGTACTTTAAATGCATTTAAAGTTTGTTTGTTTTTTCAAAACGCAATTTCTATGCAATGGTAGTCTTTTCAAAACGCAATATCATATCTATAAATTGTTGTCGGATTCTGGTAATATTCATTTTGTGTCTATTAATTCTGCTTTATTTTCAATTATTAAGTGTTGTGTCACATGGAGAACAGTTGTGAGACAGTTACTGTATCTGAGAAAAATGAAGAAAGCAGGAAAAAACAAAAAGCATTGCATAAAATCCAACGAGCTAAAAAATTACGGTGAGTGTTGTCAAGTGAGGTTAGTTTTTCTATTGTTGAGACTGCATTGTTATTGTAGATATGGGGATTATATGAATAATGTTATAGACGACTTTGAGAGACCTTGTAATCACAATAGCAGAGCTTGGAGGTGCAATCAAATATCAGACAATGATGTTCGACACGCAAGAACAAAATTCTTTGAAGTACCGAACAAAATCGTACAGGATCGAAAGCTATCGCTGCTAATATGTGTGACCAATCCAAAACATAATGTGCCTAAATATAAACCAACTGCCAGACCTCAGAAACATACAAAACATATAAAATATAAAATACGGAAGACTGATAAAACATTAGTAAACGTGTGCCAGAAATTTTTTTTATGCTGCTTTAAGATTACTGCAAGAAGAGTTAACACTATTGCAGGGTTTGTACATGCAGGACACGACATAAAAGAGAAAAGGGGTTGTGATCACAAATCTCTGAGAAATGAAGTGAAGAACACGGCTGTAAAACAATCCATTGGAAAATTGCAGGCAAGGGAGAGTCACTACACCAGGGCAAAGTCCAAACGACTCTACTTGCTATCTGAATTGAGTATTTCAAAACTGTGGAAAATCTACAATGAAGATAATTCCCAACTTAAAGTAAATTATGCATATTTTTACAAAATATTTTGCAATAATTTTAACATAGGCTTTGGAAATCCTGCCAGCGACACCTGCAGTCTGTGTTCTCGATTAAGGAACAAAATAAAAAGATACAAACTGCAAAACAAACCTATTCTGCCTGTGATGATTGATTTGCGTGTACATAGACTTAGAGCAAAACAGTTCCATCTTTACATGAATGAAAATTTAGAGAATACGCTTTCATTCTGCTTCAACATGCAGCAAGTGCAGCCATTACCTAAGCTATCCATATCTGAGGCATATTACTTAAGGCAGTTGTCTTTTTACAATTTTTGCGTTACTGATTTAAATTGTAGACAGCCTATTTTTTATGTCTGGACAGAAAATGAAGCTAGCAGGGGAGCAAATGAAGTATCATCTGCTATTACTGATTTTCTAAGTAAATTAGAATTACCAAGGCATATCAATACACTAAGGTTTTTTTGTGACGGATGCGCCGGACAAAATAAAAATTGTTATGTGGTACACGCTTTGTATTTCTGGCTATACCATGATGCACCAACAACTTTAAATGATGTAACTATTATATTCCCCGTTAAGGGTCACTCGTTCATGCCAGCTGATCGTGTGTTTGGGCAGATAGAAAAAAAATATCGTAAGATGAGTGAAATAATTTTAAAAGAAGATTACGAAAAAGTGGTGGGAGAGATAGGAGAGGTAAGAAAAATTGGAGAAAACTGGACCCTTTTTGATATGAAAAAAATTAGCGATACCAATTGCAAGAAGCTATCAGGCATCAGTACAATGAAGAGGATATTCATCAAAAAAGAACTGTTCGGGAAAGACAAAACTAAAGTTATAAAAGTTAAAATGGAAGAAAACTACAGAAGTAACGATGAATCTAAGACATTCACAACTATCATGAAGAGAGGAGTAAAAATGAATACAATACAAAAAAATCCATTGGCACTTAATAATCAAGTAAAGGAAAAAAAGTTGAAAAATATCAAAACACTGTTAGAAAAATATGATGAAGAATGGAAAAGTGATGAGAAGTTTAGTTTTTATAAGAATCTCTTGGGGGCATTAGGTATAAACGAATAAAATTACGAAAGCTGAATACTAAATTTTATTTACTTTTTTAGAAACCCAAAACCAAAGAAACGACCAAGTAGAAGTAGTAGAAGAAGAAGAAGAAGAAGAAGACTGCGACTGTCAAGAAGACTGTGGCGTTAGAATTTAAGATTCAACCATCTTTGTTAGTTTGGAAGTTATATGTTTTTTTATTACATAACAATAAAATTTAAGTTTCAAAATGCAATATCTGCCATTTTTTATTTTCAAATTGCAATTTTTCAAGTTTTTTTTTTCAAAATGTAATTTCTTTTATTTTCAAAGTGAATTTTTTCTAAACTAATTAAGTTTGAACAGGAATATTGTAGGTACCCTATTTACATTACCAATACTTGAAGTAAACCTTAAAACTGATTTTTTTAATTGTTCGGTTTACATTTAACAATAAATGTCGATTTTCTCAAGATTACCAATTTGACAGAAATTGCGTTTTGAAAAAAAGCTCCTCATTTGATTCCCTTGGGTCGCTATAACTAAGGTTACGTCTTTATATAGTGGAGGCCGGAAAAATCCTTTAGCATTCAGTTATGAAATGACTTCATTATCATGCAACTTTAATAAAAAGCACTTGGAATCAATAATATTCACCGATAACAATTACACTACTAATCAAAATAAGTGAATCTTTTACTAGGTACCTATAAATATTATCACGTTACATGACAGATCATCAAGAATATCTTACTGTAAAAATTTCAAATACAAAAGCCAGTATACAACGGTCTTTTACCGAAATAAATAAAGCAGATCAAGAAATCCGCAACGTAGAATTTTTTAAAAAATACAATGAACTCCTAGCAACGTATACAAACAGCAAATATTTATTATTACATTATTGATACGGAAAATGGACTACCTTGGAAGGAGGGATAATTGGATGTTGACCATCAAAAATGTGTTTTTCCTTTCTTATACGTAGTATATGGAAGTATTATGATGACGAAAATTTTTGACTTTGAGATTTTTGCAAATGTCCACGTTTTGAAGTTCCCTGATACCGAAAAAGTGGTTTTGCACACATATTTCTCTATGTCTGCATGTGTGTGTGTATGTCTCTGTGTGTTACCACGATAGCCCAAATGGCTATTTGCGAGTATAATATTCCTGTTGAGATTTGGTTAAATGTTTAGTAAAATCGGTAGACCAGAAGTACTTTACTTCTGTAAAAAATCAAAATTTGCTAATATCTTGTGAACTAAGTTTACACGAATTTCTAAAGAATACAAAAGCACTAAGAATTAATTTTACAATAATTTTATAAAAAAGTTCCTCAAAATTTGAAGTAGGCCTTTTTGTCTTAGCGAAAAACAGTTTTTTGCTAATATCTTGCAAATAATGCATTCTATACAAATTTATTGTAAGTGCGAAAGTATTTAAAGCCGCATTGAAATATTGTTTGTATAAAAAAATTTGAAAATTCGGACCGAAAGTGACACTTTCATCGAATAGCAGTTTTTTGCAAATATTTCTATAATATATATTTTGTAGAGATTTATTAGGAGACATCATTGACATTGTTTGTTTTCTAGACAAATATATTTACTTTCATTTGTTGTGATTACTACATTTACCATTCTGTTGTCTTAAGTGTGGATTTCTGAAGAATCTATATACAATTTTATTTGGAACAGATTTCATATTTCCTACGAGGAATGAATAGAACAGGAGAGATAATAAACTGGTGGGGGAATAGGTATTATTTAGACGGAAGATACCATTTTAAGGCAGGTCAGTTATGTGAATATTAACCAATCATAATTTATAAAATGAGTATTTTGAATAATTTGTCATATATCCGGTATGTTTGATTATGTGTTCGGTGGAGTACCATATACCATAAGACCGCGTGCGTCTGCATTATAGCGATACCTGTAGAGTAAGCGAAACAGATAGAGATGTCTGTGTATTAGAACGGTAAACAAGTAGACGCAGTGTTATACTGGTTTACAACAGTGCTAGTATTTCGCATATGCCTATCATGCACTCGTATTTGTCCAAAAAATCCACATTTATACGGTGTAGTCGGGCAGTCGCATTCGCCGTGTCGCTTCCACATATGGGCGTCAGTTCGAGTTTTATTATTGCTTAAGAATAACATTTTTTTTAGCTAATTACAGGTTAATTGCAATGTTGAATTACAATTCTGTTTTAACAAGTAAATATTTTATGTTTCAGTATTTTATTATACTTGAGTTTTTAGATTATAATATTTGTTGAAAAATATTATTTTAGTTAAGAAGTTTTTTTTTTTGTTTTAAAGTCTAGGAGTTATTTATTATTTATTTTTGCTCTTTTATGTTGTTTATGAAGCTGTGATGAGTTACTTCACTGACATATTATCAGTGATTATCTGATGCTTCAAACAACTACAAATAATTACTAACAACGGAAACGCAATACCTATTACACAGCTTTTCACTTGATTTGCCTACGAATACATTTATACGTATAACTTATACGCCTGCTGTCGGTGTGGCAATTCAAGTTGGCACGCCCATTTATAGTCGACCAGTAGTTACTAATACATGCATCGCGCTATGAACGGCGGCCACACGGTATATTCTAGGCAGGTTTTTTTAATGTTTTCTTTAATACAGTTAGAATAAACGTTACTATATTAAAAGAATAAAAGGATTGAAAAACTAATGCACTCACGACATTACTTTCATTATTATTGGACTAAGAACCGATTTTAAATGATTTTCGAGAACATACGAAGTACACATATACCCTATACAAAATATTTATGCACGCCTATGCATTGCGACGGCCTGTTACGGCTAATTATGCTTTCTTAATTAAAATTAAATTGTTGCCCTGTATCTCTGTAATTTTTAATGAATAAGTATTGGATATTTTTGGCGCCGTTCCGACTAGGCTTCCCTTCATACTCGGCTGGCTTGTTGGTTGTTGATTTAAGGAAGCAAATCTTTATTAGCCCGTTTTGCTTGTGGGCAGTACTCCAAAAAATTTGATTCTTAATTATCAGTAGGTTTTCCGCATATATTCACTGTTTTAAGGCCTTCCTACAGTATTTCTGCTAAGTTTCGGGAGTGCATTGTTCGTAGACAGGTTGATATGGTTGTCCGACCGAACATTGTTCTCTTGACGGTTGTTGAAGCCGGATGCTTAGATCCTAAAAACTACCTAAATTTGACAATGATTTAGCTGTAGTAGTGATTGCAAAACCATATCGCTTTTAAAAGGTGCGGAAATTACGAAGCTTGATTGTTTTGGCTGGTCTATTGATTTTTATTGCAATTTTGTGCCGATATTAATTGGGAAATCCTCGACTCGTTGGTTCGACCACATGTCTGGTTGGATCGTTGTTTTTCTGCTGTAGCGATTAGCAGGTAAGTATTCTTCCCGTTCTATTAATTAAGTACCGAACTTTGCCTCCGTTTCCTGTCCATGCAGATGACTAATTCTTGTGTTCTTTTCTTTTCTAGGAATTTTGATTTCAATGCGTGAAATGTGTAATTGCTAGCGGCGTTACTGATTGAGGCTTTTTTTTGTGGATATACTGGCGTTTTGTATGGGAATTTGTCCTGTACGAGTATTATTGTCCATTTCTCCGATCTGAAACTAAAGCGCACCCGTTCCTAATTTTCCTGTATTAGTGATTGAAATATTTGGATCGAAATAGAGCTCGTAAGAGCGTTGAACGCTCTGTTTGGCCATCAGCCGATTTTGTAATTTTGGGGATTCTGCATAGTGGAATTTATGATTTTGTCATTGTATTTTGGGGATTCTGCATACTGTAATTTATGATTTTGTCATTGTATTTTGGGGATTCTGCATACTGTAATTTATGATTTTGTTATTGTATTTTGGGTATTCTGTATATGCTAATTCTGGGGGTTCTGTTTACTCTATTTCATGATTTTGTGACTATATTTTGGGGCGATTTGATTAATGTATATTCGAGTATTGTAATTTTGGGGAAATTTGAATGGTGTAATCTTGGGGAATTTTGATATTTGGATTTTTGTTCATTGTAATTTTGGGAAATTTGAATTGTGTAATCTGGAGAATTGTGATATTTATATACGGAGTATATACTCCTTTATTGTTTTTCTTTAATTATTATCAATAGACAGGGTATTGTTGAAACAGTCTTTTTTTTGAATCGTGCGAGATTGGAGACCATATCGTTTCGTGCTTTTCCGGGCAACCTTCACATTTATGTAAAGCACGTGGCGCCGAATCATTATAATTCTTTACTCTCGAATAACTGGAGTATTTCACCCATGACCAGCTCAATTGGGTGACCGGGTTAAGAGTGAAAGTATTCATGGTCTCTGTATCTCAGCTCGTTTCGTACTCTTTCTCGCCCTATCCCTTCTGAGTATTGACCTTCGTAAATATTTATAATATCTATTACTCCAAGCCAGATTCGGTAACAGGCCATATTGAGCTACCACTTTGGACAAATATTATTATTAAGGAGACTCTCTCCTGTTCTATTCTTTTCTTGTAGCATATTTCAGACAGATATTTAAATTTAATTTTACCAACTGAAATTGCTTTCACCAGTTACAGGTTGTGATTTGAACTGGGGGTCTGTTCAGAATTTCGTCTCTCTCTTTTTGGAATAAGGTATAGTAATTTTAAGAGAGCCTATTTAATCAGAGTGGTGACGGATGGAATTCGTAGTGATTGGTTGGCGCTAATTGTACCCACATAGTGGCCGCTTATGTCAAAAATGTATTTTGCTTTTAAAACCGTGTCTTTATTTATCACGTTTTTTAAATTCATATCCATTTAATACGGAAATTATAAAAATATTAATCCATATTTAATAATACTGAATTATTTGTTAATTTAGGATTTGACAGAGTTGAACTGAAAATTGACTACAAATTGAACTTGAAATTGAAATTCACCAAAATTACGTAACATAATTTAGCGCTACAGCGCTTTGCAAGCGTCAATTATAAAAATATTGATTGAACCGTGATACACTTATACCTTATTCCAAAAATAGAGAAACGAAATTCTGGACAGACCCAAGTGAGAGATTTTTCTTATTGGTTGAGAGCAAGGCGAAATAACACTGTACTACAAGAATGCTATCAATTGTCAAATATTTCGACATCTTTGAGAATGTTTGTTTTTTAGACATTTTTATTTACTTTCAAGTGTTGTTTACCATTCTGTTGCCTTAACTGTATGATTCATCTTTGAAGAATCTATATACAATTTATTTTGGTATAGATTTCATATTTCAGAAAGATATTTAAATTTAATTTTACCGCCTAAAATTGATTTCACCAGTTCTAGGGTGTAATTTGGGGTGGGGGTCTGTTCAGAATTTCGTCTCTCTCTTTTTGGAATAAGGTATAATTATACTTGTAAGTGTATCGTGGATTGAACTAGAAATTGACGGATGTAATACCCGACTTTTCGTCAGTTTTGACCAAGTTCTAGAAATTCAACTTAATAGTATATTAAGTATGGAGAACGGTAAGGAATGATTACCATTCGAAGACAATTGTTTGGAGGCGGAGCGAAGCGACGACTCCAATTATTGTCTGAGAACGGTAAACCTTACCGTTCGACATGCTTATAACTTTTTTTGCGCGATCAAAACTAAATTTCAAATCATTTCACTACACGGAATTATCGAAAATACATGACAATAATTAATTAATTGGAATAGGCTATTATAAAAACAAAACTGTTTCCATGACGTTTTTTCAAACATTCGTTTTACAATTATTGTCGTGTCCTTCAGTTTGTGTCATAGATAATACCTTTTAAAGATGAGACACTTCCACCCCTTCATAGGAAACATGTTTTAAGTGCCATCTAGTATTTAGGAAGGAAGCAAAGCAAATGAATTGGTGGGCATATTTTTATTTTATTTTTATTATTACTTAAATTTCTATTTACCAACAAAAATAAAACAAAATGTAAGTGCATACAAGCCTATATTTTTACATAATAATAATTACAATAATAATAATAATAATATATTTACTGCCATACAATTCCAAAAAGAACATCGACATTGTCATAATTACACACTCCACAATAATTGTAAAAAAGTCAACAAAAAACAGTGACAAAAAAGTTAAAAAGTGATTTAATGGAGAGCGTGTGCTCCATCGTGTCAAAGATTCGCATCCAAATATTCCTGAATGGAGTAGAATTCTAGAATTAGAAGACTTGACTCATTTTCTTTGCCTTCCAAAATAGTAGCAGCACAATCACAATTTTTAAATGCTCTTTGGGCTTTCTTATACAGGTAACCACATACATATCTCAATGCCTGTTCTTCAAGTTTGCTTAGCTTTTCCTTATGTTGTGTACTATATTCGTATGTATATTCTTCTTTATTTTCATCTTTAGGAAATTCCTGTATAACAAATTTCGATAAGAAAATGAAGTGTTAAACTTTAGTAATTTCAACATACCTGAACAATGAGATTATGCAATGTTAATAACATTTCTGACTCATCAGGTTCACAATTGGTTTTAAGTGAATGGCTCGATAAATTATTTACAAGTAATGATTTATAAAATGGTGTGAATGCTGATGGCGTTGGATTGTTATATCTTGCTCCTCTTTGTCTTATTCTACCAAAAAAGTTTTCCAGAGGGTCTTGGTTAAATACTCTTGGAACCATTTTTTGAAAACCATTTTGCTTTAAGCATGTGTACAGTATTCTGAAGTTTTTTAGCGTTTTTATAAAATTTTTTACTGTTGGTGGTACAAATTCTTTTCCTTGTTTATTAATATATTTCATGGACCCCAGAACATTTATTGCTTTTTCCCAAAATTCAATATGTTCTGAATCATTACATACTGGACCACAAAGAGGTTTGACTTTATTTGGAAAACTTTTGCCATTTATGCTATCAAATAACTTGTCCATAAATTCCAAAAATTGTGCTGTCTGCATGGCACATTTTTCCAGTTTTAGTTCACCCTCCTCAGTTTTCATTGTGGTTTCTATAACAATAATTAACATATAACTATTATATTATAACGTATTAATAATGTGAAAAAATACCTGACAATGCCATTATATTTACTGCAACTGCTACTGAGTGACTTAGGACTTGAGTACATAAGGACACTTTCATTTTATTTAATTGAGTGGGATACACATGTTGCTGGGTCAATTTCGGCATTGTCCTTAGACTTCCTAAATATGGATCTAATTGATATGCTGTCGAAATATGTTCCCACTTTGCAACGTATTTCTGTTTGTCAATTTCAAAAGAGGCATTGGCTGTCAATAAATTATTACGAATCCCTTTTATTAAGTGGGGTCCATCAAATAATGGAATAACTAAAGACTCATCTACTTCAAAGCAGTAATCATAAAATGTAGAACCTAGTCTTAAATACTTTTCTTTAGTTTGTGTTACTAGGGCATTAATTGCAGATTCATTATTTTTTCCCTGGTCACAAACAGTGTTAGCTACTACTAAACCAATAGACTGACATTTTCTAATTATAAGTTTAATAATATATGTAATATCTACAGCACTAGCAGCTGCATGAATAAAACTATAATACACAGTTTGAATCCATCTTTTCTTAATACCTCTTAACATGAAAACCTAAAAAGCAATAATGGTAATACACAGTTTAGAGTAAGTAAAATTTAAAAATACCTGTACATGATCTGCTATGCGATTTGTTTGCCTAAATCCCAAATTTTCAAAACCGATAACACTACTGTCAAAACTATGCCATGAAAAATTTGGTTTAATGGACATCTCATCAAACATTAGCGATACATATCTGTCTCTAACATCAGAAAACTTACTTACTTCTGCTGCCAGCATATTAAAAGTAGCTTCACATAAACCTGGTTGTATAGGGATTTTATTTAATAGTCTTGTAAGTGTTTTTACTGATGGTAGTGAGAATAATTTAGAAAGAAATCTATATCCACGACCACACTGCTTGAACAATGCCAAAGCTAATATTTTATCATTCAAAGTATAACGACGGCCCTTGCTTTTTCGCACACTATTTTTAAGCTGACTGTGGAAAAATTGTGATTTAATTTTGCCCATACTTTCCACAGCTTTGGAAAATGCATCAGTTTTTGAAAATTCAACTATTTTTTTTAGTCGCTGTTGTAAGTGCGCGTTTCTTTTCTCAGCAATACTAGCCTTTCTTTTCAGATTCATTAAGATTTTTTTTACTTGTTGCTTTTCTGATGAGGTGTTCCTTGATTGTATTATTTTGGTTCCTTCAGTTTGACTTATTGGTCCTACAAATATAACATTTTTTTAAAGCTAATATATTATATAAATCATAAATTGAAATATAAACCTTTACTAGAAATAGGAGTCCGAATCCCTTCACATTCTATCATCATAGATGATGAACAATGTACACCGGTTTGGACATCTGAAGTACATGCATGAATTGATTTTCCTTCAATCACTTGCTTCTTGTCTAAAACATAATGTAAAAGACATGTTAGTTTTATAAAAATCATTTACTTATTATATTCCTACCTGCTAAATTCAATTTTGGGAAAGCTGTTCCTAACAATCGATTATTCGTACCAAAATCTGTTTCCACAAAATGTTTTCTGCAAACACGACAATTAAAATATATTTTTTCTCCAGTATATTCCTTGAGCAGCCTTTTATTCGCACATAGCTGTACCCACTTATCAAACAAGCTCTTGTTTTTATTTGGGTTAGGGAATCTGTGCTTACTTTCATTACTACCATAACAGTTAGCTACTGCACAAGCAATACCTACCATGTTCAATCTAAAAACAGTACTACTGTAGTACTACATAATTACAAAATTACAGTGCTATATATTACATACCCTTTATATTGACTTCTAAATGGACATATGAACTTAAATTATATTTTATAGTAATATAAATAAGTGTCCGTTCACTTCAAAATTACTAATTAGACGTGTCCTTTCACATTAATAATTAACTACTATGCAACAGAAACAAAAAGATATCTTGTTATAAACGATAATCATCATAGCAACATAAAACAAGACAAATGTCACAATCAGAGATAAGGTTGATAAGGTAGATCACAACAATGCAATACAGAGTCCTCCCTGCGGTTTGGAAGAAAGCTCTTTCAATTTTGATTAATTTTTGCTAAGGAATAATTGAAAGCAGAGAAGAAATTATGACCGATTCCGACTCAGACATTGAAAACAATTTTGATAGCAACTTGGAACAAGCATGGGCTGTCGGGTGTTCCGCCGTAATACCTGAAAATACATACCGAGCTTTCAAGCAATGGTGTGAAACAAAGAAAATAAGCGGTATGAATGAAAAAATTATGTTGGCTTATTTTATACAAAGAAGCGAGAAGTTAAAGGCACCTGTCAGTTTATGGGCTGCATATTCCATGCTGAGATCAACAATTTTTTTTCATGATGCGATTAAAATTTTGCAATTTACGACTCTTTTACATTTTTGAAAAGGAAAAACATAGGATACAGACCCAAAAAAGCAAGCGTTTTTACTAAGGAAGACATGAACCGGTTTTTAGTTGAAGCTTCAGATCAAACATTTCTTATTCATAAGGTAAGTAAATTATAAATACCTATTTTCAAAATGTATGTTAATGGTGCATATTCATATTAAGGTGGCAATGATATTAGAAGTGTCAGGAGTTTGCAGAAGAGAAGAGTTATACAATATAACTATGAAGGATGTTGAAGATCGTGGTGAGTTGATTATTGTAAAAATTCCGCAAACAAGAACCAATATTGAACGGACCTTCACTCTTGTAAACCAAGATGAAATAGTATATTACATACCAAGGTTGAGAAGATGACTATTATTGCCCGAGTGGCGAGATTAAATTCCGAGGCGCAAAGCGCCGAGGAATTTAAGCCACAAGGGCAATAATAGTCTTCTCAACCGTAGTATGTATACTATTTTTTGTACCAGTAGTCTAATTGGACCTTAAAACCTTAATAATTATGAATAAATTTACTCATATATGTAAGAATGCCCTTGTAATAAAACTTCATGTAAACAAATAAGTAGGCTATATTTTGATGTTGACAAATAAGTTTTGACATAAATGCTGAAACTAAAAGTCAAGTATTTTTAGAATATTTTTCATTCAATTTATAATGTCTGAAGAGTTTAGATGTACACCACCTGAAATGCGCGAGATTGCAGAACAGGCAGCTGAGAACTTGCTTCCGCATAAATCTAATCACTTATACATGAAAACATTTACAGAATTTAAAAAATGGTATAATTCCAAATATACAGTAGTAACTTCTGAAAACGTACGTCTGGCTTATTTTCATGAATATTCAAAAAATAAAAAAGCCTCGACTTTATGGGCGCAATATTCAATGTTGAAAGCTACACTTGGCCTAAAAGAGAATATTAACATATCAAAATATTTTAAATTAGTTGCCTTTTTAAAAAGAAAAACTTAAAATTATAAGTCCAAAAAATCATTAGTATTTACTCGAGGAAATTATAAAATTCTTTACTGAGGTACCCGACACATGTTACATTGCAACTAAGATAGTATGTTTATATATTAATACTTTGAAATTATTGATAATTTATATCTCTGTAGACTGGTCTTGTAATTGGTGTTGCTGGTGCATGCCGAAGGATGAGTTGTGTAATTTATTAATTTCTGATGTCATCATGAGAGATAATTTAATTGTTATTCACATCCACAATAGCAAAAATGGTACGTCTCAAAAGTTTGTAATAATGGAACCACTTTGTAGCTAAAGGTTATATCGAAGATTCCCTAGTAAATAAAAAAAAATATAGAATGTATGTTACAAGATCTACCTACATCTACTTACGCAACCACACCTGCAATATATACAGGAATTTTCAATATGAATTAAATAATTATTTGCATCTGTAATAGTTAGGTGATATATTGATTCCATATTATACTATCATACATATTTTATGTATTAATAGAAAAATGCTTTTTTTTTCAAGTAAACAACAAAGTATTGTTAGAAAATATAAAATTAATAGCAATTGCTAAATAAACGTATATTATATTCTGGTATTGTTAACCTAAAATTGTGCCTAAAATAGGGTTATTTATTTTGACGGTTCACAACTTGACATACTACTACTACTACAAACATGAGTGCATGGTTGCGGCATTCGTTTTATTTGTTTTCATTATTTCCCTAGGTGAATAATAGCCTCATTATTTACCTCTTATTAGTTCCAGGTTGTGAAATGTCATTTCGTGGCGCTTTGTTATGTGTAAAAATGCTATGATTTTTTACTACTGGTACAAAAAATTCATTATTTGGACATTCTTCGGAGGTATATTCAACTTCGACCAAGCAATGCTAAATCCGAACGTCTGTTTCTGGCTTTCCACAATGGTAAATGTAGAAACCAAGTAGTGGAGAAAGGAACAATTGGAAAGTGGCCGTCCAAAATTGCATAATATTTAAAATTATCGAATCCAGCTAGCTACACCGGCCATTCATTTCGACGTACATCAGCAACATTGTTGGCCAACAAAGGGGTGGATATTCTAGGATTGAAGCGGAATGGAGGATGGAAATCTTCTAGTGTGGCCGAGAGTTACGTTGAAGATTCACTTCAAAATAGAATACAATTTGCAGAAAAAATATTGTATGATATTAGAGACACATCCTTCAGTATTCCTGATGGTCCACAACAAGTGTCTTCTGATACTATTTCTTATGCAGCAGTTTCTACGAAAACAGAAACAGTGAAATTAATTCTTTGTCATTGTATATTCATAATTGTAGTATTCATAATTGCACCTTTAATTTTAATAGCAACAAATTAATGAACTAAACAATTTCTGTCCGTATATTATCTTCATTCTCTAATTTTTAAAAGTCGTTCAGCTGAACGGTAAGTGAATTACTTACCGTTTTGTTAGGTACAAGAAACAGTAAGAACCACTTACTGTCATGGAAACATACCTAGTAAATAATCAAAAGAGATTGATCGCGCAAAAAATAAATATAGATGAAAAATGAGCTTAAAAAGTCTCATACTTTCTGACGCCTCTGTCAATTTGACGCTTCTTGTAAATCTTAATATTCAGAACAAACACTGTGTATGTGTGAATGGTACACATATAGTATAATAACGGGGAATATTTAGGCCCATACACTAATTTGGAATTTTAATAAAGATTGCAGACTCCCACGTACTTTATAACAGCCTATTAAGAAATCGTTTTGACTTACCTAGACTACTTTAAAATATGCATATCTTTTCAAGTTATAAGCACACACTTCCATAAAATTCATTAATGCCATAAATTATACAAATAGTTCATACTTACTTGTATACATACAGGACAGTTTACGATATTACGACAAACTTTCTTGTCGTATGTAGAAAAAGCAATAAAGGAAGCGCTTGTACCTGGTTCATATAAATTATATTCCGTACATGTAGCTATACTATGTATGTATTACGTACATACAACAAGAGTCCTCTCGTAAATCATATTTATAAGCAAATATATTAGAGACACAACAATGCCAGGGCTATCCGCTAAATAAACGTCCACCTTATTATTACATTGTAAACGGAACTTATGGGAGTGCTAAAGTAGAATATTTCTTCTTAATTTACATACAAAACTATTGTAATTCACGCAGGACTCGCGGGATTGGTACTATTTATAAAAGCTCCAGATGGTAGTGCACTATATAGGCAACCAAACATACATCGGTGAATTGTCATGGTAAGTTTTGTCAATAAATTAATGGCAAATGTCAGTTTTAAACCTCACTCCTGACAAATAGTGCCATAAACATTAAAAATTTTTATTCACAAAAGAAGAAATACTAAGGTAAGTTCATAGTAGTGTTTTTATATTCAATAACAATTTAAAAATGAGGAATTAGCTAAATTACTATATAAAAAGAAAGTCATATGAATTCATGTATCAGAAATTAAATAAATATGAACTATCTAAAATAAATATACTAGAGGACTTCTTTTAATTGCGAAAGAGATAATAATTAACACAAACAGAAGTACTTAAACATAAAAATATAGCGCTACTTAAACTATTGAATATTATTAACCATTTAGACGGATTTCTTTTCTGATACAATAAAGATTATGATTTTTTTTCTATTTTTTTAAAAACAAATAATACAAACATTAAAAATTTGATATTTAACCATTAACCGTCAAATTTTAGATTTGAAGATGGAGTCGCGATGGTACCTTGCACCAGGTCAGACATTAGAAAATACGAGAATATCCGACCGTGGACATGCATTACATGTCACAAGAGGAGCCTGGACAAAAATTAATTCCCACTTAGACAGGAACCGTATAATAGCGCAAACTATAGCGAAGGAAAGGGAATACAAGCGAGCACTGAAAGAAGGTTCAGAGGCGTTGATCCAGGAGTGGCCTGATTCCATTGAAGTAAGGCTTGCAACATTCCAAAATATTTAGTAATGTGTACTAGTGTCTATATATTTCTCACCAATCAACAGGCAGAT
This sequence comes from Amphimallon solstitiale, assembly GCA_963170755.1. Classification (NCBI taxonomy): domain Eukaryota; kingdom Metazoa; phylum Arthropoda; class Insecta; order Coleoptera; family Scarabaeidae; genus Amphimallon; species Amphimallon solstitiale. Next base: position 100,292,688 of record OY720683.1, read on the forward strand.
ACAAAGTTATCTTGTCATTCATAGCACTGCACCATTTCCTTTCATAGTGGAGGAAAACCTGCATGCAACAGTGCCAAAACATTCTGGATTTCTGGGTTGACAACATGTCGTCATCTCTTCTTCTACTACCAACGTCCTTGGTCCACTATCTTGCTGCATTTATGATTGTCTCAATTCAGAGGGATACCAGTCATACACCCACGTTCCATTATATCTTATAATTTTCAAAAAAAGACTTTGTTGTCACCTAAACTACCAGATTTTCTTCGCAAATGTGTTGCCGACATAGTTTTAGTTTGGGAGTAAGCATATGGGCATTCAACGTGCAAAATTAATAATAATGTTGCCTTTGAAATATATCGATAGGGAATCATTGGTACCTACTCTTATTCTTTGATCTGCTAAGACCAGAACCTCGACCTTTTTGATGGTTTTGTTGGTTCCTGCTTTTCAGCAGGCTTTCCTCATTTTGGGCCACATCCAGTTGGTTTTCCTACCTCATCCAAATGTTTGGACCAAATTTTATCTTAAAATTTGACGATGTATTTCCTCCATACACAATAAGCATTCCCCTAGTGAATATTCTTGCGTCCTTATTAAGAATTTGATTACACTTTAATTATACTAGCTGAATTATCATATTTTTTTTATTAGTTAAGGTCAATAAAACTCTTTCAAATTTGGTCAGTAAATATCAAGTATGATCAAAATGTCACAGCAACTTGACAACAACAATTGACATCCGTTTTTGTAATGGCTAGGTACATAATATAGAAATCTCTCGACATACTCGTATTGTTCTCTTTAGATATATTTTTATGATTTTCTGGTATAGTATTGTTTCATTATCAATTTAATGTGCACCTCAATACTTTCTACTAATAAATTATTACATAGCATTCATATAATAGAAAAGTAGAGGAACGTAAAAATCGCATAAAAGCCCTCGAGGACGTAAAAGCACAAAATTACTTGGAGATGACGAAAGAACAAGAAGATATGCGACAAGCCTACATAGAAAAAGTCAAACGAACAATGTACTACAGCAAGGCGTACCCCAAGATGTTAAACGGTGCTTTAATGGAATCTGAGGCCATTTTCGAAAGACAAAAGCAAATAGAATTCAATCAAAAGATAAAAGAACATTACATGGAAGAGGAAAGAAAGTATGCGGAACAGGTCAAGAAGGCCGCTGAAGATGAAAAACTTGAAGAAGCGGAGAAGAGAATGGCCGATTGGAAGAAGAAACAAGAAATGGCAGAGATGTATCTTAGAACGTAAGTTATTTATGCAACTACATTTCCTATAAATCTAATACTTTTTGATGGAAATATCTTATACTGGAAAAACCATGATTTTTTTATCGAAGATTAATTATATAGATGTAGAGAAAAGTTACCCCAAGATAAAACGGTTTTCTTTTTTGAAACACTAATTATAAGAAACAAACTTTGTGATAACTAAACAAACATTTATTTCAAACACAAACAGTCTCTGGTAATGAACTGCATCACATACAAAGTCTTCATTTCTGCACTGGTCGATGGGTGATTTAAGAAGAGACATCACACTTCGCACCCGGCACATGTGCAATACAGGCCATCCATGACTCCACAAGACTCATAACCCCTTCTAAATATTCATAGCTGTTATATCATTCATTCTCACTACCTACATACTTTCAGTTTCATTGATATTAGGCTTCTTCTGGCTGCAATTTGATTTTTTACACATTGATTATTTTTGTCTGTGAAAACAACTATTTACTTGATTGCTTTGATGTTTTTCGCTGATTTTGGCCTTCAATTTGCCACGCAACTCCCGCACACTGTGTACACTTCATGCCAGGCGTTAACAAAAAATCTTCCAGATCTATTTGCGGAGACACACATCTTTCGTCACATTCGTGTTTCTTGGGCGGTACAAATTCACGTGACATCATGGCTCGATTGGAATATTTTTTGTCCGCAAAATACTACACTATCCTAGAAATTCTCTTCGCAAAGTAAATAATTTAATGAAAGTAGGACTTTGGATTGTTTATTTTCTACAGATAATAACTGTTTGTTGGCACTTGCATAATTATTTAATTCGGAAGTACTAATTCTCCGCCATGCTGTTGACCAAGATCCTGGAAAATGTGTATGAAATACAGCATCTCCTGTTGTTTTGAATGGACTTCCTCTTAAATAATTTAATAAAAATTCATCTTGTTTCTGATTTGAAATTTTCGGCCGTCCTGAACCTGCTTTCCTTTGAACACTTCCATCTTCTTCCCGTTTTTTCATAACACTTAAAACCGTACATTTATTTATATTAAATCTTCTAGCTGCATTTCTTATGGACCACCATTCTTCTAGTCGTCAGGAAGGTCAATTTAATACAGCTAAGTGTACGGGATTTTATTGCAAGCCAGTGTACATTCACCTGAATTGCAATAACAGAATATGATTTTCATTTCTGTTATGTCTCCTTAATCGAACACGTACGGCCATATGTTTATTCAGACTGTTTGCTTCATTTTTGCGAATAGAATCTACTGTTACCTATTGTCAAAATGTTTCGTACATATTCTTAGTATTAATTAAGAAATTTTCACTACAAGCTTACTCTCTCCATTCTCAGGGCGAAAGAAAGATCTGAATTTATAGCAAAGCAAAGACTAAAGCGAAAAACGAAGCAGATTGCCGATAATGAAAATGCTCAAAAGGAAATGGAATTGCAAGAAGCTATAAGACTGGAAGATGTAAGTATAAATATGTTTTAACGTTATTTTAAGAATAGTCCGGAAAAATAGTGTAATTGAATGAAGCGTTCTGTAAAACAATAAGTAAAATTATGGAGTTATAGTTTTTCGGTAGTTATCGTATTGGAATCGAATTTACAGCATTGTTTCCCAATTTCTATGGCAAAATAGTCGTTAGTACACTCCAGTCTGATAAGATCTTCTTAGGCGTCTTCATAGCAGTATACCTTTTACAAACCATGGTTTTGAGTGGATCTTTCTATTGGCGTATTACAATACACTTAGTCGCTTTTTTTGCACTTTCACTAAAATAATATTTTATTCCATTTTAAACAAAAATTGACTATCGACTATGATACTAAAAATAGCAAGGTAATGACAAACGACCTAAAATCAGCCATTTTGGTTCTATAGCCAAATGAGCACAATAACCTATAAAGTTATATATGCGGAATATTCATTGTTTGGTGAAAATATTTTTCCAACTTATGAGACTATAGCACAATTTAGAAGTTAAATCCTCTTCTTTATGTGCTGATGAAAATAACACTTGTACATGCCTTTTCGTGCTTGTACATTTCTTTTTCATACTTGGAGCCATTTTACTTAAGTATATTCACCTTATTTCTATCTCCTTCGGGGCATTTTCTCCATTAGCTAGTACATACTTTTCAGTGGTAATTAAAGCCTTACCTCAAATGACATCAATATAATGCAAATAATGTCGTACCATTAAAATGAATAATTTAAATGCAATATAACAAATGCCGAAATGTTTATAGGTTGTTCCTTGGACACCTCTTATTTACAACACAGAAATTGACTGTTAGATTAAAAACAAAATAAATTACGAGAGTCGTATTTGAACCAACTGCCATAAAGTACATGAGGTTTAAAAAATGTCGTATTTTTGAAAACGTCTGAACATTAATGTTTAAATAAAATATGATCTAAACAAGATTTTTAAAAACGGAAAAATTTTCCTGATAGAGCTTGAGTCGTAGAATAATTAGCATCATGACTTTAAACTTCTGTTTCAAAAATTGACGATGCCATGTTGTAAAATAACTATGCAAAATTCCAACCTTTTACCGCAAAAATTATGCAAATTCTGCAATTTTTGGCACTTGCCAAGCCCCCCTCTGGTTTCGTGAACCCTAATTTGACGCATATCCTAGACTCGCCCCAATGGTCATTAAAAAAAAAAAGTTCATGTAAATAGGCCCAGTAGTTTCTGAGAAACATGTGGGTAAACACCCGCTCTAATGTTAAACGAAGGTATCAAGTATATTCTGATTGGCAGAATCGTACAGCATATCCGTTTATATCTACGAGTAAAGAATAGAACAGGAGAGAGCATAACGTGGTATGGAAATAGGTATTTTTTAGACGGAGTTACCCTTTTCGGTAGGTCAGTTATGTCCGGTTATGTCAAAAATGACATTTTAGTGTTTCTATAATGGTCAATTGTGTGGCCTGTGGTCGTTCTAAAACGGCAAGAACAAAGAATATTAATTTTTCTCTTCATCGGTAAGTTATTTCATTGGCATTCAACATAGGCAATAATAATTTAAAAAGAAGTATTTTAAATAAATTGTCATATATCTGACATGTCTGATTATGTGTTCAGTGTCGTAACATATATATCCAAGTCATTTAATATTTGTCATATTTTTGACGCAGATTTCATTTAAACCCGTTTATAATATATTAAAAAGAAGAAAAGAATTGAAAACATAATACACTCACGATATTTCTTTAATTACTTTTGGACTAACAACCTATTCTAAATGATTATCGAGAACACAGGAAGTGTACATATACCCTCTACAAAATATTTATGCACGCCTAGGCATTGCGGCGGCCATATTTAGTTACCAAATTTGGACAAATATTATTATTAAGGAGACTCTCTCCTGTTCTATTCTTTACTCGTAGGTTTATATATGAATAAAACACAAATATATAAATGTTAGGATGCTAGATAAATAGAAAATTTTTTACTATTTAGTATGGTGATATATAAAACTCAAATGAAGTAATAATTTCAATAATTATTAAGTTCTAATTATAGAGAATCAGAAAGATTAAATACAGCAATGGAAGAATGCTTTAAGCGTGTACTGGCATTATTAGTATGGGTCTGTGGTATGGGTGTATTCAGTACTCCCGCTCTTGGGAAAAACCATACTCACAGAATTCAATTGCATTAATCATCCATAAAAAAGTCAAGAGAGCACTATTTAAAGAACGTATATACTTTTAATATAATGCAACATATTGAAGTCAGGACAACCATTCAGTTGGTTTAAATTTATTATAACTCTTGACTACTTAATTTAAGTTCGTTTAAATCTTAGAGTAAGTTAGATATATTAGAGAGAGCATAATGTCAGTTTATAGACAAATAAAGTAAAGCCTAGTGGTGTACGCAAATATTAAACAAGCATTTTGTATTATGTATATTTATTATAATAGATGTTCGAAGACATCACCGTTTTGTCCAATACACTTCCGAATTCGCTTATGTATACATTGCGAGTTACTTTTAAAATCGATCTTACGTCTATGTTATTAGCAATAGTCATTCTTTTATAATGGTATATAAACCGGGCAAACATATTTACAATTCATGACTGAACATTTAGGAATATTTTTGGATACTTGGGCTTGGCTACTCGGCAAGATATATGTACCGGGTGTTTTTTTTATCTTTGATATCATATTGATCACCTGCAACTTTCTTGTTTTTAAAAATATCAGAATGAAGCAAAAATCATTTTGCATAGGTATCTATGAAGTTTTTTACGTTTTAAAAAATAAAACAAAACACTAACGTTTTTCCAATATATTAACCTAACTTATATTTTTTTAAATGGAAAGCCCTAAATATTTTCGGATATTTCGATTTTACATGAAATTTCAAGTATATTTTATAAAGCATACCCCATACCTATCTTCAACGGTTTGCGAGAAAACGGCGTTTAAACATGCCATTTTTAGAATAATTTAATTTTGTAAAATTGTTTTTTTTAATAATTTGTTACTTTGTTAATCGTTAATCTTAAACTTTCTAAATAATTATGAAAAATGATTTCTGTTTGATTTCGACATCTTTAAGAACAGGGTTACAAAACTAAATTTTTCTTTGTTGCATGTTTAAACGCCGTTTTCTCGCAAACCGTTGAAGATAGGTATGGGGTATGCTTTATAAAATATACTTGAAATTTCATGTAAAAGCGAAATATCCGAAAATATTTAGGGCTTTCCATTTAAAAAAATATAAATTAGGTTAATATCTTGGAAAAACGTTAGTGTTTTGTTTTATTTTTTAAAACGTAAAAAACTTCATAGATACCTATGCAAAATGATTTTTGCTTCATTCTGATATTTTTAAAAACAAAAAAGTTGCAGGTGATCAAAATGATATCAAAGATAAAAAAACACCCGGTACATTTTCAACAAGATGGAGCACCAGCGCATAATCATCGCAAAGTACAAATTTTTGTGAGCGAAATGTTTGGAAATAAGTGGATAGGTACGAATGGACCAATTCATTGGCCACCACGGTCCCCGGATCTAAACCCTATGGTCTTTTATTTTTGGGGATATTTAAAAAATGAAATTTACAAAGGGAGATATGAAGACGTTGTAGAGCTGCAAAATAAAATAATTACTATTGCTAATATCATAGACGCAAGATCGATTTTAAAGGTAACTCGCAATGTACATAAACGAATTCGGAAGTGTATTGGACAAAACGGTGATGTCTTCGAACATCTATTATAATAAATATACATAATACACAATGCTTGTTTAATATTTGCTGTTTTTTTTTATCATAGCCATCTTGATTTTATTGATATGAATTGCTGTACAAAATAGTGGATAACTGCCGCAACTTTCATTTTTTGTCAATAATGCATGAAAGCTTTCTTTTTTAAAACAATTCCTTCTTTCAACATATGCAAAAATATACTGGGTGTTCCATTTAAAAAAAAAGTAACTTTCAACTGTCTTTCCGGTTCTGCCATCATTGTTCACGATAAAAATACTACTACTTTGCTATTTAACCGATCCTGTAGCTTCATTAATAATAAAGTTAGGAATAGTGCCGACTTAATTTATAACACCCTGTATATTTATTACTATTATATCAACATACTTCGACATTTAACTAGTTGCTTGGATTTACATAAACGAGGTTTTATTTTAGAATTCTCTATTCCTTTTATTTACAATATAATAATATCTAAAAGCTTTTCATCAAAGAAGGATCTCTTGATGGAATGTTTGATTTACTCTTACTCATTGATACAAATATTCAATAAACAGTTCCACTGTTTATTCGCAGTTTATGTTTGCATAACACTTCACTAGGGTATATAGTAATTATAATATAATGACAATTCTCCCAAAAATATACATGGGCGAGATAGGGGAAGTGGATTCGATTTCACTCAGACTAGACCGACTTGTGTTTTGTCCGCTCTCGGGAAGCGTAGTACCTACCGGTTTCCCCGAGAGCCGACAAAACACCAGTCGGTCTAGTCTGAGTGAAATCGGATCCACTTCCCCTATCTCACCCATGTATACCCAAAAATGCTTAGACCAAAGTATATTACTTTCGTTTGGAACCCAATTTGGCCTATGTATTTTCTTTATCCACAAATTCCTTTTAATGGGTTCTTTTGTTATCCTATAATCAACCATTTTGTTAAAATAAATGATTTTTATTGACAAACTATGGATAAAATTAATAACTATTTGTACCTACTTGCTGAAAGTTATAATTCACCTCTTCTCTGCCTCTAATTGCCTTGTACTCTTCTTGCCACTCCAATTTGTGCAATGAAAAGCAGCACATCAAAACATAATAAACACTATCCACTAAATGAAAGACAAAACAGCTAAATCCTTAGTAAAAAATGAAACTGAAAATAATTCTTCAATTCTAGTTATCAACAAATGTTAATATTGAAGGTGTTGAATAAAAAATAAATTATATATGAACATAAGAAGTTAGTAATTCACAATAATAACAACTAAAATACAAAATATATATTAAACAAATAAGCAGGTAATGACCCACCAATGGCGGATGTAAACATAAACCTCTCGGCTTCACTTTTTGTCAAAAGTGCTATCACCTTTTCTATCCTCCTTGGTTTAAACAAATGAAATACCTAATTAATTTGTATTTTATTTTATTATTTGAAAAAAAAAACATAATTTCTATATCCACTGCATCTCTAAGTTACTTGATAGAAAAATATAATAATTTTAACTCCATAACTGTTTTCCCTTATTATAAGGACACGTCAACAAAACATTTTTTCCTGTTCCGACAAACAGTGTTTGCGTGTCTCTAAGATAAAAGAATGCTCATCAAAAAATAATTTGTCGAAACTGCGTCCTTTACTCTTTCATCGTTTCTTCCCAAGAAGTTCTTTTTTTCATTTTAGGGAACACATAAAAATTCCAAGGAGCCAGTTCTGGACTATAGGGTCGTTAATTTAAAATATTGAAGCTCACTTTATGCAGGGCAGCCAGCGCAAAACGACTTTTGAGAACGAAATCATTGTCATCCAGGAGCAGCACCTTTCTTCAGTTTTCCTTTTTATCTTTAAGGATTTTTTTTAACCGCTCTAGTTGCGGAAAGACTTTTATCTTCTACACCTTCTGAGTCCCAAAAATCAATAACCATGACTCTTCCGGCCAGCTGCTGTGGTTCCTTAAATACCTTGGGTGTTAGTGTGCCTTTTTTTATACCACTGCATGGAGTCTTGCTGGACTCAAGTTTATAATGATGAACCCAAGTTTCAATCTCAGTAACAAACTGACTCAATACGCCATCCCAACCCTCATTATAGAGGTCCTAAAAACACTCCACGCTCTGTTGTTTTTGTGGCGGCTTGAGTATTCTCGGGACACATTTTGTGGTGACGTTAGTCATGCCTAGATGATCAGAAAGAATTTTAATAATGGTTGTACCACATATTCCTGCGACTTGTCTTCTTTAGCCGTGCAGCCTCCATTATTTATTTTTCGGCTTTTTTAACAAGTTTTGGAATGGTCAGTTCGGTAGGCCGCCCTGGCCGTGGGCCGACTTCAAGTGATTCCCTAGCTTGCTTTTAAACCAATTGTTCCACCTAAAAACCCTAGGTTTTCCCGGACAAGAATCCCCGTAAACAGATGTCACCTCTTTCAGTACGGTATGAACAGACTTTTCTTGTTTTGTAAGGAACTTGATATCGGCTCAATACGGATAGCATTTAAAAATTTCATTTTGTTTAGAAACCACATACAGTGATGTGGTTTCCTATAAAAAAATATTTTAATATTCTAGTTCTAGTTCTAAGAGAAAAACGTATTCTTTATAAAAAAAAAATTGATTGTATAGAAACCTCTTCCATCATTTAAGATAAAATTAAAAACTTGGAATTATGTCGAGTTGTTGAATTTAAATATGACTAGCTCCGAAAGATTACATTATTAATGTTAGACAAAAGGCACATGTCATTTCGATAAAACTTTTATTGTTTTGGTATTTGTAAAAAAGGATGACCACTAAACTCTAACATTATTCCACATAACCTCTTCCACATCCAGCGCAATCTTCAACTCTTTTTCTACATTGCTTGTAAACTTTGTTCAACATTTCATCATCAATTTCACGAACATCTTCCGTAATCCGCATTTTAGATAATATAAATCATTTTCCATACTTGCACTATACACTTTTTGCTTTAGGTAACCCCAAAGAAAGAAAAACATGGGAGTTAAGTCCGGTGACCTAGCTAGTCAATGTATTGGTCAACGTCGTCCAATCCATCTATTAAGAAAGTGCAAATTAAAGAATTCTTTTACAATCAAGGTACCATGAGCTGAACACCCACCCGTCTTGTAGGAAGTAGATGCGTCGCAATTCCTTTTGCTCAAATGATGGCAATAAAGAATTCTGAAGCATTTCCAAGTAATTTTGTTGATTTAAATTTCCATTAAAAGGATAGGGTCCAATGATTCTGTTTAATAACCTTCCGCACCAAACATTCTTTTTGATATGGCTGATTTCGGACATTTATTCTAGAATTTGGAATATCTTTTGACCAATATCTACAATTTTGTGAGGAAACAGTACCATTTGTCGAAAATGTTGCTCATGTGTGCTCACCAATCCATAAACAAAACTCGAGTCTGAAAGCGTGATCTGGATGTTTACGGTGTGCCTAAATCTAGGTTTATATGGATAAATTGTATTCGCTTTATAAACTGTTTGCAATAAGGTATGACTAACATTGAGTTCACTTGCTCGCGGGCATAGAGAACTCGTTGGACGTTCCACAACTGATTCGATAGCCATAATGGTCACAGCATTATCAACACTGTACTCTTTCCGAGGCTTCTCTTGGTCGGAAACGGATCCATTTCATCAAATAACCGTATTGCATATCTATAGGAAACTTCTCCTATACCTACCATAACATCATTTCCACAAAAAAAAGTTAGATGGACTGTTAGACAATGTCGTTGGTTAAGGACTAATACATGGGTAATGCGATACTCATGTATCATTTGGACTTAGTCATATTTAAAATCAACAACTCGACATAATTTCAAACGTTTCTTATCTTATATTAAATGATTATTGTTCTTTTTTTTTATTACCAAAAGGGATTTCAAGTCAATCATATCTTTTTATAAAGAATAAGTTTTTCTTCTAAAAAAAACTCATTCTAAAATATGTTTCTTTATAGGAAACCACATCATTTTACGCACTGTATAATCTATTACGGAATTTATTCAAAAATGCGCTTGCCATGTTACATATTTTGGCGCAGGACGCCATTCTGTAGGCACAACGCGCGTGAACCAATCAGAAATGTACCATCATTGTCGTCACTCTGTTAATATAGTCACTCTAATAGTTTTGAATAATTAACGACAGCTTGAGTTTAAGGTTCAAAACATTTGAAACTATACAAAGATTGTTGTCTGCAATTTGAATTATAAAATAAAATGAAATGCTTAATGTGAATCATATACATAGATGCTCGCCGTAAAGCAAAAGAAAAAACTAGACCTACTGGATCATATCAGAAAGGATAGAGAATTTAAAGCACAAATTGCAAAAGAAGATGCTGAAGTGGATGAGGTAATACAAATATTTGATGAAGCCAAACAGAGAATGGCATGTCTAAGGAAGGAAAAAGACAAAGAAGTAAGTGCCCTTTTGAAATCATGTTTCTAGCTAGTAAGATCGTATACACATTACTTTCAGATCCAAAGGCAAATGTTTGAGACACGTGAAGCCGTTGGTAAGCTGCTAATATCCAACCAAGAAGCCATAGACAGAGAGTACGAAAGAGTGTTAAAAGCTGCTCAAGAAGCAACTGCAAAAAAGTAATGGATGTTTATCCTATTTTGCACCTATTTTTCTAATGATTTTTATTTTTATTTTATCAGGGCGGAAGAAAAGAGACTAGCAGAAATTAAGAAACGAAAACAAATGAAGGAAGACCGTGAAGAAGACAGGCGTCAATATATGAAACGTCAGGAAAAGGAAAAACGACAAGAGGAGGAAATTAAAAAGTGGCAACTGTTAAACAGACAGAAACAAGAGTCAGTTACCAAGGAATACAATGAAGAAAGTCGAAAAAGAGAATGGGAAAAAGTTCTAGAATACCGTCAAGAACTATTGGATCAGATGGAAGAAATAAAAGCGAAAGAGAAGGAAGAAGGAAAAGACAGCGAAGGAGGCTCTGAATATATCCTAACGAAGTTGAAAGAAGAAGATGACAAATTCTTCGATTACGCTGAAAGCCTTTTGGATTATTGTAAGTCGAAAGGCAGAAGTACCGTTCCGATTATGAAAGTGATCAAAGAATATAAACGTCAAAATTTACTTAAAGACGATTCTGAACCGTTTCCGCAATGCAGTGATCCATATGCTGAAAGGCGTGAAAAATTAGTTAATACAACACCAGGGAAGATGTGCCATAATCCAAGAAGTGACCCTAGTTATGGCCACTGTCGTAAATGTCATAATGATCAAATTTATAAATGAATGTGATACATATTTTCGAATAAAATTTTCTGAACTGTGACATTTGTTTAAATTTTACCATCCAACGTCATAGCTCTACCAAACTATATAAACCATACCATATTATATAATTTTGATACTTTTGCCGACGATTATTATATATCGTTGGAGATATAGGAATTAATAATGATAACAGATTTATTTTCAAGGTGTTACAAATATACAACATTTGATGGAAGAAAAAAAATTACGCTTTGGCTTTAAACTTTTGCTTTGTCATCACGACAATCTGGAAAATAATACCGTAATTTTATACTTAAATTTTTTATGATATACTATCTTGCAATAATACACGTTTTCTAATCTATCATATACTTTGGGTTCAGAATCGAACATTGTAGGACACTTCAGAAGTAGGTAACTAAAACTAGCCACTTATTAATTATTATCAGTTGCGTATGGTGGAACTTAAGTTGGTGCATCTTCGCATATGTCAGGGAGTTAGTAAAGGTAAGTTATACCTCCAATTGTATATAAATAAAAAATAAGAAATTGAAGGTTTATTGTAGGTATAGTGTAATGGATGAGGAATAAAATTAGGCTAAGGATAAAACAATATAAATTCGAATTAATTCTTTATTGTTCTAGAAAAATCGTTGACCCTCAATCAAAAGCCTTCAACTTAGACGCGAACCATTTTGGTAAAACAATAAAGAAATAATCTGTTTTGATGTTGTCATTTTTAGCCTACCATGATTAAACTAATTATTAAAATGACATTTTGCGATAAAATTCATTCCAATAGAAAATATTCTTTATTAATATGACTTTTACAAAATAAGTTTCTGCTTTAAGAAGTTTTCTATTTTGAATTTTCCAGAAATTGTTCATTATTTCTTTAGTTTTAATGCGAATGCGATTGACTACTCAGTCAAAAGACGTTTCCTTCTTTGTCTTTTCACAGAGGAAAGGTTGCCTCCTACAAGCATTTTCGTCAAAAAAATAGACAAATGGATTTAGCAATGCCTGAAGGATTTGGTGCTCAAAATTTGTAGGTTTGAGTTGTAGGTATGTCTAAGTTTAATGACTGAATGTTTCTTTTTAACGCATTTAGCTTCCACTACATGAAAGCCATATACAAATTGTATATAGTAATAAATAAATGAATTGAATATTAGTTCCGTGTACCTACATTTTACTAAATATTTTGTTTAGTATTGTTGACAAATTTGATTGTTTGAATGACAATTCAAACGTGTTTCCTATTTACTAAAGAAGTCCAACGGAGCTTTGAGAGTGTTATATGCTAATAGACATATATTTTAAATTCTTCCTTGAGGCGACAACTTTGTGAATCTTTGGTCTTATCTTTGTTTACTTCTTGTGATTTTGTTTATGGCCCATGTTTGGTTGCAAGGGATAAGTTGCGAATTCAAAAGCTTCAAAATTCTTAGAAAGTATGATCACATTTCAACTACTATTAAAATCTATTGGATGGTTAAATATGGAAAACCGCCGGAAATTGCACTTGGCTAACTTTGTCCATTTGTTGCTTCAGTTGCCGTCCCTGCCCGTCCCTTTCAGAGGCTTTTGATTCCACGGCATTTCATCCATGTACTCAACACGCCCTACAAGTATTCACTTACTGTTCCGCGTCATTATACATCTCTTTTTGAAAGATCTTTTGGTTATTCGGCCCTTACACTTTACAACAGTATACCGGAAAATATTAAGAGCCTCAGTAGCCCTGCGAGGTTTAGTAGTGCCCTTAAGTCGTACTTTTTGTCATTGCAGTAACGCAGTTCATGCGTATTGATGTACAGGTTATGAATGTGTGATGTATCTTCTCGTTATTAGTTGTTATTACTGTTCTTATTTCTTGTATTTATTGATGGACTCTGGTTGAGTATCAATAGCTACAGCTAGACTTCGTCAGGCTTTATCAACGTATCACTTTCTTTAATAAATGCAATTTATTATTATTATTATTAATTATAACAAAAGGTCTATGTTGTTCAGAATAAGTGACTTCTACTACCAAATATGGCCACCATGCAGGCATATGTAGACATATAAATTATTTATTTTATTGCATTCACTATAATCTGTCTGCAGTATTCCCTTATCTAACAGTTTGTATGGGTTAGTAAATTAATTGTCTATGTTAGTACATATCTTTTAAAAGTGAATTTTATAGATATAAACCAATATAGAGTGGTTTTAAAGAAATGGAAATATAATAAATATAAACGTATTTAAAATGGAATAGTACAAACTAATTCTTATGTTTCTCTATTTAGATACAATTTTTATACGTACATATGCTAGGAAGACACTGTGTTGGCGAATCAATTGTTATATTATGCTGTATATTGTGTTATATACTGGCCATATTGATTTCAATTTGGGAGCATCTTGGGCAATTCTATATGGCAATCCTAAAATGGCTTTTGTTGGTTATGTTTCTTGACAGGTAATATTTTGTAACAACGCAAATTGGACAACATTTTAATTTGGAGCATGCCAGTTACTATAACGATTCTACAACACCCACGTTTCTTTTCTTTCTTATATGAACAACAGTTGCTCATTCTCTCTTATCAAGCGGTATACCCTGTTCTGTCCATTAATCCAAATTTTACCGATAATTTTTATTGCTACAAATCACACACTGCCTTCTCAATGACATACACCGTGTCCGTAAATCATTGAAGTTGACGTTTGTCAAATTTTAGTAATTTTCTTTGCTTAGGTTTTAAAGCATCATTGTGAAATCAGTTGGTTTTGTCATAGTCGTACGTGTTTCTTTTTCCGTAAATGATTGAAGTTGATGTTTGTACTGACAATAAGTTATTTCATAACTCCAAAAATAAGTTTATTAAATTTGCGTAAGTAACTTTCGATATTAAATTCCAGATTATGCTTGAAATATGCCTTTTAGATCTTATTAACGATTTAGTAATTGTGTTTACGTCCGAGCAAAACGCCTTTATTTTAATGGCCCATTTTCGGGGTGCCAGGCATAATCCTGATGGAAGCTGGACTTATTCTTTAGAATCGTGTATAGAATAATTTAATGAAGCGTTTCCCGATGCAAATATTCGTCATGATATTTTTGTCCAACATAAGCGAAGATTGTTGGATCGTTTTGCAACAAAAAAATGTATTTGTAATAGTAAATCAACAGGAAGTCCTTCGCTTCTTACACAAGCAGTTGTTGATGATATCCATCAACGGATGGCAGTTAATCCAAAGAAGTCATTACGAAAGTTATCAGCACAGACAGGTATGCTAGTAAATAATATAAAAAATGCATTTTGAAGTTAGTTTATGTTCTTTGTAGGAATAAGCAAAACGACTAGCTCAAAAGCATTAAAGAAGAGCCTCCGTATGCATCCATACAAGGTTTCTGTAATCCATCGGTTATATCCTATTAAGTTTGAATGAAGAATAGCTCATTGTAATTGATTTAATGATAATATAAATAATAATGATGCATTAGATCTAACCTTCTTTACTGATGAAGCTTGGTCATTACACAAGAAGAACTACAGAAAGTTTTTGAAAACATGAAGAGAAGAGTTAATTTATGTCTACAGCAGCAAGGATACCATTTCCAAAAATTTTTGTAATTTGTTTTAAATGTGTTATTTACTTAATAAAGAATGTTTATTTTTTGTCCTTACAATAATTGTTTTTTAAATATAACAATTTTATAATTGTTTATTAAATAATTGTAATTAGCAAATATTGGCACTAAATAATTCCAAAGGTAAGTTTATTTTGTTTGATTTTAAGCAAATTTTTGTAATTACGTTGAAGGTAATTCTCGCACGCTAATGTCAATCGTTTCGATCCTACCATTGAGAAGGAATAGGTAGGGAGACGACGTCACGTGATTGATAAGAAGAATTCGTCTGGAATAACACTGCATAGGTTAGTGTAGGCCTGGCAGGTGTGAGATGACAGATTATAATTTTGAGTAGTCTGGACTAGGTGAGGTAGCCATATTGGTCCCACACTCAGCACCGGATTGAGGGGGGGTCAAAAGGGGGCAATTGCCCCGGGCGGCATCTCCGGAGGGCGGCAAAATGGAATTTATTACTGCATTACCTATATAGTGAAAATAGCTACAAGGGCGGCATGGTGCTGACTTGCCCCCCTTAAGAAATTTCCTAGATCCGGCACTGCCCACACTTAGCCCCGCCCAATGCTCTCGTTTGGAGAGTACAGCAAAGATGCTTTACATCGTCTCCATAGTATTTCTCCTCAATGGATCCTACAAACATAAGCAGCGTTTGACACATGCTATCAACTTCAATCATTTACGGACACGCCGTATACATCCACCATATAAATCTTCTGTTGTTTTCTGCATGAAAGTATCACCCAATTCAGCATATTTGTAATTCATTTGCTTAAAAATCCTGGCCATCCATTGTGCCATAAGCATACGATTATTTTTTTTTATTTCAGCCTGCAGCCGAATCACTTCAAGTAATTAGGCGATCACAAGTTCTCTAATATTTTCAAGAAACGCCAATATCGATCTCTCATCTTCTTCGAACCTTTTGTCTAACACTAGCGTTGCCCGAGACTTAGGCCAATGTATTGTATTTACTTCTAACGTTTTATAGATTGGACGATAAGAATGCACACTCCAAAATTTTCAAAATCAAATGAGTTAAAATTGAGATCGTTTGTGAGGATCATTTTGGTAATAACTTCTTTACGAGCACCCAGAAAACTTGACTAATCATACCAAAAATTACGAATAAGTCGAAAATTCGACAACTGTTAAAAATCGTGATACAAAAGAGAATGTAATCTCTTCAAAACGTCCAAAACCAAATTGAATAACAGCAAAATCTTCTCACAATGTGTTACAAGTATTAAAAGCAGCAAAGCTAGTAACCTTTTTGTTCTTAGTCATTAAAATGTTTTTTGTAATTTTTTAGATTTGTATTAAAGTGGTTTGTTCTTACATAAAATAAAGATAATATAGATAACCAACTTATTAATCTATAGTAGATATGCAACCTGTTATGCATTAGTTTGGCCTAACGCTAAAACATCGCCACTATCGTATGTGTCTCCAAAAATATATTTCCTTTTGGAGATAACCTCTCGACAAACTGTCATTCTACTAACCTCGCTGACTACTACATTCTTAAATTGTCAGTGTCAGTCAGTGTTGTCAGTGTGATTAATATGTCAAGGGGGACATCTCATTTTCGGCTTAGCAATACATCAAATTTACTGTCCGCACAAACATTCTAATGATGTAAATGATCTTTTCTTTCTTACCGGAACCAAACGAGAAACGTGTCCAAAAATGGTACTTCGGCGGTCTCTCGGCTACTTTTGCCCAAATATTCGTCCACCCATTGGACGTCATAAAAGTGGGCGTCCAAATTGCCCACGTTACAGAAAGATATTCGGCTTACAGATATTTTAAATACATTTTGGCGACTCATGGTGAGAACATACGCGACCCGGATAGATAAATTTCATCTTAACTATCAAAATAAGTCAATTTTTTTCAGGCGCATTAAGCCTTTATTCCGGTCTTTTCTCCGGCATGAGACAACAATTTGTATATTCGACCACCAGATTTGGCATACATCAAAAGGGCAAAGAGTACTTGCAATTGAAAAATTTTCCCTTCGTATTAGACATAAGCATGGCCGCTGTGGGCGGATCACTTGGAGCTCTGATCAAGAATCCCATCGAAATGGTTAACACTAGAATTCAGGCGGACCTTAAATTACCACCTTCTGAAAGATTTAAGTACGTGACTGTAATTGTTGTAATATCACTGGCGAATTAGATATTAATTGAAATGCTATACACTTTTCAGCTATAAGAGCACGTTACATGGTTTGAAACTGATCTGGATGGTGGACGGCTATAGAGCTTTATTTTCTGGAGTTACATTATCCATGATAAAATCAGTGGCGATAAATGCTTGTCAAATATGCTTCTACGACCGTTTCAAAGAATATCTGCTGGAAAAGCACAATTTCACTGATACTATTGGAACGCACGTTACTGCTGGCGCCGTTGCGGTATGTTAACATATTTTAAGCTAATGACATTTTTTATTGTAACTATAATATACAAACTTACATGCAGGTGAGAAGAATATAAACATAAACCAATCAAAGACACATGTCTATTTAGTGTATCGAAATGCGATCTACTTCTATCTACCGCGAGACCAAAAATTATATTGATAAAGGTTTGCCATGGAATGTAAAACGTCCGTATCTCGATTTCTTGATATGTCACATGAGGATCTTCTTCAATTAGTTTTCGCACAGCATCGATATTTTCCGGCACAACGACCGATTTTGGACGACCTTCTTTAACTTCGTCCGTGAGCGAACTACGTCATTCTTTTGAGATAATTCTCATTAAATTACAGATTAACTGTCATACTGACATTTGACTGACATAAAATTTGTAAATATATGTTTATTTAAAATGATTAACATGTTTGAATAACATTTTATTAAAAATTAATAAACAAATTACAATAAATGTTGAAAATGACCCCCGCCTTGTTCGATGCACACGTTTACGCGCCTTTCCATGCTATCAAAAGCATTTTGCAACATTTATGGCGTTATGGTTGCACATACTTCAATAATTTTTTGTTTTGAAACTCAACTTACGTATGCAACCTTATAAGTCGATTATCAAAAGACTCACGGAGAAAGGCTACAATTTCTCGTGTCGTATGGGCTGTTGTGCCGTCATGTTGGAAATAACATTATGAAGTTCATCGTCATGTAGTTATTGAACAAATTCATTCAAATTGTTATTTCTGTACCTCTCTGCATTGATGGTGAAATTGAAAAAAGACGGCCCAATTATCTATCCTTCTATGGGAGACTGCCTTCCAAACCCCAACTTTTTGAGAATGTACTGGAGATTCAACAAGAAAATGCGGTTTATTAGTGCTCCACATTCGCATATTTTGAGAATTTACGTACCCCGAAAGATGAAACCATGCCTCATCGGAAAAAAATGTTAAGTTTAACAGGTTGTTATTCATTAAATTGTTGACGAACCACTGGCAGTACGCAAGACGGCGGGGGTGGTCTGTTGGCAAAAGAGCTTGATACGATTGCGTCTTATATGGATGCATGTTCAAGTTCTCCTTTACAATGTTTCGGCATGTTCCATGAGAAACTCCAATTTCTTGGGACAGGCGTCTCAAAGCTTTTGTAGGGTTCTGTTCCATACGATTACGAAGGTCAATAATCACTTCTTCTGTACGAATAGTTGGCCTACCAGCACATTTTTTATGAGTAACAGATCCAGTTTCGTGACATACACCAATACTATGTGCGAGGCATATATAAAAATCTTGCTCTACTAGCGCAAAATTTGGGAAACGTGCACGAAAATTATCCAAACATAAACGCTTGCTGTATTCCCAAATACCATTAACTAGCACACCTGTTCTAAAATACCTTTCAATCATGTAAGTTTTGTGTGCTGTGTTATAAACCATAATTGAAAAACTACAAGATGTCAGAGAGAAAATATGATGACAAATATTAATGACAGTATGACACTTAATGATAAACTTAAGACAGAAGTTTTACATTCCATGGCAAACCTTTATCAATATAATTTTTGATCTCGCAATATAATAGTTAAAAAGAGACAGAAGATATTTAAGCAACCGTAATTTATTTTATAGAATCCATCATACTGCACAAACGTTCGAAATTTTTCGTGTGAATTATCTACAAATGTAGGCTTACTAATAGATATATACAGGGTGAGCCATCTCCGCGGGTAAGGCCGATTGTGGCTTTACGAGTAAAGATATTTCGAAGCGTTCTTTTTGTGATAGCTGTTCATTAGGAGCGCATTTCAAAAATATTTTGTATTATACAGAGTGTTCCATAACTTGGTGGCAGACCATAGTTATAGTTTTTTGAATGGAACGCCCAATATATTATTACATTTTTATACTCCTCGTATAATTTTTGGACGAAATCTAATAAGATAGTGAGGCCTAAAGTGTAAAGTTTTTGGCTTATTACCATATTTCTGAAAAATTTAAAGTTTTTATAAAACTATGTTTCTCGAAAACGATCTATTAGATGGACACAATTTTTTTTAGTATTGTTTGTAATAAAAGGTCTTAATATATGCATTTTTTTAGTCACTAATTGCATGTGCAGAAAACTGGATTACAATTTCATGACAGGTTTTTTGGATAAAAGTAATTTTTTTCCAATGGAACAGTCTATATATCAGTTTATTTTTGAATTGCTTATAAATTTCACATCAAAAACATATAAGACGTTAATACTTTAAAAGTGAATATTACTGAGCTATAGTCGTTTTTTGATATAATTTTGCCAACGTTATGTTTTTTTTATCTGAATACGGTATAGTGATATTTGTTCCAACATTGATAATTGAATGGGTGTCATTTAATAAGTTATTACTGAGTTGACAAGCATGATTTTATAATGAATTTTTCTAAAAATTACCATAGAGATATGATTTGTATATGTATTAGGGGAATGACAAAAAAAATGTTTACTAGCTTAAGATTTTGAGTTGTTTGTAAAAGTGCATTCCAAAAATACATAATATTTCACTACTCTGTTTTTTCTTTTACTTTTATAATCTTGGTGTCATAAAATATGTATACTAAAATTAGCAAAAGCTATTTCAACAAATATTCAAATGAGTTTCCATTCACTCCTAAACCTTTTTCAATACGCTTCTGGAATGATATATCGACATTACCAAGAACTTGAGGACTTATATTTCTAAATATTTCCCAAATATGTTCCCGCATTTCCTCTTTTATTGTTACAGGTTTTCTGTACAGCGTGTCCCCATAAAAAAAATCCAGTTTTACTATATCTGCAGACCTGGCAGGCCAGTGAATAGGGTCTCCACGACCTATCCGTTTTCCTAGAAACATTTCATTTAGAATATTCCGTGCCTGTAGCGTAGAATGTTGCAGTACGCCATCTTGTTGCATCCACATGTCTCTTCTTAAATTTAGTGAAACATCTTCCAGTAATTCCACTATTTTGCTTGAAAGAAATTGCACATGTGCTTGTCCGTTGATGATACCTTCAACGAAGTGCAGGCCTATTAATCGATCACCAAGAATGCCACACCATAGATTTATGCTCGATCTATGTTGATGATCTGTTTGTCTAGTGACATGAGGGTTGATATTTGAATAGTAATGAAAATGTCTTCTGTTGACTATTCCGTTACTATGGAAAGCAGCTTCATCTGCAAATAACACATTATTAAAAAAATGCTTAGGTATTAGTTTTAGTTATTGCCCATTGGCAGAACAGTCCTCTAGCTTCAAAATCATAGTCGCGTAATTCAATATTCAAATGTATTCGATACGGATGATACTTATTTGTTTTTAAGGTCCTTGCTACGCTGGTTTGGCTAATATCAAGCAAGCGACTAATTTCACGAGTGCTGACGTGAGCATTTTCTGTTGTTGCCATAAGAATTTGTAATTGATTTCCATCATTTATTACATCTTTAGTTTTCCATGTTTTTGGATAAGCAACACTGCTAATAGTAATAAAAGTGTCCATTACGCTTTTAGAGGCATATGTTCTGGGACATCTTCTTCCAGAGTAACGCTGCCGCTAAACTCTCTGAGCTACTTTCCCCCAGTACCAGAATCATATCTGTAAGCTCGTCTTTAGAAAACTCCATTATAAAATCACTTCAATTATATATATATATATATGTGATATTAAATTTTTATTGACCTTTAATTCATATATGTAAATACATATTAATTTTTATTGGACGATTTGTAGGTCGTTATACTAGTTTTAAATAATTTTAAAACTCGCTAATTTGCAGTGTTTGAAAATTACAATTTTCTAATTTTACCACTGACTATTAAATTAATTAGGTAATTTTTTTTTAAAAATTACCGACACGGCTGAGATTCGAACTCAGGACATACCGATTACTAGCCGGTTGCTCTACCAACTGAGCTACCGTCGGTGTCTGAATTCGAATTTCTAAATCGTACTGATATATGTATATCAAGATAGATTGATATACATATATGAAGTAAACAAAAAAAAAATTTTTTTTTCTACAAAGCGCACATCAGGTTTCAAACTTCTGATATATCACACTGTTAAATTTATATGTGTCTTATTTAAAAAATAATATTTTATATACCTATAATATTTGAAAAAACTAAAAGTGGTAATCATGTATATGAAAAACATGAAAATTAGTGAATTTTAATTTTATTCAAAATTTTGTCATTAACAAATTTTAGTAAACCTGAATAAATGTTGCTAAAATTTTGGGAGTCTGATCTGGAGTTAATATTTGGTGTAAAAACATTATTACAAAGAGTTTCTAGAAATAATCTCTTAGTCAAATTAGATTCTTTATATAAGATGTTAGTTCGATCAAATAGTATGGAATGACCAGTAGTATATACATGTGATGCTAATTTACATGCATTAGGTTTATTTCGGGCATCACTTTTATGTTGTGTATTACGTTCTTTAATTCTTTGTTTAGTTTGACCTATGTAGAATTTTTTACAATCATTACATACTAAACCATAAACCACATTACTATTATATGTCAAATCTAATTTATCTTTAAGTGGTGTAAATAATTTTGAGACAGAATTACTAACTATATTAGGAATTACTAACTATATTAGGGATTTATTTAAGGAAAAAGTATCCATAGCATACACATCAGCTAATTCTGTCTCAAAATTATTTATACCACTTAAAGATAAATTAGATTTGACATATAATAGTAATGTGGTTTACGGTTTAGTATGTAATGATTGTAAAAAATTCTACATAGGTCAAACTAAACAAAGAATTAAAGAACGTAATACACAACATAAAAGTGATGCCCGAAATAAACCTAATGCATGTAAATTAGCATCACATGTATATACTACTGGTCATTCCATACTATTTGATCGAACTAACATCTTATATAAAGAATCTAATTTGACTAAGAGATTATTTCTAGAAACTCTTTGTATTAATGTTTTTACACCAAATATTAACTCCAGATCAGACTCCTAAAATTTTAGCAACATTTATTCAGGTTTACTAAAATTTGTTAATGACAAAATTTTGAATAAAATTAAAATTCACTAATTTTCATGTTTTTCATATACATGATTACCACTTTTAGTTTTTTCAAATATTATAGGTATATAAAATATTATTTTTTAAATAAGACACATATAAATTTAACAGTGTGATATATCTGAAGTTTGAAACCTGATGTGCGCTTTGTAGAAAAAAAATTTTTTTTTGTTTACAATTTTGTATATGTCATCTTGACATTTATACTTATAAGTCACTGTCATATCATGTTATGTTTTTAATGTTTGTCAAACCCATATATTTTATGTCCTAGTGTGGCAATTGTAAGATAATTTATAGTTTACTTAACAGTTGTCCCTAATTATATATTTTGTAGATCTGATGAAGGAATAAATATATTTCCGAAACGTTATTTAGCCAACGATTGTGTTTTAAATCAAATATCCAGCCCAAAATTCTACTATTATTAAAGTAGTAACTATTTCATATTATATATATATATATATAATCGAAAAACCAAAATACCCGAAGGTGTAGGTTATTACTTTGTCTATTTTCTATTTTCATATATGAACTTTGCCCACTGTTTTTTATCTCTTGTCAGCTCCAGCGCTTCTTTCCACGTTTTGCCCCTTTTCTCCAGTATTGCTGCTATCTCCCCGTTCCACGTTTTCTTAGGTCTGCCTCTGCTCCTCCTGCCGGTTATCCTCGCATCCCATACATTTTTCGCTTGTCTGCTGTTGCTCATCCTGTTTAGATGTCCAAACCATCTTAGTTGCTGGTCTTCAACCTTGCCCAATATTGATTCTACTTTCAGTTCTTCTCTTATAATTTCATTTCTTATCCGATCTTTGCGTGTGACCCCTTTTACTTTTCTTAGGTATTTCATGTCCATTGCCTGTATTCTGCTCTTCATTCTGACTGTCGTCACCCAGCTCTCGCTGCCGTATGTTAATATTGGTCTGAACACTGCTCTATATATTGCCATCTTTGTTTTGCGACTGATCTCCTTGTTGCTCAGAAACCACCCAGAAAGTGAGAAGTACACTCCTGCCGCGCTGGATATTCTTTCATTTACTTCCTGTTCCATGTCACCATGACTTTCTATTTGGACTCCCAAGTATTTGAATATATTCACTTGTTCTTTTTTTTGTTCTTGAATTTCTATATTAATTTCTTCGTTATCCTTGCCGATGACTAGTACTTTTGTTTTATTTGCGTTTATTTTCATGTTCACTTCAATTATATTAAGATTAATAGCATCAACAAATTACACCTCTCAACTAAAAAGTAACTTATTAATCGTCATCCATCAACATGACAGCAAATTTCACGGCATACTATACTATATTTATATAAAACCATAAAACTGACAAAATTATATCAAAAACGACAATAGCTCAGTAGTAGTCGATGTTAAAGTATTAATATCTTACATGTTTTTGATGTGAAATTTAATAAGCAATTCAAAAATGAACTGATTGTTCACAATAAGAGGTTCTAACAGAAGCATTTTTTTTTCAGTTACTAACTACGTGTGCAGGAAACTTAAATTAAAATTACATGACACGTTTTTGTATAAAAGTAAATTTTTTCATATGGAACAGCCTGTATTGTTCCATTTGAAAAAATTTACTTTTATACAAAAACGTGTCATGTAATTTTAATTTAAGTTTCCTGCACACGTAGTTAGTAACTGAAAAAAAAATGCTTCTGTTAGAACCTCTTATTGTGAACAATACTACAAAAATTTGTGTCCATCTACGACGTAGTTTTCGAGCAATATAATTTTATACAAACATTGAATTTTTCAGAAAAATGGGAATAAGTCAAAAACTTTACACTTTAGACCTATACTATCTTACTACTTTTTGACTAAAAATTATAGGGGAAAACAAGAATGTAATAATATATAGGGTGTTCTATTTAAAAAACTATAAATATGGTCAGCCACCATGTTATGGAACACTCTGTATAACACAAAATATTTTTAAAATGTGCTCCTAAGCATCACAAAGAAAAAACCGCTTCGAAATATCTTTACTCGAAAAGGAACAATCGGCCTTCCCCGAGGAGTTGACTCACCCTGTATATTACTTGGTTCAAAATTTACCCTTAAGATAACTTGTCTACACATTTATAAAGAGATATCGCGCAGATGCTAGTAGTCTGTATGATGATTTCAAATATATCAAGAAACAGAAAATGTTTTATTTTGCATCACACAACCATTGTTGTTTCTATTTATTGTGTAATTTGTACAAAATAATAAAGCCGTAGAGATAAGTACCAACTACTTTGAGCATTCAAGAAAATGTTAAATAATAACTAAATTTATAAATAACCATAACTTAAAGCATATATATAGAAGGTAATTTACTTTGGAACGAAGTGGCCTTTACTTGATGGAAATTCATAACGTGGATGGTAAATAAAACTGACAAAACAATATCATTTAAGAGGGGCGTTTACCTATCGAAAACTAAGGCATTGCCGTTTCGCGTTTTTTAAACTTATTTTGTAATTTTAGAATCTCAAATTGGGGTTAGTGATGCTAAAGGGATTCATTTATAATGTCAAGGTCAGATTTTGTACTAATTTACTTTCTTAAAAAAATTATGTGCTAGAAATAACCACAAAATTGCATGAATTTGATTAATGTCTACTGACTAAGGCTGGTACACAAAAGAAAAAGAACGACCTCTACGAGCCAGCTGCACATTTGATGTACGATATAAAGAAGAAATCAAATTTATGTAATTATTTTTAAAGATAAAAAACATTAAACAGTAAACATTGTTACACACATTTCACACGAGGTTTTTCGCGTCGTCTATTCCCACTTTACGGAATCTCTACCGGTCCTAGCGAAGACGAAAATCTATCAGAATCGGTCGGCTATTGCAGACTTAAATGCGAGTGACAGTTTAATTACAAACTGTCACTTGCATTTACATGTCATATATACCTATAATATTCGAGTGTATAATAATATAACAGTTATGGGCAAGCAAAAATTGGCTTATTATAAAACATCAACAACATCAACAGTTTCTGTAAGTACTCATTCTTTATACATTATGATTCCCATCTATAGTATTCCTTAATCTATGAATAAAACCGAAGCGCTGTGATGGAAACCGAATATCGTGTAGCTCCACTTACTCACACCCCCTTGCGGCTACCCGTCCCGCGAGTAATATAAGTTGCATAAGTTTCTATTTGTTGGTAAACACCTGTCTTAAATTGCCACTTTATTGATAACATATCACGACGATTTCAGAAACAAAAGCGTGCGGCTAATATTGTACATTTTGAATTGGTCTGAATGACTATTGTATCTGTGGAAACATTAGAAAATTTTAGGAATACAATTGTCACTGTCAAACTAATTTCTATAAAATATTAATTATTGTCCACATGAATAGTGCCTGGGCAAACGTCAGAAGTGGTAAGAGCTCGTATCATTACAAAATTAGATGATGGCTGGTCAATTAGAGCAGTTTCTCAAGGATGTGGGCTTAGTATACCTTTTTCGAAATTAAGAGACGCTTGGAAGAGACGGGTAGCTTGGCAAGAGGAACTGGTTCTGGTCGTCCAAAAATTTCAAATTACGTCGAAGATATTCGTCTCATAAGATTTTTAGAGGAAAATCCGTTTAAAACTGCGAAAGACTCGATCGTAGAGGTCACTATCACACAATTACTTAATTGTGCCGCAGCTAAGAAGATGTTTCTATCGGAGGAAAACCAGCTATCGTTTCTATTGTTTGCTCTAAATTATTGTCACCGAAAGTTTACAAAAAAAGTTGTTTTTACCAACGAAAAGTTTTTCAAAATACGAATGATGGATGTGATCGTGTTTATATACCACGGGCAACAAGGTTTGGCCAGCAATGTATGAGTACAACACAAAGAAGTGGACGATTTTCAGTAAATATGTGGGCATGGTTCTGTTATCATGGTCTTGGAGCTTGCTGGCGTATCGGTGAAAGATTTAACAATCAGTGTTACCAGCGCATACATGTATATTCAGTACGCCAGGTATATCCAATGGATAATTTCATATATCAGTAGGATAATTGCCCAGTTCACGCTGCTAATGCCGTCACACAATGGCTTAGGAATAATAACATTGAAACGCTACCGCATCCTATTAGAAGACCTGATCTTAACTCAGGGAAAATCCATGAATCTTGTAATCTCCATGCCCTGTAGACTGAACGAGGTAATTTCAAGAAACGGTACCATGACCAAGTACCAAGTTTTACAACGTAATTAATATTCTTCAAATTAAAATATTTTCGTTTTATTATACATTAATATATACATAAGGGAGAGGGGAGTACATTGGGACATGGGGCACAATTGCATGATTCAATTGTGAATCAATATTTTCACATAGTACTTCCTAAAGTACGTCTAACATCATCAATTATTCAAATTGTATATTTATTTCAGGAAAAACTTACTTATATTCCTCATACAAATCATCAAATTCCTTTTTATTGATGTCTACCATTTTTGATATTTATATATTTATAAATGTAACAAATAATTGATAATGTGAAAACTAAAAACTCTATTGAAATCCAAAAATAACCTTAATACATTTAAACTAATATGATGCAACGTAGTGTATTGAAACCCCTACTATCATTTGGGAACGCCATCAAAAATTTTACGTCTGATAAATTCGAAAGTTCGGCAGCTTCTCCTCTTATCTCGTTCTTCGCGCCTTTTTATAACTTTGGTTTACAAACAAAAGACGACTATACGTCTACAGCGCCACGACTCTCATACTAATATTTATGTTGGCATTATCCACTTCATATTCGTTTTCTGTAAGTTTTCTCTAGTCACACATACTTATCGTACTTTTGACAGCTCAAGAATGCACTAAATGTTTACACACACAAATTGTTTATTTAAAAGTCCATGCACACTTGCGATTCTTTGTCTACGGTAGGTTTATCCTTCTTTCCTTAACGCCATCCCTCATTATGCTTGTAAATGAACCCATTACCTCTTTCATTATTGGTTATGTACTTTCTTTTTCCGTTACTTAAAACTATTCGTATTTTCTTCTTGTAGGTGACTTTGTTGGATATGATCGGAAATATATTGAACACAACTGTAATCCTCTTCTTTAAGACTGCATTACAAGGAACACAGACTTCGACAGTATCATCCATGTGCTCTAACCATTTCCTCTCGTTCTCTTGTATGTTGATTTCCATACAACTGTCAACAATGTTAATGTTATTTCTTCTTTATAGATAATTAGAACCACACAAGATTTGTCCTGCTATCTTTGATGCCCTTACATTTATTATAACATTTCAAATATGTGTCTCTACCTATACATCTAGTATATAGATAAATATAGTAATGTATTTTCTCGGATAAAGAACACCTTTTTTCTGTATATCCTTTAAAATGCTTTTTAATATAAGTATCAGGTATTTATTGTATTCTTAAATATGATCATATGCCTTAAAATTATTGTGCAAATTTACAATCTATTTTTGTTCATTAGAATAGACGTTTTCACAACAATCATGTCGAATATCGCCTCGTTCATGTAGCTTTATGGCTTTTAAATGATTCACCCTCTTCACAGTTCCGTCTTTGAACGTCACTCTCTCTCTCTCTGTTGTTTACTTTTAATAAATTTTTATTTTTAAACATTGGTCTATTTCTTAGAATATTTAATGCTATTCTAACATACTGTGAGAAGTCTGGTTCTGTTTTTGTATACTCAAACCACACCTTGTGTTTGTCTTTTCTATAAACAATATAGAATATATGAATTTATTTTGTGTTTATTTCTATTCCTTTCTTAATGATTTTAAACTTAAATTAATATATACATTTCTCATAAATACATTGCCCCTTAAAGGTTATGCAACTCATTATACACCTTTTGAATCTTTTGATTCTGTACTTACTATATTAAAAACTATATTTACAACTTAAAATTTATGTTCTTATTCTAAAGCTTAATCATATAATAATTATCATAATTCTTAAACTATAAAGATCACAGCAATATGTTACTGACAACATGCCATCAACAAGTCAATAATTGCGTGCAAATACACCCTGTCAAGAAATAGAAAGAAACATCATGATGTGAGCCACAGCATCTACTTCTACAAGCAGCCGCCATAGTTTGATAGAAGAGGTGATCACTACAGAAAGTATAAACCGTTTCCGAAGGCGTAAAGGAAAAAAGAAAGGGAGAGTTGCAGGAAACCTAGAACCCCTACAGAAACCCCGAAGAAAGATAGTCTTGAACAAAAAATAATTGACAGAACCAAAGGAAAGAAACGATTGTATGATGACGTAAAAAATACCAAGAAGACAAGCACCAGAAAAAATCTAGAAGACAGTGGCAATGTAGTGGATGACCTTGTGATTTATGACGACGATGAGTCGGGCTATACTAGTGAATTTAGCAATGAACAATCAGATGACGAGTTTATGCAGTAGATTTTACCTGTGTTAGACCCTGCAACCGAGTTGCCAAACATATTAATCGGAGACTGCCTACAACAAAGCATTGTACTAAGAAAATAGGCCGATTTTATGTGGGTCAGGTAGAAAAAAAATTTGAGAAAAAAGGGGAGTGGTTTTGTATTCCCTGTTGTGGTTGACAAGGACTGGCTTGGGTTTCAGCAAATCGAGGTGAAACTCCCAAAGCCCAAAGACATCAATACTACAAGTCGTGCAAGCTCAATAAAGAGGTTCCCAATAGATCTTAGTTCCTTTAATATATATTAAGAACATGATGTTGATGCGTATTAAAGAAAAGCAAAGATTACATTTTCACTTGTTTGAGAGTTTTATATGTCATTTACCTGTGTGTCCACATGTGCGCTATTGAGACATTTCCATTAAGTTTTTGAAAAAAAAATAAGTATGAGGAATTAGGTTTTCCAGACGTTTCATTCCAGAGCCAATTTCCTAATTCGTGTGTTGCCCAAAAATAAAATTATTTCGTTTAAAAACAAAGATTTCAGATTGGAATATGTTCCAAACGTCCCAATGTGCCCCCCCCTGTCCCCTAACTACAAATAAATATTGTTACCTTTTTACATTTGACGTAAGTAGATGACATTTATATGACAGTTATGAAAAGTTGAACTTACGTACAGAAAGTATGAAAAAATTGAGTAAAATACTTGTACGCTTTTTATCTGAAATTAAGTGTACATCTGAAGAAGACACCGTGTGTCGAAACGAACATCATAATATGTTATCAATAAAGTGGAAATTTAAGTGATATAGTTTTGTCAGTTTTATTTACCTTCAAAAGTAATTTAATTTCAATTTTGTAGTAAATATATTATACCCTGTCTCAGAATAAGAAGGAGTGATTCAAATATCCCGCCAAAACGCGGAACACGTAGCTTAAAACGTAGTAAACAATTTGATCATATCTAAACTGTCGAGGATGTAATAATCTGTCAACAGTTTTAAATTTAAATTATTTGTTTGAAAAAGTGTAAATTTAGGTAAACGAAATGATTGCACAAGAGTGAGTTTTTGGATTAAAAGTAGGAAACCAACAGAGTCGGCCGAAATACTGAAATTAAATGTATTTATTTTAGGATTGTTGGAATCATTTGAATGATAAATGTACATAAAAATTGTATACTATGTTTGAAAAAAGTAATAATTTATTTACTACAATAACATAAATATAACATAAACCATAAATATCAATTCTATTTTAAAAACCAACATTTACTTTACAATATCTTGCTTATAAAAATGGACTAAAACAAAAATTATTCTATCCCCTATATCCACATCATCATAACTGTTGAGATTCTTATGACACAATATCGAACGGTTGATGACTCATCGCCCATGGGCACACTATTGAAATGTTGTATTTTTATAGAGGTTTTAATTTTATTTATATAATTGGATAACAAGTAGCTGGTGATTTATAAAATACAAAATACCTTATTATTTGTTCATTTTCTCTTCTGTAAGACTTGTTCTCTTTGAATTAAGTACATCCTTGTAGATAGAAAACGTACTTTCTACATCGCAACTGGTTAAATGTGCGTACTGGAAATATTGTTTTATTTCAGCGTATTTAGCATACACAATTGCAGCAATGTTATTAAATCTGGATTCTATTAAAAACTGCATCTAACTTTTGCCGAAGGCCACATCCGAAGTAACTTGGAATACTTTTGAAATTATTAATAGCCCACATCTGTGGTTAATCCATCTTTTAATTTGAGATTTCCATTTTCAAAATATTTGATTAGTTTAGGCACTTTTCCAAAGTGTTCCTGAAGGACTAACAACTGATTTTTTAAATTTGGGATTTGTGTTAGTTCCTTGCACTCAGAAATACTTCGAGCATCGTCATTTAAACATGTAACAAAATTTTGTAAAGTATCGAAATTCTCTGCATAAATACTATTTCTGTGTATGTTTTAGCAAAGCTAAGTGACGAACGTGCGATATTTTGGCATTCTGTAACGATATTTTACAGACTTTGTAATAAATTTCGGAATCACTGACAATTCATTTTCATATGAGAAAAAGTAACATAAACAACGTTCTAGATCTAAATAAATTATAACTAAAAATGTACGCGTACGTTATTGAAACTAAACGAAATCCAGTGCACACTTACGTCTAGATAATTGGCAGAAGTCGATTCAATACCGGTATTAAACAGACTATTACCAAAATTACGAAGTACGTAATTAACACTCAAAACAACGAAACTAACGTAAGTGTGAATGAAAATTTTATTTCTCTTGCGAAATATAAGGTAAATATAATAAATTTTAGAAACCCATCACGCTCCTATCTACGCCGATGAAAAAAGGATTTTACTCATAAATTCCTTATTTTATGGGCATTTTTTGCTCTCATTCTCGGGCACTTCTCGGGCGTAAACAAATGTTGCAGTTCACCATATGAATTAGTGCTATTCAGTAAGCGTGTGTTGTTTACATTATTTCTTTGGGAACGGAGGTTGTAACTTTGTCGTTGTATAAACCGGTCATATCCGCGCCCTAGTGATCAGGGAAGATCTCTCGAGGAGACGGACTCAATTGTATGCCAACGCCTGTTCCCTCTACAATAGGAGACGGGTATGGACTCGTGACGGTAAAGTTTTTGTAAAGCTTAATAATTCAATTAGTGTGATAAAGTCGAGCAATGATCTGATTGATAATGTATCATAGATTAATGTTGTGAAGTGAGTACACGTGTCAATTGTACTTACTTACTTTTATGAGCTGTATTCAATAGTTTTTCATATTATTATTTTTATTCATCTTTCTTTCAGTCTTACTTTGCGAACTTGTCTGTGGTTCACATCGATATTCCCATTATTTTTATACATGTATTATTTTTACATTTAGTAACTTTATATGCCTTGAATATTTTTGTTATTTGAATATTTCTTTTATTTTATTTCTACAGTATATGGCATGTCTCGGATAATGATTATGATGTCTTTGGAGTTAGTGAGACATGGCTTACCGCTGACATTGAGGACAATCTCATAACTGTTCCCAACTACAACTTAATACCTGTGGATCGTAGTGGGCGTGGGGGTGAATTTTGTTTTTATATCCGTTCTTCTATTAGGTTCTCTGTGGTGGAATGCAGCCGCAATACTGAACAACTTTGGGTTTTGTTAAAGCTGTATTATTATTCCATTGCTATTGGAGTTCTTTATAAGCCACCTGTTTTGAATTATAAATACTTCTCTGGTGAGCTGGAGTATTCCTGTGTACTAAGTATTAAGCTCTGCTAGTCACGATCTCACAATATTTGTGGGTGATTGGAACACAGACCTGCTCAAAATTACAACTCCTAGCGTTCGTTACTTCCATAATTTACTTGACGCGTTTAATTTAAAACAGATCGTGACTGAGCCTACTCACATAACTGATACTGCGGCCACCTTACTTGACGTTATCGTTACATCTAATGCGGATGTGTTTTTGGAAGTCAGGGTCTCGAGCGTTGATTTCTCCGATCATGATATCACGTACTGCCTACTCAATATTCCTACACGTCGTGCTCAGCAGAAATTGATCACCTTTAAATACTTCAATGAAGACAGGTTCTGTCAGGAACTCCAGAACATAAATTTAGATCATCTATACCACGTAGCAGAAGTTGACGATAGTGTTACATTTCTGACTGAATCCCTGTTGTCACTGTTTGACACACACGCTCCCCTTATCACGAGACGGCCATAAGTTAGATCTGAGCCTTGGTTAAGTGGCACTATCAAAATTATGATGCATCTAAGGGATAAGACTAGGAAACGGGTTGTGCTTACGAGACTACCCGCACACTTTGACTACTACAAGATGTTACGCAATCTTACTACTAAGGCCGTTAGGTACGAAAAGAGAGCTTACTTTGAGTTTAAGAGATGTTGATGCTGCACGTAGTCCCATCAGATTCAAGGAGTGGGCTGTGCACAGGACAAATGTTGCTAATGGGTTGATATCCAAGAATCT
This sequence comes from Amphimallon solstitiale, assembly GCA_963170755.1. NCBI lineage: Eukaryota > Metazoa > Arthropoda > Insecta > Coleoptera > Scarabaeidae > Amphimallon > Amphimallon solstitiale. Next base: position 100,326,125 of record OY720683.1, read on the forward strand.
AGCTTGTACTTCTTTTGTAAACACCATCATATGTTTGGGCTCGACAATTTCTTATTTCTAACTCATCTTCCTACAGCTTATGAAATATTGTACCTGCCAAGTACTCCCCAGATTTTCCAATAACTGCTATAATATCAATGAAGCTTTCTCTGATTTCAAATTGACCATTTTTATTCTTAGCAACATATCGGATTACTTGGCTCATTTGTTCTGTGTGTGATTTATCAGGTATGCAATCAAACAACACCGCATAGTACTTTGCGTAGTATATGTCATTCAGTATCTTTCTTCGAACATGATCTCCCATAATTTCAGTGATTGGAGATCACGACAACGAAAAGTCTGCAATTGGCCGTGCCTTTTCCCACCACCTCATCATCACTATAAGTGACATGCCACTCTTTCCTCTCCTAGCTACCTGCTTTTTTTTTTTTGGTAATGAAACATTCTCCACAAATCACATCAACGCAATTAGCGCTCTCCTCTTATTGAAAATACGCTTGTTTTACCTTTACGAAACCCCCCCTCCTGTACTGCTTCAGCAAGGCCTTTGACACATTGGACCACAATATCCTTTTATCTCTGCTGGACCACATAGGATTATCCGCCAACGCAGTTCAAGTTTTTAATAGTTATCTATCTAGTTGGTCCCAGCACGTCAGTACATCAAAGGATGTCTCCCATGCCGTCACAGTAGCGCGTGGCGTCCCTCAAGGATCCATTTTGGGCACCCTTCTCTTTATTATTTATATACACTTATTTCCGAAAGTGGTAACAACCTGTAAGATTCACATGTATGCTGATGATACTCGGCTTTACCATACCTTCAATGTTGCTGATAGGGAACGAGCGTTGACTGATATGATGGTCGATTTAAATTCTATCTATGTGACTGCACTACGGCATTCCATAAAAAAAGATAAATTTGTTAATTCCATTCGCCCCCCGGAGATGCCGCCCGGGGCAGTTGCCCCCTTTTGCCCCCCCCCTCTCCTGTACTGCTTCAGCAAGGCTTTTGACACATTGGACCACAAGATCCTTTTATCTCTGCTGGACCACATAGGATTATCCGCCAACGCAGTTCAATTTTTTAATAGTTATCTATCTAGTAGGTCCCAGCACGTCAGTACATCAAAGGATGTCTCCCATGCCGTCACCGTAGCGCGTGGCGTCCCTCAGGTATCCATTTTGGGCACCCTTCTCTTTATTATTTATATACACTTATTTCCGAAAGTGGTAACAACCTGTATAAGATTCACATGTATGCTGATGATACTCAGCTTTACCATACCTTCAATGTTGCTGATAGGGAACTAGCGTTGACTGATATGATGGTCGATTTAAATTCTATCTATGTGACTGCACTACGGCATTCCCTAATCTTAAACCCTGCGAAGTTAACTGTTCAGGTTATTTCTGATAAAAATAGCTATCAACTGCTTTCGGCTTCCATCAACTTTTCTGTTAATGGTACTCCGATACCTCTGGTCACAGGAGCAAAGAATTTGGGTTTGATTATTGACAACAATTTCAAATTCAATGCTTAGGTCTTGAAGTACGTCAGAAATGCTTACTGCGTCTTGAAATTGATTTATCCCCACTGTCATTACTTATCCAGCAAAATTAAAACAGAGCCCGTAATTGCCTAATATTATCACAGTTTAAGTATTGTTTACCTGTCTACGGGCCTTGTTTGACTAGGGAGATGCTGTGTAGGGTACAGCGTGTCCAAAATTCATGTATTCGGGTGATCACGTGTCCCATAAGTTGATTGATCTGGGCTGGCTGAACATGGGTAATAGATTACTGCTTCAGGCAGGTATGCTCTACTTTCGTATTATTGTCACCCGGACTCCGCCTTATTTATACAATAAACTCAGTTTTCGCGAGGATACTCCATCATCTTGGTCTTCGTCACAGACATCTGCTAACCACTCCCAGTCATAAGACCTCTCTGTTTCAACGCTTTTTCTCATACAACATTGCTAAATCTTATAACAATTTGCATTTTGAGGTCATGTGCTATTCCTTCTCCAGGTTTAGGACAAGGACGCAGGAGTACCTGTTGGCTGGTCAGCGGTAGGCCTTGTTCCTGTCTTTGGTTGTATACCGGGGTCGACATATTTTAATTTCTGATACGAAAGTAGAAGGAGGAAAAGAGCGCGACGAATTAAACTAAAGATAAACATAAGCGAGGCTGCCGAGAGTACACTCGCGTGAGAGTCCCCCGAAATCGACACTACGTTGCTCTCCCACCACTGTTAGCAAGCAGGCATCGCTGCATATTATAAGGTCATATTCTGCATGCGATTGAAGTGTAAACCGAAATTAAAACTTGACGACTACGGTAGAAAATAAATGCTATTATTATTATTATTACTTATATGCGAGAGTTGTCCAGTCAAACATCGCATTCAACACTAACTTTAAGTACATTTTACATATTAATCCTGTAATTTTTGTACAATCAGTCCTTTCTGGTTTTGCCGAGGATGGTTCGTAGTGTTTCCATTTCCGCAACTCTTAGCATATTCTTGGTTTTGCTTGTTTCTTCGCGCGTTTTTATACCGTAAGTCATGACGGGCCTTATTCAGGTTTTGTAGATCATCTTTCTTTATCTAATTTTATTATAACAACTAATAAAATTTAAAATTGTTGACATTTTACTTCATTCTAGGCGGGATATTTAAATTACTCCTTATGCTAAGAAGTATAAACAATGAAAATAGAGCAATATATTTTTTCAGGGTCTCATCGCTACAATTATTTGTCAACCAGTGGACGTCATAAAAGTAAGGTATGTGACTGACGATACTGTCACTGGAATACGCCAAACCATCGCGAAGCAAGTACTATTAGGTTCCAAAAGTTTCTATAGAGGTAGTTTGCTGACATTTGTGAAAATCGAGCTGCAGACAATAATGACGTTCGTGGTTTTGGAAAGAATGAGGCTTCACTATGGCTTAACACCCAGGTATTGTACGAAAGAAGAACGTGCGAAAAGATTGATAGATTTGGGCGAATGCATTCGTCGATTGAGCCAACGCGAAGTTATCCAGGAGGAAGAGGACAGAAAAAAGTGGAAGAGGTTAATTAAAATAAAGAATTTTATCTACAACATCACAAATGAATTCCTGATATTAGTTAGACTCAGAAAAAGAATAGTTGAAGAAAAGGGTCGAATCGCTAAAGAACTGGAAAAGAAAGTACATGAAAAATTAGATAAATTACGACAATTGGGAGGCCATAGCAGAATTCAGCAATTCCTTTCCAGAGCAATACGTGCAATTATGACTAAAAGAGAAAAAGAAGAAGAGGAAAAAGATTTAGCGGAGAAGGCGAAGAAGCTTATTGAAGAAGAAGAAGCAGAAGAAGAAGAGGAAGAAAAGAATGGACATATTAAGAAGGAAGAGGTGTTCAAGAAATCTACACAAATGGAGGATGCTAACAAAAGAATAAAGGAATCCGAGGCAGCCGAAGCAAAATCTAAATATACCAATTATAGAAAATATTATTAATGAAATAGGAAACCAATTGATATGTATAATAAAAAAATTGCAAATACTTATTTAATAATTTATGTTTATTAGGGACAAAAACTGACAGCAAACGTGTGTATCGATTCTTAAATTTTTATGTGTAGTAAGAGGAACTATTATGACGAAAAGTTGGACCTTGAGTTTTTTGCAAATGTCCACCTGTAAAAGGCTCCTAATACCAAAAAAGTGTTTTTAAGAAATATGTTCGGTCTCTCTCTCTCTCCCTATTTCCCCTCTCTCTATGTGTGTATGACCACGATATAGGCAAACCGGTAAAAATAACAATAGCAAACCCTATATTTAAAAATGTAATTTTCTTGGGTTTACCTACTCAAAAGTGAATTTTAAACGTTTTTGATAACAAAAGTTTCCACTTACTTTTATCTGAAAATAGGTTCTTGGGAATATCCTCCAAGCCATAAGTTCTAGACCAGCGATGGCGAAATAAATATTATGAAATATTATTTATTAATATATTTATATACGTATACATATTTATAAATATATAACAAAGTATAAACATAAATTATTTAATGAGAAATCTGTTGCTGTTTATTTTAAGATAATTTTTTAATTTCAGGTTCATATTTCGTATTCATTAGTTTGACGCATTTGTCAGTTATTTCCCTTTCAAGTCTATTTCTATTAGAAGATTTTACAAAGTTCATTGAAGAAAACAATTTTTCACACGAATATGTGGACCCAACCATCGTTAAAAGAATACTAGCTAGTTTTTTCATTGATATAAAATTACTTGGTAAAGAATTCCATACGTTCAATATAATATTTTCAATTTTCACTGTGGGATCAATATTATCTGAACTACTTTCACACAGTTTTCCTTCTACTTCAGAAATCAAGTCTTCAAATTTTGTTTTCCACACTACGCTGCTTCGAAATTCCACTAATTCCATTTATAAGTTATCTATACCTAGCCACATAAATTCGATTAACTCCATTGTTTCAAATTCAGTTTTGTATGGATATAAAATAAAGTTAAATGTATTTTCCAAACATTTAAATCGATCGAATCTCTCCTCAAAAGCTTGTTATATTTCCCGGAGAATCATTAAATATGTTTTAGTTGCATTTTCTAGAATGTCGGCTGTATTTTCAAAAATTATTGTATTTTCAAAATGTTTTCTTAATTGCGAAAATTATTTCATAATTTTCATTTCTAAATCCTTACTAAAGATATCAAGTTTTGCCATAAATGTTTTAATATTGTCATACATGGTTAAAACAATTAATCCTTGCCCTTGAAGTTTTTTATTCAGTTCATTAAAATGCTGAGTAATGTCGCATAAAAACATTAAATCATTTAACCAACGGACATTGGATAATTCATCGAAACAATTGTCTTTTTCAATTAAAAAGAGCTTAATTTCGTCTAAGAACGTTACAAAGCGATTAAGGACTTGACTGCAACTAAGCCATCGCACGTTGTTGTATGTCAAAATACCAGAATAATTGCATTCAATTTCCTCCAAGAATTGTGCAAATAGCCGTTTATTAAGAGCTCTTGCGTTTATAAAGTTGATGATTTTTATTACAACTGACATTACACTGGAAAATGTTTTTTATCCACAATCACTATATTATACGGTCATAATTCAACTGCTTAGCAACCTTTTATGGGGTCTATAAAACACTAGTGTTTTATAAATCATAAAACACGCTATAAAACACGCCATAAAACTCTCAAAATGAATTTATTTATTAAGATTTACATTGATATTCAAGCTAATAGAGAAAAGGTTATTATTCTTCTTTTGTTTTATTGGCGAAGACAAATTAACTTCAACCGTAGATGGAATTGAACTTTCACAAGAAGTTTCACCGGTATGATTCATTGCAACTTGTTTCGCAGTCTCTTTCTGAATCATTTCCCCTGTTTTCAAGTTATTTGATAAACAATTCTCCACGTAGCTTTCTGCGACATTAGACGACTTCCATGCACCGTGACGTTTGATGGCCATAAGATCGCCACCAGCATTGGCCAATAATGTAGCTGAAGAGCGTCTCATGCTATGACCAGTATAGGAACTAGCATCCCGTAATTGCAAAAAAGAAGCCACTGCAGCAGGTATTCTTGACATAGTGTTGATACCCACAGATTGACTTGTACATTTTCCATCTGTATATCGTAGAAAAAATCTGCCCTGGGAAGCGATAGAAGCTGGGCGTAATTGCATATACTTCCTACACATGTCCAGAGCGTTAACAGAAAAACCCTCTTCCAATACTGTAAAACTTCGAGAAACGTAGGTTTTTGTATCAGCAATCGTAATAAACAAATATTTTCCTTTATCTTCGACATTTTCAATTTTCAAGTACGTCAACTCATTACATCTACAAGCGCCAGCTACACCCATTATAAGTCCCACCTAAGGAAGAAACTCTAACTTTGAATGCAAACAAACAAAAATCACAACTAAGTGTTATCTTCATCATCAAATATTTTTCATCTGGAGCCTCCTTCAAAAATTGTGTGATGTGTTTGTTTTTAAGAATTTTGGCCTTCTTAGGTTTGTAGGTACGACACTTGCTTTTCAAAAAGGCGATCAACTTGCTGTATTTTGAGATATCTATATTTCTGTGCACTTTTAATGTTGTCTTCAACATAGAATAGGTACTTTGTCCATAATGATGATGCCGCAAACTTCTTATTAACATTGTAGAAATATGCTAGGAGTACCTCTTCGTTTATCGCTCCTTTTACACCACTTTTTTCTTTCCAATTATTGAAGTCGGCAAATACTTTTTCGTAGGCGTCCTTTGACTTCCACGGCAATAAATCTAAAGTTGCTTTCTGAGCTTCTTCAAGTATTTGTTCCGGAATAAACTCGCTCTCACAAATCTCTTCCATCTTTTCCACTTTTCAACAATGAATGCTTACAAATGGAGTCGATAAACAATCGAAAATACATAGTAACCGATTCAAGACCTCCCGATATTTTTTTAGTTAATGCGAAATTTCAATGATTTTTGAGGTGACAGCCGCTGTCAGACCGAAATGTCAGATCATTGTTTCATAAATTTCGGCGATTCTGATTATAAATAAGTGTGATTGTGGATAAAACGTTGTATTGCATACGGGTTTTAGATGCATTTTATTCACTTAAGAAAATTAAACGCTCGAGCAAGCTCTCGCGTTTAAACATTCTTGCGTGAATAATATGCTATCTAAAACCCTTATACAATAAATAACTATAATCCATGTTTCGCACGTAAAACTTGTAATGAAATTCGATCAGAGAATGTGAAATATTTTGCTTAAGATACCGAATAAATCCAGTATTTTTCCTTACCATACTAGGTGCACCATCTGTTGTGACAGAAACTATTTTCTGAAGGTCAATATTCATTTCTTTAAACGCTGTGGCTAGGGGCACGCGAGCGTGCCGATTAATTGGGAATTATAGGCACGTGGCTGACGTCACTGCTGTTATGACATTATCATTTAACGTGCACCTAAATTTGAAATTAGGGGTACGTCAAGTCATTAGTTTATTCTGCGCCAATGTATAAGTTATGCGAATAATTAATAATAGTTTTCATTATTTTTTTTTAAAGGAATAAATAACAATTAGAGTCAAAATAAGTCTTTTTATTACAAAAACATCAAATTAACAAAACCCTTACTAAGGATAAATAAAATATTATTGGAAAGTTTTAGTAGAACATTCTGTATCAAAGGATGCTTTCCTTATAGCGTCTAGTTGATTGTTTAAAATAAATGTGAGAATGTCTTGCTTTTACTATTTTTATTGCGTTGATTAAGATTTATTACTGTCTTATAATCATGTCCCTTGGGTATCCCCCTTTTCTTAATTTTTGAGGGCAACACTATTGATTTTAATAAATCAGTTTCAATATTTTCATTATTATTATTGTTATTATGTTATGTTCACTATCACCAAAGGGTTCATCAACAAATGTAATGTGTTGCATGTTTGCTAAATTATTATCTGTCAATTCACTTATATCTCCATCAGACAATACTATTCTAACACTATTTTGTTGAGAGATCGTTTCTTGATTATTATCGTATGCCTGAGTATCTATTTCTGTATCGATCAGATCACAATTTGCCTCACCTGTTGTAATATAATTCCCACTTAATAATTGTCACTTCGTTTCCAGTTCTCCAGCAGTGTTGCATTTTCTTCAATAAATCTAATCTATAGTTGAATTCACTATTGCTGGAAATGCTAATTAAGTTGATTAAAGAACTGGTAATTAAAGTGGCTGATTTTCGTTTTTCGGTTAACGTCATCACTTTAGGCTTTTCGATTACTACATGTTTTAGTTTTGCCACAATATCTGACTTGGTTGTTCCAATTCTATGTTTTGATAAATAATAATTTTTTGTCCATCGTATGTGACACAAGTAGTTGTCGGCAAATACTGTTATGTTTTTATGTTTTCTTACGGCTAAGATAATTCGGCAGGCAACATCATGGAAGAAAAATTAGGACATTGGAAATTGTCTGTTGTAACATTTATTATATTTCCATTTTATGTTCTTATTCGACACATACCTCATTATATTCCTTTAATATTTTGACTTTTGTGATTAAATCTATCTGTTTCTGGATATACTTGAAACTGTAACCTGTTGAAATATTCACATACTGCAATAAATCTTTTTTATGGTTTTGAAATCGGTGCTGTGGTCGCTTCAAAATGTGTTTAGCTGCTCGATTATCGCGTTCTTGATTATGGCTATCCAAAAAAATGAAAAATTATTTAACAAAGTCGGTTAAAGTTGAATTCTTAGGTACTACTGGTTTGATTTTATGGTTAATTGACTCCATATGGTTATTTGTTGTATTATTTAAATTGCTATTTGTCACATTTGTTCACAGTTTCTGCCAAATGATTTTTCCCAGTCTTGAGTTTGTAGTGAGGATCTTTTAATTTTGTCTTTTTACCACGGATTTTATTCTGTATCTTCTTCTTATTTGCGTCCAAACATAAATAATCTTGCACATTTCCAAGTCCTGTTTCAGTTAATATACGATTTTGAGGTAAATGATCAAAAACTTTCTAGAAAATAAAACTTTAATTTTATGTTTATACATATTATTAACTACATATTTGCTTACAATCGAAAGTTCATGTTTTGTATGTTCTATTACAACTATATACTTTTAAATATTGGCCTCCTGGACAAATACGTAGTTTGAAATTCGCATTACATCCTAAGCGTAGCGTGCTGAAAATTATTACGGAAGTCAAAACAATTTTATCGGTTATTTAAAAGCTATTGTAACCTAGTCTGTCGTAATACATTTCCTCTTTTAGGAATTTCTTTACCATGGATACATGCATATTCAAGTTTATAAAATTCTAGAGAGGACTTCAACGGTCTTTATAGATTTCTGAATATTTCTTTAGTTCATTATAGGAACCAAACTGGAGACCAAGGGTTAATTTTTTTTTTTTCAATAATAGTCCCATTTCTGTCATTACTACTATTATTTATCGTAACTGTAGCCATATTGTTATCTTAAAAAAATGAGACATAAGATACCTTATGAAGTACTGTTTATGACATAAATCTAGTCAGGATAAATTATTTCCTAACCCCAATTCCTCAAGGATTAATTTTGTATTATGCATTACGTATGCATAATACAAAATCAGAGCACGCTTTGTTTAGTGATATAACTATTATTAAAATACAGTATTGACCTGTTAGACCGTCCATATTTAATAGTTTATGTCGTTATAAACTGCAATAATACACTAACACTAACAGAAATCCGCACCACAAACTAGAACATCCATATTTTCCCCATTTCTTATACACGTGCCTCTAATTTCAGATTTCAGCGCACGTTAAATGATATCGTCATAACAGCAGTGACGTCAGCTACGTGCCTATAATTTCAAACTAAGCGGCACGCTCGCGTGCCCCTAGCCACAGCGTTTCTTTAAATGCAATATCAAATTCTTTCAAAATATCAAGACCGGTACACTTCCCTTTCAACGTTATTAGATTTATTAACTCTTCTTTCATTATATTTCCTGATTTATACCGAGCAAAAACTGCTAATTGTGCATAACCATTTACATCATTACTCTCATCTAAAGCAATTGAATACATTTCTGCATAATTTAAGTCGTTATGTAATTGCGAAAAAATATTTTTTTTTCTAATTCTATTACTCGATCCTTAATTGTATTTCCACTTATATGTAACTCATTTATAGTATACGCATTATAATCAAGTCTTTTTCTTTAAAATCAGCAAACAATGTAGGACTACATTCTAAAAACGCTTTTTTTTGAACTTCTCTTTCTGAAAGAGATTTCCCGTGGCGAGGAATGCAATGGGCAACTTGAAAACTAGCAGTTGTAATGTTGTTTTTTGGAACCAAAAAACTTTTTAAAACACTGCTTTGAGAAATATTCTCTTTTTTCTTTTGTAAAGAATATGTTTTTCTTTCTTCATCTGTTGACATTCTGAGATTAGAACGCAACGTTTCAAAATGTCTTTTTGTATTATACATACGTGAAGTCACTTTTTCATTACAAATATCACACATAACCATTTTATTCCTTTCAATCACACCATATTTATCCAACCATTCAGCTTGATATGGTTTTGAAATTGTATCGCTTGTTTTTAATTTTTTAACGCCGACATAGTACAGGGTTACAATTAAAAATATTTATATTTAGAATACAATAATTTCGAAATGGATGCCACTTATGTTAGTTCAACACTGGTACTGACTGGTAACTGGTACATTCCCCCCACTCTATGAAGCAACGAATGTGCGCGTCAAGTTCCACAGCACATGTATCGTGATACGATAGAAATAGAAAATCAGCTAGCCCATGTCCACTTGGAAAAATTTGTTTTTCATATAAAAAATTAATTTATAAAAACCAATGAGTGGGTCAGTTAAAAAGCTTGCGTGGGTCAATGTTTGACCCACGGGTCATAGGTTCGCCATGCCTGTTCTAGACGATATCTTAAGAGTATAAAAGTATTTAGAGCTTGATTTTGAATAATTTTCGTATAAAAAGAATTCATAATTCGAACCGGAAGTAGCACGTTTACTCTTATATAATACCAGTTTTTTGAAAATATTTCGCATTTTGCAATTCTGTATAGACTTATTACAAGCGCTAAAGCATTTAAAATCGTTTGAAAACACAAAAATTTATATTGACAAAGATTTCGTTCCTTCGGAGACAAACAAAATCATTATTTGATGACGCCGAAGTTCAACAAATCATCAATTCCCAGAAGGGTAAAAAGCGTATCATATTGAAACACCGTTGGAAGAAATCCTTATTAAAAAATGTTGATCTCATGGCTTGGAGTACTTGAATACGCATGGTCAGGTTTTTCAGCGAAGAAAGAAGGAGAGCAGTGTTCCTGCAACTTTAAGTGTTTTCAAATGGTTGTCGCAGAAATAAGAAAGGAACGGCGAGATTCTTTCGACCAGTTGAAGTCGAAAGATATTCAGCGTAATTTTAAAGTTTTTTTTTAAAGTTAATTCTGTAAAGGGGCACAAGTCAGGATCTGGATCTGGCAAATCCAAGAATATAAGTAATAAATTAACAATACTTTGTAAGTAGTTTTTAATCCTTTTACAATTTTTTTTAATAATTAGACTTTTGAAACGCATAATTCCTTGGTGAATGTCCCATTTGTATTACTACCTATTTATTTCTTTTTCAGGTAAAAAAAAATAGCATAAACGACAGTAGAACATGAAAATGATGCTCTCAACTTTCCATTTAGCAAAAGATGACATGAAAGAGTGGCTAGTCATTTAAGAATATTCTGTACCTACCGCACCCGTAGATGCAAGAAGACTTCACCAAACATACCAAACAAGGTCGAAGATGTAGTGTTACAACAATTAGCACACATCAACAGTTTTCCCAGATACATCTCCCACTACATCAGAAATAACAAAATCAAGCATGAATATTTATTACCAAACTTGAACGCAACAAAATGCTCAAAACACGTAGGTATCTTTCGAAATATGAACCTGAACAATAGATATGATTTATTGGAAAAAGACGAAGTACACATTGTAAAATTAAATATGATTTTTTCGGAAAGTATTTTGTAGTAAACTTTAGACTTTCCTTCGGTAAACCAAAATCCGAATGTTCAAAATGTGATACGTTAATAAGAAAAACAGAAAGAAAGCCGAATTGTAAAAAACTTATATAACCAAAGCCGAGACATTTTATAAGGATTTGAACTCAAAAACCTAGTTAGTTCGTGAAAACTTTCAACTGAAGTCTTTACATTTCCAACTAAATATGCCACTTCAAGTAGCACGACACCTTCGGTGTCGTGCTTTATAAAATACAGCTATAGTTGTAATTTTTTTAGCTCAAGAAGAAGTGATTTTGTTAGACCGGAAGTAATAAAGATTTATTTGTTTTCGGACAACTGTAGTTCCCAAAAATGATGTGTTAATTGAGTATGTATTCACTATCGTAAAATGTTACACAAAGATTGCCTGAATCATAGAGATTAAATGGATAGCTATGATCAAATTTATTTATCTGAAGAAAACCATACAGTTATCCGTGGAGCAGGGAAGAATTTTAAAATCATAAACGTTACTGAAGATTTTAAACTTCAAGAGTCAATTCTTAGCGAAATTTCGCAAAATAGTCCCCACAAAAGAGAAAATGTTTTCAGTATCAAAATACAGACCATTTAAATATGAATGCCGCAAAATCCCCAACATAATGGGTGTGTGTAATAGACTTACGCATTGCGATTTAGAAATTTTCATGTTATTAAATGGTTCTTAAATATTTAATATACAGTTGCGGTCCCTACAAACTCAGACAGTGTGATAAATAAAAAATGTTGGATTTGTAACATGTTCCAAAAATTGAAGTTTATTAAATATCACCCAATTGAAAGTCAGTGGCATTTAAAAAATGTAAATATTCAAATACAATAAAGTTAATATTTTATTGTAGCACCGTTGTCATCTATGACCATTTGGCATTGATAGAACTGTGCGTTGTACACAGTCCACAGATATTTGCCCCCGTGTGTCAGAGGTACTTCGAATCAATTGTTGACGGTTTTGAAGCAAGATCTTATTATTAACTATTTTGACCATCATACCCCAAATATGTTCGATGGGGTTGAGATCTGGGCTTCTCGCTGGCCATTCTAATATGGTTAATTCATTAGCCTGTAACAAATTTCTTATTAGATGCACTGTATGTATTACGCCTATTGGGATAAAAAAATATTTCCAAACACGGGTAGAACTGAGGGTAACAGTGCTTGCTACTGAATATCTCTATAAACGAAATGTGTCAATCATTCTTCCACTATAGCACATATTCCCGTTCCACGGGAACTCACCCACCCCCAAACATTCACGCCCACTGCGCATAGTTTTATGAACATATTGTTCAGAAAATCGTTCATCAACTGGTCTATAAACATAAACACGTCCACTACTGCATGATTTAAAAGTTTTTTTATCTGAAAATGCTACGTTCTCACTAAAGTTGACATTATTGATTATATGTTGAAAGGCGAAACGCAGTCTTTCCTCTTTATTTGCTTCTGAAAATAGACCTTATTGACAGCACTTCGATTTCGAAGTGACTCTCTTTTATTTTTCTTCGACTGGTGCTTATAGAACCGCGAAAATTGGTTTTCACTTTTGCTCTTATTGCGGTAGTAAAAAGGTGCTCCCTGAGAAAATTAACGCATATCTTCATCAGGGGTTGTTATTCGCTGCCGCTCTAAACCAGTTTACATCATTGGAAGATTATCTCGTATAATTAGTAAAATGCATACGTTGTCGCTTTCTTCTAATAATTTCAGAGTCCTTAATTTTTCGTTTTGCCAAAAGTATCGTGTTTTTATCCTAGTACTATTACAATTCGTTTAACTGAGGCATTTTAAAAATTGTACACGCTTCTGGTTTACAATAAACTAACACTGAGCTTGTCATAGTGGATAAAAGTCTAACTGACAAATAACCAATTTTCTCAATTTGGCAGAATATGTCAAAAATCGGTGTTTGAATTTGTAAGGGCTGCAATTGTATAAAATAAATAAATGATCATGATTACGTGCAATCATAACATTGCCAATACGATCAATTCATGTTATGTTAAAGTTGATTAGCTTATGTCCATAATTTTCAAAATCGTTGTTAAAAAACTCTTTAAAGTGTGCTTATGGGATTCTAATGCCAAAAGTCATTTGAATTCACGCAGTGAGGATGTTCCAAGACAGATTAACTTTTCCTGTGTCGAATACAATATTTGTTTTGTCATAGTTAATAATATTGCTTTTATGGTCTCTTTCGAATGTGAAAAATATTCTAGTAATAATTTTACACTTTGTTATGTTCTACATTAATCTTTTTAGGTTTCGGCTTTTCTGTTTGGTAAGCTATTGTATTGTAACAGCAGATACAATTTGTTTTTCTACAAAGTTTGTTTATCTAACACTAACTAACGTTTATAGCACAAACGACTTAGTCACTGGAAGTCGTCCTAGTTGACTACCGTGTCGACCTCTATACTCTTAATAAAACTTTGGCTTTGGCATTTTGCTTATATGTTTAGTAAAATTGTTGGCATTTCCAAGTGACCTCCCCGTCCTATCCACCGATTTCGATACGTACTGTCCAGAAACTCGCGAGCAAGTAAACGAAAATGCGCTGGAGCACCGTCATGCATAAAATACATTTGTAATCTTAACTGCAACGGAACTACTTCCAGCAGTAGTGGTAACTCCTCTTCAAGAAAATTGCGGTATACCTCGCCATTTAACCGCATCGGTAAAAAATGTGGACCTAACAAGTGATCTGCAACAATTCCGGCCCACACATTGACAGAGAATTGATGCTGATGACGGGCATTCATTATTTCTCGCGGATTTTCTTCGGCCCATATGTGATTATTATGAAAATTAATAATCGCGTTTCTAGAGAAAGTAGCCTCGTCGGTGAAGAATATTTGACCCAAATGGTTAGGATTTTGTACGACTTCGTGTTGCATCCATTGACAAAAAGCTAATCTTTGTGGAAAATCTGCTGGCAATAGAGCCTGCACCCGTTGAATGTGATATGAATACAACAGTTGATCTTTCAATATTCTCCAAACTGTGGCCTGACTAATGTTTAAATCAAACGCAATTTTTCTGGTGCTTGTTGTAGGACGTTCCTCAATTTCATTTAATACCATTTTTTCAACTTGTGGAGTTCTCACTGTAGATGGGGGCCCGCTATCAGTCGTCCGTTTTTTCAAACTTCCCGTTTCACTAAGACGTTGATGAAGACGGGCAAACATGGAATGATGCGGTATGATACGGTTCGGGTATCGTTCTGCATAAAGACGTCTAGCAGCACGCGCATTTCCATTGGCAAGACCGTAAACGAAATGCATATCATAATACCTCCCCTTAATCCTGGGAATTTGTAAAACAAACAAACAAACAAAGGGGCCGCGGCAAAAGACTCCTCCAGGAGGTATTAATTGATTTTAGGGTAAAGTAGGGTTATGTTATTAATTAAAACAATAATTTCCACAACGTTATAATATTTTAATAATTCAAAGCTTAATGATACGTAATTATACCCGATGTTAATAACGACCTGTGTTAATAAACGACACTATAACCAAAAAACAAGTCGTATCGCGAATAAATGTTAACAGTCGAGGTTTAAATACAAACGGGCACACTGAGTAATAGTTGTTGTACACTTTGAAACAACCAAATATTATGAAATAGCAACAATACACACACTGCTTAATAATGATGGAGGAGTTGGCATTAACCAATAATAAAATAAAAGTTATCCGTTAAAAAGTCAAACACACACTGAATATAGATACTAATAACGATACGTTTGAATATTAATAATGTTATAAACAAATAATGTACATAGGGATAAATATAGGTTAGGTATTTGGAGGTTAGGGTTTCACTAGCGAGTGAATTTAAGGTTAAGTCTCCGAATACAACAATATAGTTAATGATCCACCGTGAATTTATTAATATTATACATTAATAACGGCGCGCACTGAGTTTAAATAATTTGGTGGAGGTGCTGGAATTCAACCAACAATGTTAAATAAAATGATTGTTACTGGAATAAAAGTTAAACAAACGCTGCATATGGGTACCAGTAATAACGAACTTGGATAATAATATTGTTATAAACAAATATAATGTATACGGGTAGATATCGGTTGGATATTTGAAGGTTATGTTTCACTAACGCGTGGAATTTAATATTAACACTTTAGCAATAACAATGTTGTTAATGAATCCACGTGAAGTTAATATGATAATTCATTAACAAAGGCGCACACTGAATTTAAATGTTTTGGTGGAGGTGCTGGCATTCAACCAACAGTGTCAAATAAAAACGCGGGCTTAATAAGTTTTTCACTGCACTTACGGTTAATTGCTACAGCGTAAGCAGCTGTAGCTTGTCCTGGTGCACTGAAGTTAATACTATGGGCGAACACTAAAGAGGGACCGTAAGTTTGGTATCTTTACGCGAAATAAGCGCACTATAAATAACTAAACGGCCGCTACTACGTACACAGTAGTAGGATCCTCCTATAACTTCTTCGGTCGATACTAGGCGATACGTCGGCTGTATTCCACCACGTGGAGATACTCTCAGACGTCGACGAACTTGGATTCCGACGAAGAAGGCGTCCGAAATAAAGAATTCCTCAAGAATTCTTAGTGGATTCTTGGTCCGTGTGGTCACCTGTACACGTTTCGCCGAGTACTTCCAAATGACCTGGAAGTGCCTTTTTGGTCCCTTGTATTACGTAAGCAGTAAATACAATTCCGCTGGATGGCTTTCTGGAAAGTCCGCTCGGTATCGGTGGCCTGTTATCTGCTGGTCCAGGAGTTGATGCTGGCAGGCGGGTGACCGAGTTAGGACTCGATATCATGTAGGCATTTGCCTCAGCTTATATAGGTTTCCAAATGTGTTTACGTTTTAATTTGGGAACCCCAGTGGCGCAGGTGGCGAACAAAGAAGTATTCATTTCACGGTAATTTCCCTTGGGGCCCAAACAAGGTTACGTCTTCTACGTTTATTAGAAATTTAAGCGTTTTTAATTGGCCGTAGGCGGAGCCTGTGATTCGTATCAAAATTGTCTCAAAAAGTTATTACGCGAAATTTCTCTAACTTCACGAATATTCTGATTGGTGTGGGCGGAGCCTATGATTCGTATCAAAATTGTCTCAAAAAGTTATTACGCGAAATTTCTCTAACTTCACGAATATTCTGATTGGGTTGTGGGCGGAGCCTATGATTCGTATCAAAATTGTCTTAAAAGGTTATTACGCGAAATTTGTACTTTTACGAATGTTTTGGGATTTTAATTTATTCTGGAAGAACGGGATAAGATAGGAATAAAACATGTACACTTATATTGGGCCTGGACTTGTTCTGTGGGAAAACGTCTTATTTGTTTCCATCGGAAGAGGCTGTTGGTAACAATCACACATCTCAGCATTCGTATAATTCATTTTAGAAAACAGAAACTGGCAATAAACTGAATGAATACTCTGACACTATTGACAAATATTGAAATGAGAAATAAACAATTCCAAAATACCGTACATAATCACAACACGTGCTTCTTGAACAACTGGTAAACACCAACTGATCATTTCCAACAGTTACTATAAGTTAATTTTGTTTTACTAATTATTTTGTTAATTTATAATAAAACCACTTATTACTTTAACTTTCTATTAAACATTGTATAACTTCTGAACTTAATTTTGTTTTACTGATTATTTTGTTAATTTATAATAAAACCATTTATTATTTTAACTTTCTGTTAAACATTGTATAACTTCTGAACTAAGCGGTTTTGGACACATGTTCTTATGAACTTTTATGATCAAAATAACCCCAGGAATCAGCACCTAAAGTTTGTCGCATATATTAAGAATCACCCTGTACATCCAGTTAAACACAAGTGATTTTGTTTGGTAAATGAAGGTTTGTAATCAGCTCCGAGAGTCTGTGCTTCTTGAGGTGAATGGTACAACTGTGTCTAGTGCGATTAGTGTGAAGAACTTAGAGCTTCTACTAGACAACTCGTTTAGATGTCACGAACGAATTGGTAAATATATTAAGTGTGCCTAAGTTTAAAATCACTGAGCTGAAGCCGTGACCCGATGCAGAGTGGCTTCTTATTGTTATTATTACGTTTGTCTTTTTCATTCTTATATTCATTCTGTAGGTACGAGGAATCATTTTTAAGTACGCGAAATCTAGGGATTTGATGGTAGTAAGAGAATCGTAAAACATTCATTTAATCATTATTAGTATAATTATAAAGTTTTAACACAATCGCGTTTAGTAGTCTTTAAACTATTGTCGACCATGCAAATTAATCGAGAAGAGAGTGTGAAATATGGAGAAAATCGAGTATCGCGCCTTTATTAACTGCCTTATATCATACTGGAAGAGATGTCATCGGTTTACGGGGATTCTTGCCCTGGAAAAGCTTTTTAAGTGGCTCATTCGCTTTAAGCAATGTAGGGAATCACTTGAAGACAACCGATAGCCGAGCAACCTATCGAAGTGGCCATTCTAGAACTTGTTAAAAAACTCGTAAAATTGATTTTGCGTTTTGTGTTTTGTATTCTAGTGTCTATGCATAGATATGCGTATGTCGTAAAGGTGTTTTTTATAGAGGTATAGAATGGAATAAAACAAAGATGAATTTTTTAAATTGACATGAAATTTACTTTATTCGAAAGATAACTTTTGGCATTATAATTTAAATATGACTTCTGGCATATGACAGCCACGGCTGGCTCGGACGTAGTCTAATCTGGAGGTCCAATTTTTGATGACTTTTTCCAACATTTGTGGCCGTATATCGGCAATAACGCGGCGAATGTTGTCCTCCAAGTGGTCAATCGTTTCGGGCTTATCGGTGTAGAATAGCGACTTCACATATCCCCACAAAAAATAGTCTAGCGACATCAAATCGCACGATCTTGGAGGCCAACTCACGGGTCCGAAGCGTGAAACTATGCGGTTAGCAAACGTTTCCCTCAATAAATCAATTGTGGCACGAGCTGTGTGACATGTTGCGCCGTCTTGTTGAAACCATAGCTCCTGCACATCATGGTTGTTCAATTGATGAACGAAAAAGTCATTAATCATGGCTCTATAGCGGTCACCATTGGCTGTAACGTTCTGACCAGCATCGTTTTTAAAGAAATACGGACCAATGATTCCACCAGCCCATAAAGCACACCAAACAGTCAGTTTTTCTAGATGTAACGGTGTCTCAACATACACTTGAGGATTATCATCACTCCAAATACGGCAGTTTTGTTTATTCACGTATCCATTCAAAAAAAGTGAGCTGCATCGCTAAAAAAAAATCGCTTATGAAAATCGGGATCAACGGCAATCTTGTTTTGGGCCCATTCACCGAATCTACGCCTTGCTAGGTGATCGTGTGGCTTCAATTCTTGCACGAGTTGGATTTTGTAAGCACGCACACCAAGATATTTCAGCAAAATCTTCCATAAAGTGGATGGACCTATATCCAATTCCTGTGCACGATGGCGGATAGACTGATTCTGGTCTTCCTCTACGCTACGCTCTACAGCAGCAATGACTTCTTCTGTACGCACTGTACGACGTCTCTGTGTATGCGTATTATCACTTAGAGTAAACGTGGTGCGAAAACGTTCCACAGTTAATCGAATTAATTGCTCTGATGGCCGATTATGTTGACCGTAAAATGGACGTAGTGCGGGATACGTATTTCGAACAGAACCATGATTTTCAAAATAAATTTGCACAATTTGGCGTTGTTCAGGAGTCTATTCATGTTGAAATGCCGAACCAAATTAAACATAAATCACATCTGACAAAATGGACGCCAATTATAAAAGTGTTGCCAACTTAAAGTTCTATACCTCTATAAAAAAACACCCGTTACATGGGTATATTTATACATATACAGTGTCCACATTTCTATGGTCACCATTGGTATATCGGTTACAAGAAAAGATAGAGCAACGGTTAAATGGGTTAAATCAGAAATTTAGTGAACTGTGAAAGCCTCGAATAAAAAGAGCTTATTACTAAGTTAACAATGCTGATATATGTCAAAAAATATTTTGCAAAATGTTATGAACAATCCAAGTACATCAGTACATCAAGTGGCTCGAGAAACTAGAATTCCGAAATCTATATAGTGTTTATAAAAGGTTGAAGAAAAACAAATACCACGGTGACACCCATACAAACCAATAATTGTACAAGGTTTAAGCGATAGTGAAGATGATGCTGATGTTAATAAGAAAATACTGGACAGTATTTACCAATTGTGGAGTGTTCAGTGGGCATAACTATCATCACTGGTAAACTGACAATACACATTTGGTAAATCAAAGAAGATCTCAAATTCGATTTGGTTTTAATCTCTGGTGTGGTTTGATTGGTACGAATTTTTATTGACATCTTTTTTGTTTTTTCATTTTAGATAATCACTTAATAGATCATTTCATCTTTGATTGCAATTTAACTGGTAATAGATATTAGGAGCTACTAAAGAACGAGAGAATGCCTGCCCTAAGACAAATTATTGACGGGTGCTGGATGTGCTAAATCATTAAACGAAAACACACTAAGTAGAGTTTGTACTTTGGATCTCTGTTCAAACAAGGTAGCAAAAGTGTGTGGAGCAGAATGGTCACCATGTTCAACAGTTTGTTTAAGTAAAACTAAACTTTTAATTTCGTATTAGAATGAAATTTATTTTACATGTTCATATCTCTCGATTTATTAGGCATGTTGTATATTACTCAAAAACTATTTTTAAAAACTATCTAACTAATTATGAATCCAATATGGCAACCATAAGAAAGACTGAAGATAGCGCTAAGAACTTGGAAACAAATGAAAATCGGGGGTTACTATTAACCCCAAAAAGTTTGTCTTAAAAAACTGTCTCAACAATGTTAGAGTTTAAAAGGGATCGCATTAAGCGTTATCGAGTTATTCAGGAAAATTGAAAATGGCAAATTTTTTAAAAAGTCTCAATATTATAAAAAGTCCGAATGAATTTGAAATGAGATTTGTTGCGAGCATTGAATTCTACAAAACATTCCCTATTTAACCGTTGCTCTATCTCTTCTGTAATAACCGATATACCAATGGTGAGCATCGAAATGTGGACACACCGTATATTAGCACTGTTGCAGAATGTTACCTAGTTTAGGCATGATATAGTTATTGCTATAACATTTATTGATTTTAGTTTTCGCCAGGGTTTAAGTATAAAATAAGTGCATTCTGAAACTCAACTAAAGTTCGTCTCAACCCCATTATGCAGTACAGGTTTAAGAGGGTCTCTTAATAACGCCATCTTTATATCCGGTTGCCTTGTTGCAAGTTCTATTATGCAAAGTAAGTAACGTCACACATTCATCATCAGATCAAGATTCTTTAAGTGATTGAAGAAAAATAAAACAATATGTGTACCTACTCCTTTGTATGGTCATGGTTAGTTTTTTCATAAATGTTATCATGCAAACTAATTTGGCGTGAACTTAATAGTTTAAATATTGGGAAAAAAAAGCGAAGTGGGATTCCTTGTGGGTTTTCTGACTCGAACCTTATCAACTCCAGTTTTATTAGCAGCATACCTGTCGTTTCTGGAGATTTTGCGGGGTGTATTCGTAACTATATGGAAAATACCCGGGAGGATCTAGCGAATGTTTTTGCATTTCGCACTGTTGATGAGGATACTGTTTTTCGCTTGATCTTGAGCATTGGTAGTGCTGCTGTTGGCATTGATGGTATTAGCATTCATATGCTTAGACTGCTTCTACCACATGTCCTTCCATACATAACCCACCTGGTGAACTGTTGCATAGCAGAGAGCACTTTTCCTGCATCTTGGAAAACATCACTGGTAATTCCTATACCTAAAAAAGCAAATCCTGTTAACATTGGTGACCTTCGCCCTATTAGTTTGTTGCCTGTCCTGAGCAAAGTTCTGGAAAAGATATTAGGTTTTCAAATTCATGAACATTTGGAAGCATTTGATTTGCTCCCTCAATGTCAGTCGGGTTTTCGACGTAACCACAGTTGCACTACTACACTCCTGAAGGTTACGGATGATGTTCTTAGATCTAGAGATAATAACTCCATGTCTCTATTGGTCTTGCTGGATTACAGGAAGGCTTTCGACACTGTTAACTATGATATCTTGTTGGCTGTCCTACACCATCTGGGTTTCAGTAGCAGCGCTGTGGGTCTCGTGCATTCATATTTTTCCGAAAGGTACCAGTGCGTGAAGCTGCACGGTGATGTCTCATCAGCTTTGGCCTTGACTAGAGGTGTTCCCCAGGGATCCATCCTTGGCCCTCTTTTTTTCTCCCTTTACACCAGTCATTTAAACAAATGTGTACAACACTGTCAATTGCAGATGTATGCCGATGATACACAACTTTACATGGATTTTTCAAAACACGAGGTACAGATGGCTGTGGATTGTATTAATCGAGACTTGCAGCGCATACAGTCGTTTTCGCGGCATCATGTCCTGAAAATTAATCCTGAGAAAACCACTGCTGTCCTGTTTGGCAATCCCTCTTTAATTCAGAACACTAAAGAACGGATTAAAATAAATGTCAATGATACGGAGATACCGTTGGTTCAGTCCGCGAGAAATCTTGGTCTGATGATTGATAACAGCTTCAGATTTAAGGAACACATTTCAAAAATTATACAGTTAGCCTACGCCAATCTGAAAACACTATATCCTAACCGATTAATTTTTGACGTTCGTACTAAGACTATGCTGTGCGAAAGTCTTGTTTTATCACACTTTAATTATGCTTCCCCAGTTTACGGTCCCTGCTTAGATAATGCGGATCGATCTCGTATCCAAAAGGTACAGAATGCTTGTATGCGCTATATTTTTGGCATACGTAAATTTGATCATATTACGCATAAACTTATTGAGTTGCGTTGGTTGAACATGGCTAATAGGAGAAGACTACATGCTCTATGCCTCTATCATAAAATTCTTATTTCTCAAACTCCGTCATATCTAACATCAAAAATACGTTTTCGATCAGATGTTCATAATATAAATCTTCGCAACACGAACTTGATTAGACCCCCAAAACATAGACTGGCAATTTTCGAAAGATCCTTCACATACAACATTTATCAACTATACAATATTATTCCTGTTCATTACAAATCCTTGGAGCCAGGGGCGTTTAAACGTCAAATTGTGCAGTATCTCTTTGAATGTCAGTAGTGGTTCTCAGTCGTTACTTGTAAATTATTTTCTTTTCTATATGTATATACATTTTCTTTTTTTTTTTTGCATACAGTTACTTGCGTGCCACCTTAATTCACATACGACTACGTAATCATAGCAGAATATTAGTATTAAGTTAGTATAGGCAAACTTTGTTATATGTCTTGTCTTAATGTTAAGGTTTTGGTGTAAGAACAGGGGATGGAAAATTTCTCCATCCATCTGAACCACGCCTTAGGGTTTCAGTTACATATTTCGTTTGTTTTTGATATATACATATATGTATTAATATATATGTGTGTGTGTTATATGTGAATATATTGTATGTATCTTGAAATAAAGCATATTATTATTATTATTAACTTGTTCTTATAAATGGGAAAGTATGTTTTTGCAAAATCAATTTGTGAGGAATTTGTATCTTTAAATGTGTATAAGGGAATGTAGATTAACATATTAATATTCAATAAGGTATATGAATAATCGTTGCTGTCAATTGTCAGTTTTTGTCGTAGTGTGTAAACT
Source organism: Amphimallon solstitiale (assembly GCA_963170755.1). NCBI lineage: Eukaryota > Metazoa > Arthropoda > Insecta > Coleoptera > Scarabaeidae > Amphimallon > Amphimallon solstitiale. The sequence continues at coordinate 100,349,518 of OY720683.1, forward strand.
TTTATATTGTCTTTAATTTACCTATATATAATTTCTGTTAAATCGGTCTTTTTAGAAAGCATATTATCTTTTTCAAGCATTTAAAAGTAAGTATGCATACCTATATCTATAATTCCGATAAACGTGATAACCTATTACATATACATATACTTTTTACAGATTGCTACATGATATGGGTTTTGAATTTCAAAAAGTGGGTCGAAGGAGTATACTTATTGAAAGAGATAACATCATTAGGTGGAGACATTAATACTTACGAGACATCAGAAAATTCAGGGACGAAGGTATAGTTTATCATTTAATTTGTTATACTTTTATGTTCATTACGCAATTTATTGTTTGATTGTGATTGTTTTAGGTAGAACTATAATATAGGGTCTTTTATTAAGCGCTTCCTATCTTTAAATTTAAATAAAACAAAGTAGGTGTGAGATATCATCGAAATTTTTTATTCGTTTGAAAGCCCTATCGATGCCATTATTTATGGTATATAATATCGGACAAATGTCCGCCGCGACTTCGCTGAGTGGCGCGCATTCGGGATGTCCAATTTTCCATGACTCTGGCGCATAAATCAGGCTGAATTTGACCGATGGCTTGGGTTATGTTGGCTTGGAGGGCCGCTGTGGTTTGTGGATTATTCGCATAGACCTGCGACTTAAGAAAACCCCACAAGAAACAGTCCAACGGGGTCAAATCGCACGATCTCGGTGGCCAGTTCACATCGCCTTCACGTGAGATGATCCTCCCCTCAAATCGCTCGTGCAGAATTTCCAATGTGGCATGAGCTGTGTGACACGTAGCGCCGTCCTGTTGAAACCACATCTCATTGATGTCCATATCATCCAATTCAAGCCAAAAGAAGTTGGTAATCATCGCCCTATAGCGTTCGCCGTTGACGGTGATGGCCTGGCCAACATCGCTCTAAAAGAAATATGGACCGATGACGCCGCCAGCCCAAAATCCACACCAAATAGTGACTTTTTCGGGATGCATTGGACGCTCTTGAATCTCACGTGGATTGGTATTGTCCCAAATTCTACAATTTTGTTTGTTGACGTACCCATTCATTCAGAAATGCGCCTCGTCGCTGAAGATGATTTTTTGATGAAAATTAGGATCAGTTTCCAACTGCTCTAGGGCCCAATCAGCGAACACACGTCGTTGTCTATGGTCATTTACCTTCAGCTCTTGTGTCAGTTGAATTTTATACGGGTGCAGGTGCAAGTCACGACGCAAAATTCGCCAAGTTGTGGTCTGCGAGAGGCCAAGTTCTTGTGAGCGACGCGAAATCGACCGCCTCGGATTCTCCTGCACGCTTTCACGGACAGCGGCGATGTTTTCGGCAGATCTTGCGTTTCGTGTTCGTACGGATGCTGCTTCCTTGATTACTGAACCAGTAGCTTCAAATTTATCCACCACACTGCGAATAGTCCTCTCGGTAGGACGATTACGACGACCGTAAAATGGCCGAAGTGCGCGGAACGTTGCCCGAATAGAACATCCATTTTGATAAAACAATTTTATCATTTGCACGTGTTGTTGAGCGCTATATCCGTCCATGGTGATTTGGCAAAACAGACTGAATAAATAACAGCCAATCTGACAGATGTAGCTTCAACAATATGGCCACTACCAACTGTCAAAGTTCGGAAGTCCCTATTGGAAGACCCTTTATATACCGATGAATCATGGGTGAATGCAGGACACTCGGTAAATAAAAAGTGGACTGACGCTACTGTTCAAAGCAGTCGACAAGCTTTTACACAAGGATTCAGCACTGATTTAAAATCACCAAGTGGTCTTGGGCCTCGATTTGCATTAATTCATGCTGGAGGCGAGCAAGGTTTTGTTGTTAGTGCTGAATGTGTACATTTCTTTGTAAGAAAAATACTGCTGATGTTCATAGCGAAATGGATGCAGATACACATGGAGATTGGTTCAAGAATAAATTGCTTCCAAATATACCAGAGAACTCGGTTGTTGGTCTCGATAATGCCTCATATCACACGAGAAAATTAGACAAGTTTCCAACAGTAGCATGGAGAAGACCAAATTATTGAATGGCTTACTGAGAAGAATATACCACTAGATAATGACATGTTAAAAAGAGATTTACTGGCTTGTGTGTCAGAGGTCATGGTCTCAGTATGACAGAAACAAAATTGATGAATTTTCATGTTCTTTGGCTTCCACCTTATCATTGTGAATTAAACCCAATTGAAATGGTGTGGGCACAAGTTAAGCACTACGTTGAAATGTACAATACGACATTCAAACAAAGAGATATTGAACAATTAATTGTGGAGGGTTATCAGAATGTAACAGTGAACAACTGGCAGAATTACATTGGCCACGTAAAAGACATTGAGATAACTTACAAGACGATGTTGAAGAGACTATAATTAACGTCACACATTCTTCATCAGATCAAGATTCTTTAAGTGATTGAAGAAAAATAAAACAATATGTGTACCTACTCCTTTGTATGGTCAAGGTTAGTTTTTTCATAAATATTATCATGTATTATTAACTTGTTCTTATAAATGGGAAAGTATGTTTTTGCAAAATGAATTTGTGAGAAATTTGTATCTTTAAATGTGTATAAGGGAATGTAGATTAACATATTAATATTCAATAAGACTATATAAGTCATGTAACATAATATGTTACATGTAAGCCAGAGTAAATAAATTAATATTTCAAAGAAATACCTACTTAAGGTATACAATTTTCTTCGTTACTGAATATTGACATCTTAATCTACTATCCACTATAAATTCAGACAAAGACAAAGTTAATCACAAATTTATTTTTCATAAAAAGAATTTTTCATTTATAAAAACAACTTAAATAATACATATTTATGAAAAGAATAACAATAACCACACATACACATATACTTTTGTTTTTTAATATTATTAAAAAATATTGACATCTTAATCTACTATCCACTATAAATTCAGACAAAGACAAAGTTAATCACAAATTTATTTTTCATAAAAAGAATTTTTCATTTATAAAAACAACTTAAATAATACATATTTATGAAAAGAATAACAATAACCACACATACACATATACTTTTGTTTTTTAATATTATTAAAAAACAAAAGTATATGTGTATGTGTGGTTATTGTTATTCTTTTCATAAATATGTATTATTTAAGTTGTTTTTATAAATGAAAAATTCTTTTTATGAAAAATAAATTTGTGATTAACTTTGTCTTTGTCTGAATTTATAGTGGATAGTAGATTAAGATGTCAATATTCAGTAACGAAGAAAATTGTATACCTTAAGTAGGTATTTCTTTGAAATATTAATTTATTTACTCTGGCTTACTATATTCAGTTAGATTTTAAATAATTTTCTACAGAACAATCCCAAAGGATTATATTATTACAAATATTTTAACTAATCCATCTTCCCATATATTCTCCCCTTTTAGTGTTTCATATTACTATTAATTTTTTGTATGCATCAATTGAATGACAAACAGTCGTATAGGTTATGTTTTGATTACAAAAAATTTCGGATATTGAACCGGAACTGTTACGCCATTATACAATGAGACGATTTGGCAACCATGTAATCAATTGCCATAAGACCTGTACTGCATAATGGGGTTGAGACGGACTGTAGTGGTTCACATTTAATTCATTTTATTTCTTTGTTGTGTGGATTTCCAATAATATTAAGCAAATGAAAATTACATTATTATTATCAGCTGCACCTTTTTAGCTCAAGCTATTATTATATAATATACTATATACTTACGGCGAAGAACAGTCTCAAGACTGTACAATTAGAATGCGTCGCCAGTGACTTGTTCAAAATAATAAAACAAATCTTTCTAAACCAAAATTAACAAAAGTCAATGTGAAAGTAGTATTAACAGACAGACAATGCTAATTGCTACATTTGAGGTATATGAATCCTAATAGCAAAAAAAAACAATATTAATTTAATGAAAACATTTATTATAGTTCACGACATTCAACAAGTAGCATTGACAGGCAACAACATAATAAATAACAAAAATAAAACAAATGAGGGAATGTATATAATTGCTTTAGTTTCTCGTTTGTTACACAAAAACAGTGTATAAAATTAATTTTAAATATCTATAGGTCATCTTCAATATCACAATAAAATTACATGTAATAATAGGGAATGTCAGCATAACAATCTACAATTTGCGTACAGTCACGGACATGAAAAAGATCCTCAATAAACATAAAATTAAATAATACCCAGAATATAGTTGAATGTACGAGGGTTAGTCGTTACGCTCTATCTTTTATTCGGAAATGTTTCCTGTCCATAACCGCATGTATAACATAAATATATCTCAATAGGAAGAAAGACAACGTTTTTACACATCTTTCAATAAAATACTGATTTATACGTCATACTGTAGTTGTCAATTTTTTTTTTTTTTTTTAATAAAATTTAGAACTTTTTTCTTGTATATATAAAATGAAAATAAAATAATTCCTTCTATTTGGTATTTTCTACCATTATCTAGCATAACTGTCGCTTTTTACCCAACATTAACAATTGTGGCGTAGATTAAATATATGACTATTCCGTTACTTTGGCGTCAAAGCGGGTAATTCGCCGAAATTTAATCGCAGCTGTTCGAAGAAGATAAACGTTAGTATTGTATGAGGAGCCAGCCTCAAAAATGCAGGTACGTAGCCTTTGAAAAATCCTAGGGGCCCTAATTTAGCGGTGTGAAGTATTATGTCTCCCAAGCCTTTGAATTCACCTGGTTTAGCATTCATGGCTCTAGTTTTGAGGACATCCAATGGTTGAGTGAGAGTAGTCGCTATCGCCCCCTGAAAATCGATATAACGTAAATCATAATCAAATAAATAAGACAATATTTATTAACATAATACTGCATATGTGTACAATATATAAATACAGAGGTTTTTAAGTTGAAATTAAGTTAATCATAAATAAAATTTATAATAATCCTTAAAGATAATGGTAATTACGTTAAAATATCATAATATACAAGACATTCTACTTCCAAATAAATCTAGACGGCCATTTGCAATTAGGTAAACGTCAGTAATTTTTTGACAATTTTCAAAATTATTTTAGTGTTTTGCATATTACCCATGTTTCTAATGTTAGCCATTATTTTACTGATACTTGATCATATTTAATTTGTAACTCATTGACATCAAAACGACAGTATGCAATAGTTTCAGTTGCAAAAATAAAAATTCTACACCACAACATCCTACATCATTACATAATTTTTAACTTTCTTAATTTATATAAATATTTATTTTTTTATTTTAAGGTAGGTGAGAATTAGTGCAGAAAATATAGTAGTGTTGTTAATTACTAATTATTATACTATCTAATTCATCAATATTGCAAACATTACTGCAAATAGCAGTAATGTTGTGTACATGAGATATTTGCTAATTAGGAAAATCAATTGGCACGCCTAAATATTGAACTACTACAAAAAGCATCGATATATATCAGATGCCTGATTTTGCTTTATGTAATAACAATGGCAGAGAGATATCTAGTATATTATCACCTACTTGGATAAAGGTAATACAGTGTGAGTAACTCCAATTACTAGATTTGCATTTGCGTTATTTTTAAAATTTCGAATAGACACCGTACAAAATTAATATTAATAATATTATGATTTATTCTCACCATATCCACACACAATATACAAATACGGTTAATGAATAAATAAATGAAGGAGTTTCAAATCAATTCATATATTAAATAGTTGCATTGTTCTTGCTTTGAACCAAGATAGAAATAAAATAAAAATATAGATAAAAATTAATTTTGTCTGTAATTGATTTACACCAGCGCCATTAGCGAACTACAATTTCCACCCCTGCGTGAATTTAAATTTCTTGTGAAGTTTTACATTAGACTCGCATAAGCACAGTTTAAAGAACTTTTTAACAATGATTTTGAAAATCAGGGACATAAACTAATCAACATTAACATAATATGAATTCGAAATTATAGATTATTAATGCTATTTCAACACATTAAGAATGTTACAGTCACATATAAGCCTGACCATTATAAAATGATATTTGTATTGTTGTATTGTACTATGTTCTGCAATGAATAGCAAACATTAAGTAAAACAGCAATTCTATAAAAAGTACATAACATAAACTTAATGTAACATACCAATCACAAAAATTATCCAAATCGAACAAACTGTCATCTAAATACCATACAGAATCATACAAAATGTTGTTTACTTTATTTCGTGTTAAAATGAAAACATCTACTTAAACCACTTTGAATAATTAATTAGACAGAAGAAGAGCAGAAATATTAGTATTCTTATAATTACGAAAAGGACATGGTTAAATAATTCTCTTTCCAAAAGAACAAAATCGAAACAAGCATTAAGTAGAAAAACATAGGTTTTTCACCATTTATGCCTTGATGATTTATTGGAAGCAATTATAACAAGCACAACGGAATATAAACTTTAGTAAGATCTAAATGATACCTAATAGCTGGTTACGTAATAAAATTATTCTAATCTATATACCTATTATCATTGTATCATGTGATGGCAAACATTATATTCCAGAAAGTCATCAAGAATGTGTACAACAATAGAAAAAGTTTTTCTTTACCGAAAGTCGTTGAGAAATTCCTTAGAACAGAACTTGTAACTCAAAAACCTGAATTATCGCAGATATTGAGGACGGAATAACTCCTACCGTCTACCTAAGACATCTACAAACATACGGAATATGTCTGTTAATCTTTAAAAAAGATCTTCTTGTTTGTTAGAAAAAATGCCAACAGCTAAAGCTTACACCTAGTATTTTTGACGCTGATTTAAAATATGTAAGTGGCTTCTCTCATAAAGCATTGTAACAATAGTATAACAATATTATTTCTGCAATCTCTATATGTCTAAAATCTGCTTCATGAGGATTTTTTAATATGCTCTGCTGTAGGTACATCAGTCTTGAGTTTCAAGCATTAGTAAGTCAGCTTTCTTGGATCCTATTTTCTCTGGTAGCATGTTTCCTTGTGAACGCATTTTCCATGTTCATAACTCAGCTCCAAGATTGGTAAGGAAACGATGCAGATGAGAATCTAGCTGATGAATCTTTAGCGATATATAACATTCAAGTGCTTATACTTTATAAGATGCTCATTTATCAGTTCTTTATAGGTAACAGCCTTACAATTTCCAAGAAATTTGTTGATAACCTTTTTAAATGATTTCGCGCAGCAACTTTACAATTATTCAAATTGTCTTGAAATTCAACATCAATCATTACTTTTCTTATTTGCGGTCCAAAAAAATATGTTTCGTTACTTTTGCATTACTTATATTACAGAACTTGTGTATTAAAAAATAAGATCCATTCGCAGGATTCAATCTCTAACAAAATTTCATGTGTAGTGACAAGAGGTTACTTTTTTTAGGCTTTACAGGTGCTGGTTTATCTTTTTGCCAGTTCTTTTTTTCCATAGTGCTTCTTCCTATTTCTAGTCCCCACTCATTCAAGAAGGAGCAAAATTATATCCAACATCATGCACATGTATTTGTTGGACAATGAAAAAGGCTATTGCTGAAAATCTAAGGCCGATAGGGCAATTCTGACTTCATATCACTTCATACATAATATTAAATAAATATTGACCATGAAACAAAATTTGTGTTGACCTACGCAATAAAACACGATGAAATCAACTTTGATTGGTTTCAGGAGCTTCTTACGCTATCCAAAATATCAGTGAGAAGCAGAAGGAGAAGAAAAGAGGTGTTATCGAAATGAAGGAGCACACTAAATATTTATTGTAGATGTTAATGTTAATTATTTTATTAATATTTTCCCGAGGGGTAATTCGCTGAGGTATTGTGGTGTACACGCTTCAGGAATTACTAGATTTTACGGAGAAATCTTAAGGAATTGTTAGGAATTATGAAAGAAATGTTCGGTATTACAGGAAATTGCGGGGTATTAGAAAGGAATTGGAGGGTATTATGAAGGAATTGCAAGGTATTGCGATGGAAATATAAGGTATTACGAGGTATTATTTAGGGACTTTTCAAAAGTTGTTCTATTGCGCATGCCCCATTGTTGCTAAATTACTACACGCCCCCCTCATCTGACAACAAGCAATCAAATCCACGTAAATAACATCTGTGGTGACATCTTTATACCTAGTTATTTTTTAACAAATGATTAAAATAGAGCACTATGCGTGGGAAAATGGGAATCCCCGCACGAGTATATACAATTCAGATTAATACAATTAAAATCTGTGCTAAATACAGTTGGAATCAAATGCTTAACTCTGATTTTTACAACATAACCTACCCTAAGAAAGACATTTTAAAGGACGTCTTTGTTTCGTTTTTGATAGACCTTCCTGCACACCTGCTGTAACTAAAGATTTTAAGATTCTATAAATTGTCATACTTATTATTTTGGAAGTCACGTATTGAATCGGTAAATCCGACGGAAAATCAGTCGAAAATTCGTTCTTCTCTTTTCGACAAGTTCGAAAAATATTTAAATGTAAATAGTCTAAAGGCTGTATTACACGTATCAATTTATTGACCAAGTTATTGATCAAGGAATTGTAGTCAAGTTCTTAGTCAAGTTATCGTTGAACTTGCCTGATTTACAGTTATCAATTTCTTGATCAAGTTTTTAGGTGAATTAGTAGTACCAATAGTGCAACAGTATGAAATAAAAAAATTAAAAATTTACCGAAGATTTGTGTTATGCCTAACAAAACATTTTAATCATAAATAGCTACAAAAGTGAAGTCTTTTTGGGAGGTATTACGGAATTGTAAATTCAAGAAATTGAACTGTTTTGTAAAGAAGATTTGTCTCAGAAACTAAACTTGGAGTATGTGGCTTGAAACTACACAAAAACACTAAAACACCTTCACCACACTAAAGCACAAAAATGGCTAACAGAACAACAGTGTTGTTCTGTTACGCTACGGTGTGCAGACAGCGCGATTTTTAATCAGTGCTTACTGATGATGACAACTTAGTTGTTGAAATACGTATTTAGCCATTTTTGTGCTTTAGTGTGGTGAAGGTGTTTTAGTGTTTTTGTGAAGATTTATCTCACATAATAGAAAGCGAACGACTACTCACCAAAAATACTGGAAGAATTGAAATATGTAGTTAGTTAACACCATAAATTAATTTTTATTACTGCAAAATTTTTCAAAGAAAAATAAGAAAATGAATTTATGATATGTAGCTACAAATGTAAATATATTTTTAGGAATTACAGGGTATTCCAAGGAATTTAATGGGTATTGCATCTAATTTGAAGGGTATTAGTGTGAAATACCTCACATTTGGGAATTGGTGTACAAAATATTGTGAGCGAATTACCCCTCGTATTTTCCCAATGTAATGTTTAGTCAAAATATCTGTTACATGCTCTGTCAACCGTGTCGCTGAATACATTTATAACGCCACCTTAAGTTAAAAAGCCTACTTAATGGCTTTGTTGAACGTAAAAGACCCCAATCATATGATAGCTTTATTGTTAAAATTATCCTAGATATAGAAACACATAATTATGTAATGAGATGTTTAATTTCAGATTACCAGATAAAGCTCATGTGATCTTTGAAATCAAAGTAATCAAGGAGAATCCAAAAAAAGAATGTAGGAAAAACTAGGATTACATTTTTAATACTATTTAAATATAAGTATTTATTTAACAATTGACTTAGGCTGTGATTAATTTTATTCCATAAATGCAGGATATCATAAGTTTTAAATATAATTCTATTTATCAAACAATACACGAATTATTATCTAAAAGTAAATATTGCTCAGTTTCATCTATCGGAATAAATTCCTCGCTAAATGCATCTAAGAGAAAATTTGCAGAAGACTAGAAATCGGAATACAAACAACGAATGTCTAATTTATTCAAATAAATTTAAAAAAAACAATGAAACAAGTGAATTTATATTTAAATATAAATATAAAATACAATATTAACAAAAATTAAAAAATAAGATCAACATAGGCATATTTTAACTTAGAATTGTAGTTGAATTTGGGATGTACAGCATTATTTGGTTATCATAATTCTTAACATAAACTTACTAAATATTGTATAGTTTGGTCGTTTTGATAAACGACACGGCCAAAGTACGAAGTAAAGACGACGATTAAATGCCACTACAAATTCCCATCAATCGGAACAATTTCAAAACAACTAGTGAACTAATTAATTAGCAATTCAGGTATGTCCTGTATTCCGCTAGTAAAATACTATTACATGAAAGCCAGTTACAAATTAAATATTAAAAACAAAGCGATTAAATATTACTTTTCTACACCTATATTTTAAATACTTCATATCTGGCTATACTGATTAGTAGACAAGCATTGTTGATAAATTTAGTTATTAATAATAATACAAATGCAAAAACCTAAAATTGAAGTTCGAGGTTGTTAAATACTTTAGATACTTTAAGCATTTTCGCAAGTGTTATTCAAAATATTTTCTGTTGGTCAACTTCGTTGGTCACGTGTTACTATAGATATATTGTTTATGAGTGAAAATATTTAAAGAAAGCGAACTTATTGCGGGAAAAATTGTTACCAGTGAAGTCTAAAGCTGCTTATGAGAAGGTTTATTCAAGTTTCTGCCATTTGTGAGAAAATAACAAAGTCGCCGCAGTAACAAAAAAGGTAGTTCTCGCCTATTTAGACAAGTCTGCGAATATCCATTTTGGTTTACATAATTTATAATTAATTAATTTGATTTGTGACAAGAAACGTTGTCACCTCCATCACTTTGAGTGTTTTGGCCGCATTATTCGATGTTGATGTCCTCTTTAAAAGTGAAATAAAACTTGTCCATTGAGAAGTTTGGTAGTGTAATTGCTTACCTCAAACAGATAAATGTAGGGTATCATGTGAAGAAATCGAAGTTGTTATTTCGCGAACAAATTGCGAAGTCCTTGTAAGAAGCTGCAGACGAAACATATTTATTTGTGAAGATACGAGGTGGACGTCATAAACTATCGGTATACAAAAAAGAATCTTGGAACAATATAAGAATTTCTACCCCTAACTTCTATACATTTATTACAACGATTAATTAATACTTCGATACCCTTGTAAAAATAATCTGAAGTTTTTCCGTCAAAATGTTCTATAACAGCTGCTGGCAACTCACTGTCGTCTTTAAAACTACGTCCCCTAAGGTCTTTTTTTAAATTAGAAAACAGACAAAATAGGAGCCATATCCGGACTAACGGTGGATGTTCCAATTCTCGAAAGCCGCATTCGCGGATGGCAGCTTGTAAAATGGCGGCAGTATGGACGGGGGCATTGTCGTGCAATAATCGCACACCTTTTGTCAATTTTCCACGACGTTTTGCACAAACACTGTCCCTTAATTTATGCAATAAAGACGCATAATATGTGCCGTTCACACTTGTATTGAGCTCTCTAAAGTCAATTAGCAAGATGCCCTCACAATCCCAGATTATTGTGACCATCACCTTTTTCGTTGATTGAACGACTTTGGCCTCCCTGGAACGAGGTTGATCAAGTCGCCGCCATTCCATGGACTCCCTTTTCGATAGAGGATCGTACAACAGAACCATTGTTTCATCTCCTGTGACAATGGACTCCAAAATCTGTTTTGGATCGTCTCCACACATGTTTAGAAACGACTGCGCACATTCGACTCGACGTTCACGTTGGAGAGCAGAAAGAAGTCGCGGACCTATCTAGCACTAATTTTATTCGTACCCAAATGGTCATGGAAAATTCGGCGAATACTTGTTTCGGAAATGTTTGTTATTATTGCTAATTCCTTCACTTTCAAACAGCGATATTCTAGCACTAAATGTTCAATAACTGAAATTTGATGACGAGTTATCACTTTAATTGGTCGACCCGGCCCATCAGCATCTTCCAGGGAATCTTGTCCCAAACGGAAACATTTTGCCCACTTTTTTACAGTTGAATACGAAGGAGATGAATCACCGTAAACGCCGTCTAAACGTTGTTTAATGTGATAAGGTGGATGCCCTTCTTTTGTCTAAATTTAATGACCGCGCGGTACTCATTTTTCGTTACTTCAGACATTTTCGTGCGCTAGTCACATTGGTTGGCTGGTTACTAAAAACTACTAGGCTTCGAACCGTCATATTTATAGTGTACACCTCGCGTATGTGCATGCATGAAGTTACGGAGTTTGAACACGTTTGAACCTGCATAAGCCTGTCAGGCCGAGAATTTATACCGCGTATCTCAAATTAGAGGGTCCTAAAACTTATACGGGGCATTGCTTCCGAAGAAGGTCCGCAACAGTGCTAGCTGCAGGAAGTTGAGATCTAGCTTCACTGAAACGACATGGTGGTTGGCGTTCTTCTACCATCACAGAAGGATACATCAAATATTGCATAGAAGAGCGCATCAAAATTGCCAAAACAGTTTTTGAAGGTAGCACAACTACAACTGAGTTCTTAACAAGTGACACTTTATCATCATCAACAACCAATGGCGTTCAATATATTCATAAATGTGAATTTCACTTTCACACAAATCAAAAGAGCGAAAATTGAATTTTTATTATTGACTTGTATTTTGAATAGTTATATTTATTCGTAGTTAGTAAACCATTTATGTTGCTACTTGTTTCGTGTTTCAAATTTTTTAAAACACGTTGTTCTGGGAAACGTGTTTTAAATAGTTGTTTTATTCTAGGCTGTAGATATATTGAAAAGATGACTTAAAATATGACCAACAGGAAAAAAAATTGTTCAGATGACAATTATAACAAACGTTAAAAGCTACGAGGAAAGAATAGAACAGGAGAGATAATGACCTGGTGGGGAATAGGTATTATTTAGACGGAAGTTACCACTTTAAGGCAGTTATGGCAATATTGACCAATCATAATTTATAAAATGAGTGTTTTGAATAATTTGTCATATATCCGGTATGTTTGATTATGTGTTCAGTGGCGTAACATACATATTCTAGGCTTGTCTTTTTTATGTTTTCTTTAATACAGTTAGAATAAATGTTACTTTATTAAAAAGAATAAAAGGATTGAAAAAATAATGCACTCACGACTTTAATTGTTATTGGACTAAGAACCTATTTTAAATGATTTTCGAGAACATACGAAGTGTACATATACCCTATACAAAATATTTATGCACGCCTATACATTGCTGCTGCCATATTGAGTTAGCACTTTGGACAAATATTATTATTAAGGAGACTCTCTCCTGTTCTATTATTTCCTCGTAGGTTAAAAGGAATGATGACAAATGCCAAAAAATGTATGAATATTATTATTTATGACAGTCCTGAAATGACTTTTGTATGTTATAGTAGTACTTGACAGATAAAATTTTGCAACATCAAATTTGACGCCATTTTAATTTAGTAGCGCATGTCGGTTGCGAGAGCGACTCAACCATACATCTTAAATTTATAATTATATAAGTTTATTATTTGAAAATAAAGTAAGATCAATTACTACATAGTTTAGCTTTCAATTGTAATTGGCTTTAAAATATGTATAAACAAATAATGCTCACAAGTGTCAGTTTGATAAATTATTTAATTTGGAAATATCTAATACTCTTTAATTTGTTGCAAAGAAAATCATTTACTTCAATTCGCAAATCAAATGCCTCCCTTGCAAGTCAAATTCGTCCGTTAACAAATCAAACGCTATATTTTTTCTTAAACCTTCCAATACTTCAGGAGTCAAATATTATTTTTTAAAAAAAAGCTTCAAAATTGACTCTTTAAGACCCATACACAAAAAGAAAGGAAAAAGAAAGAAATTTCTGGAGAAATATAAATTCAGTATGAAAAATTGTGAATGAAATAAAATGTATACAATACCATTAAAGAAGTGTTTGTAATTGATTTTCGTATTTTGATTTATATCATTTTATTAAATTAATAACGTCTTTCTTCATTTGTTTTACCGACAAAGTCTTACCTAAATGTTTAACTTACAAAATAAACATAATTTTATAATCATATGAACTGGTTTATGTGCAAGTCTGTCTACAACATTGCCGATATGATGAAATAGCATTTTTATAATCAGTAATTTTAAATACATATCATGTTAAAGTCCATTAGTTTATGTCGACAATTTTCAAAATCATAGCTAAAAAATCCTGTAAATTTAACCATTATGTTGAATTCAAGCAATGGCAGATATAAAACGTAAAATTTGCAAAAACTCAAAATGGTCCATCAGTAAATTAATTACAGACACCCGTTGTTACATACGTATTCAACATGGCAATACTTAACTGTATTTAAAATTGTAAGCAAATACTTCGACAAGCGAAAAAAATTACACAATCAATCATTTAGTAATTAATTATTAAGATCTATCATAACATACTTATCCACTTTTAGATTAATTTTAAAAAATACATTTTTACCCAAAATTTTGGTCGCAAATCATCATGAACATAAAGAAAAACTAATATTTATTCAATTGTCATCTATTTCTCATTAGTTAGTTTACTTCATGGAACCTTCATACAAATAAAATTTTCCAATGTGCGATTTACTTTGAATCAGATAATTTAAGCAAATACGCAAGATCAACACATATTTTAGTACGATTATAAATTTTTATTTATTGCTTTATAATGAGAGAGAAGTATTTATCTATAAACATAGATATCTACAGATTAAACGGACTTTCTTTCTACTTTTCCTATGTTAGCACAAAAGAAAAGACCAATATTAGTTTTAAACATTACATTGTGTATTAATCACAACAACATAATATCACATTGGAAATACGTCTTTTATAATCTAGAAGGCATGAAACTATTTCTTAAAAAATATTAAAACAAATCCCGAAATTTGATTATTCAATGTATTTATATGTAAAAATTATGAAATGGAGAATGAGCCTTTATAGAACTTTTGTACTCTGCAATAAATGATACTATAATAGGTGTAGTCAAACATGGTCTGTAATTCGAAACGCAGATAGTGGCATATCAATAAAGCGGAGAGCTGAAAGTATAGCAGATGTTGAGGAACGAATAACTCATCTATAGTAACATAAAAAAATGATTTATGTATCAAAAATGAAGAAGAAAAAACGGAGGAGAACTTTTAATTTTCTCAATTCCTTTAAAATGCCAACGTATGTTCAAACATCCGACTTGAAAATTAAGGAAATCAAGGTTGTTAATGCTATTCGAGTAATTACACAATATAAGAATATTGAAGCTTCGGTAATGATATACCGTGCGGATTTTAAATCATTATTGTAGGATTAATCATTTTTCAGGATTACATAAGTATCTTTAGACGGAAGTTACCACTTTAAGGAAGGTCAGTTATATCCTGTTATGACAAAAATGACGTTTTAGTGTTTCTATAATGGTGAATTGTGTGGCTTGTGGTCGTTGTAAAACGGCAAGAACATAGAATATCACTTTTTCTCTTCATCGGTAAGTTATTTCATTGGCATTCAACATCGGCAATAATAATTTTAAAAAAGTTATTTTAAATAACTTGTCATATATCTGACATGTCTGATTATGTGTTCAGTGGCGTAATATACATATCCAAGTCATTTAATATTTGTTATATTTTTGACGCAGATTTCCTTTAAACCCGTTTATAATATATTAAAAAAGAAGAAAAGAATTAAAGACATAATACACTAACGATATTTCTTTAATTATTTTTGGACTAACAACCTATTTTAAATGATTATCGAGAGCACAGGAAGTGTACATATACCCTATAAAAATATTTATGCACGCCTATGCATTACGGCGGTCATATTGAGTTACCACTTTCGACAAATATTCTTTTTAAGGAGACTCTCCTGTTCTATTCTTTACTCGTAGGTACTGAATTATGTATCTTTGGGCCTTACCGTCTTGGCAACTACGAAACACACAAACAGACGCACACACATTCTATTAATGTGGATATATCCCTTAAATATTAAAGAAATTAAAGGCCTTACGCAAGGAGACATCTTTAGGCCAATTTCTTTGCCTTTATATTTTAACAACATTCGCTATTTAGAGAAGCAATTGTAACTTCATTACATTAGAAACTTATAAAATCATGATTATCGTTATTTTCAATAAAATATTTAAATATTTTCGAGTATTCATTTCTCTTATTATACTTACGGCAGTTAAACTTGCTGTAAAGTGCGTGGTGAGATTGTCATGAAAATAAGGTGTTTCAAGCAACATCAGCTTCACCTGGTCATAAAACGATAATTGGCCGACAGTCATAAGAACGGCCCTACCAGTCGCCATGGTGGCTCCCGAAAATAGTTTTGTAAATCCCTCCTCGGCGAAGACCCTCCACAAACCGTCCAGCGCATGCTTGTAGCTGAAATGTAACAGTTATTTACGCGGTCGTGAGATGCCCTGTAATGGCAAAATTGATAAAAACCAACTTTCTTCTTTGAGCGGCTGCCAGTTTTACATCGTTCTGCATCCGGACATTCACCATGTCAGCAGGTGTTCCGACGAATCCTCCCGCAGCCCCGGCAACGCTGGCGATCCCCACTTTAGTGACAAAATTCGTCTCACCCGAGATGCTGTTCTTCACACTTTCATATATACCAAATCTAGTCAATGAGTAAGTCATTTGTCTTAGGAGAGAAGCAGATAGTCCATTGTATAAAGCCAATACTCCTAAAAATTAAAGAAAAACTGTTTAAATTATGTATGTATATTCCATTTTCTGTGGCTATGAATAAATTGATGCATTACATGAAAATTTAATAATAATTATCAATTAATTGCTATTTAAAAAATTAAACTGAGTTACTAATAGGTAATTAGAATTAATTTTACCCAACCTTGAATAGGTACGTCAGGAAAATATTTACAAATTTCTTTTTCAGTGCATACCACTGTTCGCAGAATTTAATTCAGTTAATAATTAAGAGTTAAATTTTTCTTTTTAATTGTTAATTGCATTTAAATTTTGCCCAACTCTAGAAGTTTTTTTAAATTATTTATAATAATAATAACCTTTATTGCCCAACAGAATCATTTATTAAGCAAATTAAAACAAGTTCCATAAAAATACAGAAATAAATGAAGCAACTATATACTGCCAACTTCTAATCAAGAATTTTTACCGCCTTAAGAAGAAAATCATGATCAAAAATTGACAAAATTGTACGAAAAGCAAGATTAGATGGATGAAATTGTTACAACTCTTACTAGCATAGCAGCTTTTTATATAAAGGAATGATTACTAGAAAATTCTCATTATTAGATTTTATAGTATCATCATCCATTAAGTTCATTTTATGTTAAACATTTACTGATAAATATTGAGACTATAATATTACTAGGTTATCTTGGCTAATCATACTGCGTTAAATACAAACTCATAATATATTAGATAGATACAAAATTATAAAACAAGTTTATTTTTGTACATGAATATCTATTTTGTTGCAATTATTAAATGTAAAAGATACCGTTCGTGTGTGCGATCGCTAGATTTTCAGTTTCTTTACTATTTGCATATCGTGAAAATTCCATTCTTTAGTATTTGACACATTGTTTATTGAAACGTTCCTGACCTGGATCTTCTGTACAATTGAAACTTTCTTAATCAGGTTTTCTTCTAAATACCACCTGGCAACTTTGCTTCCCATACACCTAGTTCTTGCAAATCTAAAATGTCTTCACCGGCGTTAACAAGCAAAGTTGCTGAAGATCTAATATAATGACCGATAACAGTTGGATTTTCAAGTTGAGAAATGTAGCGATTTTCTTAGGTATTCTAGAAAAGAAATGGATACCACAAGGCTTTTCATTTCTGTACGAGATAAACAGTCTTTTACTGGTAACATATGACGGCCGTAATGCTACATATTTCTTAAATAACCTCACGGGATTAATATTATCTTCAGATACAAGGGCAAAAATCTTTTTTTTTGTGGTTTTTGGAGTCAGAAATGCTAATGACAATCTTACTCTCCAAAATCTCAACATCGTCGATAGACATTTTCACTAATTCATTACTTCTATAAGCTGGAATACACATGGAATACTTCG
This sequence comes from Amphimallon solstitiale, assembly GCA_963170755.1. NCBI lineage: Eukaryota > Metazoa > Arthropoda > Insecta > Coleoptera > Scarabaeidae > Amphimallon > Amphimallon solstitiale. The sequence continues at coordinate 100,367,618 of OY720683.1, forward strand.
GCCACAAAAATGGAGGAAAATATTCATTTGAAAGTTTGACAAAATGAGCGAGTATAATCGTTTCTCCAGCACGTTGAACTTATTCTGTGTCTTGCCACTCACAAAAGAGACGATATTCTTTTTCGTAATATATTTTTGCTTTCTCTGGCAAATTTATCTGGCTATCATAGCCACTTTAAACGCTAACTTACAATAATTAATAGCAATAATATTAAAATAATGAATTAGAACGAAATAAAATTAAAAAAGAGGTATGAGTACCACACAACTTTTTTATACGTATGTGCATTTAAATTATTTAAGATATAGCTTTAAGGCTGGCGTTTAGTTTTCAGTTTGGTGGTGATGAAGAATATAATGTGGGGGGGTAGGATTAGGTGCCGGTAATGTGTCGGTACCTGTTGACAAATAGTCAAACTAAATTGTAAAATAGTCGAACTTAATTGTAGAGAAGAACATAAATGTAGATACCTTTTATAGCAACAAATTTTATATCATGGGCTCCACAAACTCCAAGCCAGACAGATTTGAAACACGCACAAAAAAATTATGAAAGAAACATCTGAACACATGTTTGTTTATATAGCATTTAAAATTTATTAGGAACCCTCTAATTAAAAAAATATATATATATATATAGAGGATAATGTCAAAGAGTAACCAGTAATAAATAGAAACATTTATTTATCGCAATTTTATAAGATCTACATGAAATTTCAAATATGTTTTAAAAATAAATAGGAATAAAATCATTTATGTTGTGAAAACGCATTTTTTTAAAAATAAATGAGTAGAATGAATAAAATCATTTTACAATATTCGGTTGGTGAAAGACCATTGGTTTACCTTTATTTCAAAAAACGGCTTGAGTTTACTCCACTAAAGCCAGCTTATTTATAAATATCTTTTAATAATTTGTACGTTATGTACTAATTGAAGTGCGAAAACATTTTCCTGACTTTTAGAGGGATACGTAAGCCGTGCGAGGGTAGGGGACTGTCGGGCCATAATAAGTAAAAGAATAAAATTAGCAATTATTCTCATGCGGTTTCTAATCCATGCGTCATCATTTTGACTAGGTGTTTGAATTTTCTTTCTCTTTGTTTTAATTATTCTTGGATTTGTGTCATGGCTCGTAGTAAGAAGTATTTTGGACAATGCTATAAACGTAATAAACGTTCTATTGCCGCACAAAAACGGGTAAAAACCAATGAAAATAAAACATTTATAAGTGAGATTTTGTGTGATGTGTTACAAAGGGTAGAAAGAGAAGAACCGTCGATCGTAGACTGCAATTTTATTCTAAATGAATTAGTAGGAAATGTCATGCAAAATGTGTAAGTACCTACATATATTGTTTTCACTATTTTTGAATATTTATCTACCTAAATTATTGATAGTCAACAAGTTACTTCAACACCCATTAATTCTTCATTCGATAAGCTTGAATTGGTACTGTTAGATGAATATGAAAAACAAGTCTTCAAGTAAGTGATTATTAAAACAATAGTTCCTAATCTGCCTACAAACATGGTATAGATATTCACTTGAAATTTACCACGCGTATTGACCAGATGCCGCCAAAAAATCAATTATTGTTGATAAAAGGTGATTTCGTTTATATTCGTGGTAAAAAAATTGTTTGTCAGGGGAGCATCAAGATTACCAACATGGGATCTCCCCAAAATATCTAATATATTTCTTTTTTTTAATATTTAGCCAAAATATTCCTTCAACTAACGCAATTCCTGTGGAATCCGAGAAAAGTGTTGAAAATGAATATGACTTTGAGTGGGGCTCATTGGATGAATATGAGAGGTGGGTAGTTTTTTCTCCTGTGAACATGTATGTTATTCACATAAAATATTTTTTTTCTAAATAGCGTTACAAAACATCAATTGGAAATGGACGTTGACGAGCCAAGACAAATGATTGATGGAAATCGAATTGTAAATATTAATTATTTATTAAATTAGACTATTCGCCTACAGTCGCAGCACTCAAAATATTGCACTGGCAGCATGTTAGAGCTCTGGAAGGAAAAGAAAAGAGGTTTAATGAGTACGTTTCTATTCAGATGTAATATGTGCTTAAAAGTGTTGCCTGTTTATTCTGAAAAGCCTGACCAGAATTTGAATAAAGCAACTGTGTGGGGAACTCTTTGTACGGGTAGCACATTTGAACATACGAGCGAGTTTTTAAGTGTATTAGATATCCCTCCAATATCAAAAACTATGTTTTTTAACATACAATCTCAACTTGGCAGCGTAAGTATTAATGTTTGTTTAATAAGATTTCGTTTATAAAAGCAAAATTATTACAAAAGATTTGGAAAGACTGTTTATGGGAAGCCATGGAGGCAGCAGCTACAGAAGAATATAACATCGCGCTTTCTAAGGGAGAAGTTGACGAGCTTGGTATTGCTTCTATAGCAGTAATAATTGACGGTGGTTGGTCCAAGCGAAGTTATGGGCATTCATTCAACGCGTTATCCGGAGTTGTAAGCGACATTAATAAAATATTCCTTTACCAATAATACAATATATATAATAAAAATCATTATAGGCTGTTATCATAGGCAGAGAAACGGGGAAATTACTTTTCCTAGGAGTTAAAAATAAATTTTGTAGCATATGCGCTAGAGCAGAAAACAAAGGAGAGCCAGTCAAAGAACATATCTGTTACAAGAAGTGGACAAAATCTCCCTCTTCTATGGAACCCGCCATTCTTGTTGAAGGTTTTAACGCCAGTATTCTTTCTTACAAATTGAAATACAAAAGATTTGTTGGTGATGGTGATTCTACCGTATTCTCTGAAATTAGAAAGAAAGTTGTTTACGGCTTAGAAGTAAGTAGAATATTAAAGAGTAAAATAGAGACCACAGCTATGTTTAATCTAGGTCGAGAAAAATGAGTGCACAAATCATTGTATAAAAAATTACAGCAAGGGTTTGTATAAGATAAAAAGTGATACCAAAAACATTACTTTGCAAGCTAGGAAACTTATTACTAAGGAAACTATACAATCTTTGGTTAGCGCAGCCCAAAATGCAATTTATGCCAATGCACATGGAGACATACAGAGCCTCAAAACTGATATTAGGAATTCAGTTAAGCATGTGTATGGTAATCATGAATATTGTAAAGATTATTTGTGCGATAAGGTAAGCTAAATAGAATTTATAATTTTGTGACAAAACATTATTACGTTATTTATTTTGGGAAGGTGGGTGACAAATCATTTGACAAAACAGAGGATCTGGTAAGAACAGGAGCCCATCATCATTTATACGCGACTCTAAATCTTCTTCTGACCAAATGTCACCTTCTAATAGACAAGGAAACCAGTAATCGGGCTGAACTTTATATGAGTATCTTGTCACGATTCAACATGGGTAAACGGCTGAACCTTATACAAAGAGATGCGTTTCAAAACAGATCATATATATCAGGATTGAAATTTAACGATGGACATTTGTGGCATACAAAAGTAAAAACCTATTTCTAATTTGCTTTCTATCACACCTAAGTACAAAGAATACTACGAAAAATTTTCAAAGTTATGGATCAACACAGAACATAAATAAATTCGTATATGTATCCATGATCGGATGCACACCTGCCCTAAGCCAGCAATTGTGAACGACAACGAACAGACACGTGTTTCGATCTGTAACGATCTCATCAGTATATGTCAGTGTCGTCACAACGCCTGGAACTCAGATCACCCCCTACATAACAAGTATTGTGAGAAAACCTCAACGACATCTGTAATACAAGCGAACGGCGCACAGTGGTTAAAACGCACATATTTGCGGCTAAAATGTTCTACGCGTCGCGTAAAATGAATTGCAGTAAGTTCATATACATGTGTAAAAGACGTATATTACGAACTTCTTCAAATGTCATTTTCTCAGAAACCAGCAAAAAGGAGCAGCTGAAATTTGTAGGGATTATAAGAAATACTATAAGGATCACATATGCAAAATATGAACTTACTTGCTGATGTTTTCTTAGAAAATATTATATTTTTATAAATTTGATTATTTAATTGAGTATTTACGTGACTATGCGTTGTCCTTCGCAATGACGGGCTTAGGACAGGTGTACATCCAGCCATGCATCATATACAAATTTATTCGTATATGTATATTCGGTATTGATTGAATCATATATATTTTAGGCGTGGAAAAAAACCTTTGACAGAAGTCCTGGCAAGCATTTAAAGCAATACATGGCGAAGAAAGAAGAGGAAAAAACTAAAAGAAACCTCCGGCAACTTGAAAATTCAAATTTAAGGCCATCAAAACGATTAAAATATATTACAGACAACTCCAAGGAACCTGATGTTTATGGGACTGATATAGCTGAATTATTTTTGGATGCTGAAAATCTGGACCAAGAAGTTAATACATTGATACAACGTCTACAGGTGCCTAATGCATTTTATATATGTTGTGTACTGTTGTAGAAAATTGTTCATTTTACCTGTAATACATATTTATTTACAGATAACACCGGAGGAAATACTTAGAATTTCAAGGGAAACAGTTGGGCAATTTGAGAATCCATTGTATGTTTCCGAAAGACAGAACCGTTTGACAGCATCCAACTTTGGCGCAGTAGTCAGAAGAATGGACCATACATCCTGTGATTCCCTTGTCAAAACTGTACTAACTACCTCCGGTGTACACACTGCAGCTACAGCCTACGGGAAAAAAAATGAAATTGTAGCAATGCGAAAGTTCAGCGAAAAAACCGGCAAACAGGTTGAACCCTGTGGGTTATATATTTATGAGAGAAATGGATATCTGGCCGCTTCTCCAGATGGTGTGCATTACAATAATTCATAAAAGGGGAAAAAGTAGTCTTCACTTCTGAAAACAAAATTTTATTTGTTTTGTGAAGTGAAGATTATAATTTCCTCCTCCGTTAACACCGAATAACCCTCTCTTCACATGTTCCTCCTTTAATTATATTTACAATAATTAATATTCCATATATTATAGAATACCTACGGTTGCTTTTTCTTCTATGGTTGTTTTTTAGGAATCACAGATGACGGAGATTTAGTCGAGGTAAAATGTTTATATAAAGTGGCTACTAGCCGAAAAAATTTACTAGAGTGTGTTGGTAAGAAAGAGGTGAGTTGTTTAGAATTAAATAAAGACACGAAGGACATAGGTACAACTGAAGAAAACTCACGGGTACTTCTATCAAGTAAGAAATAATTCAAAATAATGTATAAAAGCTTAATAACAATTTTTTGGTCTTTTAGATTCAGGGACAATTATCCATATGTAACAAATTAAAATGTCACTTTGTGGTCTATTCTGGTGACCACAATGAGTTATTTGTTCAAGAGATTTGGAGAGATGATGAACTTTGGCATAACATAATGTTGCCTAAACTATCCAAGTTCTATAGACAATGTGTGGCACCAGAAATAATATGTAATAGAAGACATAAGGGTCTGAAATGTCAAGATCCGCCATATATACTAGAAGCACAAAAGGCATTTCAGCAAACTAAAAAAAATAAAAAGCAAAATACTGATTAGCTTATTATTAGTCGATTCAGTTGTATGCTTTTTAAACTGACTCGGACATATCTATTCAATGTACTTAGTGGTTTCATCTTTGATTAAGCATAAAAAATTATACCATTGTGTTTTTGGAAAAAATCACCTGTTCTACTATACTTAACATTAATCATTTTTTATTATCTTCTTCAATAATATTGACGATTCTTGTGCACAACATTAAGTGCAAGTAATTATTTTACTCGTTTAACGTAAATATATTTTACCGAAATGGACTAAGTTTGTATGGTTTTCACAATAGATATGATAAAAATAAGTTTTAGATTTTTCATATTATCCAAAGAGGAAATATCTGCTATTACATTCAATTAATAGACTTCCATCGAAAAAGTATCTACCTTACGAAATGGTTAAGTACGCAAAACACATAATTTAAGCCTATTATGCTATATTTTTATATGGCCTACCAAATCTGGTACTACCTTCAATAAATATTTAAAACGTATCATATTAATTTTCTGTGATATAAACACCACCGTGTAATTTCCTTGGATAATATACATATGTATATATCTAAATACAATTATGGAATTGTCTATAGGTTCATAAGCCGAAAAGTTTTCGAGAAAGCTTGTTATATTTATCGTGTAAATTATATTTAATCCTTTCTACCAATTATCAATCGGAATCATAGCAAATTAGACGTAAAAGTATTATTAGTAGGAATAATATAGATTTTGTTATGCTCTCAGTAGTAAATCTTGTTTGTTTATGTTGTACGTGCATAATATAAAAAATGAAGTGTGGCCACCACACGACTTTCTTATACGTGTATGCATTTCAAAATATACAAAAGTCGTTCTAAACTAAGTATTAAATACTTTTATCTTCGGAAAAAATAAACGAAACCCTACTGCACTACTTCTATTCTCTTAATAAATCTCTATAGGATGCATACTTGGCGAGATATTCAAAAGAAAGTGCTACTCGCTAAGAGTAACGTGTTACTTCCGGTCCAAATATTGAAATTTCTTTTATACAAAAATTATTCCATATGTAGCTCTAAATACATTTGTACTCTTGATAAATGTATAGAATGCATAATTTACGAGATATTTGCAAAAATCGCTATTCTGTAAGAGTAAAAGTGTTGCTTCTGGTCCGAATTTTGAATTTTTTTTTATACAAAAGATATTGAAAATTAAGCTCTAAATACTTTTGTACTCAAAATGTACCCGTCTAAAAAGCATGATTTGCGAAATATTTGCAAAAAACTGATTTTTGATAAGAGTAAAAGACCTACTTCCAGTAGAAATTTCAAAAAACTTTTATAACAAAATTTTTCTCAAATTTAATTTTGAGTACATATGAATTCTTTATAAATTTGTTTAAACTTAGTAGTTGACGAAATATTGCCAACATTTTAACTTTTATAACAAAATTTTTCTCAAATTTAATTTTGAGTACATATGAATTCTTTATAAATTTGTTTTAACTTAGTAGTTGACGAAATATTGCCAACATTCGATTTTTTCACTGAAGTAAACTACTACTTCCGGTCTACCGATTTAACTGAAAAACCAATCAGATCTCAAGAGGGAGATTATACTCGTAAATACAAAATATGGAATTGATATCTATAGCCGTTTGACCGCTATCGTGGTCACACACAGACAGACAGACACATATATTTTTTTAAAACCACTTTTTCGGTATCAGTGGACCTCAAAACGTGGGCATCTGCAAAAATTTCGAGGTCGAAAATTTTCGTCATCACAATACTTCGTAAAAGAAAGTAAAAATACGTTTTTAAATTATTAACGTCATTCAAATGTTCTTCTTCTATTTGCTATTTGTACATTCACATATTTCAATAGAGATATTATTATTAAATACATAGGTATATATTTTTTAATAATTTATTCATGGCTTGTATTGCGTATGTATGTATTGAAAATAGAGATGTATTATTAATTATGTAATAAACACTATGAATAAATTAATTAGTATTTATTTAGAGTAATGTATACAATGATAAATTGTGTTAAGCTCTGGTAAATCTAAAAATTTATTCAATAAGTAAAAAGTGTATATTTATTAATGTTAGGTACCTAAATGCCTTTGTAGTCCCGTCGCAAAATTCCATAAATTTGTGGAACATGAATTATTTAATTTTCTGAAATAAACTATAAAACATATATTTTTTTTAATAATTTATTCATGTTATGTATTGCGTATGTATGTATTGAAAATAAAGATCTATTATTAATTATGTAATAAACACTATGAATAAATTAATTAGTATTTATTTAGAGTAACGTATACAATGATAAATTAAGTTAAGCGCTGGTAAATCTAAAAATTTATTCAATACGTAAAAAGTGTATATTTATTATTGTTAGTTATTTAAATTCCTTTATAGTCCCGTCGCAGAATTCCATAAATTTATGGATCAAGAATTATTTAATTTTCGGAAGTAGACTATAAAATATACCTGTAGTTGGTATACCGTCTTCTATAAATTGCCTAGTTTTTTCCATGTTTATGTAAGTAAAGTTTGTTTAGATATTATATTTAGAAATTTAATTTAATATCTGATGATAATACGACCAGAAGCATTGTCCAAGTCTTCGAAATTATCAAGATATAAGTAGGCGTTTTACTCAAATGATTGTATTTATATAATTCAGTACTACAATAAATGAATGCTTCATCATAATTACATAACATTATATAAAGTTAATTACCTATATCATATATTAAATCGATAAAGGTTTTCACTTTTCGACCAGTTAATTTCAAATATGTCAAACATTCAAAAATTACTATAAATATACATCACTCGAAAGTATACAATCTATAAGATTATTATATAGCAAATTTTTTTCCTTATTGTTTTTTATAGGTATATATTTTATATTACACTCCGCAAGGTGTTGTATAATTAGTAGTAATATATAACTGTTATTATTATTTGACAAAGTATTTATTGGTTATTAATACAATGCGCTTTTGCATAAATAAACGTAACTATCCTTTAATTTTTAATACATATATCCGTCCAATTTTCACTGCCATCTGAAATTCAGATGCTACACTATATCGAGATGCGTGTGTGGCAGGGAACTTACATATTGACGGTTTTTCTCCTCACTATATGTGAATTGTAACCGTAGTGTCCAGTATAATCATCACATTATTATTTTTGATACCATTTACAAAGGAAGATATTATTTTCGTAGCAGTATTTTTTTTTATATTGCAGACTAATTTTTTTAGGTCAAGGGGGGTGCAAGAATGCTATTTGGTACTTCAAAATTACAGATAAAAAATATTTATTTTTACCTCTAAAAGGGGTATTTTATTCACAGTATATAGTGTAAAAACAGCCCAATTAGACATTTAAAACCCCCCTACGACCTCGAATCAAGTTTCCTTAACATAACTGTGTACTTTTTATAACAATTAAATTAATAGTTTCCATTTCTTATCAAAAAAATGTGAGCGTGTTTTCAACGTGAATATTGTCCGGTGCCAGCGCACGAGACGCCAGCCTTAAGTTACGTTTATTCACAAGAAACTGTTTTTCAATAAGAGTAAATTCTGGCATAGATATCATGTAGAGAATTGCGAAACACACGTTCATTCCTCCGGCATAACACGCAGACTGCTGCATGAAACGAGTTGAAAGTTGGGTGACATTTAGTTCAAGGTCCCCTCTACCACGCCTGACCATGTGGCGGATCGCAGTGTTGCCACGTGGGCCGCAAAAAACTTCTCCGGATACTTAATTGTCAGACCTCGTATTGTTAAAATGTGATTTTTCAATGGAATAAACTACAATTTCCGGTCTACAAGTTTCACTGAAAATCTAATCAACTCCTGTATTGATACCTTTAACAGTTCGTGCCTTATCGTGGTCACACTCACGCAGAATGATTGTTTCAATATCAGGGGACTTCGACACACGGACATCTGCATACTACGTAAAAAATTAAAAAGTTTTGCGAACATTAATTTGTTGGGTAAAACAATCTCTTTTTTATAGATAAATATTGTACAAAGTTGATTTCATCAATAAATGGGTAATTACTCTACAAATTTTAGCAGAATCAGTCAAAAGACCACTATGTTACGGCCAGGATAGCACGCAGCGATAGCGGAATTCAATTTACTATGGTGACCGCTTAGGCGAAAGGTGAAATGCATTTAATGTGTTTCAGAAACGAGAGATGGCGCTGATTTTATTTCACGTTTTTTTCAAAAACTATACAATATATTATGAATTTCATAGATTGTATATATAGTTATGTGTATTTAGAAAAGATACAACGTTTCTTTTTATATTTTATTCTATAAAAAAATATATTTAATAACTTCCAAAAAACAGATAAAAAGAAAATTCGAGAAAGGGCGACGTTGTAGTGTTAATTTTCATGTACTTTAGTGTTTTTATTGTTTTTCTACCGTAAATATTAACGTCCGAAACGCATATTTTCATAATTTTTCCGTCCCCTTACACCCCTCACCGCTACCCATTCCCATGGAATAAGTTTCCAGTATTATATACTGCAGTATTTGCTTCAGTCAAATTTAGTCTATATATCATTATGTAAAACAAATAATGACCGGTTTTATGTGACCTGTATCTGAACCGAATACAAAGGAAACACATTTTAATTGCAAAAATGAAAATTAGTAGTCATAATCATAATAAACATTCCACATTTCATCGGTGAATTTAAAGTCATTTGAACTGAAATTTTAGAGGTCAATGTCACCATAGTAACAGTTGTCATTATACATTCTGTATTTTTGGCAAATTAAACTCAAAATATTTCTTTTAGAATGCAATTAAAAGCAATACTTAATCATTTTTTTTAAAGTAACTATGTAGATCAATAATTCATGTTTATAATATATAGAAAGTAGTTTAAAATATATTCGATAAATGTCATGGATATGTTCGTTGCTATGTGGAGTTAGTATGTAACCACTTTACTAACAGCCAAAACTTTTAAGAATACTATGAACATACGAGTAAGAGAGACTTGAACTACTTTCACGCCCTCCAGCTGTTTTCAGGCCGGGTTTTCAGATCACTCACATAAATGGAAAAGTAATTTCCGAATATAGTTTTTCACTGGATAACATAAATACACAATCGATATGTCATACGGATATGGAGAATGGAAGGCACGTGTTTCAGAAGTTTTTTTTATACACAATAGTTTGTTTTCTTAACTTACATATATCACGTTACCATGTTAATTAGGCAAATGTATTATGATAGCCTCTTCAATAAAGTCTTAAGAGCGTAAATCTACTTGGTCAAAAAAAATATCGAACCAACGTAATATTTTAATTCATCTCGCTATAAATACAACTCCAAATGCGAAAATTACATAGGTACATTGTAATACCTCACGAGAAGGACACAGATGCATACTGCATGACCTACGTGTCACGAGCACATGACTAAACTCGTACTTCCCTGGCCGCGTAAATTAGTATCGAGAATAAAATGAATAACTATAAATCGAGATGCAAGAGAAGCGACAAGGTATTTTTATCCAAATTTCGGCGCAGGATATAAATAGTCCCATAAATATGCCCGCATAAATTGTATATAGTTATTATTGTGCTTATTAGTTATTAATAATAGGTATTTAAGTGTTTGTTAAATTTAGTATATATTTTAAATGAAAAGTTTGTTTAATTAAACCCAGTTCCGGAATAACAAATTCTATGTTAATGAAGTCCTAAAAAAATAATTTTAATTAATTAATTAAAAAAACCAAGGCTTGAGAAAAGTAAGTTTGTGCTACGTTTCGAAAACAAATTGTGACACACATTTTTATATCTACATAAAAATATCTCTTAGAAGTTGTCCACGTTTCTTTCTGCCATTAACAATTAAGAAAAAAGAATATAGAGATCTTTTTCAAATTTGTTTTAATTTCTTACAATCTTAATTGCGCATGACAATGTTCAAAATGACATGAAATACTGTTCTAGTAACAATCAACACTGTCCATTAAAACAATGTCATATTAACAAAATTACCCACATATATAGTAAATAGGCACCAAGTATATGTAGATAATAATTCTACAATAATTGCAGCCACGAATCAATGAAACATTATTAGTATGTATAAATGAATATGGCCCCACGATATGGGCGCCAAGTTACACAGTCGGTGTCAAGCTTTCCGATCTATTTTGATCCTACGTAAGTGAAGCGTAGCAATGCATTCGAAATGCGTTTGTTTAGTCTGCTATGAGTAAAGAATTTACGAGTGGTGTAAATGTTTCAAAGAAGGCCGTGAAGACAACGACCGCCTTGGATGAAATTTGAAGTGTGAAGAAAATAATTATTGTCAATCGCCGAATCACTATCAGAGAGATGATATCGACAGACCATTTTTCTCTTTCCAAGTATTTTTTCGGATGTTTTGTGCATGAAGCGTATGGCAGTAAAGTTGCTAATTTCGACCAAACATAACGGCTAATATCGACCAAACATAACGGCGAGTGGACATTCCTCTGGAGTTGCTGAATGAAGTCAGCAACAAGCCAGAACTTTTCAAACGGGCCATAACTGGTGAAAAGCATGGGTCTATGGGTAGGGCATGATAAACAGCCCAAACGCTACCAATGAGAGCTGAGAATAAAATTTGGCAAGTTCAATCGAATGTGTAAAGTTTTCCCACTATTTTCTTCAATTTCAATAGTGTAGTGCACCATGAACTCCTGGTCATATATTTGTACGGTTAGTAAGGTATATTATCTGGAAGTATGTGTGATGCATTCAACAAAAACTTAAAAATGTGGTAAAACAACTCGTGAACCCCCTCACATCTCACTGCTTGTTCCTGAATTTTTGGCCGAAAAAACCAACATTTCTATTCCCGAAGCTGAAAAGAACCATCAACGAACGACGTTTTACCAACATTGAAAAGATAAAGTCAAATTCTCGTTACTTTCTGATCAAGCCTCGTATCTTTGACTTTTTGGCAGCCTATTCAAAGGAACATTTTCTGCAGCATCTTCGAACTCAGGTTGTATACTCAGTATTTCGTTGCAACAAAATTTTTCAGTATTGTTGTAACTTTGCAAGATGCTACTGAGACATGTGTTGTAATAACATTATCACTCGGGAAGCAGTAAAGTAATAACCTTCAATAAAATCAAGCAGAGGAGTCTACTTTAATTGGTGATTATAGAAATAATATTTTATTATGAATATTTGCTATTACATAAAACGTGTTTGTGTGTATAATATATGTACACAACTTATTATGTAGACATATATTCATTACAGTCAAGGTGAAGGATGTTACGCAATACGATATTCCTTATTAATATATTTCATGTTAGGTTTTAATAATGCTATTTCATATTGTTTAGTTGTTTCTTTCACACAATTTATTGAATAAAATTCTTTCTTGTATTTTAAGACACGAAATTATCCACAAAACAAATCCCTTGCACTTGCAGAATAATAATTGTTTAAAAAGAAAGAATTTAAGTTTACCTACATCAATGTCGACACATTGCAAAAGTCATGTACTATGTACTTTGAAACACACCCAAATCTGTTGAAATTTTCCGAAATAATTTTGAACTTTGATTGACTATTTTCCACAGTGTAATAATACTAATTTACGCTTAGATGTTTCTTCCAGATATTATTGAAATAGCTGACATACACATTTCACGCAATAAAACCCATTATATCGTAATGAAAAATCGTCTTCATGAAAGTCAAATACACAAATTTTATGTATCGTCTCATTAATTCAAACGTTAATGTTTACTAGCTTAATCGTACATGAATAAAGTGCTTTCGATTTTATATCCACTTTATGAAAGGCGAATAGATTATTTTTACGTTAAACAACAATTCAAATTATCTATTAAAAAACGATGGCATATTTTATGTGTAATAAAGTTTTTTCATTTTTTTACTCAACAATTACTACTTCTTTTCTGTTTATCTCTAAAATGACTTTTATTTAAAACTATAATTATGCGTCAGTTTTGCAAGCTAGTAAATATACGGAGCACTAATAAAGTTTAACCTTTGTAACTCAAAATATGTATCACTTCATATTTTGTATTTGTAAAATATTTGAGAAGGATATAATTTTCTAGATTACCAAATAACTAAAAACATAAAAAATTGCATTTGATTTAAAATATCATAAAATCAATTGATCAGTATAGAACATGTTATTCTAATGTTTGCATTTACTGCTTTGTATAAGCCACATATTTTTTTAATTAAATGTTTTTGTTGCTTGCTTTAGACAATTTATGCGTTATTTGTCTAACGTTTAACATTATAAAAATCCTTAAAATTCAAAGTACTTAATAAAAATACACACTATTTCATAAATTTGTCTTTAAAATGGAATAATGCAAATGATCTCTAAAAGCAAAAAGGACTTGTTAAGTCGACTAACACCGAAATCTGTTTTAACAGATTAATCGATGGACTGTTTTGTAATGATATATGATATTCAAAAGGTTATATACGTGGGTATGCATCCTTAAAAATAAGTAATATTGCATGAAATCTTCCCAAACTAACAATCATAAAGTTGTAAGTCGATAGAACCCCATGTTCAACTTGCAACTGAGCAAAATGTGGTAAGTGGGCTTATCCCTTTTACTTTCTTATACGTAGTATAAGGAAGTATTGTGATGACGAAAATTTTCGACCCTCTGATACCGAAAAAATGGTTTTTAAAAACTGTCTGTGTGTCTCTGTGTGTGTGACCACGATAGCGGTCAAATCGCTGTAGATATCAATTCCAAATTTTGTATTTACGTGTATAATCTCTCTCTTGAGATCTGATTAGTTTTTCAGTAAAATCGGTAGACTAGAAGTAGTAGTTTATTTCAGCGCAAAAATTTAATTTTGCCAATATTTCGTCAATTACTAAGTCCAAACTAATTTATAAAGAATTCAAATGCACTCTAAATTAAATTTAAGAAGAATTTTATTAAAAAAGTTTTTCGAAATTTCTACCGGAAGTAGGTCTTTTACTCTTATCGAAAATCAGTTTTTTGCGAATATTTCGCAAGTTATGCTTTTTAGACAGGCACGTTACGAGTATAAAAGTATTTAGAACTTAATTTTCAATACCTTTTGTATAAAAAAGAAACTCAAAATTCGGACCGGAAGTAACACTTTTATTCTTATCGAATAACGATTTTTTGCTAATAAGTCGTAAAGTATGCATTTTATACATATTTGACAAGAGTACAAAGTATTTACAGCTGGATTTGCAATGTTTTTTGTTCCATAGAAGATAATAATAATAATTATTATCCTACTACAAACAAATATGATGGTGTAATAACAGAAAATGTGGATAAAAATAATGGTTAACATGAAAGTGCATTAATTGGAACAGTGACTGTGATAAAACAGGAAAGTAATAAGCATAGTTGTATTGAAAACAATCAATATAAATCAGGATTATGCTTTAAGTGAAGATGATAAAACAATGCAAGCAATAGTTCTAATAGAGAAAAACACGAAGACAAACAAAATCTTATAAGAAAGTAGAGGAAGATAAATAAGGATGGTGGTGAGGTTTATCATAAAAATCATAGATTTTTAAGAAGAAGAAGGCTCTACAAAATCTTAGAGAATGCAGAAATAAATGTGGAAGCAAAATTAAAGAAGACGAGAGAGAAACAATGTTCAAAGAAAACTGGGCAGTGGGAGATCATGACAAGAGAGTAGTATATGTTTCTAGCCTTTCCAAGGTAAAGTCTAAAGCTGTATAAAAACAAGAAGCGTACCTATGCATATTAGTCCAGTCGAATTAGACATGAAATCAAGTAAGTTCTATTCTGGAATATGGTTTTGTCGCCGATTTTTTTATAGGTACATTTGACCCCCACGAACATACCCTGAAAAATGCCAAAAGTTTAAGGTTCGGGTTTGGCCGTGAGAAATTGTTAAACAATTGAAAAGTGACATTTTCCGGTTGATATTTTTTTTTTCTTAAATATCCACCAGAACGATAATAAACGTAATAAAACTAGAACGTTGTTATCTCCAGTTCTAATCATGATATTCGTATAAAGTTAGTCTCAAATTACTCGTTGAAGAGAAAGGAAGCAGAATCTACCATAATATTTACGATAATGTGTCAATTGTCGGAGATATTTCATTTGTTTATAAGCAAATAATTTCGAACCTCTAAAAAAATGGCAATTTTTGAGAAAAAAAAATATTTTTTTTCCATTTTCGGAAAGTACTCTCAATGAATTAAAACCATGATTTTTTTGAACCATGTGCTACAATATGCAAGGAAGGGACAGCTAATTTAGGAATTTTGGCTTGTCTCTTATTGTAGCTCAACTATACAACACATGTGAGTGAACTTTGCACTGTTCTCTGGGGGACATTTTATATTGCCTGCACCATGAGGTTCAAAGCCATACGTTGATTATTCATCGATTGAATGCAAGAAATAAAAAATAAAAATTGCCATGGTTTTATGCATTTTGCAGCTAAATAAATAATGATAATCGATCGTGTAATGGCTTGTTTTTTAGAGAATGATGGGTCGAACAACATTTGTACGGACAGTTTTCCCATTTAACCTACGGGAAAAAAGTTTAACCGGAAAATGTCACTTTTCAATTGTTTAACAATTTCTCACGGCCAAACCCGGACCTTAAACTTTTGGCATTTTTCAGGGTATGTTCGTGGGGGTCAAATGTACCTATAAAAAAATCGGCGACAAAACCATATTCCAGAATAGAACTTAATTTAATTCGACTGGACTATATCATGTCCATGTAAATTGTAAAAAAATAGCAGTTTTCAGAAAAATGTTTTCTAAAAATTCTGGAGGAAACTCCAAATTTTATCAAATGTACCATCAATAAGAAACTAGAAGCTGCTACTGGAATAACAGAAAGAAAAGTGGACGCCATGCCCCATCGGATAAAACAAATAAAAAAGATTTAGAAAGGATTCAGTAGCATTTCTACCTTACGAGTCCCATTATAGTAGAGGCTTCAGAAGCCAAAAGTATTTAGACATTTTTCTAATAATGTACCAACTCTACTATGAAAGCACTAGTACTAAATCGCTCCATATTTGATGTCGTTAATTGAAAAATATGATGTTCGAAAAGCCAGCGCTTGATACATGGATTACCTGGGACTGCGACACCTTTGAGTCCACTATAAAAAATATGGATTACGGCGATTTAGCCTATGAGAGAAAGACAAATAACGTTGTAGAACGAATACAAAATTGAAAGTGATTTGCTTTAATTTGCAACAAGTCGTGCCTGTTCCGCTTTTGTCCAGTGAAAATGTATTTTGCAAGCGATAATTGAGTATGTACAAAATGACGATTCGTGACTTGCCATACACGTGAATCATTTCAGTTTATTTGGCATAAAGCACAACCACACAGAGGCGCCAACGAAATCGTTTCATGTCTGTTCGTTACCCGTCTGGGTTCTGTTTTACATCGGCCGAAGAAGCGGTTAAAAATAAAGGAAACAAAATACGGCCAAAAGATTCGAGAAAATGTTTTCAAGATTGGGTTTCACGGATGCAACAATGGATTGACTACTTCGAAAAATTATAAATAAATATTTTTGTAAATAAATTGTTTTGCTTCACCAGGCTCAGCGGAAAGAGAACAGCATACGCAGTATATGACATTTTCCTGTGTAGGTATATTTATGAACATGGAATTAAATGTTACAAGTGACCTGACTAAATTGATTTTTTTACAACAGATATGTAATGTATTGAGTTACAGATTGGCCATTGACCTTTTAGGCGAGTTTTACGTTCTAGACTGTCTATCCCAGATTTTGAATATAATATCAATTTAAGGAGCTTATAGCAATGATTTTAAAAATTTTCAACATGCTGTAATTAAATTTAATAGTATATGAATTTCAAATAACATGTTGTTAATACTATAGTTGCACGTGTGCATGATCATATTATTTATGTTCATTTTATTTAGGCGCGACTCTGGCGGTAGCACACGTGTAGGAAGACGTCTGCAAGTTTACAAATCATTAACATAAAAATTTTCGAAAAACAGTAGGGTATATTATACAAATAAATTCCTCTCAAATAGGAATTCTCGTTAATCGTTGAGTAATTTGTCATTTTCAAGTATTAGAACTAAATAATATTCTTAGTAATAGTAATACTATAATCGTAAGTTACGTTAATTGATGTCACACAGATAACTATAATGTAAAATCATCTTATCGGAATTATCATTTCTAGGCGATTAAATGAGTATTTAGTTATTATATCTAATAAGGCGTGAGCTGACCTCTTATCGTAAATAACAAGTATATTCATCGCATTCGACTTGTATCTACGTAGATATAACAAAACCATATTTCAGATACTGTCATATACATTTTACCCGAGATCCGCATATTTATTTATATCGTTGCAACTACTAAATCTTTAGATTTATTTTTCTCTCGATTGGTTACATACATTGATAATCTTGAAAATTATATAATTCAGATCAATTTAGTTCTAAAAGAATGTAGACTGTCTTGCAATAAAATCCCGTTCACCTAGTTTTAACTGTATTAAATTTACCTTTCTGGTGACATTTCTAATTTGACATTAGTCAATTTACATCAATCAAACTTTATCAAAATGCTAACATTTTCTGATTGTGATATGTATTAATATTATCAAAATTAGACGAAGGAGGGTCCATAATAAATGTAGCTAGAAGATTTAATATAAATAAATGTACGGTTATAAGTGTCAAGAAAAAAATTAGGTGTGGCCACCACACGACTTTCTTATACGTATGATCGTTTCAAACTATACAATTTTAAGAATTTTTTATACAAAAATTATTCAAAATCGTATTCTAAGTACTTCCATTCTCTTAATAAATCGCTATAGAATGCATACTTTGCAAGATATTCGAAAAAAAGTGCTACTCCTTAAGAATAAAAGTGTTACTTCCGGTCCGAATTTTGAAATTTCATGTATACAAAAACTATTCCAAATCTAGCTCTAAATACTTTTGTACTCTTGATAAATATATATAGAATGCATAATTTACGACATATTTGCAAAAAATAGCTATTCGGTAAGAGTAAAAGTGGTACTTCCGGTCCGAATTTTGAAAAAATTTTTATAGAAAAGGTGTTGAAAATTAATTCTAAACACTTTTATACTCGCAACGTACCTGTCTAAAAAGCATGACTTGCGAAATATTCGCAAAAAACTGATTTTCGATCAGAGTAAAAGACCTACTTTTTAAATAAAATTCTTCTTAATTTTAATTTTAAGTACTTATGAATTCTTTATAAATTTGTTTAAACTTAGTAGTTGACGAAATATTGGCAAAATTCGATGTTTTCACAGAAGTAAAGTACTACTTCCGGTCCACGGATTTCACTGTAAAACTAATCGGATCTCAAGAGGGAGATTACACAAGTAAATACAAAATTTGAAATTGATATCTAGAGCGGTTTGACCGTTATCGTGGTCAGAGAGAGAGAGAGAGAGAGAGAGAGGAGGGAGAGAGAGGAAGAGAGAGGGAGAGAGAGGGAGAGAGGGGGGAGGGACATAGAGGGGGGAGAGGGGGAGAAAGAGAGGGAGAGGGAGAGAGAGGGGAGAGAGAGAGAGAGGAGAGAGAGAGAGCAGAGAGAGAGAGAGAGAGGAGAGAGAGAGAGAGATTTTTTTTGATATCAGGGGATCTCAAAACGTGGACATCTGCAAAAAGCTCGAGGTCGAAAATTTTCGTCATCACAATACTTCCTTATACTATGTACAAGAAAGTATAATGAGAAGACGTGTTAAAAGAAAAGAAGGTTCAGGACGGCCGAGAATTTCAAATCAGCAACATCTATCTATTCAAAACAGCAAGAGATGCTTATTTCACACAAATTTTAGAAGCATGCCGCAGAATTGGAACATCCAAATTTAAAAATTAGTAGTGTAGATATTAGGAAATTTGGCTGGAATTGAAGGAACTATAAATGTCTTCTAGAAAACTAATAGAAATATTGAGGAATCTATGATCAAAATGGGCCTAGAAAAGATGAATTTCTGTTGCAACAGGACAATAACTCGAAACATACCGCTAAGACAAAAAAGTCCGCAAAAAACAGTATAGAGGTATTGGAAAAGCCACCTCAATCGCGGAATTTAAATTCGACTGATAATTCATGTACACTTTTAGACCAAGAAGTCCAAATTATAAACAAGAGAAACAAAGACAAATTTCCTAGAGCTTTGGAGAATTCTTGGCAAGAAATTGATACTAAAAGATGTCATAGGAAATATTAGAATTCGTTTAATTTTGTTTATTACTTTCTATTAGTATAAGGAGTATTGTGACGACCTCGAAATTTGTTTACGTTTTCAATTCATCTGATATCGAAAAGCAACTTTTACAAACATGCCTGTGTGTGTGTGACAAAGATTCCGGATAAAAGGTTACATCTATCAAAACCGATTCTTTTGGAAGTATTATCTACCTCACAAGATCTCATTAGATACTCAGTAAAATCGGTGTATTGTAAGTAATGGTTGCTTATCACTACCCCGTCAAATAGTAAGTTGAGACAAACTTCTAAAGAATAGAAAATTACTCAAAAATTAATATGAGAACTTTATATATATATTTTACAAAATTCCCAAAAGTTAGTTCTTTTACTCTTATCTAAAAACAGTTTTTTTGAGTTTATAAGTATATAAAATTATTTAGAAGTTAATTTGGATCAGCTTTTGCAAAACAATATTTTCAAGTTTCAGACCGGAAGTAACACTTTTACTCTTATCTAAAAGGCGATTTTTGTAAATATCTTGCAACTAAACGCTACATTCCGCACAGAGTTATTAATAAAATAATAGTATTTCAAATTAATTTAGACCAAGTTTTGGTATAAACATTTGTCTATCTTTTGTACTATTGCTTTATTTTTAAAATTTATTCTATTTTTTTTTATTAATGGTTTTTTCCCTCTAATATGTCAGTCCTTTTGAAGTTTTCATAGTTCATAAATCGTCGAGTGTCTATCAATTTTATCGTTGGGGGTATCTCAATATTATAAATTATGTATATCAGTAATAATACATTGATATAAGAGATACGATCATATCAGAAGTTTGTGATCTCATGATGCTGCTTGAAATATGTGGAAACGCCTAATAATTACTACTAGTTTTAATTTTATTTACATTTGAAGAGACAAACACGCAGGTTCATACCTTTGAATAATTAAAATTTCAGAAAATAGTTGCCGCCAAAACTATTTCTGTGAAAACAGCATTAGAAATGAATCGAACATTGGTGGGCCGAAATGACCAGAGCCGATTAGCGTAAATGGGTTAAATATATATCTCGCCTGCTTTGCCAAGGTCTTCTTTTTTTTTTCGCTTTGGACGTAGTAATGAGTAAATTAAACTTAGGTTAATTCAGCAGTTTAAACTCTGCATTCAGGAAAACGATAAAACATCGCGAATTCTGTAGGACATTTAGAATTATATCACATTTGGATAAAATAATATGAGGTTAGGTAAATAAAACATATATTAGTAGCAAAATACTATACAGTGTGTATCTTAATAACATGCTAATATTTAAGGGGGTTATTCTTGGGTCCATTCTATGAAAAAAACTTCATATGAACATATGTCCTAAATGACTTAACTTTTGAAATGTAGGGTGCTCAAGTTTAAAAAAAAAATCAATCATGAGCATATCGATAGACCACTTATGAAAAAAAACTATTTATGTAAGTTGGAACAACAATTTATTTAGGAGAATAACGAATCTACATACATTTTGAAATGGTAACAGCAAATTAGTATGAACGCACAAAGAAATAAATTAAATCAGATGTTGGAAATGTCCACCTCCTGCAAATATGCATGCCTCTGCTCTTTTTCTCATGGACTAATTGTTTCGCAAGAACTATGATGCGATTTCTCAACAGCTCTTCAGTATGAATTGGTGTGCTATACATGTAATGCATGTCTGCATACTCAGAATTCGTAAATTGAACCATGTTTTTTTTAATAATAGTTTATTTTTAACGACTTAAATACATGACAAGTATACTAGGTAGATAAATGTCAAAACTGTTTATGATTATAAAATAAAATCTGCTTCTTACCTATTAGATCGTTTTTAATCGTTGTTAATACCTAATTTCATAACATCGTGCACAAGAATGAATTTTATTCTTTAAGCGAAAACCGTACGTCAAACAAACAAAAAAAAACAAGAGACCACATTTGCTCAGAAACGAATGGGGATTTAAAAAAAAAGCACTTTAAGAAGCAATTTAAGAAAACCGTACAGACACCACAGGTAAAAATTATGAAATTGATTGTACATCAGAAAATTCATCTTCAATTTCACAAAAACATCTAGGGTAATACCAAAGTTAAAAAAAAAATTTTTTTTTAACTTT
Source organism: Amphimallon solstitiale (assembly GCA_963170755.1). Lineage (NCBI taxonomy): Eukaryota > Metazoa > Arthropoda > Insecta > Coleoptera > Scarabaeidae > Amphimallon > Amphimallon solstitiale. Next base: position 100,389,630 of record OY720683.1, read on the forward strand.
AGCACCCTACAGTTCAAAAGTTATGACATTTAGGACATATGTTCATAAGAAGTTTTTTTCACAAAAAGGACCCAAGAATAACCTCCTTAAATATTAGCCTGTTATTAAGAAACATATGATATATATATTGTAATGGATGTCTGTAATTTGACTTACGCATTGCAGTCTTGAAATTTTGCTGTTATAAAAGTGGCAGCTTGAAAATATTTCTTCTGCCGCCAGTGCCGCGACTAAATATTAAATTTACAATATAAGTACCATTTTTAATCATATGATCATGCTTATATGCAAATATAACATTCCTAGTATAATGAAATAGCATTAATAACCTGTAATTACGAATTAATATTATGTTAAAATTGATTAGTTTATTCCGATAATTTTCAAAATAACTGCTGAAAAGCCCTTTAAACTGCGTTTCTGGAATTCTATTGTCAAATTTGACAATCAATCTCAATTCACTCAGAGGTAGATATTGTAAAACGTAAATATCGCTAAATTGCAAATACCCTTGGCCTATTCAATTATCACATCTATTTCCTAATATGGTAAGGCCAATTCGCAACAATTACAAAAAACGTAACGCATTAATGCACTAAATGTCACCAAGAAATGCACATATTTATGTGTAATAACATATATACAGAGACAACCAATAGTCAAGATGAAGTAAAAAATAATTTACAAATAAAACTACATTGATAACATCTACTTACTTAATGAATGAATCATGTCGTAGTCAAAATAAAATAGGGTTTTACTTGCTATCTTTTAAGGAAACTGAAGATTAGTGTTTTTAATGTTACTCTGTTTTACGCTTATGTCTAGTTCAAGAATTGAAAAGGACACCTCATATAAAACAAAAATATTCTTGTCTCTCTGATATACTACCGAACTGATAGACATTTAATTTCTTATTACATAGGTATATGTACCTCGGAGAACATATCCATTAAGGAGATATCGGTTAATTTAATCAGGTTCGACTAAATGAAATGAATTACTCTTTAATATTAAAGGAGTTTTCAACAGTTTTTAAATTTACAATTTATCTATTACGATCAATAGAAAAACTAAAATAACTTTTTTATTATTAAATGCACATTCTTAAGGCCTTTTTTATACAAAATACTTCCTCAGATATTTTTTATAATGTTTCCATTTTGAGTTTCAATTCTGAAATTTAATGTTCTTCTCGAACATGAAATAGATTTGTTTAAAAACTAAGAAAGATTATTAAAACGAATATATCTGACTTATTCTACATATTATGTATATTGGATGTGAAAACAATAAGGAATTGAATAGCAAATAAAATACATTAAAGAGGTACCAAGAGATTCAAAAATATTATGCAACATACGTATGATCGAAGCTCTGCCTTTTCCACATACCGGTTTATGAAATCTCGATAAGTAAGATTCTCCATTTTAACAATTTATTATTCCATGTTGACATTTCAACGTAGTCCTTCCCTGTGGTTTTTACTGCAATTACTTATTATTATATATTTACTTTATTATTGACACTTGAAATATGTATCCTTTGAAAATCAATAGAACAAACATATTTTTTCTCACAGAAGGCGGATTCACAATTCTAACTGGACAAATTCGTCTAAATAAAATATCATCATACAGAAACATATTCTGAAATAGTTCTCACATCAGTCTTTTATTTTTATCAATTTGTTTATAGACATTATGAAGCAGTTCCTGAAGTGCGCTCTTTAATCTGTGCCAGCGCACAGTAGAAAACGTGCATCTCTTGTTTAGTGTATAACAAATAACAATTTGTGCCATAATAACTTTTTTTATTCGAAAGAGCAAGAATAGTACTTTTCATTAATAGATAGTTTGTTAAAATTGTAATTGTTACTTATTCAAAACAATCGACTATTTATATATATAAAGAATTCATATGTACTTGAAATTAAAATTGAGAACAATTTTATTTAAAAAGTTTTTCGAAGCTGCTACCGGAAGTAGGTCTTTTACTCCTATCGAAAATCAGTTTTTTGCGAATATTTCGCATGTCATGCTTTTTAGACAGGTACGTTACGCGTATAAAAGTATTTAAAACGTAATTTTCAATATCTTTTGCATAAAAACAATTTCAAAATTCAGACCGGAATTACCACTTTTACTCTTATCGAATAGCGAATTTTTGCGAATATGTCGTAAATTATGCATTCTATATGTATTTATCAAGAATATAAAAGTATTTAGTGCTAGATTTGCAATATTTTTTGAATATATGAAATTTCAAAATTCGGTCCGGAAGTAACACTTTTACTCTTAGGGAGTAGTCCTTTTTTCGAATATCTTGCTAAGTATGCATTCTATAGCGATTTATTAAGAGAACAGAAGTAGGTACTTAGAATAGGATTTTGAATAATTTTTGTGTAAAAAAAATATAGTATAGTTTGAAACGCTCATACGTATAAGAAAGTCGTGTGGTGGCCACACCTCATTTTTTAATTTGAGATTCGATTTTCAAAATATGTCATTAGTTTAGGCAAATTTCCAAAGTGTTCCTGAAGGAATAACAACTGATTTTTTAAATTTGGGATTTGTGTTAGTTCCTTGCACTCAGAAATACTTCGAGCATCGTCATTTAAACATGTAACGAAATTTTGTAAACTATCGAAATTCTCTGCATGAAAACTATTTCTGTGTATGTTTTAGCAAAGCTAAGTGACGATATTTTACAGACTTTGCAATAAATTTCGGAATCACTGACAATTAATTTTTATCTCAGAAAAAGTAACATAAACAACGTTCTAGATCTAAATAAATGATAACTAAAAATGTACGCGTATGTTATTGAAACATACATATTATATTGCGAAATATAAGGTGAATATAATAAATTTTAAAAACTCGTCACCCTTGTACCTACGCCGATGAAGAAAGGATTTTATTCATAAAATTCCTTATTTTATGGCAGTTTTTTCTCTGATTCTCGACCGTAAACAGATGTTGCAGTTCGCCCTATGAATTAGTGCTATTCAGATATAATGTAAACAACACGCAGTTGTTTACATTATTTCTTTTCACGGTTGTGGCTCCGTGGTAGTTTAGCTCGCTCGATTCCGCTCCCTAATCTGGACCATCAGAAATATACTAAACTGAAATATATAGAACTGCGATAAAAATACTGCTAGCGAAGAAATAACTTCAAAATTTCTTAGACAAGTAAATCCAATTCCAGTTATTCACAAAATCAGTTAAAGAAAAGAGGTGTGGGCACACACGACTTATTTATACAAATGTGCATTACGAAATGTGTAAACAAAAGTTGTTCCAAATTAAGTTTTAAATTCTGTATCTTCTTAATAAAAAAATCAAAGAGCTACTTCCTGTCCGAATTTTATTTTTTTTATATAGAAAATATATAGAAATAGTTTGAGAAATATTTGCAACAAAACTGCTACTTGGTAAGAATAGAAGATTGCTCCCGGTCTGAATTTTGAAATTTATTTTAAATAAAAATTGTTCCAAATCTAGCTCTAAATACTTTTGCACTTAATGATAAATCTATATCGAATGTATAATTTGCAAAAAAAATGCTATTCAATAAGAGTAAAAGTATTACTTCAGGTCTACCGGCTTCACTAAAAATCTATCATTCTATATTTTCGAGAAAAACATTATATTCGTAAATATGAAGTTTGGTATTAATAAGTCTAGCCGTTTTGCCACTATCGTGGTCACACAGAGAGAGAGACATTGTTCAAAAACCATTTTTCCGGTATCAGGAAACTTCAAAAGGTGAACATCTGCAAAAATTTCAAGGTCAACATTTTTCGTTATTACAATACTTCCGTATATTGCAAGTAATGAAAAGGCTAAAGGCGAAAATTCATATAGTTCAAGAAAGATGTTATTGAACAAAAATAAGTGAGTACACTCTTTGTCATCTGATTTTTCACAGGATCCAGTATTGAGTTCATCTGAAGAAGTTTCAGACGAAACTAAAGAGTATTGTGTTAAATGCGGCTATTATTGCTTTTCTGCAACACTAAAAGTGGATTGGATACATTGGGCCGTATGTATAAAAGAAGTGTTGGCTGTTATTCTTTCAAACTGAAGCGAAAACTTCAGTTTCAATGTATAAAAAAGTGGAGTGAAAGCTTGCAAGCTTTCACTTTTTCTGTATGCACAAAAGGAAGAGTTGATTAACAAAAAGAAGATTTTGATCCAGAAAACATGTATCTAGTCGAAAGCAGCTCGTTGTATAGAAGTGAAGTATATTCGATTGTGTAAGAAAGAAATCTTGAGTATGGCGGAGATGGTTGTATTAGCCCTGGACCTCGCAAATCAGCGACAGACTGCAAGTAGCTGTACAGATTTGAGGCGCCAAATGTCCAATGGTTGGCAATCCACTTCCTTGGAGATGACTATAACTGTGTTTTGGAGAAAGTGAACGCATGGATCAGGTTTCCTTCGCATTGAGAAGCCAGGCGATCATGGTGACGAATATATTAATCGAAAAGGAGTGTCAACCTTGAATATCCAGGCAACGTGCAACCAGAACTATGTTTTTACAAGTATTGAAGCCAAGTGGCCCAAATCTGTGCATGATTCTCGTATTTGGAGAAATTCACCAGTTCGGCAATTGATGCAACGGACAACACACACAGTTCTTCTTGGCGACAGCGGTTAAGGCATACAGTCATGGCTAATGACACCGTTTGCAAATAACTAACTGATGCGCAGAAGAATTTCAATACCTTACTGACAAGGGAAAGAGTCATCACTGATTATGCAGTTAATTTTTCGTTTGGCCGTCTTCCTTTTATCCGTTTTTGTTTTCAATCGAGTTTTTATATTCTCATCTCTTTCCCAAACTGGCTTATGTATTGTGCCACGATTTTCTCTAGCGCAGCTTCCTTCTTCTTCTTGGCCGATGGGACTTGCAACTTGCTGGATTATCCATAGCCTTCTTGGCAATGAACAATAAATCGCTGACATATCCGGACATATCAACAGTATGTTCAAAGTCTCACTCTGACATATTTTATTTTTGAGAACAACTTTAATTGTTCGCAAAACAGCGCTTTTTTGTCGCCGAAATTAGGAACTCCCCATATTTCACACAACAAGGAACAGTACTCAAATACATACATCGCATAACTTAAATGGATGCTGTGTACCTTGTTGTGTATCTGTTGTCTGCCACAAGCGTTCGCTTCTTTTAGGTGAAGTATTCACTTGGAAGAGAGAGCAAAAGGTTTTTGCATACGAAAACAAGCTATAGCTTTCACTTCTACCTTTATCTTCAAAACAATAGCTTCCACTTCTAACTTTTTTATGCGTACAGCTCAATGTCTCTATTGCTACACGAAACTTGCGTCACAACCACAAGTTTACGACTCTAATAAGGCGCAGAAAACTAATTTTATTCCTATGCGGCGCTTTCCAAAGCAACAACACTATTACTGCTCTCCAGTAATAATGATGATATCATTATTACTGGGATCAATTTCGAATTACAATGTTCATTTAAGTCCAATCATGCAAGGTACCCCTGACGGCCCTAATGATTACTTCTATAATAAATCTCTAGTTCTCCATAGATTTAAGTAAAAATAAAAACAAAATTTTGCTTCACTTAATTTATTAAAATATCAATTAAGTAAACTCTTTGATAATGGCAGAATTATACCGAAACGTTTGTTAGAGAAATTCTAATAAATTCAGTGAAAAAAATCCAGTGTTTTCATTTTTATCTACATTAAAGTACTCGTATACAGTATATAAATAAAGTAAGGAATAATATTCATATTTTATTTTATTCCTCCGGATTTTATGGACGCCAATTTTTTTCTTTGCTTTACTACTCTGGGACCTATGATGTCATCGACTTCTTTTTCAAATGGAACCTTGGAAAAAGTTATTTTTTCTGAATTCAGCAATACCATATGTGGTATTTAAAATTAGTAGTTTTAGAGTATTAAGCGTGCTAATAATGACACTTGACATGTAACGCTTTCGATATCTAAAATGGCAATAATGACAACTGACATGTAATGCTTTCGATATATAAAATGGCAATAATGGCAATTTACATGTAACGCTTTCGATATATAAAATGGCGCGTCTGACAGAAAGGCAAAAGATTGAGATATTAATGATGATTGGATATGGTGAAAATGTTAGATCACAAAACGAAGTTGTTCGTCTCTTCAATGAGAAATATCCCGATCGTTCGATAACTCAATCTTGTGTGAGCAAAATTGTTCAAAAATTTGAAGAATATGGTAACGTTCGTGGTGTTCAACGTAAAGGACTCTGGATTCTGATAGAAAACTTCATCTTCTGTTAGACATTGAAGATAATCCAAACCAATCAACAAGAAGGCTAGCAGCTAACCACAACGTTTGTCATCAAAGTGTTTTTAATGTGTTAAAAAAGCACAAATACCATCCGTACAAAGTGTACACCAGTTCAGGAACTAAACGAAGATGATTGTGATCGTAGACTTGTTTTTTGCGAAGGGATGAATGTGAAACTGAGTAATCAACCAGATTTTCTTAACTACCTGATCTTTAGTGATGAAGCTACGTTTTGGTTAAATGGGCAAGTACACAGGCAAAACTGTAGATACTGGGACACTGAAAATCCCCATGGGATGGAAGAAAGCCATACACAGCATTCACAAATATTGAATGTTTGGGCACGTTTTACCAGGGGTCCTTATTTTTTCGATGGTTCATTAAATGGGGAGATGTATTTAGAGTTCCTTAAATTGGAATTAATACCGACTCTAGCAATGTTATTTCCAAATAACGAGGACCCAGTTTTACCGAGCGTTAATATCTGGTATCAACAAGATGGTGCACCAGCACATTAGTCCGTTAGAGGAAGTCTTTCCTAATGATGGATAGGAAGACGTGGTCCTATGGAATGGTCAGCTAGATCTCTTGATCTCACCCACTTGATTTTTTTCTATGGGGTTATTTAATATCACGTGTGTATCTGACAAAACCTCGAGATCTTGAAGAACAGCTAAAAAGAATAATGTCAGAGTGCAGAAATATCGACCAAGAAATGAGAGATAACGTTTTGGAAAAATTTCAACTCCGACTTTATCAATGCCAGAAAACAAATGGGTGGCAATTTGAACATTTATTAATGTAAAATTTCTATTGTTTTTGTCATCCCAAGAATAAATTATTACTATTTGCTCTTTTGATTTTCAAGTTTAATTATTGTTGTCAATTTAATACATATGATCCTTCGTATCTCTAAAACTACTAATTTTAAATAGGTACCACATATGCGGTATTGCTGAATTCAGAAAAAAATCTACTATTTATTTCTGGTCTAAAATTAATAAGGTTCCGTTAAAAAAAAATGGATGACGTCATGAGTCCGAGAGTAGTAAGCGACAAAAAAGAAAAGCAACGTCCGGAAGAACAAAAAATTAACCTGTCCCAGCTTTTCTCCCAAATACGGATAATAAACAAAATATGAATATTATTCCTTATTTTATTTACACACTGTATATAAAATATGCTTCGCCAAGAACCGTCAGCGACATCTAGTTTTTCAATTTTAAATAAGGTGGGTTTCATCGTTTTACCCTAGAAAAAAAATGTGTCCTTCAAATTGGTCGCAGTAACATTAGAAGAGACTATGACGCACAGTTTGCGTGTTTACAGAGATATTGACCTACTACGAGTTTGGTCGCTCGCGTATCGTTCTAAGATCTCTTAATATGCTAACTCAACAAGGTAGGTATATGCGTTGCTACGTTAATATAAATTTTGGGCGCAAGCGTTGACTTGTTATGGTTAGTTTGTCAGTTGAATATAGGCTACAGTCTAATAAGGGCTGTGTTTTGAAAAACTTCGAATGAGTGCCAGTGTATGAGAATGAATGCTCTTTACGTTACAATGTCAGTACCACTATTATTGATGATCGTGGGATTTATACAAGTACATGGTCTGACGACTTTTGGAAAGAAGTCAGAAATATCACATGGAAATGATGCCCAATGTGAAGGTCGCCGTGAGTATTCTATTTTTCAATGCTGGTAGTATCTTGTGTGTATGCAGTGTTTATAATCTATGTAATGGCAAGGTACAGATGTCCTAAAAAGTAAGTTGTCATTATCACATAAGAATGTTTTAACTACACCATATTACAAGACAACAAAAAATAGAAGTAATCTTAATTTATCCAAACAGTCACAAATGTTTGTATTGAATAACACACATTAATAACGTATGTCTCAAATGTTTTCGGAAAACAGTAAAAGTTTTCACCAATATTATTCTTATATAGTCTTAATTTAACTAAACATAACATTTGCATGACGGATAAAGGCCCATGCTCTTCTATGTCACGTAGTTTATATCTTACATTGCCCATCAGACTTTGGACGGTAGCAACATCGACTTTCCGAATTTTCTGAAAGATTCTGCGTCTTAACTGCTCCTCATTTTAAGCTTCCCAACCCCCATCATATACCTTTCTGCTCAAATGAGACTAAAATTCCTCAATGGGCCTCGCCTGAGGAACATTTGGAGGGTTACCTGTCTTCAGAACAAAATTGATACCGTTTGTGACTAACCACCTGCCTCTGACATGGCACACCACACAAAAATTTTATCTTCAATCTTGACTTTGCCTTTGAATTTAGCACTGTCAGGAGCGTCTTGTATATTGTCCGTATAGAAACCGTCATTACCTTTGATTTCCGAATTGGACAACGTGAAATATTTTTCATCGTCCATAACGATAACTTTTTCACGAAAATGAATGCGTCTCAAAGCACGGCAACACCTGGAAATTCTTTTCAACTGAACGGCGGTGTATCTTGGAGCCTTTCTTCTTTTACGATAATTTCGATTATTCCTGGCTAATGTTCGACTAACAGTCGAGCGAGTAACTGACATTCTCAATATGTTTTTCTCTTTCAATCAACTTTCGCTCATTAAGTCGGCTTAAAACTTTGGGTCGTCCACTTTTAGATAAATTGAGATAAGGGATGCCCTCTTGGCAGTGCTTTATTGTCTGATAGATTGTCGAAATAGAAATATCTTGCTCTCTGTAGATCCTAAACAATATCGTCTTTAGGTACTCGCCCAACGAACTGATAAATACTTCTACGAATATCTAGCTTGTACGACATTGTTGTTGACTTTATTTACAAAAATGATATGTCATATTAAGCATTAAAAAATTTACTAAATTTTTATTCCAACGACAACTGGATCGGATCATGTTAACTATAAATTACATTTATTGGATTTTTTTTCCGAAAACTTTTGAGACATACGTTGGTTGCTTACTTAGAGACAGCTAAAGACTACTTTACATTAATCAATTTCAGTTGTGTTGAACTTCTTTGACAAACTATAGTTAATCTCGGTTATTTTAATTTATAAAGTTCTTCACCAAGTTTTTTTAAGGAAATTAGTAGTACCAATAGCGCAAAAGTCGTAGTGACAAAATAAGTAAAACAATGTTGTAATTACTGTCAAAGATTCCGTTTAGTAGAACAGACTATATTCTATACAAAATAATGAATAGGTGCTACTTGCGTACACGGTTCGGGTCGCCCCGCGAGTAAGGTAAAACTGTAACGATATGTATTCCAATTTGCGTACACAAATTATCTTAACTATACAGCATGTGTCAAATACCATTAGGCATATAGATTCAATGTTTGCGTGTGGTCTATACGTATGGATGTAATATGTGGCAACGTGCTACCCCGACTATCCGTCACCAATGCCTGCAACAACCGACACTACAACGATTTTCTCCGATCCCCATTCTTCCCACTACTCCCTACCTAGATTTTACATTCAATGTTTAGCTGCGAACACGTTGCGGTGTGCAATAAAAACATTCAGTAAAATTAATTTATAATGAGTCTCTATACAAATATGTTTGCGCTGACTTTTGCAGACCGTCCTGTACCTTGCAAACAAATCAGTGGTAATTGATAATGAAATTATTCAATGGGTAAACGAGATTAAATATCTCGGTGTGATAATTGACAATAAATTAACATTCTCTAGAAATATTGACTATATAGAAAAGAATGTTGCAAAAAAATTGGTTTTTTGGGTAGGATAAGTGCTAAATTAAGTTTATGGGCTAGAATCTATGTTTATAAAACAATCATTGCCCCACACTTTGATTATTGTTTCACAATTCTATTTCTAGCCAAAGATGGGGATATATATATAGATTACAGAAGCTGCAAAACAGGGCTATGAGGATTATATTGAGTTGCAATAGGTATACTCGAATTACATTAATGTTAGATACATTACAATGGCTTAGTGTTAAGCAAAGGATTCAGTTCAACACTCTTATATTGATTTATAAAATAATACATAATAGGTTACCAAAGTATTTAAACAAATATGTTTCGTGTAGTAATGAGATTCATGACTACAATACTAGATACAGAGAACTTTAGGTTACCTTTACACAAAAAGTCGACTTCGCGGAATAGTCTTTTTTACAAAGGTTTAAAATTATATAATGGTATGCCTGAAGCGACTAAACAGAGTCCGTATAGTTTAAATTATACTGTAACATTGTAAACATCTAAAGATGAATAACGTTTATTATTATTACAAACAATTTATAATATTATTAATACATTTGAAAAATGTTTCTGTCTGAATAACTGTACAAAATGCAAACCAAGACATATATCCCCACAAAAAATTGAGGAAAGTGAACGGCGGGATGTATTAGTTTGTAGTATTGTGGAAATAGACAACACGATATCAACTAGAATTGCTGCCGAGAATTTGGGTATAAGTATCAAAAATGTTTCACGTACTTGGAAACGTAATGGTGTGAAATGTTTTAAGTATTCGAAAACCCAAGAAATATTTCCGGAGGACCATTTTCGAAGAATCGAGTTTTGTCAATTCATTATGGATAAGATACATCGAGACGACAATTTCGTTAGAAGTATTTGGTTCACCGATGAGTCAACTTTTCCATTGACCGGAAATCACAATTCCTCTCTTCCTCGATATTGGGCTACGGAAAATGAACACCGGCATTTTGCAAACCGCATCCAATATCCTCAAAAAGTAAACGTTTGGGCATGTCTTTTAGGTGACCATTTGAGAGGACCGTTTTTTATTGATGGTATATTAAATGCCGACAAGTACCTAGAATTATTGCAAAATCAAATACTTCCCGCTATTCAAAACACTAGAATAAATCAGGAAATTGTTTGGTTTCAACATGATGGCTGTCCAGCACATAATGCAGTCAGGGTAAAGAAATTTCTAGGGAATATTTTCCCTGGCCGTCTTATTACTGAAACGGGAAACATCAAATGGCCTCCGCGATCTCCTGATCTATCTCCAAATGATTTTTTTTTGTGGGGATATCTAAAAAATATTGTTTATACCCATGAAAAAATAATTGAGGCTGCTAATTCAGTAACTGCTCACATGTTAGAAAACGTAAGAGTAAATTTCTACGCCGCCTAGGCCAATGTCTTGCTGTGCAAGAAAGAATTTTTGAGCCCCTTGTATATGTATATAGTTTATTATTGTTTTCAGAATCCTTTTTTATTTATTTTATTATGGTTATCTTTTTATTTTATTATGGTTATCTTTTCTTTTATTATGGTTATTTATAATTTTATTAGAATTACGCTTTTGTTTGTGTCATGCAGCGTGAACGCAGTTTAAGAATTATCTGCATTTACTGAAAGGAAAAAGTAAAACAAATCCTTGTAACTTATAAATATTATTTCTGAACGCATTACAAACACCCAAGTCGGTGGTCCAATGGTTACTGCTAACTTGTATTTGCGAGATAATCGTTGTGGCATCGGTCGTCGCTGGCATTGGAAAGGAAAGTAGGGGTACCACGTTGCCCCGTATTGCTTGTATTGATCCCCTATAGCTAATAAAAAAATTGACACATGCAGTATAATAATAGTATATTAAAATACAAGTTCCATAAGACACGATTTTTGCGCACGCGTTCAAGTTTAGAAAACGAGCCGCTAGGCGAGTTTTCTAAAGAACAAGTGCGCAAAATGTCTTATGAAACGTGTATTTTATACTATTTTTTCTATTTCGGTTATTAAAAGTTCAAAAAAGCTTAAAATAAGAGACATGTTTTGTTCGAATATTTTAGAAATTTTGCTTTTTTGAAGTTGGTTACTCTGATTTTTAAGTAGAACGTTTTAAATATTTGAATATCGGTGGTGCTATATGTAATTGTGTTTAAAATTCAGACTGATTTATACAATAAATTATTTCAAATTATCAACAAAAGGGACGAAATAAATAACTGTACGTCCCCAGAGATTCGCAAAATAGCAGAAGCCAATTTATAAAATCTTTCGTCCACAAACTCTCTACATATTTATCAAAACAAACTTTTATAACAGTTGTACTATTCAACATGGTAAGTAAATGTCAATAGTAGCATCCGAAAACTTATCATCCAACTCTGCTTAACAATTTATATTGCTAATTAGTAAGTGAAATGTTAGCATGTGTGCTTTTTATTCTTTCTACAATTTTATTGCACATTTTTGTTACTTTAAAGGCTTATATTTTGACATTTAAATACGATTTGGTTCCATTTTTTTTGTTACCAACTTCAAAAAAATAAAATTAGCGTGCGATAAAGTAATACTTTATGCAACCAAAACGGGTGTCGTAAAGTGAACTTTATAGCACCGGAATAGAAAAAATATAATATTTCCTACGTCCGATTTGAAATATACGTTACAAGAGGTTTGTAACGTACAATATATGTGATTATTACGGCGACACAAAACCTAATTTGGATTAATTATATTAAAAATAAATGCACAGCTTATGTAATTAACAAAAACTGTTTTACAGAATAACAATTAAAGTTAACAGTATCTTGACGGAGAAAGAAGTATTGGACAAATATTAGGGATTAGGATAAGCATTGTTGAGTGGGTCTTTAAAGGGAGACTTGTGAATTTCTTATCACTTCGAGTACAATCGTTAGTAAGTGCATTACTGCCACTTTTCCGAGTTTTGATCAACGTTATCGAAATGATTCAACATCAAATCGCCAACACCACCAAGGGGAAGCCGTCAGTGATTTTTGAAAACAAGGAATAGTTTGTGGCCTGGTTGTTCGTCAAGGATAAGTCTAAAAATGCCGGGCGACATTAAAAACAGAGAATTCCCAACTTCTATCCGCTGAACCCAAATGCAACCAAATTTGGTTGAAGTGAAAGTTATGGAGTACCGGGATAATGATCAATGTGGCTACATATTCGCATGTGTGCTGCTTTGGAGTACATTACACTTGAAGATTTGAATAACGGTTTGATTGGCATTCAAACACATTCACCCATAAACGAAAAACTTCAACAGTTCTACGGTTATTTCGTTGAACAGTGGTCAGCAAAATAGTGTCATTATACCAGATATGTGGAACTGCAACAACAAGCTTCACGGTACAAATAACGTCGTGACGGGATGGACCAACAAATTACGCCATCTGGTCAATAAAAACTACCCGCGTGTCCTGTCATTTGATTAAAAATTTTAAAGAAAATTCAGAACACCGTGATTTTCCCTACAAACGCAAACAATTGAACCTTGAGGGGAAGAGAGGGAAACAAACATACATAGATTTGGACAGTCGGATTACTAAAATATTAGAGGCACAAACTAAAAACATTGAAAAATGCCTAAGATCTCTAGCTTATGTGCCAAAGTTAGAGTAAACGACTGTACATACCCAATGCATTTGTAGGCGCCATAAATTCTCAGCCTGACAGGCTTATACAGGTTCAAACGTGTTCAAACTTCGTCACGTCATGCATGCACATACGCGAGGTGTACACTATAAATATGACGGTTCGAAGTGTAGTAGTTTTTAGTAACCAGCGAACCAACGTGACTAGCACACGAAAATGTCTGAAGCAACGAAAATTGAGTACCGCGCGGTCATTAAATTTTTACCAAAAGAAGGCTATACACCTTATCACATTAAGCAACGTTTAGACGGCGTTTGCGGTGATTCATCTCCTTCGTATGCAACTGTATAAAAGTGGGCAAAATGTTTGGGACAAGAATCCCTGGAAGATGCTAATCGGTCGGATCGACCAATTGACGTGATAACGCCTCAACTAATTTCAATTATTGAACATTTAGTGCTAGAAGATCGACGTTTGAAAGTGAAGGAATTAGCAGTGATAACAAACATTTCCGATACACGTGTTCACCGAATTCTCAATGACCATTTGGGTATGAATAAAATTAGTGCTAGATGGGTACCGCGACTTCTTTCTGCTCTCCAACGTGAACGTCGAGTCGAATGTGCGCAGTCGTTTTTAATCATGTGTGGAGACGACCCAAAACCGATTTTGGAGTCCATTGTCACAGGGGATGAAACAATGGTTCTGTCTTACGATCCTCTATCGAACAGGGAGTCCATGGAATGGCGGCGACCTGATGAACCTCGTCCCAGAAAGGCAAAAGTCGTTCAATCAACGAAAAAGGTGATTGCCACAATATTCTGGGATTGTGAGTGCATTTTGCTAATTGACTTTAAAGAGCGCAATACAAGTGTGAACGGCATATATTATGAGTCTTTATTGCATAAATTAAGGGACGGTATTCGTGCAAAACGTCCATACTGCCGCCATTTCACAAGCTGCCATCCGCGAATGCGACTTTAAAGAATTGGAACATCCACCGTATAGTCCGGATATGGCTCCTTGTGATTTTTTTTGTTTTCTAATTTAAAGGAAGATCTTAGGGAACCTTAAATCATGGTCCACAAGACAATTGTTAGGCCGCTGGATAGCCTGCTCGCAACTGACTTCCAGGCGAGATGTTGCGCTAGGTTTTATGACCTGTAGCTAGCTCGGATGCGTGCAACGTGACAGCTTGACAACAGATGTAGTTCGTCATAGACGTCAGCAATTAGCTTTTCGTTAAGTGAAGAATCAAGACGCAAAAACAAAGCGTCGCCTCATAATGGAATATATCAGCCCTCTTCTCAGTGTGAATTATAGCAATGGTGGCAAACGCATGCTCATATAACACGCGGGCAATCCAGCAGCTGAACAAGCGTCGTGGGAGTTATGCTTAAGAGATGGCTCGGAAAATAATTTTTTTTTTCTGTGACGGGAAAAAAATTAGACATTTTATCTTTCTTGACAGGTAACAAAATGTCACTTTTTCAACCCGGGGAAGAAAGTGAAATTTAACCGGGAAGAAAGTGCCCACTTTCTTCCCCGGGAAGAAAGTGAGCACTTTCTTCCCGGTTAAATTGACAGATATTTGAATACTTTACAGGTTTCCTTAGCAACGCAGGTGTAATGTCGCTTCAAATGTCACATCGATTGATTTTCTGACTTTAATATATAGTATTAACGTGTTTTTTCAATATTAAATCGTTGTTTTTCCCATCACAGAAAAAAATAGTGTATTATACACGGGAAAAAAATTAGATTTTAGCTCTCGGTAATTTATTTTTTTAACCTTACCTCGAGCTAAAATCTAATACTTTTTTCCCTTGTATAATAAATAACTATGTTTATATTGTATAATATATTATACAAACTTTACTGGAAACCAGTAGAAACTTGATCAAGATGAAGCAAAAAATAGGAGAAGTTCTAGGCCAATAAATTCTTGTTCAAGAAATTGATCAAATTGACTTGGCAAATATCATTCATTTTCACTTGATCTAGTTTCTTATCAGTAAGAATAAGAAACCGATAAGTATGTTTATTTACATATTGTAGCAATAAGTACTAAAAATCAAATATGAATTTAGTTCTAATAATGAACAGTAGAATAATAATAGATAACAAACATGGAATCTTTAGATAACACTAGCGACATAACGAAGTAAAACTAATCGAACTTCTTTTCCTGAAAATACAATAACAATCTTTAATTTCTTATTGTTTATATTTAACAGACTGCAGAAAAGTAAAGTAAAAGTAATAAGTCACGATAAAATATAAAATACCACATTATTCAAAACAATTAATAAAATCTTGAATCATTGAAAAATTACTCCTTCGATTTTTTTTATAAAACTTGTAATGTGGGATATGTTCTCATTTCATTCTGCGTGACGCTAAATAATTTACAACACGCAAAATCCAGGAAACAGTTCTATGGGCGGGAGGTAAAATATGATTACAGTTGCGAGTCATAGATTGTAAAAATCTTACTGAAGCATTGATTTTATAATACTTCGTTAATGGATGGAGTGTAGGTAGAGAGATAATAGTGACAACATGAAAGAGAGATAGCTTTATCTTTAGTCAGCTAACCAACTAAAGTCAATATGTCAAAACCAAACCACGTGTAAAGTTTAGTACGATTATTTAATAATTGTATATGTACTTTTTCTTGTATTATTATTATTTTGTGTATGTGAGCTTTTTTGTGTAGAATTTTTCATTTCAATTATTTTTTAAGGTGAAATGTGGGCGAATGTAATTTATACAGCGTGTTAGATTTTATATGTCACAGCAAATATCTCGGCTATTTTATGAATGATAAAAAATGTCATATAAGGAAGTTATCAGGTTATTTATTTTTAATAAAGTGTCAAAATCGGAAAAACAATTGAACATAAAATAAGTCAGGTAAACCAAATAAATTTCATATCTAAATGGTACCCAATATTACTGTTCTTAAACTACATGAATTTATCTTTACAACGGTATATCATATGTACTTATTTCATCAATTCTTTCTTCATTTTTTGTTAAATTATAAATGTTGATTATTGTTAAGCTAGTTACAAAATATTAACCTCCTAGCAGAATCACCATCTCTAAACTGTGAATCGATTTAATTTTAAATGGGGTACATTTATGTTTTTTAGATTGGAAAATACTTTTGTGAACTGTCTACGTTTTGAACGCGCTCTGTTATTTATTCTATTACGTCATAAATTAATGAAATAAGTACAACATGTGAATATGTTTGACATATTATTCAAAATAAATAACCTAATAACTTTCCTATAAGTAATTTTTTAATTATTCATACAATAACCGAGATATTAACACACTTTGTGTCATTTATGGTTTTCCGTCTTTATTACAGCAGCGAGAAGATGCGAAAACAATTTCGACTGCCGGCCTATTTCTGGTAGCAGTTGTGTTAAGGATCCCTACAACAAATCTCCTGATATGTTTTGTTTGTGCAATGATAAAAGTCAACCTTGTAATGGAAAATGTCCAGCTGATGGAAAAGGTAACATTACAATATTATTTCTTAATTATATATAATAAAGAAGAGCAGATCTCCTTTCTTAATGACGAGCGATAGAAAAGGTTAACCGAACCGTCAAAACTTGAAATCAGTGCTAAACCACATTTAATTTAAACCTTCTTCTGTTCATAAGATATGATTTTCTCGTTTGATTAATGTTTATCTAACAAATTGTCTTGCTTGTCTTATTTATTCTGTAATTTGGCCACCATGATAATTATTTTTTATTTCATTAACCAAGTTATCATAAAAATCCTTACAGTCTTTACAATTTTCCCTTGGATATAAATCATGAACGACAATTGATTCCGCAATCTTAACCAGTCAGTAGCATGTCCAATCTCATCTCTATACCTATTACCAACACTTATTTTTAATATGAAATTTTTGCACTAGAACACTTTTGTCAAATGTCGCCTGTGATATTTTTATTTCAGCCCAAGTGAAATCATGTACAAGTGATGCCGATTGTCAAGCCATTTGGGGAACCAGTTGCGTGAACGATCCCAATAATTTAAATTCTGATGGTATGTTCTGTCTGTGCAGTGATAACAGCCCACCACGTAATGGAAAATGTACAGCTGACAAAGAAGGTAAAGTCTATCACATACTAATTAGTTTTTTCAAACAGATGATGTGCTCACAATAATAATAATAATACCCAGGAACCGAATTTTGAAAAATTCGGATGCTGGGTATTATTTCGGATAAAAGTATTCCTCCTTAAATAGTTAAGTGATGCTTCCAGTAAGAAATTTGTAAAAAAATTTCTAAATTATTTTTGGACTACTTTCCCATTTCTTCAAAATTTAACCAGATATTTCCAAAATATGATTTTCCTTACTTCACTAAGCAATCATTAAAGTTTATTAGCTCTTGCAACAAAATCTACAAACTAAAGTTCAGACTACAATAGCGACATCTTAAGCCATCTAGACCCAGACATTTAATATTTAAAAACTATGTACTTATACTGGAGACGCGTTAAGTTCAGTTGCACGTCATCGATACGTTTACATGTTATCATAACTGTATTAGAGAAACTAAAAAAGTTACTTTGTTAAATTATACTTGAGGGCATTTATTTCATTAGCTTAAATAGAAGATTTATAAATTGATCGTAATATACGCATTCATGGCAAATAAACACATAATTTCCGTTTCAATATTAAAGTTCTTTATTACATATTTTTAATAGACTAATAGTTCAATTCGGTGTTGACAGATAAATAATATCTGTCAAAAAGACGTGCGTTGTGTATATTCTTCCTGTCAAATTTTTCATGTTTATTTTTGCTTTGATATATATTGTTTAAAAACAGTGCTTCTTAGAAGTGTATTTATTATTTATTTGCGTCCATTGAATATAATGCCGAAAGGTTTCTGTAAACAGTCGAGGCTTTTTACAAACTTTTCTATACTCATTTGTTAAATTTAATGTGAATAGCGTAAGTATTGCTTATTAAATTATATTATGGATACATAACGAAACGTTTAAGGTTTTTCGACAATCTAAATCAATATAATAAATAAGTTGAGAAAAACTGAAGTCTTAGAGCATTTCAATTACTAAATATATTACGTTATAGTTATTGTATTGTGAATAATTTTTTTTCTTTGGTTATATCAAATGTCACTAACAGAAATAAAAATAGATCCGGCAACATATACAAGGCGAGTCGTCATGGATCTAGTATGACGTGCAACTGAATGTAACGCGTTTCCACCATACGTGTAATGGAAATTTACAACAACATAATTTCTGTCAACATTAAACCGCATTTTGTACAGAAAATGTGACAAAATAATTTTAAACAACGTTTTACGAAATGATAAATTATGCAAATGTATACATTTTAACAAAATCGATGTTATTTTTGAACCAAATCGTCTTGCTTGTCTTATTTATTCTGCAATTTGGCCACCATGATAATTATTATTATTTATTTCATTAACCAAGTTATCATAAAAATCCTTACAGTCTTTACAACTTTCCCTTGGATATAAATTATGAACGACAATTGATTCCGCAATCTTAACCAGTCAGTCCAATCTCATCTCTATACCTATTACCAACTGTTATTTTTAATATGAAACTTTTGCACTCGAACACTTTTGTCAAATTGTTATATTTCTATTTCAGCCCAAGTGAAATCATGTACAAGTGATGCCGATTGCCAAGCCATTTGCGGAACCAGTTGTGTGAACGATCCCAATTATTTAAATTCTAATGGTATGTTCTGTCTGTGCAGTGATAATAGCCCACCACGTAATGGAAAATGTACAGCTCACAAAGAAGGTAAAGTCACTCACATATTAATTAGTTTTTTCAAACAGATGATGTGCTCACAATAATAATAATACCGAGGATCCAAATTTTGAAAAATTCGGATCCTGGGTATTATTTCGGATAAAAGTATTCCTCATAGTTAAGTGATACTTCCAGAAAGAAAATTGTAAAAAAACGTCTAAATTATTTTTGGACTACTTTCCCATTTCTTCAAAATTTAACCAGATATTTCCAAAATATGAATTTCCTTACTTCACTAAGCAATCATTAAAGTTAATTAGCTCTTGCGACTAAATCAACAAACTTGAGTTCTGACTACAATAGTGACATCTTAAGCCATCTAGACCCAGACATTTAATATTTAAAAACTATATACCTACGTGTAATGGAAATTTACAGCAACATAATTTCTGTCAACAACATTAAACCGCATTTTGTACAGGAAATGTGACAAAATAATTTTAAACAACGTTTTACGAAATGATATATTATGCAAATGTATACATTTTATCAAAATCGATGTTATTTTTGAACAGTGTGTCTTTTTTTACACAAAGGTTGTTCCAAATTAAGTTTTACATACTTCTTAACAAATTAAAACTGTGAGTAAAGGTAGGTACTTTCAGTTCAAATCTAATTTTTTTTTTGGCAAAAATTATTTTATATCCAACTCTAAATACATCTGTACTCTTCGTAAATCTAAATAGAATGCATAGGTCTGGAGTTATTTGCTAAAAACTGCAGTTCGATAAAGCTAAATGTACTTCAGGTCCTTATTTTAAATTTCCTTTTAAATAAATAATATATCTCAAATGCAGCTCTACATACTTTCGCACTTATAATAAATCTGTATAGAATGCATATTCGCAAAAAAACTGTTTTTCGATCAGATAAAAACTGTTTTATAAAATTGTTTTCAAATTTACTTTTGAGTAATTTTGTATTCTTTAGAATTTACTATACTTAGTAGTTGACGAGATATTGGTAGAAGTTGATTTTTTCATTGAAGTAACCTACTACTTCCAGTCTACCGATTTCACTCAAAATCTATTAAGATCTCATAGGAAGATGTTACTAATAAATATAAAGTTTGGTATTAATACCTTTAGCCATTTAGCCACTATTGAGGCATTCAAAACGTGGACATCTGCAACTATCTGTATAAAAAAAGAGGTGTGGGCACCTCACTACTTTCTTATACGTATGTGCGTTCAGAAATGTGTATACAAAAGTTGTTCCAAATTAAGTTTTAAATTTTGATCTTCTTAATAAAATAAACCTTTGTGTCAAACGTTATTTCAGTCCGAATTTGGAAAAATGCTTATACAGAAATTATACCAAATCCAGCAGAAAGTACGTTTATTCTCTTAATAAATCTCTAGAATGCATAATTTGAGATATATTTGCAAAAAACTGCTATTTGATAAGAGTAAAAATGTTACTTCCGGTTCGAATTTAAAAGTATTTTATAAACAAAAACTGATCCGATTCTGCCTCAAAATACTTTTGTATTCCAGATAAATCTGTATAGAATGCATAATTTGTGAGATATTTGCAAAAAACTGTTTTTCGCTAAGACAATAACCTACTTCCGGTAGAATTTCGAAAAACTTTTTTTAAAGAATCTTTTTAAAATTCACTTTATAGTATTTTTGTATTCTTTAGATATTTGTCTAAAGTTAATAGTTATTAGATTGTAAGAGTAAGAGTGCTCCTTACGATAAGAATTTTAAAATTTAGATATACAATGTGATCAATCTCAAGTGACCAGGTTGCGTGGCCTAAATTTTTAAGTTGGCAACACTGTGTACTGGATAATACGTATAGTAATAAAGTCGCTGTAATAAAGTGCACATATGTTTTCGAAAACTACATATTTAATTTTTTATTTATATCAGAAAAGAAAATGAACATATAGGATTTTCAGTTTTTATAACAAAAAAAAATCATTTAGATCGGAATGTTAGAGAATGTAAGTGTTTGAAATAAATAGAAAAACTGAGGATTGATATCTGTCTAACAAGGAAATACTCTAATGTAGGAATTTTTAAGATACCACTACACTTCCCTTGAGATTGATCTCATTGTACAAAAATTGTTCCAACTCAAGCTCTAAATACTTTTATGTTCTAGATAAATCTGTATAGAATGCATAATGCGAGATATTTTGCAAAAGATTTTGTTCTTACTAGGGAATTCAAAAACGTTTTTATAAAATCTTTCTAAAATCCACATTATAGAGGATTTGCTTTCTTTAGAAATTCGTCTAAAGTTAGTAGTTGACGAAATATTAGTAACTTTTGATTTTCTTTTTTATATTTTTTTTTGTAATATCCACCAATGTAACCGATGTGCTTAATAAATTTACCTTTTTATCACCAAGTCTTTTAATATATACTGAGCTACTATTCCAAAACTTTCAATAAGTTCTCCACCCTATCTTGTGAATAATTAAATATGCCAAAATCTTCTGATAAAGGTACAATATACATTTTTACAGAATCAGTTCCAGGCACCTAGCATTTTTATTTACGATGTGTTTCATATCCGTCTATTTAGCTGCTTCTACCTAACTATCAAAAAATCAAACTAAAATGTAGATATTTTGCAGCTATATCTCGTTCATACTTTGCCTAGCTTCCGTTTTATCAATAAACTGATATGTTATTTCCAGTTTCATTCAGAAATGTGACTTGCAAGTGCTATATTGACTATATTCTATATAAGCGTCACCCGCCATGCTCATAGAAATCAAATTATTCAAACTCAAAATATCTATTGCAAACTTCATCAACCACATAAATTATAAAAAATGAGGAATGGGCACCACACGACTTGTTTATACGTATGTTTATAGAGAAATTGTTCCAAGTTAAGTTCTAAATTTTGAATCTTCTTAATAAAATAAATAATATATAAATAATAAAGCTCTGAGTAAAGGTGGTACTTTCGGTCCGAATTTTTAAAAATTTTGTTTACAGAAATTATCCAAAATTCAGCTAAAAGTACTTTTATTCTCTTAATACTCCTCAAAATGCATAATTTGATAAGTATTTGTAAAAAACTGCTATTCGATAAGAGTAAAAGTATTACTTGCGGTCCAAATTTTGAAATACTTTTGATACACCTATTATTTCAGCTCTAAAATACTTTTGTGTTCTTAATAAATCTATATACAATGCATAATTTGCAAGATATTCGCAAAAACTACTATGCGATAAGAGTAAAAGTGTTGCTTTCGGTCCGAATGTTAAAATTGCCGATTTGTATAGGACAGATATATCTGCTACATTTGGAAAAGAAATTCTCAGCTTTCGGTTATAAAAAATTATGTTGTGTCGTCAAGCTTCCCTGAAGTATGTACTGCTTTAATGTTATTTTTTACAATCCCCGTCACTACCGCTAGTGCCAAACGATCCTTCTCAAAATTAAAATTAATAAAGACGTACTTAAGGAATACCATGGGGCAAGAAAGAAAAGGGGACAGTTCAGCAATACTGTCAATCGGACTATAAATCTCTGGTAAAAGAGATGTAAATTAAACTTTAAGATTTTTCATTTCCGCTACTAACTAAACAATAAAAATATTAAAATGTTTTAATTCTTATTATTCCTCAAAATACATAATCAATTTGTAAAATCACTTCATGTAAATCAATTTTTGGAATAATATAAAAATCCGTAATGAAAAAGTAAAACAATTTTCTAAAAATATTTTGCATGTAGACACTTCTGTAATTGAATATTTGACCCATTCTTCATTCAAACACTAACTAATACCCGAATTTATTTAAACTTGTTAATATTAAATAAACCTTCACGTGGTTCAAACTATTGGTAAAACTTGTATACGTGTAAGCAAATATGTGAACATGCAAATACACATTTAAAATAAATACATTTTAATTAACGACACGTAAGACTTGTGAAAACAAAATTCGAACATAAATATGTTTGTTTGACATGGATATAGAAGGTTGTGGATTATATAATCTCTAATTATTTCTCAAAATACACAGATACAAGATTATCACATCCATGTATAATGTAGGTATATATGTAGCACATAATTATATTAGTGTTGCCAAAAATACCAGCATAAATAAATTAATTTTCACCTCTCAGATTTAAACTGATAAACTCCCAGTAATTAATACATAATTACTAACATACATATTTACGTTCAGATTGGAAAATAAATATAATGTAATTTAGTTTAATATTCGGCTTATCTTCATGAGTCTTCAAGTGCTAAACAAACTTTTATAATATATTTTATGATACTTATAATTACCTATTTCTAAAAAAATATGCTTATGTAGTTAACTACATCCAATAAATATAGCCAAGTACATAATTTTGCAGAATTTGTTGCATATTTTGCACGTATCTATGCCGAACAATATTTATGTACTGGCCTGTATACATAATTTATTATGCATATTATGTACAAGCTTCTAAGTTACAGAAATAATGTGAAGGTCAGTTTGAATTCAATAACCCGTTTTTTTAAATTTATGCCCTATGTAGAATACAAAATTAGCCGCCAAAACGCGTATAATTGAACAATTAATGTTTGACTTTCACAAGTAGGTAAGTACTGACTGCATAAGAATTTCCCATATATATTACGCAATGAATCATCATAAATTGTCGGAATTAGAGAATTAGAACTCATTTAAAAGTTGTATACATTATAATAATACACATTAATATTACACTGGAAAACATTCTAAATTTTAACCATAATATTAGATAAAACAAGATAAACTTCGTACAAATATATACAAGAACACGCGTATATTTCCGGATTGTATCAGAAACAGTTACAAAATAATGTATTTATGTAAGTAAACATTGCCAGAATAGATTAACACATTCTTGAAATATTTCCATGCATTTGAAATTATCAATTATTCTACCTTGATTTTTAACGACGGATACGGTCATTCTTATCAATGAAACATTCTTTTCCTGTTGCGTCTGGAGCATTACTTTGATTAAGTCCAGTGGGTGCGTGACGCAAGCGGCTCCGGATCCAGCCAGACCGCCAAAGTACCATCGCGACAACTTCTTCTTCCTAATATCCTCCATCCTCCCGCTAGTTTGCTAGCACATGCACGTTAATGGAGCAGCGGGTTCTACTAAAACAAACCGGTCACCGAATACGACTGTGCGACTGACTGACAACTGGAAGTGAAAACTTTCGATTCTTATCGTCGGCCGGACCCAGATAAATAATGACCACAAGTTCATTAACATCCATCGCGTACGTTATTGTGTAAATATCTGATAATTCTATCGGACAACAAAAATCGAACGTTTTTTGGTGTGCCGAGGACTAAACAGCGTGTTTAATGTTCAATTAGATCTAGGCTTAAAATAACCCCGCGACGTTATATTAATATACTTGAACAATATATTTTATTATTCCACTTGTTGTCAAGGCGCACAATATTCTCTAACGTTTAAAAGTTAATTTAAAAGTCCGCGCCGCATAGCTAGCGCCGCCAAACACAATAAATCGTAACTATACAAGTAAATATGATTGTAGGTTAATATAGTAAAAACGTGTCTAAATTATAGTAAATAACTTCCATTTTAAATAAATTTTAATAGATAGATATGGTTACTTACCTGTTGTTAGTGCATCAATTTAATATTTGAACCTGATTCAGGTACGTTTAATTTGCGTAAGGTCAGTGAATCCATCACTAAAATAAATTGATATAAAATATGTTTGCTTGCTTTTCCAAACTAAATTCGTCTATTTATGGACTTACCTAATTATGTGAGTTAATTACAAGCCTTTTGTAAAAATTTTGTTGTTTGAATTCCAAAATATAATACATGCATAGTGTTAGATTTAACTAATCAATTTTATTATATGTATATATTTACTATATCTGACTCGGCAGATTTATTTATTGATGCAGTATACGAGACACGTTTTAAATTCATATTTGTACTCTTACTTTTTAATGTCAATTTAAATGTTAAGATGAAAAGAAAAGTGTAATAATAATTGTCTAATGTACTGATTTTTTTCTAGAAGTAGTTGCGCCATCTAGCGGGAGACGTAGAAAGTATTGTATTGATTTTCAAAATATTGATATTTCTTTCAGAAGTTATTAAGTAATATTATATACTTTAGAAAACGTTCTCTATGTAATTGTATGTGTTGCTGTAACTATTATATTTAATTATACTTAAATGTTATATGGTAATGTTATTTGAATTACTTGTGTAACCTAAATATGACTATGGATGTTTGGTTGCCTAGTTTTATAATTAAAAGAATGTTAAAAATTAATTCTCAGAAAGTTAAAAATTATTTTATAATACAGACGCCGCCTCTTTAGTTATTAGTGCATCAATTTTATTTTTAAACCTGATTCAGGTACGTTTTAGTTTGCATAAGGTCAGTGAATTTTTACTTGCTTTTCCAAACGAAATTCGTCTATTTATGGACTTACCTAATTATGTGAGTTACTTACAAGGCTTTTGTAATAATTTTTTTGTTTGAATTCCAAAATATAATACATGCATAGCATTAGATTTAACTAATCAATTTTATATGTACATATTTACTATATCTGACTCTGCAGATTTATTTATTGATGCAATATCTATACGAGACACATTTTAAATTCGTATTTGTACTCTTTTTTAATGTTAATTTAAATAAAAGATGAAAACTCTAATTGTCTAATCACTAATGCACTGATTTTTTTCAAAAAGTAGTTTCGCCATCTAGCGTGACACGTAGAAAGTACTTAAATAATTTTTAGAAAATTGATGCTTCTTACCGAAGTTATTAATTAATATTAGATACTTTAGAAAACATTCTCTATTAATTTGGTGGAATATTATATGTGAATAACTTATGTAACCTAAATATGACTATGGATGTCTAGTTACCTAGTTTTATAATAATTAAAAAAATTTTAGAAATTAATTCTAAGAAAGTTAAAAATTATTTTATAAGAGAGACGCCGTCTTTTTAGTATTTACGAAAAAGGAGAAGAATATCTAATACATCAGTTTTGCTTTTGAAGCCTTCAAGAACCATGTTTTTGTGATATCAACTTCAGAGTGAAAACATTTTTGGAGAATTGGTTCGAATGCATGAGCAAGTGTATAAATATTTTGTTTAATCCAAAAAAAATGTTTTCTTTTCTAATTTTTGTAACAACTTAAAATGCACCTCTTGTGTTTACTTAAATATATAAATTCAATGCTAACAACTTACTTTACTTAATTACATCTTTTTTACAGAAAAGAAGCCACGGAACTCAACATGGATCTCCTTAAATCAGACATTCAGATACTTCTTTCAACTTTAAATATTCAAAATTCTGAAAAGCACGTTACCATTATAGAAAACGGCGTAGCAGATGCTAATTTTGTTTTATGCCATATCCTCAAGCACGTTTTTCAAGATCCAAATAAGGCACTGTGTCTAGTTATGCTACACAATACGCTTGGACATTATCAAAATGTCGGAAAACGTTTAAATTATAATTTATCAGATCAAATCAAGAATAATAACGCTTGCATTGTAGAACCGTTAAATAGTATAGCTGACGATATCGGCGAAGAAAACTCTAATTATCTTACCAGTAAATCGGAAGACATCACAATGAAGTTATTCTTAACAATAGAGGAGAAACTAAAAAATCTATTGAGTACAAAATCAGGTTTAATATATCTTCTCATCGACGATATCAGTCACCTATTGGACTTAGGAGTAGAGATAAAGCACCTACTGTGTCTATTAAATACTATGATTAATTTTGACGAAAGAGTTAATTTAGTTATCGGTACTCATGTTTCTGGATCTACTGACCAGAATTTGTGCAACGCTTTGACATATATTAGTGATGTGATTGTAGAAGTATCTCCTTTGAAAACCGGTCGAAGTTTCCATTTATCGGGTATATTAGATTTGAAACGGAAAGATATGCCAACAGAAAAATTCAATTTTAAAGCGACAGACAGAGGAATTAGATTGTTTAGACCTGGGGAATCATTACAATATTTGAAGCATTATTAAAGTATTTGATAAATCAGCAAACGGTGTTTTATTTTTAATACCTTAACTAGAATTACTAATGATTACAAATATTCCACTGTTTTATAAACATTAAAATTTTATTATTTTTTTTAATGTTATGTTGGTGTTATTTGGCAACAAGTATTTTTTACTAATTCTTTTCTATAAATCGCAATATTTTTGTATTTTGTACTGCAACTTAATAACATGCGATCGAAATTGGTTTACATGATATTATTCTATTTTCCGCGGGCTTGACATCAATATCTACTTCCACTTTTCAGTGTGGAGTTAGCGTATTAGGGAAATCATTCATATGTACTTAATTCAAATTTGTATTTAATTATAGTGTACATAATTTTCATTGTTATAAGTAATTATGCATTTATCAAACTGCAGAAACATATGTATACTCAAATAATTGATCTTAATGTTGTTGAAAAATATTTAAATTAAATTTAACAATACCGTTTTATTGCCAAGAACGGCAAATGTTCGCAACAGCCAACGAAATAAACAAGGAGAATGAAAATACTCCATAGAAATATGTATTTTAGTATATAGTCCAGGCAATAGGTACTTTCAATAATACTAAAGGTCATGGAATTTTCATCTAATTAATATTCTGATTTTGCGACCTTGACCGACCGCCGCCATATTGGAAAAATGGTACCAAAAAACAGTTTTTCGAGAATATCTTCTCTGTAGTGCGATCTAGGTAAAAAACATTTATTATAAAAATTACAGAGCATTACATTTCCTGCAACATCTATACTAAACATTTTCTAGTCAGATGAATAGTTCACAAGTTACAGCAGAGTCAAGTTCAGCAAATTTATACTATTCTCAAAATCACTACGTCTTTCTCTAGTTTTAGTAAATATCGATTACTTAATACGTATATACTACCTTTTTTTACTCATTTCCGCACCACCATGAGGTAGAGAGAGAGGCGCGTTTTTTTTCATGTGGTATCCCCAGTAGGCCTAATCCACATTTCGTTATTTTCTTGTCTTTTTTTGTGTTTCGATGCCCTAGATCAGGGGTCTCCAAACTACGGCCCGAGGGCCACATCCGGCCCGCGGACAGATTTTGTCCGGCCCGCGGAGAGCTAGCATACTTGAAAACTCCTTTTAGAGAACATATTTTTTATAGCAAATTAAATTTAGTTTACTGAAGTATTCTAATTTTATGTTGAATAATTATTAATATGACATCTACATTGATATGGTCATGGGCTAACTACTCATAACATTGTTGTAGGCTTATTGTTATTGTTTTTGTGATAAGTTGGATAAAGAAACACAGAATTGTAATGAGTAAAGACATGTATAATATGCAGAAAATTTTACTTCAGTATATAATAACTAACAAATTATTGAAATGAATCCAACTAACATTTTATACATTTTAAATAAAAACATAACTTATAACAAGCATAATGACATATGAAATACTAATGAGATTTGTGTAATTGAGATTTTCCACTGACAATAGTTTGTAGTTGTGGACTAATTTTACTTGTACCAATTATTAAAAGAGATTTAAGATGCTCATCAGTTAATTTAAATCTGTAAACATTTTTTGTGTACTTCATTTTGGAGAAGGTCTTCTCACACAAATAAGTAGCACCAAAAACAGAAAACAGCCCACGAGCAAATTTATGCAAATTATCAAATTGTGTCAGTGGAAGACTCATAAAATTCCAACAAAGATGAGTTTTGATATTTGTTCTTAATTATATCACTGCACTGTAGATCAATTATTTCCATTTGAAGTTCCGGGGCTAGGGTTTCAATGTCAGTATCAAAAGGATTCTGAAAAATCTTAATTTGATTGCAAAATCGATAAGAAACTAAGTCTCAGTAGTGTGGCTGAATATTTCACATGTTTTAAAATGTGAAAAACATTTACTTCGTAGTTGTGATTGAAACAGTATCAATTTCTTCCGGAATGATTTGATATTAGTGTATAAATCAGGAAGATGCTGGTTTTCTCCTTGCAATCTCAAATTCAGTTCGTTCACATGTTTTGTCAAATCAACATAGAATGCTAACTTCCACAGCCATGCGTTGTTTTGTAATTCAGTAAGAGGGTGATGCTTTTCATTCAAAAAAATTTCGATCACTGCTCGAAGTTCAAAAAAGCGCTGAAGGACTTTCCCACAACTAAGCCAACGTACGGCAGTATGATAAGGTACCTAAGTCATTTTCTCCAATCTCTTCAATAAATTGTCGGAATTGTCGGTGATTCAGCCCAAAAGATCTGATAAAATTAACAGTTGATATGACTGGTTTCAGAACTTCAGACATATCCAAACATTTTCCGCACAAAGACTGTTGATGAATGATACAATGTAAGACTAATGGTTTTAAACCACCGTCATTTTCTACAGCCTTTGACACAAGAGCGACCACTCCTTTATCTTTCCCACTCATGTTTTTGCCTCCATCAGTTGTAATACATTTCAAGTTTTTCCATCGAAGGTTCTTTTGATTAATGGCCATTTCAACTCCTTTAAAAATATCTGTACCAGTAGTTGTGCCATGAATACTATTCATATCAAGAAGTTCTTCATGCACTTCATAGCTTTTATCTACTCCTCGAATAAAAATCAACACCTGAGCAGTATCTGACACATCCGTTGACTCATCCAAGGCCAAAGAAAACCACTCAACATGTCCATTTTTGTCGAACAGTTGAGAGGATATATTTTCAGCGATGTTTTCTACCCTTCGAGCCACAGTGTTTGCTGACATACTGACACTTTTTAATAAATTTACCTTTTCAGGGCACATTTCTTCGGCTACTGCAATTATGCATTCTTTGATCATTTCTCCATCGGTGAATGGTTTTCCACGTTTTGCAATTTCAAGAGCCACACGAAAGCTGGCACGCGTTGCAGCCTCTTGTTCAGTTTTGAGTTTTGTAAATGAAGATTGCTGCGATTTCAATCCGCGCTTCATAGCTTCGAATTTTTCTGTCCGCAAACTTCCTGTATATTTTGAGTAATTTTGAAAATGTTTTGTTTCATAATGACGTTTAATGTTATATTCTTTGAGAACGGCTATGCTTTCATTGCAAATCAAACATAGCGCCTTCTTACTGGACTCAATTACGAAATACTGAATGTTCCACTGATCTTTGAATTTTCTGCATTCACTATCAATTTTTCGCTTCTTTTCCATACTACTAAATCACACACAAAAGCAACAATTCAAATCAAAATACTGTTACAAAGATGTCTTAAACTTAAACACGCACAAACACGTTTTAAGGAGATACGCACTATTTTATTTCACAACAGTGTCATAGGAACTGACTTGTGGTTGCGCCACTAGCCTTCTTATATATTCTAATTACTGCCATCTAGAAGTGAGTGGAAGACACCAGAACTTTCTCGAACCAACGAGATTATTCTGTACGTGCTATTAGCGCCATCTGCTAGCGATAGAAGGTACTACCTATTTCCGCTTGTATCCACCAGATGTCGTGTCACGTTACTCCTCATGGCTCGTACTCTACGACTAATCTAGAAATTACAGATAATGACAGGAAAATTAATAATATGCAGTGTTGCCGTTTTGCAGCCTTTTTTAAACGTTGCGTACTTTTTCGGACTTTTTTTCATCAGTGGACTATTTCACTTTTTACCACCGGCAACAATGATAATATGGTTTTGGCCCTCGGAACTTACTGGAGTAATCAGTATGGCCCTAAGGCTGGAAAGTTTGGAGACCCCTGCCCTAGATGGTCCAGGCTCACTGATATTAATATTATCTTGCAAATGTCTCCTCTTCCACTTTTTCGTCTTCGTTGTATTCCTCGTCGTCGTGTGCCAATAATTTTGCAACAGCCAGGTCTTCATTCTCGTCGCAGTCGTCTTTTCCTTCTTCTTAAGAGCCCGCAAAAATCTCTGGCGCTGTTTTCACACGCGTCTCTATGGCAGCATGTGCAGATAACAGAACACTTAAAGCCTGTTTTTCTACACCCACAGGCTCGACCGCACCCCTTCTTGCACTTGCACGAAATGAATTTCTGGAGTGCCGGATCTTTTGTTGTTCTCAGAGGAGTAAACCCAATCCTGCTTCTTTCCCACCCTAGTTCTCGGGACTCTCGTGTATATCATACCAAGCCTGAATTTAGGTAGGTCCGAAGAGAATGTTGCCGTGCAGCTTCTCGAGTAGGGGGTAATGTAGAAACATCGAATTTACTCTTCGTCACGGGTCTTGCGAAATTTTGATAAAAGCCCGAAGTAGTGGTGTTATCTTAAACGCCGTAAAGGGCAATAAAAAAGCTTTCCCCGCAGCAGCAATGACTTCTGGACCTGAGTTTTGTTCTTTGAAAGCTTGTATAGTTAGGCATAAATAATTGTTCTTTTGAAGCGATTTTAGAAACTTAATTTTTCCTACGTTGAAACCAACAGAAGTACTGTCAAAACCGCTGAAAGCATGCCATACCAATATGTTGTCCGCCACTATTTCTTCATATTGTAGATTTCGAGGAGAGTAAATTTTGTCAACAATTTTTTCTCTGCCTGGTTTGCGAAGGTAAACGTTTGGATGAGATCTCGCCAATGTTATTAGGAGGACGAGAAGATCTATATCTTCTCCTACTATGAATACAGAATCAAACAATGCGGACATACTGATCGGCGTGTTAACGATCAATGTGTTGGCATCTTCTGTAGCCTGCGGATCAATGGGAATAACAACACTAACGTTTTTTCCCCGAGCTTAGACGGCAGCTGTTTTTAAATATTTGGGTCAGACTGGGCCAAATCCTCTTCGCTAATAGTCGTTTACTTCTAAGAAAAAATATCATACAATGTAATTTAAAAGTTGTGTAAATACCGTACATTTGTTGTGCGGAAATGAGTAAAAAAAAAGGTAGTACGTATTAAGTAATCGGTATTTACTGAAATTTAGAGAGAGAAAATAGCGATTTTGCGAATTGTAAAAATTTGCTGAAGGTGACTCCGCTGTAACTCGTGAACTATTCATCTGATTGGAAAATGTTTATAACATAAGTTGCAGGAAATTTAAACCTCTATAATTTTAGTAATATATATTTTTAACCTAGGTTGTACCAGAGAGATTATATTCTCGAAAAACTGGTCTTTGATACCATTTTTTCAATATGGCAGCGCGAGCGGCGGTCGCAAAATCAAAATATTAATTAGGACACCTAACTGTAAAAATCTACCTTTTGTAATAAAAGCCCAATTTTATGTCTTCATTGCCTGGACTAATATTTCCATATTCAAACCGAGCACAATATAACCTGAAACTTCATATTTACCCAAACAAATCGTTTCAAGGAACATACGGTTTGTATAGGTAGGTCATCCTGGTTGGTGTGCTATTGACGTAATAGACTGTGAAATCAAATGAAGGTTTATTTCTTCGAACAGTGTTGACGTGAAGTAATAAAAGAGTCAAGGTCAATCAAGCTTTAGTGTTAAAAAAAAAGTGAAAATGGTTAACGTGGTAAACTATAAAATCAAATCAGTGGTTATTTCTACCAATGGTGTTGAGGTGAATGTGATATTCTTACCTTCTATTGTTAACTTCATGAATATATTTTGGCACTGTGTATATCTATAGAACAATGAAGTAACATATATATGTTAATGCAATGTTAAGGCTGTATTACACTTACCAAGTTCTTGACCAAGTTATTGGCCAAGAACTTCATTAAGTTAAAATTGACGACAAGTCGTGTATTACACTTGTCAAGTCGACTTGGTCAATTTCTTGGCCAAGAACTTGGTGGCTTAGAACATTTTTCTTCTCAACTTGATCAAGTTTTTAGTGATTTCTAGTAATATTCATGTTATAAACCTTTTGCCAACTGTCTAAAATGTAAACACAAATTCCATTTTAGAATATCGTTAAAAATGACATGTTAACTTGATACTTCTTGAAAGAATTGTAAGCGTAAATTTTTTTTTTTCTTTTGTATCTCTTGTGCAGTTATTTTTACATTCAATATCAAACACAAATCTTCGGTAACTTTATTAATTTTTTTATTTCGTACTTTTGCACTATTGGTACTGATAATTCACCTAAAAAGTTGGCCAAGAAATTGATAAGTATAAAACAGTCAAGGTCAACAATAAATTGGTCAAGAACTTGCCGACAATTTCTTGGCCAATACCTTGGTCAAGAACTTGGCAAGTGTAATACAGCCTTTATAATAATACGGAATTAATACACAAGTTTTAAATAAATGTTACAAAACAGTGCAGTATTTTTGTATAACAAAGATAGAACTCTGGCGACGAAGCGACAATTCTTTAAATGTTGAAAACATCATTTCTCACTTTTTCTTCCTTATTTTAATTCAGCTTCTTTTCTGATGGTCCGCATAAGTGTATTTGGTCTGGGATCCCACCTGCATCGTGTATGTCATTCTGTTTTTCCTAACTAACACTATTCCTGGTATTCACTCTCACCCTTCTAACATATACTTTCTTATTTTTCTTAATATCTTTACCTTAATATAAACATAATATGATTTAGTCGTGTTTGTAGTTCCCTATGTACAAAAAGCTCAGCTGGACTTTTATTTGTTATTGATTGTGGTTGGGCACAATAACTAAAGAGTATATTATCTATTTTATGTTGCATTGTTATTCTTTTTGAAATATTTTCATCTAATTTAATTTTCAAGAGAGCTTCTTTTTATTGTCTGCACTGCCCGTTCCGGCGACTCTATTTCGGATGATAGGGCGGTGTTTTAACATGTATGATACCGTTTTGTTTGCAAAATGTCTCCATCTTATCTGGCATAAATATCATCACCTTTTTGTGCATAATCCACATGAATTCTTTCCACTGAATGACCAGTGATATTTTTGATTCCCCCTTTTTGTCATTTGCTGTTGCTTGACATATGTGGCATTGCATTACTTTCCGTTTTATGTCATTATCGATATTTCTCCACCACACATAACTGCTTGCTAATGTGTTCATGCGCACTACGCAGGGATGGTCATGCATCAAATCTAATATTTGTTATTGATGACATTGCGGTACTACTACTCTTCGACCTCACAAGTACAACCATTATTGCTAATTCCAATATACTGACTCAGCAGCACACCGCTTCCTTACTCCGCACAGTTTAGCATCAGTGGACGGTTGTCTATTTAAAACATGCACTCTCGAAAACACATGCTAGCTCCATAAGACACCGCTCAGCACAGCCTCGCATACAGTGGACGCCATGCTAAGTGTGGGCGCTCGGTCTTGCGTTCGCCATCTTGTCTAGCGAAAATAAAGTTTTGCTTAACGACTAGCGGCGGTAATAAAAGTCGATTAAAATTCAAATTTGAATCATGTCTGTATATACAAAGATAGAAGGAAGGCAGTATGAAACGCGAGGAAACAATGTACTTATCATACCAAATGCTGACATTACTCATTATAGTCATTTTATTAGATTTGGAAGCTCAGGATTACAAAAATAGTGAGGGAAACTTCTTAAGATAGTCCAGTACCTATTCATATATGTATTGTAAATAAGAAAATTTGCCGATATCTCTTACCAGATATCATAAAATAGCTATTCAAAATTATACCAATATTTACTTACCGCGAGTTTTAACCACTTTCACTACCAAGGCGGCAATCGTCAATTGCTTCTCTTGTTGAGTTTGCAGCAGCACTTTTAGTAAATCCAGTGGATGAGTGATACATGCCGCCCCAGCCGAGGCAAGACCTCCAAAATACCAACGCGATTTTCTTTTTTTGTCTCCCTCCATTACTTTAAATTTTTCTCTAGAATTATCAATACGTTTTCATCAACTTTATGATCATCTATAATATTCTTGGTGAACTGTAGGTAATATATGAAAATATTATTAAAGTGACGTTACATTATCCACATTGAATTTCTTGACTCTGTATATTGAAGTTCAATGCTAGTGTGAATTATTTGCTAAGCTAATAATGAGCATACGACTGTTTCAACAAATTTTGGGGTTTAAAGTTACATCTACATAAATGAGAGCCATTTTCCAGCTTTCAATTCTCCTTTCTATTTTTTTTATAATTCTTACCTGCAAAAGCATTAATACCTTGCGTTTCTCGTATCTACAGTGAATTTTGCATATAGGTAGGTAATTCATAATTTTTAACTCATAATTTATACTGCACTGATTTTCTTAACCAAAAAGATGAATAAAGTGGAATCGACATGATTGTTACTGACAACTGACAGTTGTCACAACTGTTGATATAATAACATTGCACCAACAACTTTATCCATATCTGGTCAGCATTAAGTTCATGTTCAGTGATTTAACGATAATAGTATTAGGGCTGATAATTTTCGCTCTTCTACTTGATCAAATTAAGAGTTACTCAAAAAGCCATGAGTATATTTTGTAGTGGGACTATCAATATCAACGCAAATTTCTACTCCGTATCGGTATAATATTTTGCTGTCGATCTCATTTCCCCTTCCATTCATTAAACATTGACTTCAAGTGATACCATTGGCCGTGTCGTTTAAAAAGAGATAAGACTTGCTTCGCGAGCTCCTATGTATGTGACACACTACTGACAAATATTAATGACAGTGACACTAATAAATTTAAAAATATCATTTACTTATATATAACTTTATAGGTTATTGTGCTCATTTGGTATTAGAACCAAAATAGCTGATTTTGGGTCGTTTGTCATCACCTACGAGTAAAGAATAGAACAGGAGAGAGCATAACGTGGTGTGGAAATAGGTATTTTTTAGACGGAGTTACCCTTTTCGGTAGGTCAGTTATGTCCGGTTATGTCAAAAATTACATTTTAGTGTTTCTACCGTGCGAGCAAGTTGAACTGAAGAAGGTTGGCAGCACAAATTTTCTATTAGCAACACTGAGTAGTTGGTATTGAGTAATTTGGTTACTTAATAGTAAACAAAGGTTAATGCTATCGTAACCTAACATCTTACTGTCAGATAGTAAAAATTGATGGATGCGAGAATTGAATTTTATAGTACATTTTTTAAAATGAAAGCCAGAATTGTTGTGTTATTAAAGACATCGCCCCGTAATATTTGACTACGTTTAAAGATTTATTTTTGTTGCTGCGTTTTTAATGGTCAATTGTGTGGCTTGTGGTCGTTCTAAAACGGCAAGAACAAAGAATATTAATTTTTCTCTTCATCGGTAAGTTATTTCATAGGCATTCAACATAGGCAATAATAATTTAAAAAGAGGTATTTTAAATAAATTGTCATACACCGCTGGTCTGAGCAGATCTGGAATGCGGCTATCAGTAGAAAACGCGCACAGTGTTGCCTTATGTATTTGAAACATTTTTCCCGGTATCGACTTATAGACTATGCACTAACGTAATGTAAACATTAAACATTTTGTTGTTGTGCTTTGGTTAGGTCAGGCTAGATAAACGTCACTGAACGTCATGTAAACGTTACGAGTGCATTTAATGCTTCCGTATAGCGCGCTTTTGTTAACGGTAATTTCTATTTTATCGAAAATAAGTAATATCACACTGGAGAGAAGTGAAAAAATACAAACAGAACACAATAATCAGTTTAGAGGTAGCAACGTTTTAATAAAATTGGAATAATTCTGCGTAAGCAATGGTATTAATGTAAAAAGATCGCTAGAAAATTATTATATTCTTGAAAAATTAAATTACAAAATTAAACTACCGTATATTAGAATTAAACTAAAATGTTTTTTAAACTAATAGTAAAAGGAAAGATTTTATTTTATAAAATTTAGTACAAAAATTCTATAAATATTAATGGAGTAAATGTTCAAATAAACCGCCTGCTTGCTCTTGACAATAACCAAGCCTGTAGTAAAATTCATT
Source organism: Amphimallon solstitiale (assembly GCA_963170755.1). Classification (NCBI taxonomy): domain Eukaryota; kingdom Metazoa; phylum Arthropoda; class Insecta; order Coleoptera; family Scarabaeidae; genus Amphimallon; species Amphimallon solstitiale. The sequence goes on from OY720683.1 coordinate 100,427,075, forward strand.
CCGTACGTTGGCAAGTGTTTCAGGCAATATACTATTGGCAGTGTTGACAATCTTTTGCCGTAATTCTTCCAAATTTCTAGCTCGCTCATGCGCATATGTATAAACTTTTTCCTTGATACAGCCCCAAAAGAAAAAATCTAACGGCGTCAAATCGGGCGAGCGAGGTGGCCATTCTATCGTGCCGCCTGAACCTATTATACGGTTAAGAAAAGTTTGTTGAAGAAATTGCCGTACAATCCGTGCAGTGTGAGCTGGACAGTTATCCTGTTGAAACCAAATCTCTTCAACATTAACATTGAGAGCACGAACGGCCGGCATGATATTAGTTTCGAGCAATTGCAAATATCTGGCTGCTGTAAGTGTACCATCAATAAAAAATGGACCAATAATATGATCACCCAATATACCGGCCCACACATTCAATTTTTGAGGATATTGGGTACGAAGGGGCAAAAACAGATGTTTATTTTGCTTTGACCAATATTTAGTAATCATTGGATTAGAACGACCATGTAAATAGAACGCAGATTCGTCCGTAAATAAAATGTTTTGTATAAAATTATCATTTTCGACGACTCGTGCCATTACACTTTCACAAAAGTTAATGCGCCTTACTTGATCTCCAAGAAAAATTTCCTGGCGTTTTTGTTTGCTGTAGCTACGATACCCTTGCCTATTCAAAATCTTTCTAACAGTACGCGCTGGGATATCAACCTGTTCAGATATTTACCGTGATGAACATGGTTCATTTTGCTCAACAGCACAACATACATTAACTTCCCGTTGTTCCCTTTCCTCGCTTAGTATCCGTATACGACATCCTTTGCTCTTCTCAATGCATTTATGGCAGTCCGTAATACATCCAACAGATTCGAATTTATGAACAATGTTCAAAACTGTTTGAACGGCAGGGACGGGTCTATTTTCAAATGAAAATATGAAACGACCAACTACTTCCTGTGCTGTACTACCTGAATAGTACCATTTAATTATTTGAATTCTTTCTTCCGTAGTGTACAACATCTTAGACAGTGTCAGTAACTCAAAATCAAAGAAAACTGTCCGCGTGAATATACGATTTTCTATTAAATGTCATTTGTGTCATTATTAAGTACTGTCATAGTTATGATGCCGGACTAAATTATATTGGCAACCTCGCTTGCTAACATATGTACGAAATACATGTATTTTATCCCGCATTCTAATAGTAAACAGACCAGCGGTGTATATCTGACATGTCTGATTATGTGTTCAGTGTCGTAACATATATATCCAAGTCATTTAATATTTGTCATATTTTTGACGCAGATTTCATTTAAACCCGTTTATAATATATTAAAAAGAAGAAAAGAATTGAAAACATAATACACTCACGATATTTCTTTAATTATTTTTGGACTAACAACCTATTCTAAATGATTATCGAGAACACAGGAAGTGTACATATACCCTCTACAAAATATTTTTGCACGCCTAGGCATTGCGGCGGCCATATTTAGTTACCAAATTTGGACAAATATTATTATTAAGGAGACTCTCTCCTGTTCTATTCTTTACTCGTAGGTCATCACTGTAGTATATAGTCACTGCAGTCCTTGCTATTTTTAGTACCATAGTGGATAACTCAAGTTTCGTTTAAAAATTGAATAAAACATTATTTTAGTGAAAGTGCAAAAGAGGCGACTAAATATATTGCAATACGCCAATAATAAGGAACAGTCAAAACCATGGTTTGTAAAAGGCTGTTGTGAAGACGCCTAGGATCTTATGAGTTTACATAAATCTAGTGTCTTTTTTATTCACATAACTTTATATACATAATAATCACAATTTCTTTAGTACTGAAATTCAAATAATAGTATATTATACTATAAGGGAGAGAAATGCGTTATTTTGGCAGAGGTGCAATTTGAAGCCCGAGGGCTACAATGCACCGAGGACAAAATAGCATCTCTCCCGAATGGTATATACTATTTTTTCCACGGTCACATTAACTTAAAAACACATATTTTGTTATTATGAAGTAAGTAGCACTAGAATTATTGTATTCGGATTTGAGCATTTATTTAGTAGTCAAGATCTTTATACGATATAGCCTACAATCGGTTCAAAAAGTGGTGCGCCGAGAAAAATGTTCAAGTATACAGCGAGAATATTTTGTTGGCATACTTCAGTGAAAATGCAAAGAATTACAAGTCTTCCACATTATGGGCGCAATATTCTATGGTTAAGTCATGCTTGATAATTTACGACAACATAGATATAAGCAATTTCCCCAAGCTGATCGCATTTTTGAAAAGAACCGGTGACGGATATCAAGCGAAAAAATCGAAAATATTGACAAAGGGTCAAATCGACCGTTTTCTATCAAGTGTAGATGACAAAGAATTCTTAATGATTAAGGTAAGAAAGATTACTTTTGTTGTTAGGTATTTCAATTATTAAGTATTTTGATTTTTTATAGGTTGGATTAATTCTGGGGATTGCCGGAGCTTGTCGAACTGATGAACTAGTCAATTTAACTGTAGATGATATTGATGATGTAGGCTCTTCCTTGATTGTAAAAATTCCAAACACTAAGACAAAGATTCCACGAACCTTTGTGGTTACCGATGTGGAAAATATGCTTGAATTGTTTCGAAAATACCTGTCCCTTCGTCCTCCCCACATCAAGCATAAGCGCTTTTTTTGTACTACAAAGCAGGAAAATGTAGTTCGCAGCCAGTTGGCAAGAATACCATGGGAAAAATTCCGAGTGTAGTAGCTTCGTATTTAAAATTACCTGATGCTGCATGTTATACTGGTCACTGCTTACGAAGATCTTCAGCGACATTACTGGCAGATGCTGGTGTGAATATCACGACAATAAAGCGTCATGCTGGTTGGAAATCAACGACAGTCGCTGAGGGTTATGTCGAGAACTCCATTGAAAATAAGACCAAAATTGCTAATCAGGTTTTAGTAGGTACCACTACTAGGGCAATCACAAAAACTGTAAATGTAAGCGAAAGTAATATTCCCTCTAATATTAATTTTGAAAATTGTACAAATGTAACATTTAATTTAAATGTCAATAAATAATTTCAATGTTATCTTTTTTTTTGCATGAATCACAAACGTTTTCCATAATATAAACTCCCTTGGGAGCATAAAGGTACCAATCCACAATGAGAATATCTCATGAGATTTTTATCTCAAGCAACACAAATCGCAGGATAACTTCAATTTAATTGTGGAAACAGGGACCTGTTCCCACATTAAGGTTAAAAATGTGGGAACAGGTCTCTGTTTCCACAATTAAATTGAAGTTATCCTGCAATTTGTGTTGCATGAGACAAAAATCTCATGAGATATTCTCATTGTGGATTGGCACCTTAAAGGTGCAAATCCACAATGAGAATATCTCATGAGATTTTTGTCTCACTCAATAAAAATCGCTTCAATTTCATTGTGGAAACGGTCGAAAGACCAATGAAATTGGAGTTATCCTGCGATTTTTATTGCATGAGACAAAAATCTCATGAGATATTCTCATTGTGGATTTGCACCTTTATACTCCCTTGGGAATAATCGACTACCTACTTCTGTTTTAATTTTGATGTCATAGAAACTGATTTCTACTCCCGACCGTGGAAAAATATCATTACTGTGTCAAACTAATGAAATTACATTACTATATAAATAAAATATTTTATTTTAAGCAAAAAAGAACACCATATATTTATTATAAATTATAATTTTCCAAAGTGTACCACAACGCAAATAATTTCATTTATATGAATACTACAACGCCATATAAAAACACAATAGAACAATAATTTTTAATGATACATCAAAACAATAATTATGTAGCACAATTGATAGAAACAACAATGATAATCACATGCGGAAATACAAAAAGATTGGCTATCCCGCTTCAACAATATGTCACATATATTGCTGCCTTTTCCACATACTGGTTTGAGAAAGTTCATAAGTTATAACTTAATCATAATAAAAAATTAATGTATAGGCATTTTACTTACCGATAATGTAACATTATAATAAAATTTGAAGAATATGTCTAAAATGTATCATATATTAAGAAGGCGGGATTAGCCAATCTATTTAACCTCAAAACGTTATGCCGCGTTCAAAATAATTTAGTTGCCAAGCTTTTGACCTGGCATCGCTTGCACTGATGATATGGCAAGGGCCTACTAACATCAATATTTAAATGTCTCAAACATCGAGCGCAAAAAATGTGATGACTAGGAGGGCGGACATGACCGAGTTAAAAGTACGACGGAGTTGGAGCAAAGAAATAATGTAAACAACACACATTTACTGAATAGCACTAATTCATATGGTGAACTGCAACATCTGTTTACGCTCGAGAATAGCCCGAGAATGAGAGCAAAAAATGCCCCTAATATAAGGAATTTAAGAGTAAAATTCTTTCTACATCGGCGTAGATAGCCTGAGGGGTTTTTAAAATTCATTATATTTACCTTATATTTCGCAAGAGAAATAATGCACGAGGGCGTATTTTTATATTATCTACCTAGCCATGAAAAAAAGCACATAAGAGAACAAAAAAAATTATTTTTCTACATAACACCCTTCAATACTAATACACTTATTCCATCTTTTTTCCAGTTGCCCCATACGCTCAGAAAAAAATTGCTTCAGTAACCAGCAAAATATTCTTCAACAGCTTCCTCTGAGATGCTTTTTTAAATTTTTGAATAAGAAGAAGTCTGACGGAGCTAGGTCGGGGCTATAAGGTGGATGCCTTAACTCTATAAACCCACAGTCATTGATTATCTGCTGAACTTTGTTTGCCTTATGAACCCGACAATTGTCGTGCAGCAACAAGTTTTTTTTGTGGATAAGAATGCGGGCGTTTTTCCTCCAGAGCAGTTTTTAAATTTTTAATTGTGTTTCCGTAGGTCTCTCCATTTATGGTAGACCCTCTCGGCATATATTCAATGAGCAAAACTCCTTCAGCATCCCAGAAAACAGTTGCCATCAGTTTTTTGCAGAAAATTGTGTCTTGGCCTTTTTTGGTGGTGGAGAGGCCTTATGAACCCACTGCATGGATTCTTGTTTAGTAGGAGGGTTCCAGTAATATACCCAAGTCTCGCCCCCGGTAATAATTCGAGATAAAAATGTTTTGTCCCTCTCCAACTTGACCAAATTTTCTTGAGAAACTTCTTTTCTGCATAGTTTTTGTTCAGGTGTAAGCAATCTGGGTATCCACCGTGCAGACACCTTCTTCATACCCAAATCGTCATGCGAAATTTTGAGAACACTTGTTTCGGATATACAGACTTCATTAGCAATGACAGAGATCTTTACACGCCGATCTTTCAGTACCAAATTTTCGACTTTTCGCACAATGTTTTCAGTTCGAGCTTCAACGGGTCGTCCGGACTTTGGGTCATCATTGATTGACTCTCGGCCCCATCGAAAGAGTTTAGACCAATATTTTACTTGGAAATAAGATGGTGTATATTCCCCATATACAGCAACCATTCTTTCATGAATTGCTTTTGGACCATTGCCTTCCTTTGTCAGGAACTCTATTACGCTGCAATGTTCAACTTTAGTTTCACTCATTTTATCGAGAAATGGACGGTCTCAAATCTCTATACACAGCATAAACTAAACACAACTTAGCACATGTACTTCCAACAGTGACAGCAATTTTTCAATAATTTGTTTGACAACGTCACTCTTTTGTTTCATGTCTAGGTAGATAACATAAAAATACGCCCTCGTAAATATATATATACTTACTGTTATTTAGTTTCAATAACATGCGCGTACATTTTTAGTTATCATTTATTTAGATCTAGAATGTTATTTATATTACTTTTTCTGATATGAAAATGAATTGTCAGTGATTCCGAAATTTATTACAAAGTCTGTAAAATATCGTTACAGAATGCCAAAATATCGCACGTTCGTCATTTAGCTTTGCTAAAACATACACAGAAATAGTTTTTATGCAGAGAATTTCGATAGTTTACAAAATTTCGTTAATGTTTAAATGACGATGCTCGAAGTAGTTCTGAGTGTAAGGAACTAACACAAATCCCAAATTTAAATCAGTTATTCCTTCAGGAACACATTGGAAATTTGCCTAAACTAATCACATATTTTGAAAATCTAAATCTCAAATTCAAAGACGGATTAACCGCATTAGATGTGGTTATTAATAATTTCAAAAGTATTCCAAGTGGCCTTCGGCAAAAGTCAGGCGCAGTTTTGAATAGAAACCCAGATTTAATAACATTTCGGCAATTGTGTATGGGGATAATGACACAAAACCTAACTTCTAAATACGCTGAAATACAAAAATATTTCCAGTACGCACCTATAACCAGTTGCGATGTAGAAAGGACGTTTCCTATCTACAAGGAGGTACTTAATTCAAAGAGAACAAGTCTTACAAAAGAGAAAGTGAACAAATAATAAGGTATTTTGTATTTTATAGATCACCAGCCACTTGTTATCCAATTATATAAATAAAATTAAAACTTCTTTAAAAATACAACATTTCAATAGTGCGCCTATGGCCGATGCGTCATGACTCGCTCGTGTCCGCGCCCTAGTGATGACACTCTCGGATAGACGTGTCTCCACGTAAAGCTGGTAAACTGCACATACCACACAGGGGTGGAGATGCTCTGATGCTCGGATAACATGAAACATATAACTCACAACTGCACATCTCCAACCCTGTCGGCAGTCTTGTGCAACAAACATGTTTCTTTAATTCAGGAAGACCTTGGTGGACCACCTATGCTATTCGCTCCACTTCGCTTTGAACAGCAATTTGTAAAGCGAGCTGTTCCATTAAAAAAAATGGTGAAATTATCATGGCCTAGATGGAAAAATTTGCACATCTTGCCACCACAATGTTCAGGTGTTTTTCTACATGTAAACTTGTGCTGGTATGAACAGTTGACCCGCTGACAACAGCCCAAAAGAAATTCTAAACATGGGCTATTTCTTCGTGTACTGAAACAATAAAATATATATTACATTTTAATAAGACCAATTAAAAATCAACTATTTTTAGTTGATTTCTGGTTGGTCTTACTCCCAAGAGAGAATTAAAACGCCTTTTAAAAAGTACATTAATGGATAAAACGCTGTAATTGGAGTTAATAATGTATTCTTCAACTTTTTATTTTTAGTCAGAGAGTCCAAATAAGTTAGAGTTAAAAAAGTAAAACCCACCATTTTAGGCGTCATTTGTTCCAGATCCATTTTCCCACAAGCACAAAATTTGGCAACTTTGTCAAATTTAAACCTACCTTCTATTCAATATGAATCAGCCTGTATTGACAGGTAAATATATTCCCACGAGGCAAAATCACTATATGCTCACTTATTCTACATTAGCAAATACGTATTTTCATCCTTCTCTAAAATTGTGATTTTGCCAAGTAGGTTACCATGACATATTTTGCACACAGCTTTGACAATGAATTATGTATTATTTTTTTTCAAAAGTATTGTATTAGCATTCAAAATTAAAAACAACAGTAAATAGGGTTTCATTATTATTATCTATTATATATTTATTATATTAAATAAAATTTAATCAATCAGAATATAGAATATTTGAAAGATATTTTAAATTCAATAAATATGACCTCGGCGAGAAAATAATATATAACAAAATGTGCTTGTACAAAGAAGCATGAGTTCTATTTTGCGTTTTTTGTAGATATGTATGTTTTTTGCTTCAAAGACTATTCTTCTGTATGTCCGACAGAGTCAGGTACATAAGAAGTATGTCGCTGCTCTATTTGAAGTAGAAATTAAAGTAGTAACCTAGATTTTGTTACATTTAACTACAATCCGTGAGAGAGCGTCCCGAATATTGCAACAAAACTTATAGTAGCGCCCTCTAACTTGGTGCCTTGTCTCCAAACTAACGCCGAACGCCTATTGGTCGTCTCCAAAATATGTAGCCAATAATAGTCATTACATTGGCTATCTCTAATCTCCCTTATTTGTGGTCATATGAATGAGGAATGCTTTATCAAAAACATTTGACCTGGCATGAGCCACTATAAAAGTATGACTCCTACCCGTACCATATCTGGGATGCAAAAAAAATACATCGAAGAGCAAATTGGGGGCATCAGCTCAAGTTCAGTTGGGAATTTAGCACTTGCGATCTCGCTACGTTCCAAGACAGAAGAAAAGTGATGTCCCTGTAGTAGACTCTCATCAACACAACTAGGAAGATACGTGCCATGTGCTCTATACGATAGGTAGAAATCTCTCCTGTACGAACTAATATAATTCCGCACAGATGTGCACCACTTAAACTTATGATTTTCTCGGGGTGCCATTACGCCGCCCGCGCGTAGGGCAGCATTGTGTGAGCGTGGCTTTTCGTGCCAGGTTGCCAGGGTATACACTTCAATACCGGTGGACATCAGGGATAGCTCATTAGTGCATTTGCCGCTCGATATCGCGCATACCTATTTGACGTACAAGATAAGTAATGCCCCGTTCATTTATTTCTCATTTATATTTGTTTTTCATTTATTTTTGCCCTCTTCTTACTCTTTCTATCCTGGATGGATATTGATCAGATTTTCCAAATGTATAGGATTTGGATACGATATGTATGTTTTAATTTTATTTTGGTTTTCTTGTTGCGCATCACATTAGGTTAAGTTAGTTTAAGTTAGAATTAGGCAGAAATATTTTTCTTTTCTTAATTGGTAGATATTCTTTGTGTGGATGATAGTGGAAGATCACGGGTTAATATCTAACCTTGAACTATCACTCTGTGATTTTTAGTTCTACAACAGGGCCTGGTCACGGGTTTTACCAATTCTGAATTTTATTTGAGTTCCTATTACAAACACTAAGCGCTAGTAGATTATATACGAAGTTTACCGAATACGAATCGTCATAACGAAACATAAAAGCGCGTTATTAATGAAAATCCTAACCTAAAATTATATGCGTCATTGATAATTCATAAACAAATTGTTGCGTGGTGTTGTTTACATTGAGTTTCATTGGTTATTTAGACTTGTTGTAAGTTGTGAGGAACTATGGTCGTAGCAAGTGTTCTGTGATCACGTGTATCTACTGATAGCACTTCACCGAAAGACAGGTTTCTTTCCTTATTTGGATGAATACGTAAGTGTAAATAGTGCGCAAATGTAAAGAATTATTGTTTTGTATGGTTTTACAAAATCAACATTGTGCATCAGTGGGTTGAAAGAACTGGTGATCCATACCTCAAAAGGACCAATCTTGCTAAAGTGTATAAAAACCATAGGATTTGTGAAATAGGTGCATTATATTACTCAATATTGTATGTATGTGATTTATAAGCGAATACTTTGCTGGACATTTGTATGATTGTGTCCTCGATAAAATAACTAAGCAAAAACAATTTATATGCATATTTAAGTACAATAATGATTATACAGGGTGTCCAGAAACTCTCCTGACAAACGAAGACCGGAGATTCCTCAGATAATTTTAAGACAATTTAACCCAATTCACCCTAGTCCGAAAATGCTTCCTAAGGGAGCTAGAGCTCTTTGAAGATGGCGCCTTGTAATTAGTTTTTTTTTTAATATCTCCCGAACGCTTCTATTTAGAAAAACAAAAACTAGTATGCTTATTTATCCTCCAGAGATGAATCGATTCCATCAATTGCGAATTTCTAGTACCGGTCATAGGCGTCCGTTTTGGGCAGGTTAACGGTTATTTTAACGCATAACTTTTTTGTCTTTAACTTTTAAGCATTTGTGACACTAGATTATTAAATATTCAGGTATTCTAGTACTAAAAGGTACTCTTACTTTAAGTCGGTAGGATACACCGTTTTCTAGAGAAATCGATTTGAAAATTTTTCGTTTTTTCGTCATTAAAATTCAATTTATAATTTTTGGCACTATACTCCATTCAGTCTAAGAATAAAGCATTGGGAAAGATAGGGCTTACAATAAACGTTTGTGATTGGTTGAAATCGAGTGTGCATTTACACCGGCAAAATAATCGCATTTAGCTCGTTCTGTCAAAAATTTGTTTACTGACAGTTTTGTTCAAAGATTTTGTCGATTTCCGTATTTTACATAGTTATTTGTTGTTAATATTCTTAAAAAATAGTTCTTCTTAGAACTCGCAAGTGAAATATTCATTTGTTAAGGTATTTTATCAATTTCGTTAACTTTCTTTTCGTAATCGCTAATATTCTATAGTACGGCGGAAGCAATTTTACCAGGTCCTTCAAAAAATCGTAAAGGGAAACACATAAGATCTGGACAAAGGCAAATGGCTTATAATGTGTACATTAAGCATAAAGACAATATGTCTAAAACAGCTGCAGTCAATCAAACAGCAGAGGAAGTGGGTATTAATAGGAATACAATGTACTGCATTATTAAAGAAATGGAATTATATGGAGTTCCAATTTCTCCTCCAAGAAAAAGAAATTATCGTCATACTTACAATAAATTGGATGAAGCACAAAAAAGTACAATTAGACGACATGTGCATTCCTTTTTCTTGAGGAATGAGTTACCAACTTGTACAAAAATGTACGTAAATGTCAAAATATAATGATATCAGATATGTATATCCCTGCTATCCATCTGACAGTAAACATATGTTTTACTTGTTTTCAAAATACAAAGTTCATCGTGTGTAAACTGTGCTCATATTGTAGCGCCATCTACTCCATTCTTAGACTGAATGGAGTATAGTTCGCTCTGAACTGCCAACAGAAATAAAACCTACGTTTTTAATTGTCAAATTGTTGTCAGTTCGCGAAGTTTATCTTTTAATTTTTTACTTTGTAGCATTCAAACACAACGATTTCAATTTAAAAAAAATGGTTTTTACTAATGAAGAATACGCCGATATGCATTTAGTTTATGGCGAAATGAGGTGTAACGCTCGAGCAGCGCAACGTAGATACGCTGAAAAATTTCCCAATCGTCAGCATCCCACTCACTCAACATTTACAGCTCTTCATGAACGATTAAGAGAAACAGGTTCAGTGGTCCCAAAAAAAAAATGAAACAGGGAGACATAATGATGTAACAGCAGAACATGAAGATGTTATCTTAATGGAAGTTGAGGAAAATCCATAAATTAGCGTTCGAAGACTATCTGCCATGTACCCCACAATTTCAAAATCTTCCGTAGGAAATATCTTACACAAAGAAAATTTATATCCTTTTCATTTTACAAAGGTGCAAGCACTGCTAGAAGGAGATTTTCCTGCTCGTGTAGAATTCGCTAGATGGTTACAAAATCAGATAAATCAAGATGAAGATTTTTTCAGGTACATTTTGTTTGGTGACGAAGCTTCAATCTCAAAAAATGAATTTTTTAATGTACATAATGCACACTATTATTCGTACGTTGGTGAAAATCCCCACGTTGTTCAAGAATTTAAGCATCAGCATAAGTTTAGCATATACGTCTGGATTGGAGTAGTTGACGATTATCTAATTGGACCTGTGGAATTACCTGCTCGTTTAAATGGTGTTGATTACTTACATTTCCTGCAAAATATTTTACCTGATTTGTTAGATGAGGTGCGTTTAAATATTCGGCAAAACTTATGGTTTCTACAGGACGGCTGTCCGGCCCACTTTAGCAGGATTGTACGAGACTTTCTAGATAATAACTACGAAGACCATTGGATTGGAAGAGGCGGTCCAGTTGCTTGACCAGCAAGGTCGCCGGATTTGAATCCTTGCGATTATTGTGTTTGGGGATACATAAAAGCATTTGTTTATTCCGTTCCGATACAAAATTGTGCACAACTCTGGCTAAGGATACAGGATGCTTGCAACGAATTTAGAAATAACTTTGGAATTTTTGCAAGAATTCGGCGTTCTCTAAGCAAAAGGGTACATGTATGCATAGAGACTAATGGTCATCACATCGAGCAACTTTTGTAACTATCTACCTTTGATACTTGTTCTTTTTTTTGTTAGTTTCGTTCTATTGTAATAAATGCTTTGTTTTTAAAAACCTTCAGCTAAAATTTTGTTTCAAATTGATTTTTGCTTCTTTTCCCAAACTTTTTTTACGAATTGTGTGCTGCATTTATTGAAACAAAAGATGATTTATTAAATTAATTTTCATCCATGCCTTGATAGTCCTAGCCAACTTCGTCGCTAAAAATAAGTAGGTACATAATAAATTGAATTTTAATGACGAAAAAACGAAAAATTTTAAAATCGATTTTTCTAGAAAACGGTGTATCCTACCGACTTAAAGTAAGAGTACCTTTTAGTACTAGAATACCTGAAAATTTAATAATCTAGTGTCACAAATGCTTAAAAGTTAAAGACAAAAAAGTTATGCGTTAAAATAACCGTTAACCTACCCAAAACGGACGCCTATGACCGGTAGTAGAAATTCGCAATTGATGGGATCGATTCATCTCTGGAGGATAAATAAGCATACCAGTTTTTATTTTTCTAAATAGAAGCGTTCGGGAGATATTAAAAAAAAATAATTACAAGGCGCCATCCTCAAAGAGCTCTAGCTCCCTTAGGAAGCATTTTCGGACTAGGGTGAATTGGGTTAAATTGTCTTAAAATTATCTGAGGAATCTCCGGTCTTCGTTTGTCAGGAGAGTTTCTGGACACCCTGTATAGTTAACAGTTTAACAGCAACAGATAAGCATTATTTAATTATAAAAATAACTCTACTATTACTATTAACAAAAGGTACATCTGTATAATATTTTGTGCAAATTTTTCTTTTCTTTAATGTATGTTATGTATTGTGTAATATACAATGATTACTAATTTTTTAGATTTTCATTTTTTCATTTTATGTATATATGGATTTATTGGTATTTACGAAGTTCATTCAATGATTAACATGTTGCAATTTGAATATGATTTGTTCGTGTTAATCATTGTATAACTTTTGTAATGTTCAATGAATCTGTATATATTATCAAAGATATATTATACTACTATATACTTTATTTTAGATTTGTATTTTCGCGCGGTTTTGTGGCGTAAGAGTCATAGTTTGTATTACAACCACTGCGCACTATCAAGAGTTCCATAAAATGTATTAAGAGTGGCCCATCTTTATAATTTTTATATCTTTGTTCTACCTACAGTAATATTTTATGTTTGTGATATTATGCATTGTAACGAGAACTAAAATAAAGCATATTATTATTATTATTATTATTATTATTATTATTGTTTTATTGTTATTGTTATTATTATTATTATTACTATTATTATTATATGGAATAGATAAGATTAGAACATTGCAAACGTTGATCAAACATAATTACTACAAATGTCAAGGTACAAGGCGATCATATTAATGAATAGATAAGACCTAATAAACTGAGCTTTAAAAGAAGTATTGTGTGGTCAACAGTATCAAATGCCTTGGCAAAGTCTGTCTACAGAAAATCAACCTGTTTCGAGAATTGATACCACAACCAATAAAAATTGTGTTACTTCGGCTTAGTTGGAGACTTGCTCTGCCCGATATAAACCCATGTTGCTGTGTGGAAATATGTGACCGTATAAAGCGTAGTGTAGCGTTTGAATGCCCTGGAACTGCTCAACAGGATACTTATTAGGATTAACATTACTTATTTTCCATATTTCAAGAAATGTAGATGCCTGAAGAGAAAGGTTAAAAATCGTTGACAAAGGCAGGGGTAATGCACTTCATTTACTACACCTTATCAGTGTTTTGGTTAAGGGAGGGTTTCTTAGAGGGCAGCACTTTATACAGGATCGAAAACATAACTCTCAATATAGTGGGCTGCGTTGGTGAATTTTGTTAAGAGTTGTTGTTGTTATGTGATTTTTCTCCGCCATTTGCAATATTGTCAGTAACTGTCATTGTTAAATACGATAGTTCTTCTCCACAAGTGCATTTCGAAACATCAAACCGATGATACTACTTTAGAAAATATGCATGTACAGGCATTACCGTCCACCTCACAAGCAAGTCCCAGTGAAAGGCCAGAAATTCAGTATGTGTCATGTATTTGTAAGTGTCATTTATAGTATTAAAAAATGTAACAGTTTCTTAATCATATTAAATATATTGCAGTTATAAGGTGTAATGTTATTTTTTGTATATGATTTACTAAATATATATAATACTTATAGATAAATATACATTTGTTTTAATCTGCTTCATCAGTAGCAAGAAGATACAGAAAAGATTTTACGATACTTCACTATTTACGTACACTAATTTGTTTTCCATGTAAAATTAGCATCAAATATTTTGACGTTTAATGTTGCAGACACATGATAATGTTCCAACAAATATAACGCCAAAAGATATTGATGCAAATTTTTATATTAATTTCATACATTAATAATTTGCAATCAAGAAATTTCAAAGTTCCCGCTCATTAAAAAGTCATCATTCTCTACAGATTCCTACGGTAATTCTATCAAAAGTACCCGGAAGGGAATTACAGATGGTGCTGATGTTTGGTTCACTTTTTAGTGAGAGAGTAGGCCATCTTTACTCTCTCTTTTATCTATCGACAAAGGAATATAGATAAAATGCGTAATCCCTAAAAAAAACTGCAAAATACATTATGCCTGATGCAAAGTCAGCCTTGGCAGTCAACGTGTGTTCAGTAAAGTAGGCAGATTCTGATTACATTAATATAAAATTGAATATTTAAGTCAAAATGAATAGAATAAACGCTAGGACCTTTAGGAGCAAAAGGTATGCAAAATTACATAACTTCTGTCTAATTGCTTGCCTAGGTATTGTCATTAATAGGGAGCGGAATCGAGCGAGCTAAACTACCACGGAGCCACAACCGTGAAAAGAAATAATGTAAACAACTGCGTGTTCATTATATCTGAATAGCACTAATTCATAGGGCGAACTGCAACATCTGTTTACGGCCGAGAATCAGAGAAAAAACTGCCATAAAATAAGGAATTTTATGAATAAAATCCTTTCTTCATCGGCATAGGTACAAGGGTGACGAGTTTTTAAAATTTATTATATTTACCTTATATTTCGCAATATAATATGTATGTTTCAATAACATACGCGTACATTTTTAGTTATCATTTATTTAGATCTAGAACGTTGTTTATGTTACTTTTTCTGAGATAAAAATTAATTGTCAGTGATTCCGAAATTTATTGCAAAGACTGTAAAATATCGTCACTTAGCTTTGCTAAAACATACACAGAAATAGTTTTCATGCAGAGAATTTCGATAGTTTACAAAATTTCGTTACATGTTTAAATGACGATGCTCGAAGTATTTCTGAGTACAAGGAACTAACACAAATCCCAAATTTAAAAAATCAGTTGTTATTCCTTCAGGAACACTTTGGAAATTTGCCTAAACTAATGACATAGTTTGAAAATCGAATCTCAAATTAAAAAATGAGGTGTGGCCACCACAATACTTTCTTATACGTATGAGCGTTTCAAACTATACTATATCTTTTTTACACAAAAATTATTCAAAATCCTATTCTAAGTACTTCTGTTCTCTTAATAAATCGCTATAGAATGCATACTTAGCAAGATATTCGAAAAAAGGACTACTCCCTAAGAGTAAAAGTGTTACTTCAGGTCCGAATTTTGAAATTTCATATATTCAAAAAATATTGCAAATCTAGCACTAAATACTTTTGTATTCTTGATAAATACATATAGAATGCATAATTTACGACATATTCGCAAAAAATCGGTATTCGATAAGAGTAAAAGTGGTAATTCCGGTCTGAATTTTGAAATTGTTTTTATGCAAAAGATATTGAAAATTACGTTTTAAATACTTTTATACGCGTAACGTACCTGTCTAAAAAGCATGACATGCGAAATATTCGCAAAAAACTGATTTTCGATAGGAGTAAAAGACCTACTTCCGGTAGCAGCTTCGAAAAACTTTTTAAATAAAATTGTTCTCAATTTTAATTTCAAGTACATATGAATTCTTTATAAATTTGTTTAAATTTAGTAGTTGACGAAATATTGGCAAAATTTAATTTTTTCACTGAAGTAAACTGCTACTTCCAGTCTACCGATTTTACTGAAAAACTACTCAGATCTCAAGAGGGAGATTGGACACGTAAATACAAAATTTGGAATTGATATCTACAGCGGTTATCGTGGTCACATAGAGACACACAGACATTTTTTAAAAACATCTTTTTCGGTATCAGGGGACTTCAAAACGTGGACATCTGCAAAGATCTCGAAGTCGAAAATTTCACATTACTTCCTTATACTACGTATAAGAAAGTAAAAATGGATTAACCACATTAGATGTGGCTATTAATAATTCCAAGTGACTTAGACGCAGTTTTTAATAGAAATCCAGGTTTAATAACATTGCGGCAATTGTGTATGCTAAATACGCTGAAATAAAAGAATATTTCCATTACGTAAATATAACCAGTTGCGATGTATAAAAGACGTTTTCTATCTACAAGGATGTACTTAATTCAAAGAGAACAAGTCTAACAGAAGAGAAAATGAACAAATAGTAGGGTATTTTGTATTTTATAATCACCAGCCACTTGTTATTCAATTATATAAATAAAATTAAAATCTCTAAAAATACAACATTTCAATAGCGCGCCCATGGGCGATGAGTCATGACTCGCTCGATTCCGCTCCCTAGTCATTAACCAAAACTTGTGAGAAATTGAAAATTTCTCATTTAATAGCACGCTTACAAATAGGCAAAGAGCTATTCAAAGTACACTGCCAGTGTATCATAAAGTATCAGTTTAATAAAACAATAATTTTTAGAATGATATGTTCACATACATTAAGGATTTAGGTATGATGTTTGAAATGTGTTGCAAGAATTCACTATGGTTTAATACACATAATACTTGTACTGACAGAATTACACAGATTATATTGCTAGGATAGCTGGGCTTGTAAAAAATAATTGATGTATTTTCTAGGTTTTATTTATAGTAAGATAATATTTTTAATTTGTAACACAAAACATATATCTTTTTTAATATTTATTATAGTATTATATTTACCATTCATCTTATTTACTTTATACACGAGCTCATAAGTAGTAAAGGTTACAAGAAAACATCAATAAGAGAACTATATAGACAATTGTTCACAACTGATATGATGATAAAACAACTTGATTGCATAGTGAATCCTATAATATATTATATTGTTTTGACACGCTGTTGCTACTGCATCTGTTCGGTAATTCTACTAAGAAAATGGCTCTAAATGACAGTAAGATTTTTTTTCAATGTGAACCATTCTGTTCAATAAATGAATATGCACCCTAATAGCTGGTGGGTAATATTAAACCATGCAATATTATTAATACTTTATTACTTTACTAAAGAATACCATTATTATTAAAACTCACCTTGTCACATATGTAAATACTCAGTTGCAATACAAAACTTAAATTTAATTCTTTGCATAAAGGATTTTCTAGTTGCTTAGTAGCATGCTCTGGATATTTTTTTCATCTCTTAATTGGCTGAAATATGTTCAAAATTACGAATAATATTCTCAGTGTCATTTACTCACAAATGCATATTTATAAAAGTGTCTACCTTGTCTGGCTTTGGTTTAACAGGCTTGTCAAATTTAAATGCAGTATCTTTTATAATATCTTCTAAGTAATATTCCTCCACGTGGTATGTAAACCTAGGTATTTCTAACATTGGATAATTATTGTAATATTTCGAAAACTTTTCAGAATTTAAAGTGGCACTCATTAATATTAATTGTAAATCTTTCCTCTTTATAAGTACTGTCTTCATTAATAAAATAATAAAATCTGATAATATAACACGCTCATGAATCTCATCCAGTGAGAAACTCCAGATCAGACTCCATTTGTTTTAAAATAACTCCTGTTGTACAAAATGTTATTGATCCTTTAGGCCTAGGTAATTCCCTGAAATAAAAAGTTATTTTTCTGTAGGATATGTACTGTATATGTATACCTTTCTAATCTAATTTGACATCCAACTGTACTAATAATTTTTCTGTCCCTTCTTCAGCCACTCTTAAAGGCACTTATCTGTCTAGGATGACTGCAAATTATTTTACATGCAGAACCTTTGTTTCTCATTATATAATCATCTAATATAAATTGTGCAACATGTCTTGTTTTACCATATCCAGTCTCACCACATATAACACAAATTTGATTAGCTTCAATAATATCAATTAGGTATTTCTTTTTGTATGTCACATGCACGGAGTTTCATTTAAGCATTTAGTTTTGTATTAAGAATTTCTACTTACAGATTCTGAATATCAGTCTTCTTTTTGGTTCATAACGCTGGCGTAATATTAACCTATTTCTTTGCCAACTAAGTGAGTGAGAAGTGAGGTGAAGTCATAGGTGTATATCGTAGTCGTTTCATTTTTACTTGCTTTTTTGCTCCTTTTTGTAGTATTAGCATATCAAGTATATGTGTATTGTAAGTAATACACATATAATTGTAACTATTGGAGGCTTTGGACAACTTATAAAAACTATTTATAATTTTAGACTTACAAACAATCAATATAACCTCAAAAATAATAGTACATAAAACAGCAATGCATAAAATACATTTGTATTGGTCGCATTCAGCAGACGGATCGGGAACCGTTCTCGCTCCAACTGTCCATTTGACAACAGTTGAGTGTTCGCTGGACAGGACCGTTCACCTTTATGTGATCACCTTCCATTTGATACTTTTAACTGCTTCCATATGAATGATAATAAATTGTTATTCTACATTAACTTTTGGCGTAGTTTTTAGTGTAGGGGCTGGTTTTTCTAACTCCGAATAAAATACTCTATTAACCCAGATATTATAATATATTTATTCCTGCACAATACCTTTAATTTGCTTATCTTACTTTTCTAGTAACTTTCTTAAAAATTGTGTGTTACGTTGGTGTTGGAAGGCGTTAATGGCGTATGCGTACAGAATACGTTCACTAAGTGAGCGTAGAATTTTTCCGCTCGCAAAAATGGCGACCGCAACGCAACATATTCAGAGCGAGCGTACACCAAGAGAAATAAGTAACCGAGCACTTCGCGGAGATATAGAGTGGTATGGGTATGTTCGCCATAATAAACACGCCCATACCACCTTATATCTCCGCCAAGTATACGGTTACTTATTTCTCCTAGCGTACATCATTTGAATCCGATCACGAACTGTTGCGCAACTGTTGTGTCTACTGAATGCAACCAATGTGATCATTCTCAGAGATCCACGGGTTGTTATCTCTTACGGCCGGGTTCAAACAGTTTATTAATTCTTCACTAAGCCCGCGAGATGTCTCTTCGTTGGACATATACGGTCGATCGGTAAAACAATTCGCGTATATACTTACCAAGTTGTTTTGCATTTTATATTTTACTTTTTCGCACGGATTATTGATTTGTTCAGTTAAATACGGGGTTTTGCCGCCTAATCTACCTATGTACGCCATTATTCGATGGCGCCACGGTGTTAGAAACCAGAGACCTATAAGTAAATTTGAATCATGACTTAAACCGAATAACTTAAGATGTCGCAAATATAGCGCTGTCACTTTATGGAAACGCGTAGAAACGTTAACCAACAAATTTCGTGTGTGTTGCTAAACATTATTTTTCTTATTACTACTTAAGGGCTAAATTGGAGTAAGTATATGGTTGCAACCGATTTTTGACAAAAAAAACTAGTGTACCGTATAGAGGACCACTAATTGAACAACTTTTACTTATAAATTAATCGGTGCAAACGTACAGGAACGGAGATAATTAATAATTAAGGTACTCACTGAGTGAATTTTTCCATGTCACATTTTTAGTCGTATCTATTATACACACCTTTAAAATTATAAATCGTAATAAATGATGTTTATTTCACTTTACCACACAACAATTACATTGAATTTTTATGTTTTTTAATTACTTTTCTGCGATTTTAAATATATCTTTTTATAACCGTCCGGACCCGGGACTGTATAAAAGAAATTTTACGCCGTCATAAATTACTTTTAGTTGGGAAGAAGTACGTACCATCCGTCTATCTCTATCTATATTAGCCAAGATTATTTATATTTATTCTGCCCATTAAAAATGCTGTATATTTATAAATATTATTTAAATATTTATACTGGGTAATATTCAAAAGTCTCTAAAATGGAATATTTGAATTTATATTTTATTTAATTCTAAAATTTAAATTTTGTTTTCTTAATCTTAAACAAAGTGACATCTATCGGTTAAAAGTAATAAGTCATCATAATCGTCTTTGGTGGTGCCACCTAAAGTTTGCTCGTGGAATTTAAAAATCTAAGGAAATCTAAGGAAATCAGCATCGCCGCGCCACCTGGGCGGATTTGTTAGACTAGGCCAATGTATCTCTCCCCTTAAGGCTGCGTTTGATAAGGTTTTGGCGGGAGAGAAATGTACCCAAAAAATACCATTTTTATTTCCATTTTTTCAGGCGTAAAAAATCAAAGCATGTAAATTTTATGCATTAAGCATGAAGATAAAGGTTAAAAGAAGTGAACGGTCGTATTCTTTTTCAAATTAAGTTAATATATAAGCCGTAAATAAAATGGGAAGACAGTGGTTTTGCAAGTACTACAAAAAGTGCCTACATTTAAAAATTACACAGTAAATTGATATGTAATATAGCAAGTACACTCGGTATTTATATTTGGAAGGTAAAATTGGTAACAGTAGCTAAATATATGTGTAATTTTTTAAGTGATCCATGAAATAAAATTTGTTTACATTTTTGGAGGGTCTTTACATACATTACAGATAATATGTATTACATTTACGTCGCCATATAGTGTAGCACATATAGTATAGATGGCGCTATTATCTTGCAATTATTTAGAGGTTAGTTGTGTGTTATACGATACTTTAATTATTTATTATAATCTAAAATTATAATTAACAGCAATTTTTGCGGTTACTAATTATAAAATTTAGTATGTTACGAGTTATTTGAAAGTACGTAATAGACAATGAGCAGTTGGCATCACAGGTTGGCACCACAAATCATAAAAAGTAACTACATAGTTTAATTTGTCAATTTAATCAAATTGTATCATTTTAAAATATGGAGTTTTCTGTTATCTTTAATTGAAAGATGCCTACGGATTTTTTTACGCCGATAAAAGCCTAGTAGCCGTTTTATATTTACGAAGTGGAGAAGAAATTGTTGACAAGAACCTTCTATATTTTTTTTCAAAATTTTTTTAAAGTTGTTGCTAATTACTTAAAATGTAAATATAGGTACATTTTATTTAATAGCAATTTTCAAAACTTTGAAATGCCGGAGGTCAGTTCGCCGGGTTTTTAGTTTTTAATAATAACAATAATATTATAATAGCCTCATTATTTATAATATATTAATATTAAAGTAATACCTTTACCTTAGCATTTTTCGAATTTCGCGGTTGTTTTAAGTTGGCTAGGAAGACAATCGAGTAGAATACAGGTAGGCTAATTCACTTTTTATTGCGAAATTACTAGACACACCGTGTACTCAAACAAAAGATTGGTCAAAAAATAGATGTAGAAACATTTAATGGCAAAATGATATTTTTATTAACTAATTTTGTAGTGAAATATAACGAGTACACCTCTATATGTTATTCAATTGCGCCCAGTGCAAACATAAATCACGCGAAATTCGAAAAATGCTGCTAGGCTATTCAATTTTGGTTGTTGTTTTTGAGTTAAAATTTTGTACATATTTAAAACTGTTTTTATCGTTTTTATTGTGCTAATACTTGACGCTGTTTGGGTGGTGAATTTCGCGGTGTGGTTGGAAGCATGGTTTGTAAAGACTGGTTGCGCCGTAACTTTTGGCCAATGAGAGAACGCGGCGCGAATACGTCATCCAGAGTACTCATTTAAACAGTTTCTATATCATTTACACAGACGGGGCACGTATCACACGCATGGAAGATGTGAAACACCTAATGCAAATTCGTCATTATGATTAACGCTGTAAATAAACAAATTATATTGGCAAAATAAAGTGATTACATTATTTATTCGCATCAATTTGCTTAAAATTTTACTGTTACATATAAAAAAAAACTCGATAATAATGTTTTATTACAGTATCGTTAAAAAAATTACAAGAAATAAAACACATAATAGGTTTTGTAGAAATGTAATTTGAAAATTGTGTATACTAATACCATTATTTAGCAAAGGGAAGGTCATACAAAGTAAATGTTAAGTTACGGTCTTCCTCATCTTCCTGGCTAATTTTCGTGATGGTTCACCACACTTTCTTTTACCTACTTTCCCTTTTCTTTGGGAATTTAGATATTTGATCCTCATAAAAATTCTTTGTCGACTAAATGAATTCACTAACTTTTTGGGGATGTCTATTTTTTTAAATATATAATCTGTCGTTCTTCGAATAATGTTTGGTCCACCTTTGTAATTGTCTTCATGGAGTTTTCTAAAGCGTTTCTCCATTTTGTGTACATTATGTAGCCATTGTTGCGAAGGCTGTATAAGGCCACCATATGACAAACTTTGGATCCACGAGGGGATGCTGTATGAATGGACTGTCAACGCGGTATCAATGTTTTCTGTCCTAGTTCCTAAGTCAGGAAATTCGTTTTGATGCTTCTTAGCCAGGTAACCTGCCACATACAGCAACCCATCCTTTTCTGTGATATTTGTCATTGATACTGATGAAGCGGTACTATTGGAGCTTGTACTACTGGCAACATCAGAGATTTCCTCCTCTAGTGTTTCTGGTTTCTTGACGGTCAATTCACCAATTTTTGCTTGCTGAAATGCTTTGGCGACAACATATTGTTCTTCTTCCATTCCAGGAAGCGACTGAACATTTGCATGAGTCTGAACTATTCCTGGGTTCTTCCCCAAAAGTATCATGCGTATTCGGTATAAAGCATTTAATGGAGATGGATGGTCATGCAATCCTCCTCGAGTTCTCAGCTAAAAGCATAGAATAATCAGGCTAAAAGTAAGAATATTAAAAAATGTAAATATAATTTAAAGTAATAAGTACCAACCTGTGAAAAGAAATTTTCAAGGCAATCTTGATTCAGCCGGTGTGTTAATAGGTAGGTAATATTGTATTTTTCTTTCAAATCAATGTATAAATTTTGGAGTGAACGACATGACATTATCACCCCTTTTTGAAATACTTGTAAAAAAGTTTCAGTTTTTCGTTTTTTAGAAATACAGCGCATCGTACTCATTGTATCTATCATTTCATTTAAAGTTTCATTTTGAATTTCCAAATCTTTGCCATATGGATTCTTGCTTGGCACTTTGGGAAATGGAATATAAGAATTCATCACATCAAACCAATGATTCGTTAGCTGGAAAAATTTTGACACATTTGTAGCCAACTGTTTATCAGGTCCTGGCATATAAACTCGTAAAGCCGTGGCTGTTGTATTGGAGAAGAGTTGGGCTGCTAAAGCTACATTTTGGCGTTCCGCTTTCTCACACGTTAAATGTAAGGTCGATAATTCATGGCAGGAGCTAATTTCTGTATTGGCACAAGTGACTAAAGCTGCAACTGGTTCCTTGTTGATGATACTCCCATCTTCAAGTTCAAAACCTCTATCCAAAAACCAATTCCGTATCAGTTTCAACAGGTGTGGGGCATCAGCAAAAAAGTAAATGTTTGCCTTTGTCACTGGATGTAAAATGTACGTGGTACTACTGTCTATATTTAATTCTTTCCAAAGGCCTTGATTGCCCCCACCACAATCTGAAACACATGCCACTACGTTATAGTTAACAGTGCTTAGTTTTGTGATAATACTTTGCAGTAATGTACTGGTCATCTTTTTGTCAAAACCAAGAAAAACTGGTTGTTTCCAATTGTCAAATAATCCACGAGCCATAATAACTTGTAAATACGAGTGACGCCCCACTATCTCATCTTCTTTTTGATCATACTCATACACTGATGACACTTTTACCTCATCAAAAGATAAGACGGTTAATTTGTTTATTTCTGTCTTGGAACTTCCTGCAATACCCATTATTCTGACAACATCCTCCAAAATACCAGATCTTATGCTCATGTTTGCAGCCCAATGTTGTAACGTAGAAAGTCCAGGCAGAGGATAATGTATCTTCTCTCTTAGATAAATATAACATCGTTTACTAAAATATCTTAATGTAAACGCTTGAGCAAGTTCTTCGGTGGTCCATCTAGCTTTTGATTTCTTCTTTAGGAGAATATCTACTTGATTGCTGGATAGAAAATTGGCAAAAATGTCTTTCACTTTGGCTTCAAAGTCATCAGCTCCTGTTTGCCTTAAAGTTTCCACCTGTTGAATTTTTTTCTGTAGCATAACATTCAGCTTATCCTTTTCTTCTACTAATTTATGCAGTTTTTCATTCTCTTGAATGACATCTTTCAACTGACGACGTAAAATATCCACTTCAGTGTCTGCACTAGTGGACGACGGTATGTTTTCTATTTCAGGTGGTACTATGTGAGAAGCTTGGGGATCAGAAGATTTCATTAGTACTTCTACAACTTGTCTTTGTTCTTTACTTGTAGCCCTTTGCATTCTGGTACTAGGCAATGCTTTTGATGTAGCTTGTGGCAATAAATACAACGATGGAACAGCTAAAAGTAGTTTATCAACGCAAATTCTTTTCTTACTATTATTTATCCACTTACCAGTTGTTTTTAATTTTTTGGGAGTAATATTCATGAGGTTCGCTTTTAGAGTATCCTCATAATCATCACTGGTAAAATGTACACTGCAAATTCTTGACGTACTTGGGTTCCATTTATCTTTTCTATGACAACACCTTATCCATTTGTTTCTTACCTTTGCATTTTTAGGAAAATTAAAAAACATTATTTTTTCTCCCGCTTTTTTTGCTTTTATCATATTGCTCTTGCAAATAGCAACACTGCATCCAGTTCCAGGCATCTAAATATTGATGATCACGATATTAATTAAGAGAAATATGATTACCCATTATCAACTCACTTTGCCCTTTGGCAGTCTTTTCGACTCTTGCTAATATAAAAGAAACAGATAACCAAAGCGACTGATCCTTGTGTTTGTAATTAATTGTCTTTGTTAACAACAACACTGATATTTACTAATTAAAAACAGAAAATTTAAGAATGTTTTAGACAATCTAACAATCGTAGAACTCTAAAAAACCACTGGTAAACAACTTGAAAACACAAGCAGGCACACGTAAACAATGACAGTCTATTATATTGTGTACTCCGGATGACGCGCAATATGGCGGTATCTCCCACTCTCCAACAAGTTACGGCGCAACCAGTCTTTACCTTTACAAACCATGGGTTGGAAGCGCCTTATCTAATGTTTGTGACGTACTTACACTTACAGATAGTGTTTAATAACACACTAAAATATAATAAATCAAAACAAAAATGCAAGAGAGTGTTCACAGATTACGGCTTGGTTATGTTATAAAATATAACAGATATCTCATATACTTATATCTCCTTGTTAAATTTGCTTACCCAGGAACCAATACAATCTGTTAAAAATAGTAGCGTTTCGGCGCGATATTTGAATTGAAAAGTTAAAATATGAACTAAATAAAAAGACTGAAAATTCAGACTATATAAATCAAACGAACGGGCAAATTGACATTTAGGATTTGCAAATACTAACTTTACCCGTATTTTTATCGGGTAAGACATATTTAATAGAATGTTGAACTAATGATAGTACGTGAAGACAATATGACTATATTTCTGTTTTGCATATTATTATTCTATATGATCAACAAAGATATGATACCGCACAGATGCAGTAGCCTATAATAATTACAAATGTATCAAGTAAAAGAAAATGTTTTATTTGGCACCAGGCAAACACAATGCTGTTTATTTATTGTATAATTTTGTATGAAATAAGAAAGTCGAATGGATGAGTATCACGTACCTTCAGCGTTTAAGAATTTGTTAAAAAATAACTAAATCTATAAATAAAATAAATGTAACTGACTGTAAATGTATAAAAAGTAATTTAATTTAAATTATGTATTTAATAATGCAATCAACATTTTATTGAGGATATGTCAAACTATATTATATATATGTATTAAGTTTTTCAGTTTACAAATAAATTCAAATGAATGCTTAAAGTTCGCGCGTCTTTCTCCCTAATTCTGCATGAAAGTTGACAAGTGTCGATTTGATTCATACGCATAAAATAAAATTGCAAAGAAAGTCGCACAGACCAAATTTACAAATCGTATGTAGAATTGTAGAGGTAGAAATTGAACAGGTAAAATGACCTTGAAATGTTTGGAGGTAATTGCTATTTAATTTTAGAATGCATACCGTGGCGACATCCTATTATTACTAGTAGTATTTAAGATACAGGAAAATCTTAGTTCCGAACCGAAATGGATTTGCCAAGATTAAAACGCACCCTTAACATAACCCATACATAACAACAAACGACCTAGTGGAAAAGTTGCATTCGTGCCAACTACTGTCATCCATAGAGTTATAGAGTGGGTAGATAGATGGTCGAACAAACTTGTATTTTTCAATATTTATTTGAAAATTATATGCAAATCAGTAACAAAAGACGTTATAAAATGAATATTGTTTATAAATTTGTAGTTTATTTCATTGATTTTTAACATGCCTTTTAAAATTATATAACATCCAGTAAATAAGTACGGAAAGATATAGAGAATGTTTTCTTTCATTTTTTCAAACATTCATAAGTCTCTTTTTGCACATTTACATGATTTATACTGCAAACTTTGTTTACTATTTCGCTTTGTGGCGCACCTTTCCCTCACACTTTTTGGGTTTGCCGCCCTTTTCACTCACACTTTTCAGGGGGTGGAGGAATAGTGCAGTTTTTGCATTGGATTTTTTAGTTGATTTAAGTATATTGGTTTTTTACTTTTTTACCATCTGCCTTCACCCGGTGCAAATTTCGTTCTTTTGTTGCCGCCCCCTTCACACTACCACGCGCGCGCGGGTTTGTGTTAAGGGGGCGGCAACAATATTTGTTTTTTGCTTTCTGTACCCCATTCGTTGTCCGCACTGGTATTTATTTCGGTTGATTTATACCAATTTTTTGATGTTTTGCCGCCCCTTCCCTCTTGGGGGTATAAATTAACCGAAATAAATACCAGTGCGGACAACGAATGGGGTACAGAAATTGCTATTAATTATTACCGTACAAGTTCGTAATCACATTGAATTCATTTATTGTTGAATGTTTGCATTGCATTTTTCGTTCATTTCTGTTTTTGCAACCTCCTTTTCCCCACCATCTCGGGATGCGAACACAAAATTTATATGAACAATAATTGCAAAGATAATTCAACAATACATTTTATATGAGAAGTAAAGATTGCAGTGTAAATCATGCAAATGTGCAAAAAGAGACTTATGAATGTTTGAAAAAAAGGAAAGAAGACACCTATAAACATTCTCTATTGCTTACCGTACTTATTTACTGGGTATTATATATAATTTTAAAAGGCATGTTAAAAATCAATGAAATAAACTACAAATTTATAAATAATATACATTTTATAACGTCTTTTGTTACTGATTTGCATATAATTTTCAAATAAATATTGAAAAATACAAGTTTGTTCGACCATCTATCTACCCCACTCTATAACTCTATGGATGACAGTAGTTGGTACGAATGCAACTTTTCCACTAGGTGGTTTGTTGATATGTATGGGTTATGTTAAGATATTTAAAATCGCAGAAAAGTAATTAAAAAACATAAAAATTCAATGTAGTTGTTGTGTGGTAAAGTGAAATAAACATCATTTATTACGATTTTCATAATTTTAAAGGTGTGTATAATAGATACGACTAAAAATGTGACATGGAAAAATTCACTCGGTGAGCACCTTAATTATTAATTATCTCCGTTCCTGTACGTTTGCACCGATTAATTTATAAGTAAAAGTTGTTCAATTAGTGATCCTATATACGGTACACTAGTTTTTTTTGTCAAAAATCGGCTACAACCATATACTCCAATTTTTCCACAG
The DNA here is from genome assembly GCA_963170755.1 of Amphimallon solstitiale. Taxonomy (NCBI): domain Eukaryota; kingdom Metazoa; phylum Arthropoda; class Insecta; order Coleoptera; family Scarabaeidae; genus Amphimallon; species Amphimallon solstitiale. The sequence goes on from OY720683.1 coordinate 100,455,110, forward strand.
TGTTCCATCTCTACATTTTACCATATACCATTGAAGGTATGATTTTATTCTATCGTGTTGCTGTATAAAATAAAATCATATGTTGATATAAGTAATTTCAAATGTGTGATGCATGATACTGGAAAGACTTTTATAAAATTACTTATTCAATTTCATTTATTTACCTACACAAAAAACATTAACAAAATATTGAAAGGTAAAATACTCGCAGTGAATCCAACAGACCCACTGAAATTACTTGTGCGAGAACAATATATTAAACACAAGAAGTTCTTCATAAAAATTAAGAAAACTTGATTGTCTACATAATTTGTTTTGTATTATTATTAGTTATACACATGTATGTATTTGTATATCTATCAGTTATTTGTAATAAAGTAACTTCCTCATTTCTGACATTGTTTTTCTATAAAGTTTTCTTTTTTATTATTTCTTTCTAGATCTATTTATCATTACAGTTGTACAATATAGTGAGAAGTAATGTTTGAATTTGAATTTCTGTTTGATATAAAAATATATTGTAATATTATGATGGGTGAAAATAAATTAAAAAGAGAGTATTCTTGTCTTGCAAACAAATTGAATGTGTTAATTTTCATCCGACTTTAAGATGTGCATTAAAGCGAGGTGAAAATGAACACATTTAATTTATTCGCATCCAAAAACAATAATTCATATTTCAAAATATGAATAGGTATATGAAAGTAATACGTGACTAAGCCCGCGAGAGGGCAGTTTCGTAAGTACTCAATTTTTATACATTATGTTTCCTATATTTGTATTCCTTTATCTACAGATAGAACCACCGGCCATCTGCCTATAGGGAATTGTATGCAGTACACATTTATATACGCCTACGTATATATCTACGTACCGGCAATAATAATTTGTGGCGTAAAAAGAAATAAATACACATCCGTCGATAAAGCATATTTAATCTTTAAATATGACACAGATATTGCCATTTCATTTCGTAGATATTTGTAAGAATCAATCATCGGCATAATGTTTCGTGTTGTAGAAATATTAGTAGTAGATTTGTAATGAAAACGAAGGTTTGAGATTCCAAAGAAGTAGTAACTAGTGATTCTGAATGTACCTAGTTAAATAAAATTAAATTGCAAATTACTAAACCAAGAGAAAATAAGAAAAATAATTCTAAAAAGGAAGCAACATGGAGAAATTAAAAAACGTTCAAAAAGTAATAATTGATGTCAAACAAAAAAAATTCTAGAGAAAATAAAATAGAATTCTAGAGGCTAATAAATATCTCTTTCAAACAAGCCTCCATTGTTTGCCTCACAGTAGCCCAGTCTGTTGTAAAATTCTCTACGTACATTAGAGAGAGTTACAGGTGAAATACTATTACAGAGTTGTGTAATTCGCATTCGTAAATCATCTAATGTGCGGGGTCTTTCATTCTGGTGTACATAAATGGTTTCATTCAAATATCCCCAAAGGAAAAAATCATATGGCGTTAAGTCAGGGGATCTAGGCGGCCAAGAAATATTACCTCTAGTGCTAATGGTATGTGGAAAATGCAATGAAAGACATTCTTGTACTATTCTGGCATTATGAGCTGGGCAGCCATCTTGCTGAAACCAAATATCATTAAAGTTTACAGCAAGGTCACGCACTGCAGGAACAATATGATTTTGCAGTAATTGTAAATATGACTGCGCATTTAATGTTCCGTTTAGGAAAAATGGCCCTATGATGTGATCCCCTAAGATTCCTGCCCAGACATTTAGTTTCTGTGGATATTGAGTGTTGACATCCCTGCTCAAATGTTTGTTTTTCTGAGACCAGTAGCGAACGGCAGATGGATTATGGCGTTTGTGAAGGGAAAATGTTGATTCGTCAGTGAACAAAATATTTCGTGTAAAATTATCATCATTATCACATTTTTCTCTAATAGCCTCACAAAATTCGAGACGTCTAAACTGGTCATCTGGGAATATTTCTTGATTTTTTCTAACCTTATAACACTTATATTTATTTTTGTGTAATATACGCCTAACTGTGGTTTTTGGAATACCTAATTGTTCAGAAATTTGGCGGCTAGAGCAGGGCTCACTTGATTCTACAAAGGCGCATACACTGACTTCCTTCTCTATTCTTTCCTCCGAAATAGGATGGAAATTACTCTGATAGCATTTCGAACATCCATTAATGCAGCCCGACTTTTCAAAACGATGTATGATATCTAGTATCGTCCGACGGCAGGGAACTGGACGATCAGGAAACGAAAAAACAAAACGACCAATCACTTCTTGCGTACCTCCTTGAGATGAGTAATACCATTTAATAATATTTATTTTTTCTTCTTTACTATAAACTAACGGCATAGTAAATACGTAAATGAATATCGGTAAAAAAACAGAAAAAAATACTGAGCTCTAAATAATTCTGGAGTTTTTGGAGAATATGGGTGCAACTGATTTTTGACAAAAAAAATAGTGTACCTTATAGAGGAGCTCTAATTGAACAACTTTTACTTATAAATTAATCCGCGCTCACCCACAGGAACGGAGATAATTAATAATTAATGTGCTCACCGAGTGATTTTTCTATGTTAAATTTTTAGTCGTATCTGTTATACACACTGTTAAAATTATGAAGATTGTAATAAATGATGTTTATTTCACTTTACCACACAACAATTACATTTGATTTTTATGTTTTTTAACAACTTTTCTCAACAAACACAAAACAAGAAACCTAACCTTAAACCACCTAATGGAGAAAGCCCATTCCAACTCTCATGCGGAATCGGACACATCGACTGTCATCCATAGAGTTATATACTAGATAGATGGTCGAACAAACCACTTGTATTTTTCAATATTTATTTGAAAATTATATGCAAATCAGTAACAAAAGACGTTATAAAGTGTATATAATTTATAAATTTGTAGTTTATTTCATTGATTTTTTAACATGCCTTTTAAAATTATATAATATCCTGTAAATTAGTACGGAATGATATAGAGAATATTTATGTTTTCTTTCATTTTTCAAACATTCATAATTCTCTTTTTGCACTTTATACTGCAATCATTGCAATGATTGTTCCCTTAATTTATAGATTTTTTTACTTCTTTACCATCTCCCTTCCCCCTCACCCCCGCGCGTTTGTACTTTTCGTGTTTGTCGCCCCTTTCCCACCACCCAGGATTCCAGTTCTCACCACCCCCAAAATTTTTTACCATCTGTCTTCCCTCGGTGCAAATTCCGTTCTGTTGTTGCCGCCCCCTTCACATAAGGGGCCGGCAAGAATATTTGTTTTTGCTTTATGTACCCATTCGTTGTCCGCACTCGTATTTCGGTTGATTTATACCAATTTGTTGATGTTTTGCCGCCCCTTCCCTTGTACTTTTCGTGTTTGTCGCCCCTTTCCCACCACCCAGGATTCCAGTTCTCACCACCCCCAAAATTTTTTACCATCTGTCTTCCCTCGGTGCAAATTCCGTTCTGTTGTTGCCGCCCCCTTCACATAAGGGGCCGGCAAGAATATTTGTTTTTGCTTTATGTACCCATTCGTTGTCCGCACTCGTATTTCGGTTGATTTATACCAATTTGTTGATGTTTTGCCGCCCCTTCCCCCCACGCGCCCCGCGCGGGGGGGGGGCGGCAAAACATCAACAAATTGGTATAAATCAACCGAAATACGAGTGCGGACAACGAATCGGTACAGAAATTGCTATTAATTATTACCGTAAACAAGTTCGACCATCTATCTAGTATATAACTCTATGGATGACAGTCGTTGGTCCGAATCCGCATGAAAGTTGGAATGGGCTTTCTCCATTAGGTGGTTTAAGGTTAGGTTTCTTGTTTTGTGTTTGTTGAGAAAAGTTATTAAAAAACATAAAAATCAAATGTAATTGTTGTGTGGTAAAGTGAAATAAACATCATTTATTACGATTTTCATAATTTTAACAGTGTGTATAACAGATACGACTAAAAATGTAACATGGAAAAATCACTCGGTGAGCACATTAATTATTAATTATCTCCGTTCCTGTGGGTGAGCGCGGATTAATTTATAAGCAAAAGTTGTTCAATTAGAGCTCCTCTATAAGGTACACTATTTTTTTTGTCAAAAATCAGTTGCACCCATATTCTCCAATTTACCCATAATTCTAAACCCTAAAGATGCAGACAGCAAGAATTTGCGTATTTTTGCAAGTTCGACCAACTATGAGTATACTCCACCGCAGTCAAGACACGACTGACGCGGTTGACTGTCGATCCCTAGAGTCGGCATCAGTGCTGCCGGAGCCATACGTCTGCCTTACCCGCATAGCGAATGAAAAATACCCGCTTTTACCCGACATTTCAAATAGAAAGCGCCAAATTTAAAAGTGGTCTAAAATAATTCGAATGTATGTAAGATCTTCAACCTCCCATATCTTTAATGCCTCTTTTTGTCGCCATTAAAGACGTTAGCGTTGCGGTGCCTAACGCATTTCTGTGGTCTGTCTTGATATTTTTCAAATCACTGAAGATTCTTTCAACAAATGCGTTTGAAAAAGGCAGAATAAAAAGTAAGGAAAGCACTACTTTCATATTGGGGAAAAGAAGAACATCTGCAGCATTTTTCAATTCAAACACCATTTTCCAATAAACTTCACAACTTAGTTCACAATCTAAACCATACTCCAAATGATTTAAAAAAAACCATGCTGCTTCCATTCCATGTCCAAAATTAGAAGATTTGTAAATTCTTTATTTATTGGAAATCTTTGTACAATTTTTTGCAGCGATTTTATTTTATAGGATTGGACCGTTTTTGGTTCAAGAATTCTTAAAATGTTAAAAATTGGATCAGAAAAATCAACTCGCGTTTTAATGTCAGGGACAGGCTCTACATAAAAATTTAAACAACTTTTGAGAAACTGGTCAATTTCAGTTTGGGATGCATAATTTTTCAACATTTCAAAAGATTCAGTGGCAGATATACCTAAATAAATTTTGCAAAGTGGCATAAACAAGCGAATATTTGTGTGGTCAACAGCAAAAACATTTTTCCCTTTCAAGTCACTCACATTGATAATTAAATTGCTGCATAAATGCATCAACAATCTTTGTGTTTCAGGTTTCAATTTATGAATGAGTGGCGATTCTGATTGAAATATAAGGTTAAAATCTGTTACAAGTCCCAATGTATATGACATAAATTCTAAATAAATTTTCGTGAATTTTTTCAAAGAGTTGAACAAACCATTGGCTTTTTCAGATGCAGTTTTAACCACATCAAAAAAGTTACTTTGACATCATTTGTTTTTGAATAGTATATAACAGTAATTGCACATTGTTTTATTGCACTCAAGTCCGCCGTCTCGTCCAGGATTAAGGAAAAAACATCTAGGTTCCTTCAATATTTCAAACAGATTTTTGCGAAGTGTACATCCTAAACTTTCCTTAACAAGTAGCTTTTGTTCTTTTAACAGACAGAAATGGAACAAACAAGCGAATATTTGTGTGGTCAACAGCCAAAACATTTTTCTCTATCAAGTCACTGAAATTGATAGAATTGCTGCATAAATGCATCAACAATCTTTCTGTAGCGTTTAGATTTAAAAGACAATAAAATACATATTGATATCTGATGTTGACTAAATCGAGTTAAGAAAAGGAAATTTTAATTGTTTTATGTGAAAATACCCGATTTTACCCGCTTCAGAATTTTACCCGACAGTCTGACTAAAATACCCGCATTTCGGGTAAAATACCCGCAATTGGCAGCACTGGTCGGCATAGACAACGCTTCTGATAAACGGTAGGACTAGATACATAGGTATATGTATACTCGCGGCATAAAGTTTTGTCGGGTCGTAAGAACAGCTATATGGAAGGTATCATTGGTCAACTCTAGTAAATTCTAACACGAAATAAAGAGGGGTTATATTCAATGTTTATGAATTATGATAGCTAAGTTTGAGTAAATACTGCTTCGTAAAAGAAAATACAAGTGGCATATATGTAGAAGTAAATATATTTCAAATAATCTTCACAAATGATTTATGACACGATAACATTGATGTGTCATCAATACAAAGAAATCTTTTTGTGTTCTACAAATGTTTTCGGCTTTCCCTATTTATTTTATTTTTCAAGGGCGAGAATGAATGCTTTATTAAGATCTGTGTAGTGTTTTATCGAATTTGTAATTATATATATTGATGATATTTACGAGTATGTATCTGTCATTAATTTTTTTCCTTAATATACATTCTATTTATTTTAAAATAAATACAAAAAAATAAGGTATTTTTATCATAATTTAATTCAAAGTTCTTGATTAATATTGATTATTTACAAGGCAATTGTTGGGGGTATTTAAATGTTGGAATATTATTTAAATATATTGTCTTCAAAAGATTATTTGTGTAATTTTTTGTTTGCTTATTTATTGCTTTATTATGCTAGGTGTTGTTTTGACGAAATTTAATATTTCATCTCTCAAGTGTAAACAAAAATATCACAATCTCTCTTTATGGTTTATTAAAATTTAGTCGGAAATATCGGATTACTAAAGTTGACCAGTGATACCTTCCATATAGTTCGTCTTAGGACCCGACAAAACTTTATGCCGCGAGTATACATATAAATGTGTACTGCATACAATTCCCTATAGGCAGATGGCCGGTGGTTCTATCGGTATGTCGCAGATCGCAAATATACATGGGCGAGATAGGGGAATACGGTATCGTTTCACACAGACTAGACCGACTCGTGCTTTGTCGGCTTTTGGGCACCGTATCACCTACCAGTTTCCCCGAGAGCCGACAAAACACGAGTCGGTCTAGTTTGAATGAAACTCACTGTATTCCTCTATCTCGCTCATGTATAATATGAGCACTTTACTTTAGCTACCTACAATCTACCATAGTTTAACAAGCCAATTATAGGTTATTATATCAATCAATATTTAATAAACTTTAAGGTAGATAAAATTAAAAAACACTTGATTTCGTTTCACTTAATTTATTAGAATTTCTCTAACAATATTGTTTCGGTATGTTCTACCATTCTCAAAGAACTAAATTTGTGTGTATATTTTTTTAAACTTATATATTACTTGAGGGCTGAGGGTGTGTTCTCTGTACCTACTTTGACCACTTTATTACTGTGTCTATTATCGGTGTGTTTATGTATTCTGTCTGTGTGTTGGTTATGTGTAATTTTTTATGTATAGCTTTTTTAATTTCTAGGATTTCTAAATAATTAAGTTTTTTGCTTTTGTTAACATTATGTAGTAATTTACAACTATCTATATCGGGAAAGTGGAGTTTCTCAATGCAATGTTCTGCGAACCCTGTGTTTTTTGTTCCTTGGATTATTGCTTTTTTGTGTTCATTTAGTCTTGTTTTTATGTTTCTTCCACTTTGTCCGATATAGATAGCATCACAATCTTTACAATTAATTTTATATACGCCAGATTTTTCTAAATTCGTAATGTTATCTTTGCTATTGCCTAACATGGTACCTAGATTGTATTTATTTACGTTGACTACTTTTAGTCCTTTCTTAGATAGTAGTTTATTGATTTGTTTATTTACTGAGGGGACGTAGTGTATTATATGCCATTTTTTTGTGTTTGTTTCTTTTATTGTGGGGTAAAAATATGTTTGAAGGTTTTTTCTATGTTTGTGTTTTATTATTTCGTCTATTATTTTTGGATTGTATCCGTTATTCATTGCTGTTTTTTAATTTTATCTACCTTAAAGTATATATAAATTATGTTTCACCAAGAACCGACAGCTATATCTATAAATAGAATATTTAATAATACTGAACTATCGATTATTATACCATTTGACAGATATCGACAATATACCCACCTAATGGCCAATCTCGTTCCTATTGATTTCTTATCTCTTGTCAGCACTCTCACTATAAAGGCATTCTAGAATTATTGTATTTTCGTGTTATGTTCTGTAGGTATTTGCTTTAGGGACCTACTACAGGTAACTATAACAGATAGTTCATCCTTATGGACCAAATGGAAGCGACAAGCGACCTTTCTTTGGAAATGGAGCTGACTTTATTGCTATGAAATTTCCGCTAGGCGTGAAGGTTTTGGCGCTACAATACAAATAATTGTATGTAGTTGTACTAATAATGTATAGATGTCGGCCACATCTTAAACTTTACATTTTAAAACTTTTTCTTTTGTGTTTTTTTGACTTTTATCGTAATTATTAAATACAAAAACACTTTAAAACTTGTAATTATTATTAGATTACTATATATGTTTCAAACATATACGTGAACTTAATTGCGCATATCCTAATACTGTGGTATTACTATCGCAACGTATGTCTTAGATTACAATTAAATTATTTAGTGGACGTGTTTTCTTTTTGTGGTGACAACGGAGGGGTTTTTGTTAGATATATGGGTGCATTTCAAGTAATATAAAAATTAAATATTGGCTCTGACAAATATGTTGAGAATATTTGTCTATTTTTAAATTACGCTGATTTTCCTAAATTGTGGAAAGGCAAATTAGAAAAGGAACGCTATTTTATAAAGTAGGTACCCACTATTCAATATAAACATCTTGCTTATCTGATAAAATGAATAGTAAGTATTTTTAATGATTAATATACAATTTCTGAAAAAATAATGGGTTTAACTTATTACTATGAGGATATAGGGCAGGTTAACATTTGGCAAATTTGACAGTTTTTTTCTTTGTTTATTATGGACCCGGATAGAAAATGAATCTGTGACAAATGACGTTTTAAAAACTGTTTTCTACTACAACTTTCAACAACTGTCTTATTTCTTATAAGCGCTATATTATATTCTAACACCGCTATAAAGACCTATTTTCCTGATTTCAAGTATATATAACTTCATGACGGAAATTTGTAGTATTAGGCAATTTATCTTTAACCCTTAAGCGCCGACGTGCAGTCATGGTGACCGCCAGCAATATTTAATTCTTAAAATACTTCTCCCACTCTTTTCTGTTATCTCCCACAATTCCTATACCATTAAATGACATCATATTTAGTACATATCTAGAATAGTGTCGTTACACACGTACAGTACACAGACCACAGACACAGACTGAGTCTTGGCCGATGGGAGGAGCCTCGACCTATAAGTCGCGCAGATTTATAGGTCAGTGCGTGACAGAGAAAGTATTCGGAAAAAAGAAATGATAACATTTGTTCGTCATCGCATATATTAGCCGGACGAACGAGTAACTGCAGATAAGAAATTGTAATATACTGAAAAGAGATACATACATATATGGGTAGACTGTGAGAAAATGAGTGATAATCCTGGACCGTCAAAAAGAGTTCATTAAGAAGAAGGTGTAAGTGAAAATATCTCGAGTACCGGTATAAATGGTCATCAGAAAGTTTTGTCACACGCAGTAGAACTCAGTAACATAGGTAATATCGTGATGCAACTACCAGGACTTAAACCTTTCGCAAAATTAGGACCAATTGCAGATGCGATTTCTGTATGGAGTTTACTGTTCTCAGAAGATATTTTGCAAATAGTACTACTATGGACAAACACGAAAATTCAATCGATGAGAGCAAAGTACAGAAATACATCAAGGTCTGAACTTGCGGATATAGACATGGGCGAGTTAAAAGCGTTTATTGGCTTATTATATTATACAGCCATATTCACTTCAAACCATGAAAATATAGAGAGAATTTTTGCCACAGACGAGAAATGTTTAGGTGCGTAATGAGTAGAAATCGATTTGCCTTTTTACTTGTATGTTTGCGTTTCGATAATCCACTAGATAGATTACAGAGACAACAAACCGACTCATTGACACCTATTTCCGAAATATTTAATAAATTCGTGTCACAGTGTCAGTCAGTATATACTCCCGGCGTCAACATATGCATTGATGAGTTGCTTGTTTCGTTCAGAGCCAAATGTAGACACAAAATGTACATGCCAAACAAGCCGTGTAAATATGGCATAAAAATTATGTGCATGACGGATGCTCGCACGCAGTATTTCTATAATGGTTATGTTTACTGCGGTAAAAATTCCGATGGAATTGGTCTTCAAGAAAACGAAGAGAAATTACTGAAACCCACACAAGCAGTACCTTACTACGATTAATTCAGCCACTTCAAAATACAAATAGAAATATAACAGCCGATAATTGGTTTTCGTCAATGGAGCTGGTGGAAAAGCTTCGAGAAAAAAAATTAACATACGTAGGAACTGTTAAGAAAAACAAGAGGGAAATTCCACAACAGTTCTTAGCCACCAAAAATCGTAGTGTTGGAACGGATTTATTTGGTTTCACCAAAACTGTGACACTGGTTTCGTATATATCGAAAATCCGAATACGTAATAGAAACTTGCGATTAAAAGGTAGTCATGGAATATCAAATTATCACACATGAATCATTAAAAATAGTAAAATCTCGTAAACATATTCACTTACAATATTTACAAATACATCCATAATGACAAGATACACTGATATCGTTAATTATCTAAATTATAGAATTTGATTAAATTTTACCACTTTTTAATTATTATTTCTCGCATTGCTTTATATGTATTTTAGAAGTTGAAGCTTTTCTTTAATAAGCAAATGTTTTGAATTATTGAAAATTATATTTTTCTCAATCGACAATGATTAACGAAATTAAATTATAAAAATTTCACACCGCCGCGTCGGCAAGATTCGGCGGTTTGTGGAACATTTTGAACTAACCAATTGGTTTTAGGCTGTAGAGCAGATCGGAGACCTAAGTACGAATCTTTTTTAACATCTTAAATTGTATTAAGAAATAAATGTTTGAAAATTGGCAAGAATATTATTGTTAATAATTCAAAACAATTACTTATTAGAGAATATACATATTTTTACATTTTATAAGAAAAACGGACATTGAAATTGAAACAACACCAAATTGTTTTTGTCATATTAAATTTTAGCTTTCTATAAAACGTTGCACAATTCATTACAGTTAATAATCTTCAACATTTAACATATGGTAAAATTTTATAATAATAATAATAAATTATAACAGTAATATTTCTTCATTGTATATAATCATAGAACAAAAATTAATATCTAGTAAATATTTCATTCTCTCAAATATCATTAAAATAATTATAAATTCTATAAAGCCCAGAGATCTTTATCAAACATTCGCTTTTGCTGTTGTAAAATAAAATGCATTAAAAAGCTAGGATTCAAGCAATGAAAATACAAATAAACTAAGGAATGTTATCAAGCAATATACCATAAATGAACACAAATATTTGAAATATATTTGCATATACTATATGCCAGATATATTTTCTTTTACAAAATTTTCGGCATCTTGGATACGTCTTTCTCACATTTGTTCTTCGAGTACAGGTTCGCCTTCATCACTTTATAAGATCATGCTTATGAGCAATTATGAACATTGCCAATATGATAAAATAGCACTAATAACCTATAATTTCCAATTCATATTCTGTTAAAGTTACGCTAGGAAACTCTTTCAACTGTGCTTATGGAATTCTAATCTAAACACAATTTATTGAAAATCTTTTCGTCTCTCCTTTTTTGAGATAAATTCTTCATTAACCAATTCATTAAAATTAAGAATTTCTTGAATCATTTGTTTCTCAATAGATAACATTGCAGCGAGGGCAGTTAGTCTATTCTCGCCCATTGTACTTCTAAGGAATCTCCCGACCAAAGTGCACTGATTACATGTGCACACAGACCAGTTTAAAACGTCGAACGTCGCCGGACTGTCGCGGGGAACATGGATTGTGGGCGGAAAAGGTTCCACCAAATAGATTTAATATTCACATGTGCAGTGAACAAAGCGATTAGACGACGCGATGGACTCGCTTGGATATTAGTTGGAACAATTTACATCTCGTGTTTTAATTTCTGATCTTTGCGTCTTTGACAAATTGATTTTGGAATTAATAGGCATGTTATACTGTTATTATAAAATTACTTAAAGAATGATAAAATTTAATATGTTTTTTAATAAGAATACACATTAAATTTGGGAGTGCACGTGCACATGTGCAGAACCGCCACTGGAGTAAAGTAAAATGTTTCTTTACAAAGCAAAATAATTGGCAAAAGAACAAACCTCTAAAAAGTGGAAGAAAATATGGAATATGTTCTAAGCCAACAAGTTTTTGACTAAGTCGACCTAATAAGAGTAATACAAGAATTGTCGTTAATTTTCAGTTGATAAACTTCCTGATATGTGTAAAACAGCATCTATCTAAAAAAACTGATTTGCAGAATTTATCTCACTAGTAAAACGATAGCAAAGTATACATTTTGCATGTATTGCTTTTAAACGCCGAAAAAAGCTATTTTTTGGCAAATTTCTCTCTAAAACCTTTTCAAACGCAGCCTTAAGAAACAGATATCTTACCTGCGGCAACATTTTTATACTTTAATTTCTCTAATTAACACTATCAATGTCGATTAGAAAGAATATAATATTCAATGATTCAAGACTTATTAGAGAATATAAAAATATGTTTACATTTTATAAAGAACAGGTAGGTACCTACTGTTACTATAATAACACAAAATTGTTTTTGTCATATTTTGGTTGTCTACAAGTAGTTAAATTTAATAATAATAATAACAATAATATATTTTTATACAAGAAGAAAAATTAATACCTATGTCGTCCGAGGTCATTCCACAAAATATTAAAATAATTGCAGAATAAAGCCGATATCTTATTAAAGCAATATTGAGGAGCAGCAAACACATTTGCTTCTAATAAATCAATCTTATCATGCTCTAAATCATAAATAAACACAAATATTATACCTGCTTGTATACACCTGATGTGTTTTCTTTCATAAACCAGTTTAATATATGTATACACTCACTTATGTATTAAAAAATTTAATACAGCCTTTCTCTATTTGGTGTTAAAATCCACTGCAGTTGACCAAGCATACGTTCCATGTCGCTGGTCTCAGTACCCGACAAAAATTTTTGCCGCAAATATACAGGGTGTATTTGAAATAAGGGACAGAGTATGATAAATGGAAAGATGCAATTATGTAGAATATAAATCCCAAAAATTGTGAGTCAATTACGACACGAACGCCAATATTAAAAAAACCCCGAAAAGTGTTTATGAAAAGTGTCTATGAATTTAGCATGTGTTTAGTCATAGGTATCGTGCCAGTTGGGCCAGACAGCCGACGTCATGTCTGGCCCATGCGGCGGGATAAAGACGCTTACATACACACACCGCAATAACAGCTCTAGACGTTATAAAAACCTCAATGATAGCATTGTTTACTATTTCTAAACAGGCGTTCATGCTAAGAGTTCAACAACCTTAATATGAAATATCAGCTGTTAATAACTTGTGAATAGATTTGGGCAAATTTCCCTCTTTTAAAATATCCTATTTTTCAACAACGAGATTTTTTTTTATTGAAATGCCGACTATGAATTTTGTAATTATTTTAATATTTGTCAGGATTATTTAGATATTACGTTTTCTTCCGCAATAAATGTATAGTAAGTACTATTACTGTTATTATTATTAAATTCAACGACTTTTTACTTCTTATTTCTCACAAAAACAAATTTGTGTTGTAAAATTTGTGAATTGATCTGAAGACGACATTCATTACGCACTTGTAAGATGGGACTCGACGATTAGGAAAATGCAACCTATAGGTCCAACATGCATCTCCACCTGTTTCACCATAAATGTACAACATATCGAATAGTTCGTGTGTTGTGTAAGCCACAGTCGAAACATTCACATGTAACAATCGAACGAGACTGACCTCGCACGCCGTGACACTCCTACTTAGTACCCCGCCCCACCCTTCCATACCCTACAGTCGTATTTAAGTGCAGTGGCGCGACGAATATTTTAAAAATATCTTTGTAATTTTTTTTCTCGCGTCAGCGAGGGAATTTGCGCAAAATATTTTGGATTTGAGTCTAATAAAATTACATCTTTCCATTAATCCTACTCTGTCCCCTTATTTCATATACACCTTGTATATAAAATAAAATAAAACATCAATAAAACGAATTCAAAGCCTAATATCAAAAAGGAAATCTGCAAACATAAACAAAAAGAATCGCAAAAATTAGAAAACATGTTTATAACACCGATAACTCTATACAGGGTACATCAACGAAGCGAGACAAAGGTTTACACGCTGATTTGAAATTTCAATACTGAATGTTGTTCGACACCAGCGAGAACGCATTCAAAAGATATTTTATTTTATTCAAGCTGTTCCATAAGGCAGTGTCAAATCAAAGGTCTGTGTTTTAAAATAGAACGCCCTGTATATTCATAGCTAAAAAAACATGTTCATTACTGCCATATAATAATTATAATAATATACAACTTACAACTAATTTTCCTCTATAAATTGATTCATTTCAGTAAGCTACCTACACTAGTAGATATAAAATATTTAAAAAACGATATAGTGGAACATTTTTACAATGTTAAAAATATGTCATTATTCTCAAATGGAACAACCCTGTAAATGTTTGCTAATTAAAAGTCTTTTTTATTATTGATACTTTATTTGATACATTTAGAATAGATCATTTGCTAATTATTTCATTTTAAATTTAAATTAATGATAACATTTTTGTATTTTTATTGGCAAGTTTGAATTTGAAGGATTTTTATAATGTGAAATTTTTGGGGAAATAACCCATAAAATGTCTAAAGCTAGAAAAAATTTTATTCGAGAAACGTGGCTTTCAATCAGCAGTGGATGCAAACATTAGATTAACATAACAGTTTCAGTAAATTACTGATCAAGTAATCTTATGCCATTTTAAATTAATGAATATTTTTTAGGTTTTTAATTATTTATTTAGTATTCTAGGCATTTTTTCAGTCCCAAATATTTTACAAATATAAAATATGAAACAATACATAAAACAGTAAATTAGTAGAATAATAAATTGCAATTGATAAAAACAAAATTTGAAATAAAAGAATGGTAAATTATAAAAAAAGGATTTCCCAATTTTCATTCAAATAGATGACGCCATTGCTGAAAAACAATTGATTTTTTCCAACAAAATGTTGTTTAACTTATATGGAATTTATTCCATACTATTGAAAGAATATTACGAATATAGCTAATAATTTAATTTGATTCTTCAAGCACGTCGTTTGTGACGAAGTTTGAGAAAACATGCATTACTGCTAATGTGCTTTTTACAACTATCCTTTTTTTTTACAATCCTTGTTTATACCGGTCGCCGGTTGCTTAATTCCTTCCTTAGTTAAGCTGCAGATGATCGGACAATAAATATCACTGCCTGTCGTCGGTGTCCTTTTATAAATTCCTGTGGTTATTTTTTCATTAAATTAATGTGCTTGATTTTGTGCAAATATTCTTCAGGTATCGTCTGCCCTACTTAATTCAGAAAATGTAATTTCGTTTTTATGTTTTTGTGCTTTTGACTTTGTGTTTGTTTTGGACCCTGAAAAAAATGGAGCTCTAACAAATTACGTTCAAGATGCTGTGTATATTCTTTTAACTTTTAACTCTAGCACATTTATTTGAAGACGCTGAGAAAAACTAAAAACACATTTTTAGGACCGCTTTTGCTTTATATGAGATTGTGTACTCCAACTTTTTGAATAAGACGTTGTGATAATGAACTGCTGTAACACGTAAGTCGTTAGCCATAAAAAATGCTACATACAAACAAAGAAAAACGAAATACGTTATGTGTTTTTGATTCATTCACTCTAATTATCAATCGTTTTCGACAAAAATTGAAAATAACAACAAGAGTAATACTAATAAAAATTCAAATATTAAGGAAACAGTCACATTACATATTCAAATAACTCTCCATGTTCATTAAATTCACTACACAGTTCCTATATTTTTTTGGTATTTTCAACAGCTTCTTGCTCTATAATCAGTAGTTTGTTAATAGAGTTATAGATCTGTTAATATCTGATGGCATCCAGGATACGCGAGGCGTGGCTAAAATATATATTTTGTGCATTAAAAACATCGGTATCGAGCGCAATACACTACAGTAGACAAAGTGTAATTAAATTAAATACGGACTGATGTTTTTAAGTCGGTCCTTAACCCTTCATATTGTTTTGACCTTACATTTTTGAAAATGGTGGTAAGTGTATTTATATAATTTAGTTAAAAATAAGAGAAAATTAAAATGGATAAAAAATATATATAGTAATAAGTATTAATTTAGTTATAGAATAAGTTTCAATATTTATTTAAGTTTAAATAGCTAGAGCTATATTAATCACATAAGTAAAATGATTTGCAAACCCTAAAGGATGATCTCCTTCATTATAAATATTGTACATAAAATATACACATAATTATTAATAAAATTTATTTACGAAAGCTTAAATGTTAGATATATAAAGATAAATGAGATATAATAGACATGCAAAGGAAATGAATAAGCTTTATTTTGTAGAAACGATAAACAAGAAGTACGGTTTGAATATAAAGATACAGAACTAATTATACACAAACTCTAAAAATGGCTTTAAACATATTAAGAAATGGACCATTATTTAAGAATAAAAAAGTATTAATAGCAAATAATAGAGAAAGAGTCATGATGAAGGATGGAATAATAATGAGGGTGAATCATTTGAACGCTATTAAACTATACGAGCAAAATGAAATCAGATATGCAAAAGAAAATGAAATAATAGCAAAGGAAAACGTAAATCTTAATATGAATAGTATTAATTCATATATATGACTCTAGCAATAAAAGTAAAAAGGTTGGAGATACGTACAGTTAATAAAAGAGGATATAACTAAGATATTTATCTTATGAGATTTTGAATCATAAGTAAAATATTATATATATAATTATGAAAGAGGTTGGAATGTGTTTTTTAGTTCCTATATTTATAGCCTTTATGTTTCGGAGGCATCAATAACGATCATGTATGAATAAACACCTGCAAAAAAGAAAATAATACGTCAATACTTTATTTGTAGCATATTATAAATAACAATTTCACCTCATATGAAGAACTGGTTTGAGGACAAAGAAAAGGAAGCCGTGACGATTCTTCCTATTACGGGTTTGGGCAGGAAGATAGAGGTTGTTTGCGTCGTCTTTCCGTTGCTTCCAAATACACGAACTAATAAATAAAAAATTAGAATACGATTAGTAAATGGTGAAAGAAAATACTTGACGAACAATTACAAGACTAATGAGTTCATATATAGATATAACAGATGTTTACATTAAAGAAGAAAAGGAATAATACACTTACCTAGAATAAGATGTAATAAATTCGTAAACTTAAGTAAGGAAGAATTTGGATTGCAGACATTGTTCTACAGCTGTTAATGTGAATAAATAACAAGCGACAACTTAAAATGGGCAAGAAAGAAATTTAACCATGTGTGTGGCAATGTGGCCAACTTAAAATTCAAAACAGAGGGCGCGAATGTACTGATCGTCTTTTGTCTAATGATATATAAACGAAAAACAAGATTGGACAAGAAGATTTTCGACTGAGATTTTGATCGCGAATACACGAATTTGAAAGCGAAGCTCCGGCGGCATATCGATTCAGAATAATATATACAGTAGGGCAACTCGCACTACTTGTTCCTTTACAGATTGAAAATTTGTATTCAAGAATAGAATTTAAGTATTTAATTTGCATTTTTAAAAATTTCTTTTGATTAATTTCTTTTGTTAAACAAAATGGAAGATATTTATAAAAATTAATTTGTTGAACTATATGATCAAACGAAGTGAGTTACGGAAAATCCTTATGAGTTCTAATATAGAAATTATCTTAATTTGTTTTATGAAATGAATGTTTTAAATATTTAGTTTATTCATTACTAATTGGAAATATATTTAATGGTATTGGATAGACCATAGAGGTACTAAGTGCGAATGTGTGCCTCAAATGGATTGTTGAGCATTAGTAAATATTGCGTTATCACATTAATTAAATAGCTGAACACGAATATACGAAGATATTTTGTTGGGTAAACACTAAGTGGTTAGAAGTACTATGTGGAAATGTTTGCTGCTAGCAATTAGTGTAAACTGATTTCAAAATATTTAAGTAGCAAGACACTAGATTACTAAAATACTACGTGCGAATGTTTGCTTTTGTAAAATAGTGCCTTGCATCGTGTTCAATTTTCACAAATCATTCTTTTAAAAATAAAACGAACACATGGTGAATATCCATTTAATTAGTATCATATTCTTTTCACATATTTTATAAATTAAAACGTATATAAACAATATTATTAAGAACCATTTTTTTTATAAAAAAAGGTGTTAATGTTATTCATTATAGTAATTAAAAAATATATCTATCGTTATTATAAAACATAGATATTGTTTTTAATTTCCTCACCGTATCCCATAATAGACTAAATAAGACAAAGACTATAAAGCAAGAGGTAAATCGCTGTTCGAATCCACGTATAAATTGAATATTTATGCTGTTATAAATAAATCAAAAGTGAAGGTATTACCATATTTATATCTATTTTAAAAGTAGATACCACAGCAATATGTAGGGAAATCTATGTCTATCTCTTATTTTCATGCTGCGTTCTCCTGTTTTGTCTTAAAATACTTATATACAGGGTGAGTCAACTACGCGGGTAAGGCCGATTGTGCCTTTACGAGTAAAGATATTTCGAAGCGCTTTTTTTCTTGTGGTAGCTGTTCATTAGGGGCACATTTTAAAAATATTTTGTATTATACAGAGTGTTCCATAACTTGGTGGCTAACCATAGTTATAGTTTTTTAAATGGAACACCTTATATATTATTGCATTTTTGAATTCCCCGTATAATTTTTAGTCAAAAAGTTATAAGATAGTATAGGCCTAAAGTGTAACGTTTTTGACTTATTCCCATTTTTCTGAAAAATTCAATGTTTGTATAAAATTATATTTCCCGAAAACGACGTATTAGATGGACAAACTTTTTTGCAGTATTGTTTACAATAAGAGGTCCTAATATAAGCATGTTTTATATTTTTACAGTTAGTAACTGCATGTGCAGGAAACTGGATTAAAATTAGATGACACGTTTTTGTATAAAAGTCAATTTTTTTAAATGGAACACCCTATATATCAGTTCATTTTTGAATTGCTTATTAAATTTCATGTCAGAAACATGTAAAACGTCAATACTTTAAAAGTGACTATTACAGAGTTATTGTCGTTTTTTGATATGCTTTTGTAAGTTTTTGCAAAAAAGTCAATTTTTTCAAATGGAACACCCTGTATATTATTTCATTTTTGAATTTCTTATTAAATTTCACGTCCAAAACATGTGTGACGTTAATACTATAAAAGTGACTATTACTGAGCTATTGTCTCTTTCTGATATAATTTTGTCAGTACTATACTATATTAATTAAACCACAAAACTGACAAAATTATATTAAAAAGAGACAATAGCTCAGTAATAGTCACTTTTCAAGTATTAACGTCTTACATGTTTTTGATGTGAAATTTAATAAGAAATTCAAAAATGAAATAATATACAGGATGTTCCATTTGAAAAGATTGACTTTTTTGCAAAAACTAACAAAAGCATATCAAAAAACGACAATAACTCTGTAATAGTCACTTTTACTGTAATAACGTCTTACATGTTTCTGACACGAAATTTAATAAACAATTCAAAAATGAACTGATATACAGGGTGTTCCATTTAAAAAAATTACTTTTATACAAAAACGTGTCATCTAATTTTAATCCAGTTTCCTGCACATGCAGTTAGTAACTGTAAAAAAATAAAACATGCTTCTATCAGGACCTCTTATTGTAAACAATATTGCAAAAAATTTTGTCCATCTACGAGTAATACGTCGTTTTCGAGAAATATAATTTTATACAAACATTGAATTTTTCAGAAAAATGGGCATAAGTCAAAAACTTTACACTTTAGGCCTATACTATCTTACAACTTTTTGACTAAAAATTATATGCGGAATTCAAAAATGCAATAATATATAGAGTGTTACATTTAAAAAACTATAACTATGGTTAGCCACCAAGTTATGGAACACACTGTATAATACAAAATATTTTTAAAATGTGCCCCTAATAAACAGCTAATACAAGAAAAAAACCGCTTCGAACTATCTTTACTCGTAAAGGCACAATCGGCCTTACCCGCGTAGTTGACTCAGCCTGTATATAACTCATTCAAAAGCAAATGTTAATACACACCATTTCTGTTATTTGAAGAATTCCTTTTAGATGATAAACCAGCAACGAAGTCCTAAGACACTTATTTACAAATGGAGTAAAAATCCTGAAGTTTAAAAGTATTTTGTAACTTTGCTGTAAAGCATTTGGCACGTAGGTGAATTTTATATCCTGTACAAAGTGAAATTGGTAACAGGGTATTTTTTTTTCACTAGAAGGAGTAAAAAATAATAATAATAACTTTATTTGTCCAACACTTAACATGTAAAGGTAAATTCTGTGTACATATATATACTTATAGAAAAGGAAAGAAAACATTATTTAATAAGTCACTGGTATATAAAATGTCCTCATAGTGGAAGTTCGTAAAACGAAACATTCTTATCCACGTAGTATGTTCGTTCTCGAGAAGGGACTTAGGAATGTGGAAAAGGAACGAGAGGATACTCTGGGAGTGAGAAAGTTCAGAGCGGAAATGACGTCTAGGCAGTCCGTTGCACAGCTTTCTTATAAACCGTGCTCCATGAATATCGCGTCGGCATTTCAAAGACTAAAGACCATGCGTCTCCAATAACAAACGCGTAGTCAACACCTCGCAGAGGATATGTCCCAGTATTTTTGAAGGAGAGATACCTGAAAAATCGCCACTGAAATTTTTCAGTGGAGAGCTACAAGTAAATATACAACGAAGACCAATCCTGTAAAGCACACTCCATCTTAGTGATCACAAAACTAAAATACAACGTCTTCAAAACTAATGGGTTATTGAAGAACCTACAAGAAGGCTTAATAAAATCCAAAGATCTTGAAGCTGATGCAGAATCATGGTTGGGCAAACTTAATCTGCTATCGAAAAGGACCCCAATATCCCGGAAAGTGTGTACCCTTTCCAGCAGATCACCATCAATGATGTAGGTAGTATTATGATGGTCTACTTTACGTTGTAAATAACATAAAACAGTATTTACTTATATTTAAATGCAACACCAGTTTGGCAAAGTCTGTTAGAGCAAGAAACACCATCCATAGATTTTAAGGATTATAAATCTTGGGGTCACTGGCGTACGCAAGTACAGGACACGTCAAGGAACCAAGCAAATCGTTTAGAAATAAATTGAAAAGTAGTGGTCCTAGATTGGATTCTTGCGGGACAGCAGAACAGGGACAGAACTCACGAGATTCAAAACTATTGTAAAAAACATAATTGCATATATTTGTCAAATAGGAGTGTAAAAGTTTGAGCAAAGACAAGCTAAATCCGAGCGCAGAAAGCTTTTCAAGTAGTACACCATGATCTATCGCATGAAAGGCACGGCTGAAATCCGTGTAAACCACACCAACTTGACATTGATTGTCCAATTAATGAAGGATCTCAGATTAGTAGTAGTTGATCGATCGCACATGAAACCGTGCTGATGTGGAGAAATCAATGATTTAATATTAAGTAATATCACTTAATAAATTACGTTTTCAAATACTTTGGCAAAGTTGCAGAGAATAGATATTGGTCAATAATATTCTACAAATCAGAAATCTTACACGGCACCATCGATAAAGTAAGTTCGCAGTTTTTATGGAAAGATGTATTATCAAGGTCAAGGGTTTCGCTGAGGCAGGCCTTGCATCACGAATTAGTAGACTAGGAAATAAATCATCACCCGCAACAAGATTATCATGAAAATTTGACATTATGATTATTAGTTTGTCCTCATCAACGCTTGACAAAAAGATGGGTACATGATTTAGTTCGGAATCCCCAACACAAAACAGAAAACTGGGCTGACATATTGAAGAAAAAAACATTAGTAAACACGTTAGCAATACCTTGTGGTGTTAACAATAGTTAAAGTGCTGGGAATACGCGAGGTATCAACTTTACTTCGAATGTAGTTCAAGATTTCTTTAGGCTTTTTAATAATCGACGATTCATATTCATATATGATTTATAAGCACCAGAAATGAGTGATTTGCACAGACGTCTATGTCTCAGAAATTCATCAAAAAGCAAAATGTTTTTGGTAGATATCTAACGAGAGATCTACTACTGGTTGCTATAATCGGAACAGATGACGCAATAACTTTATACAGGATATTATAAAAACTATCAACAGCGTCGTCCACATAATTAAATTCTCCAAAGAAAGACCAGTCGCTAAATAACAAATCAGAATACAACTTTTTTCTTTTATTAGTGTTAGAAAGGAAATTTGAACGTATGGAAGAAGCAAATGTAGAAGAAAAACATACGAAGACTACAAACTATATTTAATTACATGAATGTATTTATTACATGCCGTAAATCGTTGAACGATGCAGGAATTGAAATGATTAACGATAGGTGTTTACTAGCAGTATATATAGAATGAACTACCCTTGTAGTACTGAACCCCCGGATTATGTAAATCGTCACATGGTGGAGGTGATCACAGCAGGACGATTGATTTATCAATGTCATGTGAGTGATAGTTGATTTCGAAGTTATTTATTAGAAAGCTGCTATGGCTATTGTATAGCGAAATAACTCTGACACCTTTATAATGGATTTCTAGTTAGTAATAGGATAATATACGTAATTAATTAGTCATTTTAAATTGAAAGTGTTCTTGGATATACCTTTTAACGTTCTATTTATTGTAATAAGGATAATTAATGTCGTACAGCTGAAGATAAAACTTTATAAGGTTATTACTGCATTGAATAAAATGCATTCTCTCTTTTCATGTTGTCGATTCTACCAATGGCCTTACAGTTAATTAGATTCGATTTTAATTGCAAATCAGATGAGTAACTTTATTCGCATATTCATAAAGAGAGCCAACATTAATTATTGTTCATCAAGGTAGTAGAATGACAGTTTTTCTGAGGGTTGATTCATCCCTTGTATTTAATAGTTTAGTGAAGGTATAGCGCTTCTGACTATTTGTAACATAAATGTTAAAAATTAAAGTCAAGTTTGTATTGTATAAAATTATTACAGGCCAATCGATAAGTCGTTTAAAAAGGCTGTTAGCGGAAGTAATTCAGAACAAACTGAATTCAATTGTAATCTGTTTGATTTTATGTCAAGAAGTGCGTCTTAATATTGCACTCTGCAGAAGGACCGGATTTAGTCGCTATCTTACGCGACTATCAAAATTAAAGAAAAGTAATTTTTTTAAAACAAATTTTCTACACATTTTTCTTGTGAGACTACCTGTTTTGAAGCTATTGCCGTTGAAACCTGAATATTTTAAGGGAATTTTGCTAATTATGGTAGGCATTCCTGAAAACGTGGAAATTCTTTTAAAACTTGAATTGACTTGGTCTTTACTTGATGTAAATCCATTTTCAACGTGAAATAAAACAAATAATTGTTCAAGCTACATACAATCAACATCTCTTATATGTGGTGTGACATTATTAAGAACGTTTGGAACTAATACCTGGTTTACAATTTTTAACTCTAAGGACTGGTTTTTCCAACTCCGATTAAAATGCCGGTTGGCGTAGTCATTGATTAAAACACCGGGTAGTACAAATTTGCGTTTTTCCAACGCCTGTTAGGGCTAACACCATTGATTTAGAACATCGTTAATCAGCCAAATTTTAATCGGTGTTTGAAGTATCTGATAAAAAATTAAATAGTGGATTAGGATTACTTACACATGAGTATAACCTAGGAGATTTGAAGTTTTGTTATTATTGACATCATATGCATTTGTTTACTATGTAAAAGTAATAATTCACATCATGTATTGCTTCTTTTATAAATGAAATTAGCAGTATAATTAAAAATGTAAATAGCATAATATTGAAAATGTGTAACTTTTAACTTGAAGATCCTGTGGCAATTTATGCCTGCGTTTGCTCTTTCTCCGCTACGAAGCCTCCACAATAAACGTATCTTGTTCTTCCGTAAATGGCATTGTTGATTTCAATGCCACTTTAAAATTAAGCAAAATGATAATGATACCAGTATAAACACAAATAAACAAGAAAATTGGTGTGCTTAAAACCACACGGCAGAAGTGAAAACTTCATCAAGGCGAGGTTAATAATACGAAATACAACTTTTTTTTTTCGTTCAATATTACATTAGGATCATCCTGCATCGACGAATTCAGTTGCTGAGATTTAGTGTGCTTCTTTTGACGATATTTTTTCAAGCGCGCATTAGACAATTCCCTTTTTCGTTTTAATTTGTCATCGATTTGATTTTCTTCATCCATCCTGTGTAACAGAAAAGAATTAAATGCTTCTAAATTCGTATATAATGAGCAATTAAAGCAATGCTCTATTCTCAACGTTTCTGTTTTGCATTGGTATACAAATTATAGTAAATGCGTGTGGATGTTATTTAACACCCGGAATATACTGATCAGCTTCCGATTATATTATTATAGAGATAATGTCTCATACACACACAACACATTTTTTGGTTAATCGTCCGCGAGCCTTAGTTAGTAGACATTAATCAAATTCATGCATTTTTGTGGTTATTTCTAAAACACATAACATTCTTAAGAAAATAAATTAGTACAAGAACTGACCTTGACATTATAAATTTATGCCTTTTGCATCACTAACCCAAATTTGAGATTCTAAAATTACAAAATGAGTTTAAAAAACGCGAAACGGCGATGCCTTAATTTTCGATAGGTAAACGCTCCTCTTAAGTCAATTAATTGTTTCTGGGATAATTTTTTCTCTTATCTGCCGCAGTTTCTAGAACAACTTAATTGAAATTAAGTTGTTAAAACTACTAGAATCATCCGGTACAATTATAGAGCCCGTAGAGTCTTCCGCAGCTCTATTACTCCAACTCACTCCACTTAGAAGATGACAACTGTTGAATTAGGTCCTTAATATCTAAGTGGAGTGTGAGAAAATACCATCATTTTTGTTACAAGAAATATACTTTCCAAATTTTGGTAAATTTGATATTGATGTCTTCCGTTAGTAATAATCATACTATATAGGCTTTGTTTGGTATAGAATAATAATGTAATGGTAAAATATTCATATAATTTTATTGAAAATACGTGAAATGTTGGCGATTTTGCTTAAATAATAGTCCTAAAATAATGACAAAATTATGCCGGCATACATAAACACTAACAATAATGTATCATAAAATAAACATTAGCATGTTATCAGTGGCATTAATCAAGCTTAGAATCAGGTTTCGTTGTTGTATGTATAAGTAATTACGGATTAATAAAAGCACCTTGTAAAAACGAATTAACATCCTACGACATGAACGTGGGTGTGTGTATTAACGAGGGACAATGTTTCCATCATATTATTGAAGGAATGGAAGTAATGCAGTAATGTACGTAAAAGGTGTCAAATGATTCAATATTAAAATGCATTTACAATTACGTAGTACTTAGATTACGAGGTGTGTACAAAATGCAAATAAACTCAATATACACTGCCGGCCAAAGGTATCTGCTCGACTCATTTAAATCTTTACAATAGGAGTTACGCAGGAATTAAACTTGAGTTCGCTTTTATCTTATCTTATTAAGAAACCCGAATGTTGTGGGTTTTGCCTAGGGGTTCTGTTCGCAATCAAATAACTATTGACTGAAGTATCGTCTCTTAGGTTAAACTCGTATCGAGTCTGAAATAATAATGATAATAATATTCTTTATTGATCAATGATAGATCAGTTACATGATAAATTAGAAAAGTACATCCAAACCTAATTAATTACATTAAATAACTATAAACTAAGCATTCTCTAGTTTAGAAAATTTCCGTAGTTATTTAATTAATTAGTTACTTACATTGTAACCCACGTATAATTTATATACAATTTATATTTAGTTGCTAACGCATATTTTCTTGTATCTATTATTTTGGAGGTACTCTGTATATATATCTCTCGTTCACGTCACATTTAGAATTGTTAGTTACCCTTTTGGTACTTTTTTTGGTAGAACATTTATTTTGTTTCTATATTTAATTACCATTGGTAGACTGCTGTATTGATTTTCTTTTATTTATCGATTTAAAATCAATGTAGAGTTAATTACTGATTTATCGTTTTATTCGGATTGGAGTATATTACGACATCTATCGGTAGCTAGGTAAGTGCCGAACTTTCGAACTAGCAAAGTGCCGAGTGCTGTTCCTTAACTGCAGCTGTAGCTCCTGTTTAACAGCTGATAGATGACGCCGTATATATCGTTTATCGTATTTAAGGAAGCAACATATTTAAAAACCCCAAGGCGTTTTGGCACTTTGTTGGTCAAAGAACGAGAAAGTCAAGAATTTCCTGCACGTTAAGACACGGTGAGGAGGAGCTTACTGCTCCGGATGAAGTTGTAGAAGCTTTCGATAAAATATTTTCTGAAGTGTTTCAACCACGTTCAATGTATGTCTCATCAAATGCCCATGTCTGCTCTAGCAGCTTTGTTATGGAGCCCTTTTCGACAAGTGAAACTCTGACTGCTTTGAAACACCTTAAAGTTGACTTTACTTCAGGTCATGATGAGTTGCCCAATTTTCTGCTTACTGATTGCGCATCTGTTTTATGCGCTCCTTTGTCTATGATCTTCAACCTTTCTCTCCGTACATCAACTTCTGTCTAATTCTCTAAAATTATTTACAGTTTTAATTAATCTAAGACTATAAGTGGGCATTCCATGGCATGTGTCGAATATATGTCGAGCAATACTTGATTCTTCCGGTCCGTTGTATCTGAAATGTGCAATTTGTTCTTTGTAACGAGTTGAAATTGAACGCCTAGTTTGGCCTACATATTTTTGATTACAATCTTTGCTATTTTGCTATTGGCTATTTCATAAATACCAGCTTTTTGATCTACCTCAATTTTATCTTTAGCGTTCCCTAAGAGTGATTTTAATGAATTGCCCGATTTAAACGCGATTTGAAGTTGCTGTTCAAATTTCGTGTGACTGAATGATACAGCAAAGAAACAAACTTATTACCAAGGGTCTTTTGAGGTAGCAAATATGTAGTTTCCTGAATTTGTTTCGTAAATTTACGTCTCCTAATAAGCTTAGTTACTATTTCTGAATCGAAACCATGGTATTTGGCTAACTTTTTAATTAAACTAAGTTCTTTTTCATATCTATCTTTTGTAAGCGGAAAGTAACAGCCGATGGATAAGAAAATTAAAAGAAGCCATCTTTTGCTGAAAACTATGATTTGAATCCGCTGTTATAAACTTGTTGACGTTGGTTTCTATGTTATTATTATTTATTATAACCAAAACATCTAAAAATGGTAGATGATCATTGTTTTCCTTTTCTATTGTGAAATTAATTGTAGTGAATTTCGAGTTTAACCCTTAAAGGACGAAGTTTTTTTTTTCTTTTTAATCTTATTATTAACCTATTATTTTTTGTTAGTTTGTTATAATTGTGCAATATATTGCATAAAAACCCATTCAAATGGCATAAAAGAAGAAAAACAGCACGTTGCCATATGGCAACGCTAGTCCTCACTCATAGCTAAATATGACAAAATAGTAAAAAGCACAAAAACAATTTAGTTTTAATACGTAATATCAAAAAAATTACAAATTAGTATGAAAACTTATATTGCAAGCCAGACATAGTCCCACGTCACATTTTGTGCACATTGTTCTTATTATTGATTTACAATTTTCACCGGCACATCTTCTTTTCTTGTGGTCTGCTGTGTTCGTGAGCAGATGATTAGTTTGATCAAATCTAACATCATCAGAAACCCTACAAAATGATCTGCTCGATAAACTTGTGGATGGTCGTCCACCAGGTTTTGGGGGGCAACCAAATTTGTTCAGATAGGTTTTTACAATTTCTCGTCGAAATTCTAGTTGGGTTAGTTTATTGCCAGATTTCCTGTGTAATATCCAAGCGTTTTGGATGGTTACATCAATTAACCAGGTGAATAAGCACCACCACCACTTTTTCCCGCGTAAACCAATTCTGTATCTTGATATGTTTTCATCCATCAAGTCAGTGCCTCCCATCGCAGCATTATATTCTCCTATAACATATGGCCTTTGGATTTGAATATTTTTCTTCTGCGTTTGAGAATAGCGCTGAACCTGTCCAATAGGAGAAACTCCATCAGAAGTTGAGGCAACGGTTACAACATTATTATCGGCCCACCTGACCAAAATAATACCATTGGTTTTGTCAATAGTGGATTCATATGTTCCCCTTTCCTTCTTTTTCATCAGTGCTTTTGACGATAAAGGACAAGTTTTTGGTATCCGATTATCGCGAATGGTTCCTGTACCATAATAACCTAAACTTCTTAGGTGGCTAAGCAAAGTGAAACTGGTGAAAAGATTATCAAAATATAAATAATACGGCAATTTTTTCTTGGCTTCAGGCAATTCATTTAGCATTGTAATAAAGGGTGCTGCCGCTTTTCCAACTGTTAATTGATAATTCTGATTGGCCTTAGGATCATTCCCCTGATAAATCGTAAAATTGACGAGGTATCCGCTTTTTGTGTTGACACTCCATACCTTGTACCCAAACCTTATGGGTTTGCCCCTTATAAATTGTTTACAAGAGTGCCTGCCAAAATACTTTACCATGGATTCATCGTAATTTAGTTCTTCTTCAGGTTCAAAGTGCTGAAGGAACTTTTTTTGTAGCTTGTCAATCAGTGGTCGCAACTTTGCTAGTTTGTCAGACTGGGCAAGATTACTATTGTCAGCACAGTGAAGATAGCGACAAATGGTTATAAAACGATCTCTTCTCATAGCGCCAATAACCAATTTATTTCCCATATCTCCATCAGTGTCCCAGTAAAATTTTTTACCCGGAAGAGTGTTATATCCCGACAAAATCAAAATTCCGAGGAAACATTTCATTTCTTCGTAGGTGATTTTCGGATTAGGACAATTTTTAAAGTGAGCATATTTTGTTGACTCAGAAACCAAAAAAGATACGATGTCATAATCTAAAAATAACTCCAACATTTCAACAGGGGTAAGGCTTTTGAAGCGTTCATAATCCGGCTTGGTAACATTTTTCTGTTTTCTTTCAAGATCCCCGTTCATCCACTCAATCGCTGAATTATCTATTTTTTCCAGCACCGCTACACCATTTCTTGCATTCTCACCAGTATCCTCCTCTACAGCAATCTCACCAGTATCCTCCTCTACAGCATTCTCACCAGTATCCTCCTCTACAGATTCGGATAAACTCTCTTGATATGTGTTTGACAAATCTTCTGCCTCATTATGATGAAATTGTATTTCAGCCCCAGCACTCAGTTGTCTTCTGGACAAATTGTCAACTAATCCTCCTCCATCTTCATCGGCAGAATCCTCATCTGTAAGTTCGTCAAAATCGGGTGGTTCGATATATATGTTTTCAATATCTAAATCATCAGAATAGGCCATTTGTATTGCCTCTTCTAGTGTTAAACCTCCACTGTAACAATTTGTATTTTATATAAAAATGTTACATTCGTAGGGACTGGCGTTGCCAAATGGCAACACCAAAGTTTGATAGGGTGTGCAGAAATAGTTTTTGTATTTGTGGTTATAAATATAAAAGTAACACATTTTGGATACATTTACGAATCTAACATAAACATTTCAGGCGTTATAAATGGTATTTGTTAAAGTTATAAATACTTACACCAGCTTGAGATCCATTTTCCAACCAACAAGTTACACGTGCGTACTATTTAGGTTATAGTTACTATATGAAGAGCTTTACAGCAACTTTGGCAAGACAGTACACGAACAGTGGGTTTATTTACGCGCTAGTAGTGACATCTACCCAACATCATTGAAAATTAATTCTACAGATTCCTCTCTCACCAACACTTTTTACGTTGCCATATGGCAACGCCAGTCCTTTATGGGTTAATTCAAATAAGAAGTCATCGAAATCACAAAAGTTAGTATCAAAATTGCGAAAATATCGTCAACGTACCTAATCCATACTTTAGGGAAATACATAGAATTCCTTTCAATTCGATTTCAAAGTGACTCATGAATAAATTCGCTATAAATGTAGACAAGCTGTTGCATTTTGCTGTATCCTGTCGCTGTTCGTAGAATTTGCCTTCAAACTGAAAGCATTTCTGGGACATACAAAGAGTTGTCAACTTCAAGTATTTCTCTATTTTTAGGCGTTCAATTTTATTCTTAATCAACAATTCCTCTAAATATTTCAATGTTTCTGGGAAACAATGAACTTACATCAAATGAAACTAAAATTTCACCCTGTTCCAGGTTATGATCTTTGACTTTTTGAATAAATTCTAATGATTTTTCAACTGAAAAACTATCTGGTTTTTCGGGTAAATTTCTAAATTCGTTCACTAACCATTTCGAAATCAGGTATGTCGTTCTCAATAGGTCTCATCGAATTGCCTGGTTTATGAATTTTAGGTCTAAATCTAGGTACAAACGGATTGCTTACATTTAAACAAAATTTACTAATTAACTTCTTCCCTTAAATTTCGTTTAAATGTAAGCAATCCATTTGTACCTAGATTATATTGTTTACCTAAAATTCATAAACCAGGCAATTCGATGAGACCTATTGTTTCAGGTATAAACTCACCGACATACCTGATTTCAAAATGGTTAGTGAACGAATTTAGAAATTTACCCCGAAAAACCAGATAGTTTCCCAGTTGAAAATTCATTAAAATTTATTCAAAAAGTCAAAGATCATAAGCTGTTCATCCTGTTCCAGCTTATGATCTTTGAGTTTTTGAATAAATTCTAATGAATTTTCAACTGAGAAACTATCTGGTCTTTTGGATAAATTTCTAAATTCGTTCATTGTTTCCCTCAGTACCGATTCCAGAAACATTGAAATATTTAGATGAGTTATTGATTAAGAATAAAATTGAACGCGTAAAAATAGATGAATATTTGAAGTTGACAACTCCTTGCATGTCCCAGAAATGCTTTCATTTTGAAGGCAAATTCTACGAACAGCGACAAGGTACAGCAATGGGCAACTACTTGTCCTCATTTATAGCGAATTTATTCATGAGTCACTTTGAAATCGAATTTGAAAGGAACTCTAAGTATTTCCCTAAAGTATGGATTAGATACTTTGACGATATTTTCGAGATTTTTAATACAAACTTTTTTGATTTAGGTGACTTCTTATTTGAATTAAACTCGAAATTCACTACAATTAATTTCACAATAGAAAAGGAAAACAATGATCAACTACCATTTTCAGATGTTATAAAAAATAATAATAACAGAAATAGATATCTTCTGAAAAGAAACCAACATCAACAAGTCTATAACAGCGGATTCAAATTATAGTTTTCAGCAAAAGATGGCTTCTTTTAATTTTCTTATCCATCGGTTGTTAAGTTTTCCGTTTACAAAAGATAGATATGAAAAAGAACTCAGTTTAATTAAAAAGATGGCGAAATACAATGGTTTCGATTCAGAAATAGTAACTAAGCTTATTAGGAGACATAAATTTAAGAAACAAATTCATGAAACTACATGCTTGCTACCTCAAAAGACTCTTGGTATTAAGTTTGTTTTTTTGCCGTATCATTCAGTCACACAAAATTTGAACTGCAACTTCAAATTGCGTTTAAATCGGGCAATTCATTAAAATCACTCTTAGGGAACGCTAAAGATAGAATTGAGGTAGATCAAAAATCTGGTATTTATGAAATAAAAGTATGTTGTACAAACTAGGCGTTCAATTTCAACTCGTTACAAAGAACACATTGCACATTTCAGATACAACAGACCGGAAAAATCAAGTGTTGCTCGACATATTTTCGACACAAGCCACGGCATGCCCACAGATAGTCTTAGATTAATTAAAACTGTAAATAATTTTAGAGAATTAGACAGTTACAAAAGTATTCATATACATAGAAATTGATGTAAGTTAATGAATTGTGACAATGGACCGTTTCCCGAATCCAGCTTGTACGGATTATTGTGATTTTAGGGGATGAACAGTCTGTTACGCTTAAAGGCAGCGTTATGGTCCCGGTAGATTTACGAGTATATATAGGGATGTCGTTTGTTAAGAAGAGAATAGCATATCTTCTAAGGTTACACCTTAGCCAAAAATATGAAAAGGTACAACTCAAAATTAATTTATTATAATGTAAAAATGGTCCCACGTTGAGGAGCCGTATGAAATAGAACCTTTAAAAATTGAATTTAAAAAAATATATAAAATTCTAAAATAAAATAAAATTGATTGTTTTGTCTGCTAAGCTCAGATCGGACTCTCATGGGCAATTCACATTAATAAGAGATGATTAATTAAAGGTTTCCCAAACATTATTTAGTGTTAATAAAAATAAAAATCCATTTTGTAATTTAAATAATACTTATATTCAAAATCAATGAATTTTATATATTTTACAAACCAAGAAATATCCTACACAATATAATGTTTTTTAACACAAAAAGAAACAAAACACATTAATAAATAGACAGGTTAACTACACTTTTATAAAGATTACATTGAAAAAAGTTTACATATACCATTCGTTATATTTAAACGTAAACAACAGAGGCAAGGAATTACAACGTATGCTACATACAAGATTTATGTATGATTATATGCATATACCACAATGTTGAGACAGATTAAGTTACATTACGGAGACGATATTTCGTCTGTTTGAAAAATGATTTATAATCTTTAATTCTTTATTATCAAAATACGTTCACACACAATACAAGTTTTTATCATTTAAATAATACCTTATATTTATATTAAGACTTCTTTTTGTCTTCTTTCTACTACGCTGTTTATTATCGGCGAAATCTTCTTTATTCACGAACAAGACGTGAAGAGTCGGCCTGCTCTGCCAAATGGAGCAGAGTATCTTTATGGCAAAAGATATAACACTTTGCACATTTAATACATATATGTAAATTTAGCCACTGTTTTATTCCTTTTACAATTAACAACAATACTTATGACTCTTGCCGACCCTCCCAGGAGTCTATTATTCGGAGTTCGCCTTTCGACACAAAGTCTAACTTTCGATTCTTGCATTTCAATACGTATTTTTGCGTATTGAAATGCAAGAGTCGAAAGTTAGACTTGCGGAAGTTTAGACGCCACTATACTTATACATAAATACATAATAAAGCTTATGACTAAATGTGATTTAACATTACAATAACATATTCATTGATTTTAAATACGTTTAAAAATATTAATAAGAATTTGATTAATTAAATTATTTAATATGATAAAATTATATTAATATTTAAAATTGGGCTGTACCGTTACAAGTACTACTTTTAAAACTCTTTTTGTTTTATACAGATTTCTACTGAAGATGGCAATTTTGTTGCCGAAATACGTATATAGATTTTTTAAATATTTTTTGTTGTAAGAAGTTTTTTCCTTTTGCATTTCATTCCAACGTTTATATTAACGATCTACTGTCTATTCTCAGCTGTAGCGTTCTAGCTTATGCTGATGACTTAAAGATTTATTCAAGGATCTCGTCAGTCTACGATTGTGAAGCCATACAGAGTGATCTACGTGTTATTAAGAACTGGTGCCAGCGGAACAAAATAAAAATCAGCGTTAATAAATATGAGGTAGTTACGTATACTACAAGAATGGGCCATTGGTATTCCCCTACATATTAAATCAAACTCCTGTTCCCAGTCAAACACAAATGAGAGATCTTGGAGTGTTATTTGACCAACGTTTGAATTTTTCTAATATTATATATCGTGGGCTTACTGCAAAAACTGACCAAGTCAAAATTCATAAAAAATGGGATTATGTGACCAACTGCAAGGAAATGACATGTTTCTAGTCTAGAAAAACTGACCAAGTCTAGGAACAACTGCGCATGGCGCAATCTGTCATTTTTAAAATTGTCCAAGTCTTGCTGATACAATTTTATACAAGTAAAATTGAACAAGTCCACTTGATCATTTTAACATGTTCAAACTACATAAGTCACCATAAACAACTAAAAATGACCAAGTCGACTTGGGCAGTTTTACCGGTTGAAGTGTAGACAGTAGCATGGTATTAGTCAGACATAACCTACAAGTTTTTGACTGAAATACTACAAGTTTTTCTTACTTTATGTGCATTTCAGTGTTTCTAGTGATTACTTTTTATAAAGAATGATGTCTCGAGGCAAAGCTTTAGTAGAAATGTGCAAAGGAATAGTGGTTGAAGGTAATTATACAGTTTTTTTACTTTTCTGTTGTAAGTAAATTGCGGTAAAAAGTTTTATTTATTAAAAATATTGCAAAAGAACCAAATTTAGCGTTTAGGTCTAACACTTTTTGTTGGTATGAAAGTGTAAAACTTTGGCTAAACAGGTAATTTGGTGTCTAATATATTTTTAATAGATCCAGCGACATACGATTTACATCAAACTCTTACAACTAATTAATTTTTTTTTGTTCAGGGTCCGATAATGCAAACAGCTCTATAGAAAATACCGCCAATTCTTCAAACAATTTGAATGTGACTGAGCCAGAGCAAGGAGAATGTAGTCAAGATTATTCCAGTAGCTCTGAGAGCTACATTCCCAGTGAATCAGAAGATTCTTCAGAGTCTGTGTCTGAACCTGCAACAGAAATACCAAAAAAGAGAAGTCGTTGGAGAACATCCGACCCAAGTACCTGGAAACATAATGTAAATAAGATGAATAAAAAGTTATGTCTGCCGTACAAGACAAAAAAAGGATTACAGTTACAAAAGAAACCCAAACATATTATAGATTGTACTTCTTGTAGATACAAGTGTTCCGTCAATTTTGATGACAAAATGAGAAACCAACTGTGTTCTGAATATTGGAAACTAGACTTTGATCGCCAGAAAGACTTTATTCTTTCTCGTGTGGACAACGTAGAACCTAAGTGTCGACGAGTTCGAACTGGAACAGGAGTTCCAAAAAACAGTAGCCGAGTATATCAATTTCTAAAGGACGGGATTAAAACTCGTGTTTGCAAAAAGTTCTTTCTAGGGACTTTATGCATCAGCCATGGACCAGTGGACAGCGCTTTATCAGGTGTCAATGAAGCTGGAATATTTGTTACCTGTGATAAACGTGGACGAAAACCTCCAAGTAATAAAAGCAGCCCAGAAATGATTGCTAGAATCAAGGCACATATTGAGAGTTTTCCCACAATGGAATCTCATTATTGCAGGAAAACTACTAAGAGACAATATTTAGACCCCAATTTATCAATAACAAAAATGCATGCACTGTATGTAGAACAGTGTAGAGAAGAAAATCTCCCGTTTGCGTCCCAAATAACTTATAGACGAATATTTTGCAAGGAATATAATTTAGCCTTCTTCAAGCCGAAAAAAGATCAATGTATGATTTGCGAGAACTTTAAAAAAACCCGTTCTGAAGATTTAGAAATGGAATATAATGCTCATATTCGTCGAAGAGATGAAGCAAATGCACAGAAAACTAAAGATAAGGAGCGAGCTGAATACGATGACAAATTTGTCAGTGCAACTTTTGATTTGCAGAGCGTTTTGCAAATACCATCTTCAGATATTTCACCAATGTATTATAGCCGTAAACTCTGTGTCTATAACCTTACAATTTATGAAGCTGCTACTCCAAATCAAGCCCATTGCTTTGTTTGGTCAGAAGTTAATGGGCAGAGAGGGAGTTGTGAAATCGGTACAGCTTTGCTGAATTGGATCACCAAACTTCCTGAAAACGTTACAGAAATTAGTTTATTTTCGGACACATGCAGTGGCCAAAACAGGAACCAGTATATTGCGGCAATGTTTTTGTATATCGTGCAGTACACCAATGTAGAAACAGTGTATCATAATTATTTAGAGAAAGGGCATTCATACATGGAGGTCGACTCAATGCATAGCGCAATCGAAACTGCCAAAAAGAACGTGCCAGTCTTCACAATGCACGACTGGAAAAATATTTTTAAAATAGCACGTTCCAAAAGGGGAAGAAATAAAGTGAGTGCACCATATTCGGTTCATGAACTCCACTATAATGACTTTCTAGACTTAAAAACGTTAGCAGCGGATGTTATCAAAAATCGAACTACTGATGATAGCGGAAATCGTCTAAATTGGCTAAAGATTAAGACTATGAAATACGAAAAACAGAAACCTATGTGTATTCTCTTTAAATATAATTATAGTGATAATGAATACAGTACTATAGACGTTTCTAGTCGTAATAGAAGCTCAAAAAGCAATAATATTCCACAATCTATTGGCAAGCTGTATTCTAAACCACTCTCAATTTCAGAACTTAAAAAGAAAAATTTGATGACGCTTTGCAGCACAGGGGCTATTCCTGAAGAGTTTCATGGTTGGTATAGCTCTCTTCCAACTGATAAAACAAAGAAAGATACAGCACCAGAACCATCATTTGACTCAGATACAGACTCTGATTAGTGTTATATTTTATTTAAACTTTTCAAAACTATTGTAAGAATTTGAATTTTGGTTTTTATTTTTAATAATAAAGATTGCTTAGATTAAATTTACGAATTGAGTATTTTTTTTAATGAGCAGGTACTGACTAAATGCAAATAATGAAAAAACTTTTACAGGTGAAAATGACCAAGTCATTTTTTTCTACAGAAAAAAAAATAAAATTGTATTTTACAAAACTACAATTTTTAGAAGAGCATTCTAGAAATAGAACTGAAACAAAAAAAGGAAATATTAATGTAAAATTCAGCTACAGATAGTTGAAGAAAATTTGGAGAAAATTCAATTCACTGTTGCTCCATTTCTATAAATATGACTTGGTCACTTTTAGCAGTAAGCCCACGATATTCGATATGCAATTCCGCCTCACGTGCACTCAGCTTCCTTGTCAGGTCGTGCCGAGAGTTCATGAATCCGGATACATTGAAGATACTGTTTTACTCACTGGTGCGATTCAGATTAGAGTATGCCTCTATAATCTGGTATCCCTGTTACTTTTACCAAAACCTACTAATTGAGAGAGTACAGAAGAGATTTTTTGAAGTACTTTTCGTACAAGGCTCCTGGCACGTATCCTCTTAGAAGTGTTGACTATGAGAGTCTACTATTGGAACATGACGTTATTTCCCTCTTCGAACGTAGTGAAATCGCAAGTGCCAATTTTCTGGTTGGGCTGGTTAGTTATAGAATTGATGCCCCCCCAATCTACTCTTCGCTGTGAATTTTTTGGTTCCCAGATACGGTACGGGTTCAAGCGATACTTTTGTGGTGGCTCGAGCTAAGGCACATCTCACTCATATGGCTAGGAACGCAACCAACTATGCCCTGATCCTTTTCACTTACTTTTTATTCAAAAACCTCACTCTAACAATAAATAGATATGTCTCTCGATTTAACTCAATTATTCTTCACCTTTTTGGGCTTATTGCCTTGTCTTTCATTTCTTCAAATGTCTGTAATACCATTTATTTTAATTTGTAATCTAAACGCATTGGTTGTGTATTAATTATTAACTATTTACTGTTCTTGGTCTAATGTGTTAAGCTTTCTATTCATTACTATTGTTATTAATAATAATAATAATAATAATAATAATAATAATAATAATCTTTATTTCAAAAGCCATATACATTCCAAAAATAGACAAGTACACGCCAGAAATACGTCAAGTACGATAACTACAGATTAAAAAAGTCTTCTAAACAATAGCAGGAGATCTGAAGGATATACTCCCGCAAAGACTTCTTAAAAACAGTAAAATTAGAAATATTTCTAATAGAATCTGGTAACTTATTATAAAATTTACAACCTACGAAGTAAGTTCCTTTCTGGAAAATTTGTTTTGAATGAGCAATTGGGAGCATATAGTTATTGAGGCGTGTGTTGTGATCATGAGTTACGTTGCCACTTGCAAAATCTCTTTTGTTCTTGAAGACGAAACACAGCACGTCCATTATATAAATGTCATAAAAAGTAAGTAAAGCTTTTTCTTTAAAAAGTTGTCTACAAGAATCTCTGTAACCCAAACCGAAAATGATTCTTAGAGCTCTTTTTTGCAAGCTGAAGACCCTACTCGTTTCTGAGCATAAGCCCCAGTGTATTATGCAATACCGCAGACAAGAAATAAAGTTTGAATGATAGAACATGAGTAAAGTTTTAACATTGCATGTTCTTTTATTATATTTATACTTTATTATTATTATTATTATTATTATTACAATATAAACCACTACTATGTGTATGTATCAGATGTTGAATATTAGTTTTTCTATTCAAGTTATGCGTGTGCTTCCTTTTGTATATCAGCTTGAAGTGTTCCATAACTTTACATCTCCATGCTAGAGATTTAATTTTGCATTAAATTTCGCATTAGTGCGTATGTTCAGTTTTCTTTTTATCTGTTAGATTGTTGCTTTGTATTTTGTTTTATAGTTATAGGAAATACTATGAAGTGTAAATTGTTGTCGTGTAATTGGCTGTTGGACAAATAAAGATTATTATTATTAATATTAAATACTGTTGTTTTTCCCGCTTTTATTAATGTTATTATAATAGAGTAAGAAATAGAAAATTAGTACTTGAAATATGTTTTTGTGATACGCTATTCACACAGCGTTCGATAGCGCTTAGAGCATTCGAATTATAAAATCACAATGGAACATAGCGCCACCATTTTATTACCGAATTCAGTGGGATTACATTCGGTAAAGGCGGAAGGGAGAAAAAGCAATTCAAACGAGCGTTGTATTTATTGTAAATCGACTTATCAGTGGAAGAAAGAGATCTGCCAGCTAACAGAGTGCGCTTGCGAATATCTGAGAATGAGAATTTTCATTCTTCGTCTTTCGTTTCAGCTTGGCAAAAGCTAATAAATACGCTCTCCCATTGAACTTTGTCGACTAGAAGAACATCGTCAGAGGGTAAATTTTTGGTGTTTAGATATTTGTTGTGGTATAGAAGAGACCTAATATATACAGTTTCGTT
Organism: Amphimallon solstitiale; assembly: GCA_963170755.1. Lineage (NCBI taxonomy): Eukaryota > Metazoa > Arthropoda > Insecta > Coleoptera > Scarabaeidae > Amphimallon > Amphimallon solstitiale. The sequence goes on from OY720683.1 coordinate 100,494,204, forward strand.
AAATGTCTTGTACTGTTAAATGGTGTTAAAAAATATTTATATAAAAAACATAATAAAATGTTCAATACACTACGTAATACACTGTTAAATAGTTAATTAATTCGTTAAAATGTGAAAACGATACAACGAAAATGTAAAGAATAAAAATTATTGTTTAGTTCTAAATACAGTGGATAACAGAACAAAAATACAATGAGAATATCAAAGTTGTAGGATTTATAATTGCAATGTCGTTTTAAGTCGATTTAAATTTTTGTTCCCTATAAGTTTAAGATATGTAGAAAAATATTCCGAAATATGACTATCCTGTGGTGAGGCATTGTGTGAGCATGTTTATGCCGCAAAATAATTTTTCATAGTAGTAAGAAAATTTGCCAGTGATTAGTAGGAACCCCAAATTTATTGGGTTTTTTTACTCTTAGACAACCTACTTCAGATAATTTCTGGCTTATGTGATCGTATTTCCTGAGACTAGCTATACATTTACAACACTTATTCTAAATTAATTGTAACTTGTATTTGACGTTACTTAAACAAGGATAATACGAGTACACTAACACACGGTACGAGAAAACAGACATCACGACTCAAAAGCTTTTTGACTTTAGTGTTTGGAGTCTGTGCGTTAGCATACAATGCTGGCGAGGAAGGGAACTCCATCAGTATAAAGGCAGAACACAAGCTATTTTTAATTTTTTAAGAAATTCACCCGTCTCAAATGATAAATTTACCAAAAACATCAGAGGTTTAATTAGTAATTCTGAATGATCGTCATATGGCAATTGTCGATCTTCTGAGTGAGGATGTTTTAAACATGAAGACAGACCACATGGAAAAGCGATATTGCCTCAGTAGATGATTCGAGGTAAATATTCAAGAAAGAATCAAATAGGAAAATGGTATGCTCGACAACAATAGGTGGGAGCAGATCTGGTACACAGACGGGGCATAACCTGCAGCTAGTATTAAAGCAGGAATCTACTGTTACAGTCAAAGCGAATATTACGAATAGGGAAAGTATGCCTTTGTTTTCAGGCAGAAGTATATGTAATGTCCAATGTGCTGCAGTGAATAATAAAAGGGTCATCGTTAAATACCATATTCCAATATAGCATTTCTAAAGTAACACAGAAAATGTGTTTATGTTTATAACCTTACGGTTAATTTATTAAATAATTCTATTTAATTTTTTTTTAATTTTATAAGGTATAAACTTAATTTTAATAACATACCACTTTTTAATTTTCCATTTTCAGGTATTCAAATATCAATATAGCATATATAATACATATTGTAACGTTTTCGGGTTCGCAATAAACAACTCGTGCAATTTATTTATTTAAAACAGTCTGTATATTCACACACGTAAAATTAATTACAATATAAAAATATAAAACTAATGTATCGCACTTAAACTACTACGATTTAAATTAACACAGGTATTTATTTCTATTACTAATATTTATGTCCGTATATTTATATCACTTCTATTTATATAACACCGTACCACTCGAGGAACTATTTATTTATGTTAATTTATCTTTACTGTTCCGTACGAGACTATTGAATGAATTACTTCTTATTCCGGAATTACTCATTCTGTCTCTTCGCAGTACATATATAAAGGAATGATTTATTACTTTACGACTTTGCCTTTCTTTTGTCGTCGCCTGGATGTCTGCTTCCCTGTGGGCTTGTTTCATTACATTGCCCCCTTCTTAAAAACTGCGTTTCGTCCCGAAACACACTATTCCATGTTCTTGTTGTTGGCGGATGACGGAATCTACATTGGGACCCACGGGTGCACCCAGTTGTCTTGTGGAAATGGCAATCCACCGTCTTAGGTTGTATAACGGGCCGATTGGGCCGATAGCTTCATACGACTATTTCCATATCAGTATGCCGAAACACCACCTCCAGCATGTTTCTTACGGTTCTCCATTCCAAACGGTCTAATCCGCAGCCCAGTTTCGGAATTGCCAGCCTCCTTAAGTTTTGTTCGAGTGCACGTTTTCGTAAATCAACAAGGGATTCCCATAACGCATGATAGGTCGGCTTTTCGTTGGAGACTTCTTTTGTGACCAGGTAAAAGATAGATCGTCCGTCACGCTTTAGCTCCAGAGTTTTACCAATCCTTGGCTTTTGTTGGATCAGTTCATTGACCCCGCTATATCTCTTCTTGAATCCCACGGCAATCCCTCTACGCATACATAGGTCCTGGGCCACACAGTGAGCTAAGGCATAATCACAGGGTACCGTAAAAAGATCCTGTTGGCTTTCCCCGTGGTAATTCCAAAACGAGCCTTCTTGGTACCAGAATATTCTTGCATGAAATTCCTATATGGCTCTCCATCTTTACTGGTAATTTGTCGCACATCCGTTACTCCGCCGTTGTTATGTCCATGGTATGGGGCCAATCGGTTGAAATGCACCACCCTTGGTTTGCTATGGGGTGTTCGTCTTATGCGATAAACCACGTTATTTATTCGCTTTAGTACTTTATATGGTCCCTCCCAGTGTTGTTGGAGCTTTGGGGACAGGCCTCGGCGACGTTGAGGATTATACAACCAAACAAGGTCTCCTTCTCGGTAACCACCTCTCTCGGCTTGCACGTCGTAACGATCCTTCGTCCTGTCGCTGGCATCCTGACTGCGATCGCGTACTCGCTCGTGGGCTTTCTCCAACCTTCGCCTGGGTCCGCTGACCTAGTCTTCTCCATTTGCGTTCTCCACAACACGCTTGAGTAGGCCATCCTCCACCTTCAGAGAGTCCCATTGATCCCAGTCGGATTCCAGTCCCTGTGAACGAGGAGCTACTTCTTGACAAGCCGGTCCGCAACCAGTACCTTTCCAAACCATCAATGAACCAAGGTCTTCATCAGCTTCTTGATCGATCCGCAAATTGTCAGGTTGCCACTGATCGTCAACCACGGTAGTTCTGAATGTGTTGCCCGATTTTTCTTCTAGTCGGTTGCTATGCCTGCAGTCTTCTGGACGTGGTCTCCTTGCAACAGCATCAGCGTTTTGGTGTTGCAAAGATGCAATTCGCGCTATTGATTTTGAGACTACGATACTGTGTCGACGATTGCCTCTTCTCATCGACCCGTTTCATTTTTCGCTGCTCCGCTATGGTTTTCTTGGGCTCCTTCCCGCATTTACTATGCACATGGCCCATTTCCATTTCCATTTCCAATTCTAGCATCGGAACGTTCTTCTCTTAGGTTGCACCTGATTCACTAATCGTCGGACTACCTGTCCCAGGTGTGCATGCCCATACTTCATCTCAAGACGCTTGATTAATTTAAGGTAGTCTTGACACTCTTCCGGACGTAAGGTCTGCAGAATGTCACTGGCCTCTCCTCTTAACGACACAATCAGAGCAGTAGCTTTCTCCGGGGACGTTCACCCATTTGCTCCTGCAGCGGCTTCGAATTGTTTCCGGTGCGTCATCCATGACGTCTTTCCATCGAAGGTGGGAGGTTTCACCTTTGCCTTTGCTGTTCGGGAGATCTCCAGGCTTCCGCTTGAGGCGTCATGGGGACCGCAGTCGTTCATCGCTGGCAACTGAAGCTGAACCCCAAACTCGTCCCCCATTCCGAACACGCGCTCCTCAACTTTCTGTTCTAGGGCTTCGATGGCCCCAGAAAATTTCTGTCTCCCATTCGATGATTTCTTTTGAATGCCTTCCTTAAAAGTAGTCTCGAGTTGTTTTGAATGTTTTGCAATTTCATCTTTTAGAGTCTTGAATTGTTTTGCAATTTCATCTTTTAGAGTCTTCATATTAGTCTCGAATTGTTTTGCCATTTCATCTTTTAGAGTCTCCATAGTATTCTCAAATTGTTTTGAATTATTTGCAATTTCATCTTTTAAAGCTTTAAAATTATTTGCAATTTCTTTTAGAGTCTCCATAATTAAGCTTGAATCAGCCTGTACATGAAACAAATATTTCTCGCGATCTTTACCTTCATTTATTAAAAGGTCACTAAGCCGATCCTGGAGAATTGTTTTTTCCAGGCGTATCTGCGTCCCTTTCTTCCAATTCTGCCCTTAACTCGGAGACCTTTAATTCTTCCAAACGTTTGGTAGCCATTTATTTATTTGCACTTATTTTGTTTACACCACATCTGACACCAATTGTAACGTTTTAGAGTTCGCAATAAACAACTCGTGCAATTTATTTATTTAAAACAGTCTGTATATTCACACACGTAAAATTAATTACAATATAAAAATATAAAACTAATGTATCGCACTTAAACTACTACGATTTAAATTAACACAGGTATTTATTTCTATTACTAATATTTATGTCCGTATATTTATATCACTTCTATTTATATAACACCGTACCACTCGAGGAACTATTTATTTATGTTTATTTATCTTTACTGTTCCGTACGAGACTATTGAATGAATTATTTCTTATTCCGGAATTACTCATCCATCGGTGCAACTGCCTTTATATACGCGTACGAAACATCTGGAACACACCAGATAAAAGCTAGTGTTCTTCTCGATGTTTGTAGAACATACAAGAGACATTCTGTCTCTTCGCAGTACATATATAAATGGATGATTTATTATAAGCAAGTAATAATTTTTTAATTATTTAATTATTTGGATGATGATTTGGATGATTATTTGGATGATTTATTACTTTACGACTGTTTACCAGTCGCGCCGAATATTTGCCTTTCTTTTGTTGTCGCCCGGATGTCTGCTCCTCTGTGGGCTTGTTTCATTACAATATTATACGTATCTTATTATTTTTATGGAAAACCATTATAATTCTTTTCAATTATCACTAATAAAAACTGAACCAAGCAAAAATCTTAACTTATTAACTCTTAATCACTAATCAACTATAAATTAGTATTAATTAGGGTCACAAACACCATTCGAGTTCTAAAACCGCAATTTCAAGAGCTTATTAAACTGTATCTAAACAAGTAGTTCGCACCGGTAAGAATGTCCAAATTTAATTATCGAAAAACCATTAAACAAGTTTAAGGGCAAAGTTTTAATCGAGACCTGAAATATATGAAAGTGAGGAGAATTTCATCCAAGTACCGGTACAAGTCGGAAGGTGAAACTACAGATCAATAAACTTCAGTTCAACTATATTGGCATAAGAAAACGATATGTATTTACTTAAAAATTCTAATATTATAAGAGAATTCGAATATATATTGTTATGATGATGAATAAAGAGCAATTATACTTAAATTAATAAGTAATGCTCGTTTCAAACATGATAATTAACTTTAATTTAATTAAAATTAAATACTAATATTTTTATGCAATAAAAACTGTAAGATAAATAAAAAAACAGAGAAGGGTTCATTTGAGTTTAGAATCATGCTTTTCAAAAACTGAGAAATAAATATTAAACTTTGAAAAATTTAACATTTATAAAATTAGAAGCTTAATAATTATGTTAATTATAACAATAAAATAAAAACAAAGTAGAATATATCCTTTAGCTAGGGAAGAGAGCATTTTTCTATTATCTGTTACAATATTACCAAACAATTAAAATTATTAAAACCATTAAATTATAAGACATAAAATATACCAAAACTAACTACAAATTGCGTATCATTAAATAAGAAGTAAACGTCAATAAATATAAAGAGAAAGTTGGTACGACTATGCTTTTGTGCTGGGCGATTTAAACTTGTCTTGAACACTGATCGCCCACTAAATCACAATTCGTTTTTTTAAAGATTTTAATTCCTTCGATCAGAATTTATTCATGTAAATTTGATAAAAAACAGGAAATCAGTCTTGTTCTCTTACGCTACGATGTACAGATAACGCGGCTTTTATTCAGTGCTACTGAAGATGACAAAATAGTTGTCGAAATACGTATTTAGCCTTTTTTGTGCATTAGTGTGGTAAAGATGTTTTAGTGTTTTTGTGTCGTATCAAGTCACAGACTCCAAGTTTAGTTTCTCAATAGCGTTTATCTCACTACACATAAGCAAGTAATATTAACGCCGCGATTGATCACCTTGGAGTTGCGAAACTGTTGAGAAGACCAGCAGAATCTACGGAATTCAAATTTTAAGTAATGAAGAATTCAATTTGTTTCCCTATAATTACATAGAATGCATGCATAAATTATACTGAATTATATACGATGACAAATCTCAAACTCTTCTTGTAAAGAAGGCGCAGTAACAGCTAAATCAGCTGCACGTACATCGCTGGCTCACCTCAAAAATATATGCGCACAATACGATATACAAGAATATAGGTATACTTAAAGATAATTCTCTAAATGGCAAATTTTATAAGCGATACTTCCATGGAGTAAAAAAGAAATTAAACGATTAAAACTTAAAATAAATATCATTAATAAAGCTCAAAGGGCAGGGAACAAAGAAACTAGGCAATTTATATTAAACGATTACATGTATCAACAGACGTACATAGCGGAATAAATCTAATGTATAACATCAAAAGATTTATTTTTAGCCACAATTTAAGAAAGATGTCGAATCCTTTATACAACGTTGTACAGATTGTCAAAGACAAACGTGTAACTTCTGAACGACTTGACTAATTGAGTTCATATGCACGCAAATATATTTGTTTAGTCAATACGATGGTTTATAACTATGCTAGGATATGATAGGGAGCACTGTAGTAATTTTATTAACAAATTCTATATTTATGACCAAAATAACTTACATTTGTAGCACGACGATATTTAGTTACAATATTCTCCGTACTGACCCTAGGTCAGCGCTAGTAGCGCCAGCGAAGACTGTCCCACTACCGAAGAACGCACCCGCCGCTCTCCGAAGACATCGCTGCCGCCCCAGGGGGAAGAAACCCCTGCCCATCTACTTAACGTCAGAACCGGAGTAGGAAGTGCCACCCGGTCCAGACTAAGAAACCGCCGCCGCCCTCCGAAGCCATCGCTGCCGCCCTCCGAAGACATCGCTGCCGCTTTCGAAGATTTCGCCGCCCCTAGGAGGAAGAAACACCAGCCCGTCTACGTAACGTCAGAACGGGAGTAGGAAGTGTCACCCGGTCCCGACAAAGCCACCGCCGCCGCCCCCAGGAGGAAGAAACCCCTGCCTGTCAACGGCATGGTTTTTGGACGTACCCACGCCACCTAAAGACGACTGCCGCCGGATATATATTTGTACATAAATCAAATAGTTCACATCACTGCCAATCTCTATACAGAATATATAAAGTCTAGATGTAAAACTACCACTCTTTAGTTTTATTATCCCCTACTTGAGTGACCCCGAGGTAGAACCGAGCACCAGGTAATATAAACATAGCATAAGAGCTACACATTCATAATATATAAATTGGTTTAGTGCCAAAAATGAAAATCAGAAAATGTGGACTTATTAGCGCGGTGGTCGAGTTATCAATACATTTTATATTTATAAACCAACATGATTTATATACACTTAGTTGCAAAAAAAGTTCCGTTCGTAATATTAAACACAAACAAACCTTATCAAATCGACTGTTACAGAAAACAGTGTTGCCAATTTAAAGGTCTCCGCCTCCAAAAAAAAAAAACACCCGTTATATCACGATCTTGTAATCCGAGGTTTATATTTATTGGACAATACCTAGCAATTGAAATAATATTTTAAGAGACTATTTAATACCTATTGTGTAAATCATTTTCAACTACTCCAGTTTCAGTTCGGTCGTGAAATTAGTCTCGTTTCGATGCATAATTTATATATTCAGAGTGGGACTCCCTAATGCATATTTGTAATGCGTTAATTGATGTATAGAGTTTGGCGAAAATTTCACGCTATGAGATGATCATAAATAATGTACAAAATACAACGAAACGCTTTTAATTTTGCAAACAATTCAATTTAATACGGCAAATTACATACTATTTTAAATCTTTCTTCTATACGTACAGAAAAATATTTCTAATATTAGAAAATGTTAAAATACTTTATATCCTCTGTTAAATTTTAGTTCTATGTATAAATGTTGTCATTATTATAATGTACACTAGATAGTATGATCCACCTTCCTGTTGATAGTATCGGCACGGTTTGTTTGATGATCTTTGAATAAGTTATGATCTCATAATTTTTTTTTCTAAATGGCTGTCAAAAAATTCCAGTTTACATTAGAAACTTATCAAAACTTTTAATTTTGGCAAACGATACTTTTAAAATAAGTGCTGTAAATGCTGCCCTTGAAAATCTTGGCAATATGCTAAACGATAATAAAATTTATTTCGAGAGTTTTCTGTTATTTCAAGAGTGATTTTTCGTGATCTTCTTTCATAATTTGTATTTGCAAGTCTCACAATTTTTGGGTGTCTTTGCGTATAGCATATGTCTAGCCGCGAAAAATAATCTACAAGTGTTAATTTACAGCAAAAGTATCCGTATTACATTATGGATATTCATTAATAACAAATGTTTATCATCCAGAAATCCATGATATACGAATATGCATTCCGCTGATGATGACCTTACTCAACTCTTGGAAATTGTGGATGGGTTTGCGATGGAGTTTCCTAAAGCTCTCCGTTCAAATATGATTTTTGCCCACAAGTTTGCTGAGTAATTATTCTTTTGTTTAATATTGATGGTGTTAGTGAGAGCAAAGTAAAATATTTTGCTACTAGATTAAAATCTGACTTTACCTCTAATGATTATCGTATTGCTAGTTTTTTGGTGCGTGATTGTACTTATATCTTAGCTTCACCAATTGCAGTCTTATTCAATTTAATAAAAAAAAAGTTCAACGCTTCGTAACTCCTGGAAGACCAGCAGATTTGTTCCGATTTCCAAGAATGGTGAGCAATCTGAAGTAAAGGATTATAGATCGATAAATATTTTGACTAACTTCAACAAAGTGTTGGAGAACATATTACATACTAGCATAAATAATAACATAAAATCTCTTTTATATTCAAGTCAACAATAATCTGTTTCTAGAAGACAATTACAAATTTAGTAGAAATAACTCAACATCTTTCGATGGGAATAGATCAGCGTAAGTAAGTAGATATATATTGAGGTGGTCTTGAGCCTCCTCAATTCCACTCAATAATTATTTAGTCACAAGTTAAAAAAACACTCATGTTAATTTTTTAGTTTATTATTAGGGACGAGCCCTTGTACTATAGGAAATGTTATATTTAGTATTGAATCAATTAAGTAGATGAGAGTAATGAGGATTACATCATGCTCACAGAATCCACCATACATTCTAGTTAACAAACAGTTACATTGTTGACCATAAATCTTAATTTATACAACACAAATTAAAATACAAAGATGGACGTCAACAATGAGCATCCATAATTATACCAATTACATTTTAATTCAGTAAAGAAACTAATTCTTGCATATGAACAGAAGTAAACTACAACCTGTTTCAAATTTAGAACATATTAGAATCAGGGCATGAATATTTATACGACTCTAATTTAAGCACAAACATTATATAAAGTATCACGTATGGACCCAGATCACATGTCCTTTTAAAGTGTAAATTTCGTAACAAAATTTAGTAATTGCCTGATATATGAAGTTAAATACTTAAACTACACATATCACAGCACAGTTAGGATAAGGATTTGTCATGAATTGCACCTTGACAAATGAGTAATTATCGAAAGCATCATTTCTAACTTAGACCAAGTAGCCATCATGAATAAACGTCAAACATCAATATTTAAAATTTAGTAAAACACCTTAAATATAAACATGTTGGGCCAATTACAGATATGAAGGACATGCATAATTAAGTGCTCTATCAAACTAAAGCCATTAGCTAGAAATTACTACTAAAATCAATATTTAATTTGAAATGTAAAAAACTAAGTAAGTGTTGTTACAATTAAAATGGGTAATAAAATGGGTATATAAAAATAATCCTTTGAACTGTTAAATGTGAATGATTTGATAAAATTTTGATAACCAATTGAGCAAGATAAATCATTATTAAAATATAAAAGGAAACTGACTTTGAATTGAAAATTTAAAAACCGCATTAAGCATTTTATTTTTAATGCACAGATTTTAATCAAATAAAAAACAGAAATAAAGTTGAATGTATTTAGTAATTAAGTTAATATGTAAACCAGGTCCACATAAAGTCCAAATATCCTTATTTTTGGATAAAATCCAAAAATTATAAAATTTCATTATTTTTTTGCACATGACTGTACCAATTTATCGAAAAACGACGCTAAAATCTCCATATGAATTAAAATTCCTAAAATTAGTATTCAGAGATTTTCACGTACTGAAAATATTTTATTTAGTTATTATAAATATAAAAACTACAGAATAACATCATTTAGCTTTGTAAAGTAATCAAACATTATTATAATCAATCAAAATATAATCTCGAACCACTTTGGGTTCGAGACTATAAACAATAGACAACCTTGACCTATAAATAAGGCATACATACTTCGCAACGAGATGAGACAGTAAATGTAGGTCACTGGGCCAGCGTCAGGGTGACGTCACAGTAGTATAGAAATCCAGCGCGGGTACTTTCAAACGCCCTCGACAATTCGGCCTGTCAAACACGCTGACGAATACGAAACCAAGGACGACCGCAAGAGCATCTTCGAGTCTAAAACCCTGCCGAATGCAGAACATCCAACACCGCTGTCGTAGAACGAGATATCTGCCGGCGTTTCCTGAACTTCGTTCCTGAGAATCCATCCAGCCGATTCTTCCGAAGATAACCAGCCACAAAGCCCGTCCAGTTCACCATAAGGACCTTCCATAGAGCTAATGAACATTTTGATTGTTTTAATTGAAGGTATTGTGAACAGTTTACAAGTATTTACGACCTCCAAAGAGGTGTCACGCTAAACAACAGTATTTATACCAACTCATATGTAATCTGTAGTTTATTATTAAAATTAAAGTCAATTTCGGTTCATTCAAAGTCAGATTAGTATTTAGAGTTAATAGGATTGATTTCACTAACAAACAAATCATTTGGCTTTCTAATTCACTAGACAGTAAAGGCATTATTTAAACAAACAGTCAGTCACGTTCAAAGAATTCAAACATAACCTATCATGATAAACAAGCAACTAAATAGGGTTAGAATACAGGCAAAGTAATATAATTATCTTACTTACAGTAATTTTGTGTTCCCCCAGTTACAATTAGTTGTAATTGAAGGTTAAAAAGTTCATTGTACATTATTTTGGGACATTATTTCGGTCCATTTTCAATTCACACTTTGACACTGACAGCTGTTTGTAACTTTGGTGGTTAATGGTACAATTTATGTTGGATCTGTGTATAATCATTCGCTCATGTATAGAATATTCCTTATAAAGGTTGTATTTGTCCCGAATTAAAGACACTCCATCTACAAAATAAATATATAAATGTTAACCTGTTTAAATGAAAATATTGATAATTGTTGTACATACCTGTGTTTGTATTAATTATTGATGTAGTAAACATGCACCATCGACCTGGAAATTGCTCGTCCATTTTTATTTACAACGAGGAAGCCCATTTTATTATTCCCACAGGTGCCTGTTAGACGAGACGTCGACGTACCACATCCAGGAAATAAGTAAAGTACAGGTATATCGAGTGATTCTAGTAGTGTACTTTTGTATTATATGAACCCTCCCGAACGACCCTGAGAAAATATATTAACAAACCGTTTACTAGACTAATTGTAAAGGAGAATAATTCACTACAGTAGCCGGAAGCAGTACGCGCCCCATTAGGACGAGTTCATTGGCTCAAATTAGCAATATAGGAAACCAATTATAGCGCGATAATTTAAAGATTTGAAATAGAATATTATCGAGTCAAGCACGTTTTAATTCAGTTAAATTCATTGTACCTACCATCTACAGGGAGCAGTCAGATAATTGTTACCCATTAACTTATTTGTATATAGTCTTTTGAATATTCCATTTTATAAATATTTCCATTAAAATTAAGTTATAATTCAATTAATATTATTATTATTATATAGTCTCATTAGATAATTGATGGTAAACCCCCCCCCTAACGCAATATATTGATTTCTACAAGGCCTATAACTCCAATGATCATAATTTGCTTCTTTCCAACCTAGATCAAATTGACTTCTCTCCAGCCTTTGTTGGCATCGTATTTATCACATAGAATTAGTTTATATTTTTTTATAATGGCCATTGAGACAATAATTTACCAATTTCTTCTGGTGTTCCCCAAGGCTCGAATCTTGAGTTCTTTTGACATAGGAATATGATTTTAACCTAATTCTTTATTTAGAGAGTTTACTAATAACATATGAATAATACCAGTTGATAGATCTATATACTGCCAAATACAGGCATATCTAAGATGGCCAGAGGCTTGCGCAAAGTCAAGGGAAGATGGAATCTTCGGCTGGCGCACCTGTAATTATATCAAATATTGATTGTTCCAGGTCCTCTAGAGATAAAAACTCAGGAGTTTTAGTGAGTATAAAGGGTCCCACACTGGCATGCTCGCCTCAGCACCACTATCCCTAAAAGACATGGTGTGCATAAATATTTTTTCCCGACAAAAGGCCTTGCCACATAACTAGCTAAAGACTCTTCCCTGTTTGTCTATTTCTGTAAGTGGAAAACTGTATAATTCCTTCATCACATCAATCAATGCGAACAATACGGCTTTCGAAGGAAATAATGAATTCACGACACGGCAGTTGGACAGATGGATATATACTACGAATTGATTCCTACGTACAAAATGAAATTTCTTCAAGCCATAAAATTTCTGTAATATGCAATAAAAACCACGCGTTGGAGTTTTCATGTGCGTAACTTTAGGGATCAATAATTGAGTACGTGGTTCAAATATGTAAATCTAAAATAAGCTATCGGTTATTAGGGTTACTAGTTAAACACGTAAATGTAATCTGGGGGAATTGTGAATAAATTATTAATATCCTTTTAAAATGTTAATCACCGGTAAATGGTAATTTTATCTCATATACGTGGAAAAAAATAGGATCTATAGTGATAGTAAAAAAAGGTAACATTCAATAAAGAGCATTCCTATTTTGGAAAGCCCAATGCTGGGCATAGCAGGCAGTTGAAGGATATCTACAAATGGCTGAAATAAAATTTAAATTTTGCACCTTTTTAGAGTAATTTTTCAAATTTTAATTAATTACAGCACTAAGTGGGTGATATGGAAAATGACAAAGAAGGCGGAAAGTAAGCTAGAGAGACATGGGAACGTAAAATATTAAGTAGAATTTTTGGAGAAATTACTCTTGTTGGTGAACGCTGTGGACATGAGTGGGGTTTTGGATGAGTATGGGGGTTATTTAGTGTACGGCTTTGTACTGCACATATTATGCAATTTTCAAAAATGGTTGTAGCTATGCTGTACTGATGAGGACTAGCCAGTCTTAAACACCGAAAGTTTCCAATACTTGATTTTCATTTTACTCATTTGCGCGTTATAATCTTTCTATATTTTGTCACCCTTGGATTAACTTCTTTAATATGTGGCTACTAAAACTATGGCTACTGAAGCTAACTAGGTGTAGTTCAACAGCAAGCGAAGAGAAATATTTTAGTTTCATTAGTCCTCTTTAGCAAAGAAAGTGTTTGTGAATTGAATAATATGTTAGTATAAAGTTTTACTCTTCAGAACCTCAAACTCCAGAAATATTTATATCCTATTAACACCAACAGAAGCTATTAGAGCATTCTTTAATGTGTAAATGCCATATTTTCAACTTGGCATATTCGTAAAAATATATGAGAGAAAAGTATAAATTTCAACCAAAGTGACATCTTGACGTGACTTATTGACAATATAGTAAACTAATAATAATACTATTTATCTGTGTATAGCCTCTTGATACAATAATTCTTTTGGTGGCTTATTGGCTGTCAATGAACTTAAAATTCTTTAAACAAACGCGCATTACAGAGGTACATGGGACATTAACCAGTTACAGGAAGATTCTTTAAGCGCCTGCTGGTATTGTAGCTGCCTTCTTATTTTCTTATATTGCTGAAATTTCTACTTTTTCAAAATAATTTGAAATGGACTTTCCGTTCAATTATCGAGTAATATCTCTGATAAACGTTTTACAAATGTTTCAAAATAAGCTAATACGCTTATTTCTGTTTCCCCGTCCACTATGCTTATTTATTATTTCTCAATTTTCTTTATAAACCCAAAAGCTATTGCTTATTTGGTAATGGACGATCTTGAAATTATTTTGATAATATTGTAATGTTTCTATTGATTTTTGTCTACAAATTAGATATATCTCTATCGTATCACATTCCTCTGGATGGATAAATGGCATTTTCGAAGAATAATCTATTAAGTAATTAACACTAAGAAATGAGTTTAAGCTTTTAAGCTATTATTTATATCTTTTTTAATCACAATCAAATTTTCCAGCTATTAGGAAAACTTGTTTGTAATCATTTATGCCACAATAAATTATTATCTACTTTGTGCGACTTACTTTGACAATTATCAGGAAGTACAAGTGCTTCTGGTTTGCGTTTATAATTACGCAGTAGGAGTGTATTGATAATTTTTTTATATACAATATGATTTTCTCTCATATTGTGTACAAATATACAGGCTGTTCTATTTAAAAAAACATGTTGTCTTAAATATCTCGAAAAGGAAATCTTCAATTGCTATTTTATTGCCACCAACATGCTAAGGGAACCAACTGCATTACTCCAATAATAAGAAAGTTAATAATGGTGAGGACTTAACTTTAGTCACTGTACATTTTGTATTATAGTTTTTATCACATGATGTCTGGTAGTGCAAAACAAGTGTCGTGTTTAGTCTATCAATTAAACTCTCTATTATTTTATTTAATTTTCTTAATATAATATAATATATAGGAGAAAATTTTGATTTGAGCTATGATCATTCCTCAGTAATACTAACATTAAGTGAGCATATAATTAAAAAACAAATTCGTCCTAGTCTTGCTAATAAAACTGGGAATTGGGAAAACTGTATTTGAATATACCGCCAAAAACTAAAAGGATCTAGAAAGTGCAGTTTAGCACATTGCCAGCATTATACTAGCTTCTATGTGGGACAATGCTAGAGAAATTACACACAAAACCATTAGTAATGACTACCCAAACGAAATCAGAATCTTGGTTGGGGGAGAAGAGGAAGGCTAGAAGAACACAGTAACTGAAAAGAGAAATATAAAAATGAAAACAAGTCTCATTTAAGAGTCGTTTGAGGATCCTGCCGCCAGAAGATAAGATTAACTACTCACTATGTAGTCACCAGAAATCTAAGAAGACCCATATATCAGGTAGCACCCATAACGAATTCAGATAGTAGTTGGGCTAGAGATAGCAAATAAAAGGTCGAACCATTTGCGAAACATCTGAACCTGATCATTGAAAGAAGGGATCTGATTTCGAATCACCAGTTCGGATTTCGATAAAGACATTCTACGTTGATCAAGTACACCGGATTATAGATGTCATAGAATAAGCACTAGAAGACAAACTTATATGCTCAACTATCTATCTAGAAGTGGCTCAAGCCTTTGATAGAGTTTGGCACGAAGCTCTCACCCAAGACATATTTTGAACTTCTGCAATCTTATATTTCGAATAGATTCTTTAGAATAAAATTAAAAGAAAGGTATTCGGGGTTCAAAAGGATTGAGGCTGGATTTTCATAGGAAAGTGTCCCAGGATCGTTTCCGTATTTGGTCTATACATCTGACTTGCCAGAACTTGACAACGCAACTGCGGCTACATTTGCTTTTGACACGGCAATCTTAGCAGTAGGTAATAATATGCAAACAATAACATATCGATTGTAAAGGGCATGTGATAGGACTTAGAATTGGACTAACGATTGGAAACTAAAATAACGAGCTAAACTAACTCATATAAACTTTACCAACAGGAACATAATAGATATAAAATCAATATAGGTAAACGGTAATAACGCTTGACGTTAAACTGAGATGGAAGGAGCATGTCAAGAAGAAAAGAGCTGTATCTTAAGTATAGAAAACTTTAGTGGATGCTGGGACGTAATTCACAACTTTTGCTATACAACAAAATTTTGATCCATAACCAAGTCCTGAAACCAGTCTGAATATATGACATACAACGTTGGGGTTGTGCCAAACCGTGTCAATATGTACCCTGATATGTTCGAAATAGTGATATATATATTGTGCCCGGCGCCTCCACCACAATGTCACGCAAGACTTTTAACGTTAATGTCGCAGGCCGCTAAACCCGCAACGAGAGTTTTGCTCTGGGGAAGCACTCGCTATATTAAAATAAAATATGTATGTATACGCAAAAGGTACCTACCTTTACTTCTTCGCAAGACCTGGCTTTCACTCTGAAGGAGACGAGGAAATGGAGTCGTCTCAATAAAATACTACTTGTTAGACATAAATATATTTATTATACACTAATCACAAGTGAAGGATCACCTTGTAATCCTTCTATCGGAAGATCACTTAGAAGTTGTCATTCTGATACGGAATGTCTTTCCTTTATTACTTTGGTAACGCCGAGTCCCTCTTTACCTCGCTGAATTTGCAAATTCTGTCGGTTCGATCAACTTCCATTCAACTCATCGAACGGCGACAGGATGTCACCGAGACGGTATAGATTTCTGTTACACGGTCGATCTCGGTGTTGTCTTCTAACAGCGAGGTAAGTCAGGATTCATGTTACCGCTGTAATAAATTTAACACTATACAGAGTATTGATTCGTGACAATATTTAGGAATCAGGTATGTAGCTAGTGAAATAAGAAGATCTGCCGTCAAACACGAAGTAGGCTTAATGAACACACTAATATCGAAGCAGTCCAGCTTAACCTAAACAAAAGGTTGAATTGGACTAAGCCACACAAACTAGTTTAGTTTAGTGGGCAGTGCTGCAGTGTTTGGTGTCGGAATAACAGAGTATAGTGATTTGTTTCTACAAATTAAACACCTAAAAAAGATCTATTGGGTGAATTTCGGATAATAAGTTCGTTTAGGTTAAGATTTTCAGAGTCCAATTAATGGTTAGTCTTACACTTAGTTTTAATAATGTAAACTGATTGACGGCATATTAATAATAATCAAAAAAAAAGAAAAATCAAAATATGTCTTATTGTTGTTTTCATTATTTACAAGTTTTCTCGTGTTCGCTCTTACCATTTGTTTTAAAGATATAATAATAAGTAAACTTTATGTACCCCTCATAAATGTTCTTTTTACAAAATTATGTGTTTGGCATCCACTATTTTGAATTAATGTATTATTAAAATTTTATAAGAAAGAAGAAACTGTACAGCTTATTATAATAAATAATATTAAACGAAACACAAATGAATATAAACTGAAATTAGAATTTATTATTTTGAAATCATGTTTTTTCGACGCCAGTGTAGTTTGTCTGTAAATTATCACTTTAGGTGCGCACATCAGCTATTATAGTTGAGCAAGTAGGTTAAATTATCGGTTAGACAAGTGCGCATGTTTTACTATATACAATGTAAACTGGAGCTCGAAAAGTCCCTTGCATTTGCATATATTCGAAGATTAGCCGGTGCACACAGAAATGAATTCGACAGTGAATTTCCGTCTATTGTTCGGTAGCCTGCTATATCTCCCTAGAGATTCGCACGGCCCGTTACACCACAATGAAATTGTGCCAGGCGCTGTACAATAGCGAAGTCCGTATAGCTTCTCCAGTCAAGTACGGTACCGTTAAGGAACAGTCTTTAATATAGACTTTAATATAGATTGCCGTGCAGTAGCTGTTTGTCAATCTATTATGGACAATTTTTCTTTAATATTCGCAATGTATGTATGCATTCCTGAGTTTACGCTATCGAATTGTGTAGAATGGACTAAGGTTGATGCAGGTCAATAAAGAATGCTTGTTAAATTCTATTACGTACATCGTATTCATAGATGCATTTTAAGGAATTTTCGATGATTATGTTTTTAATTGAATAATAGTAAGATACCTTTATTGTCCTAGCAAATTTATATCCATAAATATGTAAATCTAAATAATAATAATAATATTTATTAAATTGTTCAATAGGTCACCCCAATACAGGCAATATAAACAAATAATAAACATAATCGTTACGGGAAAAATTTATAACAATGAACAATTCAGAAAATACATAATACAAAAAATATGGAAGGTATTAAAAGAAAAACAACTAATGAAAAGCGTCTAGGGCACAGTTATTAAAATTCAGAAAATTCAAAATATTCGTTCTAGCAGTGGAAAGTACGAGGTAGGCGCCATAAATTCTCGGCCTGACAGGCTTATACAGGTTCAAACTTTACGTCATGCATGTGGTGTACACTAGAAATATGACGGTTCAAAGCCTAGTAATTTTTAGTAACCAGCCAACCAATGTGACTAGCGCACAAAAATTTCGAAAGTAACGAAAATTGAGTACCGCGCGGTCATTACATTTTTACCAAAAGAAGGGCACCTTATCACATTAAACAACGTTTAGATGGCGTTTACGGTGATTTATCTCCTTTGTATTCAACTGTAAAGATGAGGTTTGGCCACCACACGACTTTCTTATACGTGTGAGCGTTTCATACTATACAATTTTAAGATTTTTTTGCACAAAAATTATTCAAAATCTTATTCTAAGTAATTCTCTTAATGAATCGCTATAGAATACATGCTTTGCAAGATATTCGAAAAAAAGTGCTACTCCCTAAGAGTAAAAGTGTTACTTCCGGTCTGAATTTTGAAATTTCATTTATACAAAAAATATTGCAAATTTAGCACTAAATACTTTTGTACTCTTGATAAATATATATAAAATGCATAATTTACGACATATTGCTGTGGCAACATAACTATTTTGAATATGATAATTGTAGTATTGCCATACATTAGGCCTTGCCAAATAAATTATGTTGTGTGCTGTTCCAGCAACATAAATAATTAAGATGATGATAATTTTTATCATCCTTAATGCGTATTTTATTTATCTTAACAGCACGTACTTTATAAGTATACGTGAATTCTTCAGTGTATCTGAATTTCTTCCCTCTCGTCAAATCTCTTGTTTTTATTTAAGATTGGGATAAGGTTATAGCTTATTTAAAATGAAAAACCAGAAATCACATAAAACATAATTGTCGAATTTATTTAATATTTATTACATAAAAATAAATATAGCATCGCTATACTGTATTCACTATATATATTTTAAAAGAAACATAATTATAAGAAAACGTTTGTACGTTGTTCTAGGTTGTAACGTTTCCTGATGATACGAATATATTTTCTTATACTTAATTAAATAGAACTCTAAAAATATTTTCCTGTTTATCAACGAATAAATCCAATTAACTTTTGTATATTGTTTATTTTATGGTCAATGTTTGGAGAAAAGCTTGAATCTGATTACTATCTATAAACAATCGCACGCGTTATAGCTAGCATTTCAGAGTCCGCTACCCAGAAACACTTTCCTTATTTCAAATCTAATCTTAAATCATTAATTCATAATCAAAATTTTATTGTAACTATTAATGATACCAAATACTGTGCCAGAAAATATACATTTGCACGCTATATCCTCTTAACACTCAACACCATTAATTATTTTATCTCTTTTAAATTTGAAACTAAAGAATTCTTATTACTATCTCAGGAAAATATGTATTATCCCTGTTGCATAACGTTATATTGAATATACGTTCGCACGATATATTTCAATACTCGTATAGCCACATTGATAAGTCTTTGCCTCTAACTTACTTTGAATAATTGAAAAACTTTTCAAATTCGGTCATTTGCATCTCCATTATTTTTACAAAATTACATAAAAACAATTAAACAAAAAAAATAAAAATAAATGAAACTTGAATGAAAATAAAATTAGTACGCTAATACAAAAGAAATCAATATGAATCGTGGTGTATGTAACCCTACGATTTTAAGTTTTATATAACCAGCTAATCTGTGAATTAATCAATGAATGAATCGAATGAATATCAATGAATGAATCTTGTCGATTCTTGTTTTCAATTTATATTCCCGGGAAAGACACGTGGCCGTTCTCAACGCCATCTTCAGAAACTACCATTTAAGTTGTCACCCTGCATCTTCAGTGCTCCTGGCTTTCAAGTTGCCGTAGTGATTTGAATACCCACACACACGCACTTGTTGTCTTTTTGACAGTTCCTCACCGCAAAAGGTCAACACCCCGAGAATTGTCTGTTTTTAACTTAAAAGTTTTCCATCAATTGTCCAACGTTTCTCCAACGTAGGTATACTTGTATTTATATAACTCTTCTTTATATTTGTCTATGAATTTATTCTTTCCATTAGCTAACACAAATCTTATTTTGTTTTATGTCCAGCTCTCGGCAATCTTGGAAAAACATTGTAAATAGCAGGTATTCTTTTAATAAGATTACTTGTACTACTATGGTCCATTTGGTTTGCCTTTTCGTCGCCTCCTTCTATCCAAGACTTCTCCAACGGTGATATATCTATCTGTAATAAACTACAAACCAAGTTTACATTATATTTTCCTTTTATTTTGTAGGTCATCGAAAAACCGTACAAAACCTCTCTACAGCTTATGAAACATGATATTACATATACAAATTCCTGAATGTATTCTATTATTACCAGCTGTCATTTACAAAAAAACACTACTGCTGATGTCTCAGAATATTTTTATTTATATCCTTTTTTATTTACTTATCTAGTCATAAGTTAAGGTAAACATTTATTCTTTTTGTATGATTTATTTAATAAATTTTATTACTTCATGCACGTTCTCAAGTTTACATAATTATTCAATTATCTTTCTCTCGTGCATATTGAATTCTTCATTATACACAAACCATACATCTTGTTTCTCTTTTCTATAAAAGAAATATATATACATCTTAAATTATATCTCGTCTTTTATTTTAGTACTTATTTAATTTCTAAATTGTAAATATAAATTCAATTTTTATGTCTACATTTTCTCACATAAAAGTGTATGCAACCCAATATACTCATGTTAAAATTTTTTTTAAATACAATAAACTTATTATTATTGTTTCTTTTATATTTTATACACTTAAATTAAGTCTTAATACTATTACTATTATCTCATTAATATGCAAGATACCACGGCAATATGTATTTGCAAAAAATCGCTATTCGATAAGAGTAAAAGCGGTAGGAATTTAGAAAAATGTTCTGAATAAAATTTTTCTCAATTTTAATTTTAAGTGCATGTGAATTCTTTATGATTTTTTTTAAACTTAGTAGTTGACGAAATATTGGCAAAATTCGATTTTTTCACGAAAGTAAACTACTATTTCCGGTCTGTCGATTTTACTGAAAATCTAATCAGATCTCAAGAGGGAGATTATACCCGTAAATATCAAATTTGGAATTGATACCTATAGCGGTATGACCGCTATCGTGATCACACACACAAACACAGGCAGACACACACACAGACATTTTTTAAAAACCACTTTTTCGGTATCATGGGACTTCCAAAATGTGGACATCCGCATAAATCTCGAGGTCGAAAATTTTCATCATCACTATACTTCCTTATACTACGTATAAGAAAATAAAAAGTGGGCAAAATGTTTCCGTTTGGGACAAGAATCCCCGGAAGATGCTGATCGGTTGGGTCGACCAAGTGAACTGGTAACGCTTCAACAAATTTCAATTATTGAACATTTTGGTCTAGAAGATCGCCGTTTGAAAGTGAAGGAATTGGCAGTGATAACAAACATTTCCGAAACAAGTGTTCGCCGAATTCTCCATGACCATTTGGGTATGATTAAAATTAGTGCTAGATGGGTACCGCGACTTCTTTCTCCTCTCCAACGTGAACGGCGAGCCGAATGTGCGCTGTCGTTTTTAAACATGTGTGGAGACGATCCAAAATCCATTTTGGAGTTAATTGTCACAGGGGATGAAACAATGGTTCTGTTTTACGATCCTCTATCGAAAAGGGAGTCCATGGAATGGCGGCGACCTGATGAACCTCGTCCCAGAAAGGCGAAAGTCGTTCAATCAACGAAAAAGGTGATGGCCACAATATTCTGTATTTGTGAGGGCATTTTGCTAATTGACTTTAAAGAGCGCAATATAAGTGTGAACGGCACATATGATGCGTTCTTATTGCATAAACTAAGGGACAGTATTCGTACAAAACGTCTTGGAAAATTGACAAAAGATGTGCGATTATTGCACGACAATGCTCCCGTCCATACTGCCGCCATTTCATAAGCTGCCATCCGCATCAAGAATTGGAACATCCACCGTATAGTCCGGATATGGCTCCTTGTGATTTTTTTTTGTTTTCTAATTTAAAAGAAGACCTTAGGGGACGTAGTTTTAAGGACGACAATAAGTTGCAAGCAGCCGTTATAGAACATTTTGACGGAAAAACTTCAGACTATTTTTACAAGGGTATCGAATTATTAATTAATCGTTGTAATACATTGAAATAATTGAAGTAATTGAAAAGAACCCTGCAAGAGTTATTCAAGCATACCAAGAAACTGCTCCAAAAGACTTAAACTCGTAGTTTGATGATTATATAGAACAACGAAGAATGCAGAAATATTGCACAAACACACTTTGCAAACTAGGACATCAATGGAAGTCATGCCAACAAACTACCGCCGCCCAAAGATCACTGCTTCTCTATCACATATGGTACATAGTACGAAGGTTGGAAAAAGTCAATATTAATCAAGATTACATGTGTTCTGCTTCCGAATCCTCGAATGTTCTGATAGTAAAACTACAGTGGCTGGGTCCTGTTGGATTCAACCAGTTTAAATTGGGAGAAATTCTAGTAATACCATTCGTGTATTTAATTCTGGTATCCTTTCCCCACTTTGATTTGCGTTTTTAGATGATCCTTAACTTTTCTATAAAGTTGCGGTTCCAATCGTTTACGGTCACCAGTTATAAATAGTTTGGTAAATATAAGGTTATTTCTCAGTAGTTGACACTTTTTCAAAATCTTCAAGACCATATCAGGCTGAAGACCAACTATAATAGGACGTTTCTTCTCCAGTTTTGTAGAGACGTACATTCTCAGTAAGCGAAAGAAAGAGAAACCCATTTGTGAATATTATGTTAAAAACACAACAAGTTTTTGTCATATATCGAGACAATAAAAATATAATAAAGTATATAAATAAATAATTTCTGTGGTTCATTAGTGAATATGTATTTCGACCTTTTGGAATTTATTAGGTAGTTACACATGTCTGAAGGTACGGTAAATGCCATAAAAATTAATCTGTATATTAAAACACTATTCATGACACCGACAGTCTTAATATGGATCCATTTATGGATAACACAGATTTTTTGGTTATTGTCTCTTTATCGTTACCCTAAGCTATGTTTTTTTCACATAAGATCCATGAACATATTTGCTTTACATAGTATTTGTTTTTTAGATATATGCGAGACATTCAATTGAAATCCATCTTTGGTCAGATTAGTCTTGGAAATAATTTTACTGTAATCACCCAACGTTTTGAAACATGAGTGTTCTATTATGTTATATAGAAAAAAATAATTCCTAAAGTTCATGATATTTGTCAATAGCAAACAAAATATGCGATGGATTGGTAGTTTTGTAGTAGCAAACTAACTAATTTTTCTTAAGTTGTCTTTATCTGCGTGGTCAGTAGCTAGATTTTTCTCAATGAATGTGCTTACCGCTCTCCGTTTGTTCTCGCTCTCTATCATATTATCGATTACATGAAGTTTCTCTAGCGTTTGGTGGGTTTTACGGGTCAAGACAGTCCGTTCCGCCGCCCACTTATGGCATAAGAACACCGCATTGTCTGGTGTATCAACCATCCCACAGTCCGGGCAAAGATCATCTGCTGCTAACTTGAACCTCTTTAAGTATGTTGTGAAATAACCGTGTCCTGAAAGGAACTGCGTCATGTAGTAATTTGCTACTCTAAACCCACAGCATACCCAGGCATTCAAGTCGCGAATCAAGGTCCTACTCCTGTCAACTGTGGACTCCAGGACATTCCAGTTCTTTTTCCAACGTTTCATCGTTGTTTCTCTTTCCTTTGTCTTCGTTGATAGTATTTGTCTTTTCTTGGCAGAGAACATACTCTTTTGTTCCTCTACCAAGAGGGAGATTGATGGTATCCCTGCTATCAACTTCGCTGCCCCGGTGGTCATTGTCCTGTAACTGCTGATCACCCTCAGCAGCACTCTTCTCTGGAGCTTTTCCAGTTTTTGACCTTTTTTCTCCAGGTGTGTGCCCAGACTGAACATTGAGTATAATTCTGAGCAGTGTTGTCAGAGTAGAATCTGCCTTCGCTACTACTCGTTTCACGTGTGGTCGGAACGTTAGTCTAGAGTGACATCGAGGTATTTTAGCTCTTCCCCAGGAGTGACTGGTTCCCCTATTAGACCAAATTGTATCTTTGCCTGTCTGTTCCCGAGCAATCAGCAGGTAAATTTCCGTCATTCTTTCAACTATTTCTTCCAGGAATTTGGTAGCTTTGAACACAAGTTCTCTCACATCCTACGTTTCTACTATGTGTGCTAGATCGTCGCCATACGCTATTGTTGTGGCTCCATCCATAAGACGCACGTTTAAAATTTGATCGTACAAAATATTCCATACCATTGGTCCCAAAACTGAACCCTGTTTTACACCAGAATTGACCTCCAGACTACTTTTGATTACAAGAACGCCTTTCTCTGAGAGAAATAGTCTTCTATAATATTGATGAGGGATCGCGCCACTTTCCTTCTTCTTAATTCGATGATTTGCGTCCAGGATGCGCAGTTAAAAGCATTTCTAACATTTATTGCCACCATTG
Organism: Amphimallon solstitiale; assembly: GCA_963170755.1. Taxonomy (NCBI): domain Eukaryota; kingdom Metazoa; phylum Arthropoda; class Insecta; order Coleoptera; family Scarabaeidae; genus Amphimallon; species Amphimallon solstitiale. The sequence continues at coordinate 100,519,055 of OY720683.1, forward strand.
CCACCCACTTACCTTCTGAGGCTTCAACCTCCAACCAATTTTAGAAACTGTTAGTTAAATAACTAGCTATAGCCGGCGCGCGTTGCATCTCCCCCCAAAAAAAACAATTTTTATTGGCACTTCACAGGAAATTCTCCAGACTCTGCTAGACTTTTTCTGAAAATTTCATCAAAATTGGTTCAGAGGTTTCGGTGTCTATAGGGAACATACCACCCACACATATACATCCACTTTTAATCTAACTATTGAATAATCACAGGTGATTCAATGTAAATAAGATCATTAGTGCACCTTTATCGGTTAGGGTACTAGTCTAACCACGGAATAATCATAGGTGATCCGATATCAATAAGATTAAATGATGGTAAATGTGTTTACTTTCAGTCCGATCGGTACCAAACTTCACAGGAACACACTCCAGACTATGCTAGAGTTTTCCTGAAAATTTCATAAAAATTGGTTCAGGGGTTTTGGACTGTATAGGTAACATACACATTTACCCACACGCATACATACAATTTTATATATAAGATATAGTAGATATTTCTTTATTGCAATTTTTGCTGTTTCAAGGAACGAGTATTTTCAAATTTTCCTACGTTTATCAATAAAGTATATACTCGACATTCAACTGATCTCAACAAATTTAATCATATAATTTTCGATATACGAGGGGCAGTTTTTATAATCCCGGACTAGGCATGAAAAAAAAGTTTTGAACAACAATAAACATTTATTTTTCAATAGAGCCTTCTTGATTTTGGATGTAAGTATTATATCGTTTTCATAATGTCTCTAATCCATTATAAAAACATTCCTTTAGTTTGTTTGCAAAACACCTTTCAACAGCCGCTATAAATTTGTCATCATCTATTAATATTGTTTCCCTTAGAGTTCTGTTGATATTAGGAAACAAAAAAGAGTCGCACGGAGCGAGATCTGGACTATAAGGTGGATGGTCTATTTCTGTGAAGCCACATTCGGCAACGGCAGCTTTTGCAAGTCTTGATTTGTGGACTGGCGTATTATCGTGAAGCAACAGGACTCCTTGTTTCAGTTTTCCGCGCCCTTTCTATGTATTAATCTTCCGTGATACTCGCCTGTTACCGTACTACCCTTGCGTAGATAATCAATCAATAGTATTCCTTGACAATCCCAAAAAATCGTTGCCATTATTTTTCCTGCAGAAGGGGGAAACTTCTTTGGAGGAACATGCCACTGTATTAATTCTTGTTTTGACTCGGAGTCAAAATGATGGACCCAGGTCTCATCTGCGGTGACAAGCCGATTGATACTTAAACCTGATTCGTCTTCACAAAGCGCCAAAACTTGTTTACACGTCTCCATCCGCACACGCATTTGGAACGGCGAAAGCATTCGCGAACCCACTAACGCACTAACTTTTGTCATTCCAAGGTATTCGTGTAGAATTCTGAAAACCATGCTTTCTGAAACTCCTAATGAAGCTGCTACTTGTCCCTTCTTTAATTTTGCATCCTGCAGTACCAAACACTTGGTTTTACTTTCTTATACATATTATAAGGAAATATTGTGATGATGAAAATTTTCGACCTCGACTTTGAAGTCCCCGATATAGAAAAAGTGGTTTTTAAAAATATTTCATCAATTAATAAGTTTAAACAAGTTTATAAAGAAGTTATATATACTCAAAATTAAATTTGAGAAGAATTTTATTAAAAAATATGTTAGAAATTAAGTAGGTCTCTTACTCTTATCGAAAATGAGTTTTTTGGAAATATTTTGTCATGCTTTTTAGACAGGTCATTATGAGTATAAAAGTATTTAGAACTTCATTTGCAATACCTTATGTATAAAAGAATTGTCAAAATTTGGACCGGAAGTAACACTTTTATTCCTATCTAATAGCGATTTTTTGTAAATATGTCGTAAATTATGCATTCTATATGTACACGTTCGACAACCCAGGTTCTCGGCATGATCTAAATATCGTATATGAAATGGTATAGGCAATAGTCGTGCGGTGTTGCCGTCGCAGTTCTTAATTCACCCGTCCCGTGTTTAATATTCCTAATATTTCAGTACGGATCGAGACGCTGTAGAGTATGTTGTTGCCGATTAAGTAAATATTACGTAAATGCTAATCAATAATAATGCATGAAGCGATATTTCTCATATTAATAAAATATTGGTGTAGATATTTAGAATGTGTAATACTGACAAAGTGTGTATGCACATTTTTCTGTCAATTTGTCATTACTTCAATAATTGACAGATAAATGTACATTAAAAATGATCGTGTCAGACGGGCTATTACACGTAACAATTTAAAATATTGAGTTTCACATTTCTTTGTGATGCCTACTTATACAACAGAGGAGCAAATAAGTAGCATTAAATGGTATTCTTCTTCTCCAAGTGCAGAAGCAGTCGTTGGGCGTTTTGTGTTTTCGTATCCCGATCGACCAGTTCCAAACCGTCAAACAGTTTTAAATATCGTCCATCATTTCGAAAAGTCCGGTTGTATTACTGGCTGTTCTAGATGCAACAATAGCGTTCGGCAGGAACGTCCTTTTTCTGACGAAAGAATGGAGCGAGAGGTGCAAGTATGTGCATTTGTTGAAGCAAATGAACCGTGTTCGAGCCGTCAAATATCCGAAAACGTGAACATTCCAAGAACTACAGTTAGGAATAATATTTTGAAGCGACATAAATATAAGTGCTTTAAGACACAAAAGAGTTAGGAAATTTTCCAACATGATCAAGTTAATCGCCTTGACTTTTGTGAGGCTATGAGGGAAAAATGCGACGAGGATGATAATTTTGTCCGAAATATCTTGTTCACGGATAAATCCTCTTTTTCGCTTTATGGTCGCCACAACCCGTCCATCGTCCGATATTGGTCTCGGGAAAATAAACATATCAATTTAACAGCAAAAACACAGTACCCACA